>JBBDGP010002424.1:457500-1057500 GCA_037952835.1 Lithobates septentrionalis
GGGACATGTTCACGTCTATGCTTTTTTTCAGCCGCTGCGTATTTGGAAAGGGTCCAGGACTTTTTTTTTGTTTAACACAAAACAGTGCTTTTTTTTGGTTCAATAGAGAAGCTGCAGAAAAGCATGTCATGCGTTTTTGCAGCAATTTGTGTTTTTTAATCTGCCCAACAACAAATTGGCCAAATAAAATGTAAAAATGCAAATCACAGCAAAATCACGTGCGCACAAATCAAAACGCACAGCAAAAAGCACTGCAGAAACAGATCAAAAGCAAACATAGGTGTGTACCGAGCCTTATGCTGGCCACACGGATCAATTTTCAGACAAGAATATTCAGACGAAAAATCTTTGTACATTCGCTGAATGAGAGAATGTTTGAAATTTTCACTTGTTTTTAACATTCTGTTTTTAAAACGAATGTAATTTCTGAATGAAAACCCCTACACTGTCTGAAAATTCCTTTGACCAAGAAGTTTTCTATTTCCAAATTTTCCTATCACTGTGGTTGAAAATGAATGTCGATTTGACCCCACAAACGTTCTTAAAATGACTTTTTGTTTTTTAAGGAAGACATTGTTTGTTTTTTTGTTTTTTTTTAAATAAAAATTGTTATCTGAGTCTGATGATATTTACCAGATTCGCCCTTTAATAGTATATACAGGTATCTCTTCTGTCTGTTATTCTCAGAGTGAATTAGAGATTCTGCTCCCTAACCATATACCCGTACCCATAAGGCGCACCGGATTATAAGGCGCAGTCACAATTACGGGGTCTATTTCTGTACTTGACCCATACATAAGGCGCATTGTATTATAAGGTGCGTGCTAAAACATACGGTCTACAAAAAAAAGATAACGGAAGCAAAACAGTGAGTTTAGTTGAACTTTATTCTACTATTTAACAATACACTCACATTATTTTTTAATCAATCTTCTCCCACAAATCCATCAAAGTCCTCCTCTTCTGTGTCTGAATTGAACAGCTGGGCAATTTCGCCAACAAACATGCCGGATTCCCTCTCATCATTGTCGGAGTCAGTCTCGTTGCCAGATGGCTGTTCAGCAATGATGCCGGCTTTCTCGAAAGCTCGGACAACAGTTAAAGCAGATACCTTAGCCCAGGCATCCACAATCTATTCACATATAGTGGCGTAACTCGCCCGGCGCTGCCTCCCAGTCTTAGTAAAGGTGTGTTCGCCACTCACAACTTCACTTTGAACGCCCTGTTTACACCAATGTCCAGCGGTTGGAGTTCTTTTGTTAATCCTCCCGGAATGATGGCAAGCTCCGAATTCATTTGCTTCACTTGGTTTTTCACAGTAGCGGTGAGATGGGAGAGCATGGAGTCGTAGATCAACAGGGACGGTGATGCGTGAAAAAAAAATCCGGTCTCTCTACTGTTTAGGAGATTTTTATACCTACCTCACTTATATGGAGTGATTAAACCTTTTCCTATATAAGAATTAAAAAACGAACGATAAACAGTGCGAAAAGATAAACAATTACATTTATTTATACAGAAAAGGAACGTTGGAGATTACCAAATACAACGTGGAGGATACAACCGTAAAACAGAGACCAATGATACAAAATATTGCTATAATGGTCATACACATGCTAGCTAGAGATTAATAATATATTAAGGCAAAATCCTACAGTAGAAAAGGTTACAGAAAAGAAAAGAGACAGAAGATAATAGAGATAGATTGTATAGAGAAGTCTTGCGTAACCATCCTTCATCTAGACCGTCAGCACAAGTGAATGGGCAGTGATCTGTGTTGCAATAACCCCCCCCCCCCCCTCCATATGCTAAGGCATTGCCACATTCTTTCAAGGGTGGGGGGTTGCACATAACACTTGGCCAACTGGAGGTCTTTACATGTCATAAACCCCTCTCTGCCCAACCCTATTTAAGTAAAACAAGTTTGGTAACACTACTGCTCCCAATCAGCCTCACAACCCCCAAGTGATTCCCTTCAGGCAAGGGACAGTACATCTATAAACCAGGTGGTAAACTGACACTATAAACAGAGCTTAAACCAGAGCTGTTTTATGTCAGCTGTTCTCAGAATGTCCAGACAATTTCCTGACACACTGCTTTAAGTCATATTGCATGTCCATTTATGAATGTTGATTATCATTGAAGGTAAAAATCATAGGTCTCACATTTCCACATCAGTTCCCCTGAAGTTCATTCTTGAACTTATGTCCTCCTTCAATGATCTTGCACCCACCCACAACAGCCCAGAAGCCCCGACCCTTCCCCACCACCACTGCGGCCTCCTCTTCCTTTCTTGAACACGTTGGAACTCCTCAAGGTAGGCTTAAGACAGCAAAGAAATCCTGGTGCCTTTTGAGACTTCACATCTAAACCTTGACTGTACTGCAATGTTTCATCGCCCCTCTGCCTTGGAAGAGCGGAACTCCAACATTGATGGCGGGATCCTGGCATATCTAGTCCTGTAACTTGGTAAGACCGTGTAAGGGTTGCACTGATTAGATCGGACCGCGAGACAGCACTTTTCAGCATGGTGAAGGAAATTTCAGGAAAGTCTTATTCGTGACACATTTGTCTCAAGAAATAACTTGGTTGTCGTTACTTCTTCAGGTAGTGGTCGGGCGGGCCTCCAGACAGTCGTGCATGAATACAAAAAGAGAGGAGAATGTTAGTGTACAGATATTGGAGGAATGCCGAACAGGAGCAGAGTGTTGGCCATTAAGACTAAATACTCATAAAGGGTGTAATGTGGACGAGTAGAGTGGGATCCCCACAGGGTACAGAGTCTGAGCAACAGCCAGTATCATCCATGGCCTTTGATGGTCGGGATAGTCAACACTGCCTGTTATTGCCAGGTCCCTGGATTCACCACACCGGCTCACGGGGCTCAGATTAAAGCAGTAGGTAGACTAGGGGAGGTAGAATTACATTAAGACATAGAAACTGGATGTCCAGGGATACTTTAGTTAAAATATGGTACTTGCGGGAAAGCAAAGTCTTTTTTTAAACAAAAATTATATGACTGATGTCTTAGTTACATTATCTTGAGAAGATAGATGATAAAAAAACAAAGTTAAAACTACTTGAGACTGGAGACCAGGGTACTGGTGCTGGTATCACATGTCTAATGATGCACTGTTTTCAGCATCAGGTTACTCTCAGCCACTCATTTTCTCCTCGTCCATCCAGCCTCTTTCAGTGGCCTTAACGATGACTTCGGCTGGAAACACTTCTTTTGGCAGCGTCTTCCTCTTAAAAATGACCATAGGTGGTAGGTTCTGTCCATTACCGTGGCAACCAAGAACAGTGAAAGCTGACTTCTCATGCCCCGTGGTGCGTATAGATACCGTGCTGGTCCCCTATTTCTCCACAGTATGGTTCACGGGGATGTCAAAAGTGAGGGGGACCTCGTCCATGTTGGTGATGTGGTTGGGCTGCATCTTTTTGTTGGTAATCTTGTTACTGCAGTAGGTGCGGAAGATGGCCAGCTTTTCTTTGTAATCCGCTGGCAGTTGCTGCGCCACGGTAGACAGTAGACAGTTCAACCCCCCCCCCCTCCCCCAAATGACCCCATTTTGGAAAGTAGAAGAAAAATATTACAGCGCACACATGCAAAAAACATTCACCTCCAGCAAGGCTAGTTTAAAAACACCTATACATTCTAAAAAATTTTCAAAAATATGGGGATTTGGTCACACCATATTGCTATATGGTGCTAAGCCCACTTACTGCGACAAAGTACCCCATGATTAGTGGGTCCTACACTATCCATAGATTTGGGAGATCCTGCTTCTCTGAACCATAAGAGCTAAACTCTTCTAAATGGGAGAATATTGAGGTCTCCACCTATGACACAAGTGGACACTAATGAGAGGTACTTATTGAGGGAGCAGGGTGCTCCTATCCCAAAAGGATTTGGTCAGAATCCATACAATACACAAACAAAATATTTGGGGGGCACACCTTCTCATTAAAGCTGGTGCAGCCATAAGACCATACAATAGAAGAAAAATATTACAGCGCACACATGCAAAAAACATTCACCTCCAGCAAGGCTAGTTTAAAAACACCTATGTTTTTTTGCATGTGTGCGCTGTAATATTTTTCTTCTATTGTATGGTCTTATGGCTGCACCAGCTTTAATGAGAAGGTGTGCCCCCCAAATATTTTGTTTGCATTTTGGAAAGTAGACACCCCAAGCTATTTGCTGAGTGGCATGTCGAGTCCATGGAATATTTTATATTGTGACACAAGTTGCGGGATTTTTCTTCTAATCCCCTTGTGGAGGCTTCCATTGGTGGATGGACATTTTATGGTTACACAACCTATTACATAGCTATAATCTTTTTATATGGACTATAAACTGAAGGACTTATGAATAAATGGTTGTGGAACGAATCCTCTGAGTTCCCATTATTTCTTAAGGGGAAATTCTTTGATATACGAGTGCTTTTGGATTACAAGCATGTTTCCGGAATGAATTATGCAATCCAATGTTTTACTCAATATTTTCTGAAAGCAGAGGCTCTGTAGCATAAAAAGATTGTAGTTGCAAATTTTTATGTCACGTGATATTCGCGCAACTGTTGAACGCAAATTTGCAGAAAAAAAGTAATATATTTTAGTGCAAACACACACACTATGATCATTTTTTGGTAAAATTATAAAATGAGGTTGCGTCAAGTAAAGGGATACCCAACATGCCAAGTTTAAAAATTGCATTCACCTGTGATGGCGCCAAAAATAATGCGAAAAAAATCGCATAGGTGACACTTAAAACGTTTTACAGTTCATCAGTTCAGAGTTAACCAGGAGATCTTGTGCTAGAATTATTGCAATCTGACTTTCACACAGAGATGTGTTGCGACCGCAGTCTACAAATGCGTACGCACCCTGGGTGTGCATTTGCATATGTGTGCAGGGCAACAGGAGTTTTTTTTTTTTTTCTATGCATTTGTTTTTATACATTTTATTTTTAGTTTTTTTTTTTTTTTTTGTATTTATTTATTTATTTTTTTCCTTGGTTGCTATTACAAGCTTGGTTAGATGTGTCCCCTGGCTGTACTGGCCGGGAAATGGTGGATCTGAAACCAGAAGTGACAAAATCATTGTCTCTTCTGGTTTCATTGTTTACATTTGAGATCAAGGCATGATTTGCCTCTGTCTCGCATCGCTCCAGTTGTGGTCCAGGGCTGAAATTACAAAAATAACACAAGGGGGCGCCAGCTAGGTGCAGCATCAATGGGTTTATTACAATTAAAAAGCCAAATGCAAACTCGCAGAAATATAAAATCCAAGAGCTTATCTGTAGCCGTGCCCAGGGCGGAGCGACGTGTTCGCGTCACCTCCCACCGCTGTTGTGTTACCAGCAGGACGGGCTGTCTGTGAGCATCCGGCCGGTGCTCCAGACTTCTTTCCAGTCGTTCAACTTTTGAATTTTACATTGTGCATCTTGAAACAGCCACACTGCATGTTTTCAGAGTCCTGTATTTCACTTGAAGTTTTTTGTGGGTTTTCCTTTGCATCCCGAACAATTTTCCTGCCAGTTGTGGCTGAAATTTTAGTTGGTCTTCCTGACCGTGGTTTGGTTTCAACTGAACCACTAATTTTCCACTTCTTGATTAGAGTTTGCCAATCAGCAGTGTTCATTCTCAATTCCTTGGATATCTTTTTATATCTTTCCTGTTTTATACAGTTCAACTACCTTTTCCCGCAGATCCTTTGACAATTCTTTTGCTTTCCCCATGACTCGGAATCCAGAAACGACAGTGCAGCACTGGATGAAAGATGCAAGGGTTTGTCAGAAGTTCAGAAACTCATTGACCTTTAATACACACTAATTACAAGCAAACAGATCACAGGTGTGGATGGTTGCCTTTTAATAGCCATTTAAATCCCCTTGTGTCAACTTGTGTGCATGTTTTCAGGCCAAAATCACCAGGGTATGTAAACTTTTGATCAGGGTCATTTGGGTAGTTTCTATTGTCATGATTTAAAAAGCGCAAACATGATTGATAAAAAATGGCTTCAGCCAAAGACGAGTGAAAAGTTTTTTTTCATATTCTGGCCAAGAAATCATAAATTCTGCCAGGGTATGTAAACTTATGAGCACAACTGTGTGTAATGTATTATTTATATAAATCGTTATTTATTTATTTTTTTGTCTGTCACATAGATGGTCCTTTCCTTCATTTCTCTGTTGGCCTGCTTGGCAGTGTCTATCACTGGCATAGTCTTTGCTGCCAATGACATCAGTAGCTTCTCCTGGAGGAATAACATGGCTGATGTGTGTGATAACCTTCGCCGAAAACAAAACCGCTATTACTACGCAACTACGCCTCCATACTACAGAGACAACAGCTATGACTATGACGCTGACTGGAATTTGCAGAGATGCAAGAATGGATTTCAAGATTACAAGGTGCGACCTTGTCTGCTTCTGCTTGAACTGTACATGGGATGAAAGATGTTTAACCCCCCAATGATTGTCCGAACGATGATTAAAGCTTTTGCAGCTGGTGAACGTTATTGCTGTTACAAGGCGTATGTATGCCTTAGGCCGGGTTCACACTGGTATAACACGACAGTCGTACGATTGGATCCGACTTTGCCCTGCGACTTGACATCTGTCCGACTTCAATGAACGGTGACCCGAGTTTGATCCTGACAATGCAGGCAATTTGTGGGGGAACTCCAGCTCGCTTGCTCGTCCCCACCCCCTTTCCTGACCTGCCGGGCTGTATGATCGGATAAAGGTCTGGTATGGATTGGGGGGGGGGGGGGGGGGGACACCACTCCACTCCACTCAAAATGTAAAGAAACCTGGCATGGGTTTCCCCTCCAAGAGCATACCAGGCCCTTCGGTCTGGTATGGGTTTTAAGAGGAACCCCCACGCCAAAAAACGGTGTGGGTCCCCCCGAAATCCA
The DNA here is from genome assembly GCA_037952835.1 of Lithobates septentrionalis. Taxonomy (NCBI): domain Eukaryota; kingdom Metazoa; phylum Chordata; class Amphibia; order Anura; family Ranidae; genus Lithobates; species Lithobates septentrionalis. The sequence continues at coordinate 464,425 of JBBDGP010002424.1, forward strand.
TACCAGACCCTTATCTGAGCACACAGCCCGGCAGGTTGGGAAAGGGGGTGGGGACAAACGAGCGCCCTTGCGTCCCACCCCAAAGCACCTTGCCTCCATGTTGATGGGTACAAGGACCTCTTCCTGACAACCCTGGCCATTTGTTGGGGTCTGCAGGTGGCTTATCCGAATCTGGAAGACCCCTTTAACAAGGGGGGTCCCCATATCCCAGCCCCCCACCCTATGTGAATGAAAGTGTTAAAAATAAAACACAGTACACAGGTTTTTAAAGTCCTTTATTAAGACAACTCTGGCGGCTCTTCCGATTTCTTCCCCCCTCTTCTGCCTCCTCCACTGACATCTACTGCCTCTGCCAGTTCTTCTCCGCTGATGTCTTCTAGCCCTCTCCGGTTCTTCTCTCTCTGTCTGCTGTCTTCTCCCTCTGTTCTTCTTCCTATGTTAACTCGTTGCTCTCTTTCTCTTAGGTGCACGGTGTTCCACTACTTGTATTGGTCACCGGGTGATGTGCCATCATGGCCCGACGGTGACATCAAGGGGTGGGGCCTCCAAATGATGTCACCCGGTGACCCCGCCCCATGCCAATATAAGTGGTGGCACACCGTGCACCTAACAGAGAGGGAGAGAGCGTTGAGTCAGCATCGGAAGAACCACTGAGGGAGAGGACCCGGTAGAGGCAGATGACAGCAGACAGAGGGAGAAGAACCGGAGAGGGCTAGAAGATGTCAGCAGAGAGTGGAGAAGAACCGGCAGGAGAGGGAAATTAGAGAAGAAATTAGAAGAGACACCGGAGCTGTCTTAATAAATTACATTAAAAACCTGTGTACTGCGTTTTATTTTTGACACTTTTCCTGACCTGCCAGGCTGCATGCTTGGATAAGGGCCTGGTATGGATCTTGTGGGGGACCCCATGCCGTTTTTCAGCGTGGGGGGGTTCCCCTTGAAATCCATACCAGACTGAAGGATGTGGTATGTTCCTGGAGGGGGACCCCATGGGGTGTTTTTTTTTTTTTTTTTTTTTTACATTTGGTGTGGAGTTCCCCTTCAAGATCATCAGAGCACAAGTGGCATGCCAAAGTCGGATCAGTTAAGACCATGATCGGACTTCAATCCAAATTCGGTGATACGCAACGGGCTGAAGTACGAACAAAGTCGGACCAAAGTGGTGCAGGGAGCATTTTCAAAGTCGGACCAGTTAAGATTTTCACACGTCAAACGACATGAGCTCCCAATGTCAGAGTGTTTATTGTACCAGTGTGTACCTGGACTTGGTAGTAGGGGTTGAAATCACAAGGGCTCTGTACAGCTGCCTCAATAGTGCCTGCCTAGGATTTCTCTGAACACAAAGGGGTTGATTTGCTAAAATTGGAGCGTGTAAAATCTATTGCAGCTGCGCATGGTAGCCAATCATCTGCGTCTAACTCCAGGTTGTTCAATTAAACTTTGACCAAAAAAAAAAAAAACACCTGGAAGCTGATTGGTTTCTATGTTGAGCTGCACCAGATTTTGCACTCTAGTTTTAGTAAATCAACCCAAAAGGCTCTACCCCTTGAACACACTTTTCCTAATTCTATTCACACTCTAACTTTAAAATGGTGCACAAGTTAAAACTTTTTTAGGTTTGGATAAATTATGGAAGGGTGAGAGAGTCTGTGTTTGGTTTTTAAGCTGTCTGTGTCCCAGCTGGGGAGATCTCGCCTCTCTTCCTTTTGTGAATCTTGAATATGAACAGAAGTAAAACAACAACAAAAAAAAACCCTGACCAAGGCTGTAGCCCTTTTCCACTTTATCTAAAAAAAAATTGAAGTAATACTAGCTAGGGTTTTTAAACAGTTTTTTTTTTTCTCGGGCAGTAATAATTGAATACAGTTCCTGTAGTTGAGAATGACTGAATGTCTTAACAATTGGTTTGATGGCTTTCCTCTTTTTTGCACAGAACTTGCTGTTAGGCTTGGTCATTATGTCCTTGCTGATGATGATCTGGGGCATCTGTGTTTCCGCTTTAACTCTGTTCTACAGACTGAAGGTGTTTTTCAAAACCTGCAAATGTGAGGTAAGTAGTGACATGCTACTTGGTTACTGCTAGAGTCAAGCAGATATTAAAATGGCAGGTCCAGATTTGAGGTTGGATATTTACAGAGCAACACTACTTTTAAAGTAAAAAAAAAAAAAAAAAAAAAAAAACGACCTCCATAGACATAAAAAGTACTAGAGCTAGTATGTGGGTTCCCAGCCTTCTCTGGGATTCATTATTGAAGTGTAGCCTGCTCTGCCTTTGCACCCCTTTTCAATCTTGTGCTTATCTTGTCCCATATTCAGCGAGATATCACCAGGGAGGACAAACGGCTACTTATCAATATCTTCTGAGCCAGGCCCACACGTGCATTGAGCACACTCCGCTCAATTTTATGGAGAGTTTGTATTCCATAGGAGTGCAACAGTGCACATGTGGGTCCAGGTCTGGACATTTGACAAGTGACTGTGCAATCATGTTGAAAGGCAGGGCAAGCCACAATGAAAATGCAGCAAAGTTGCATTTATACTTTTGATAGTTGGTAATGTCTGTATACTAATTTAGCCAATAGGGAAGCAGTATACCATCTTATAGGGTCACTAGCTGAACTACTCAATTGGGTAAATAGAAATGCTAAAACCAGGCTGCCAGTGGAAATGTCTGCAGTGACTTTTGGAAAAGGCTTGTGGCAGAGCAGGGGCTGTTGATACAAAATATACTACTTCTGTATTTTCATAATGACAATATTTAACAGGTAGACATCATATGTGTATTTTTATTTTTTTATTTTTTTTGTCTCACAGAAAGTTGAAGAGAATGATGATCCTCTGCTGTCACCAAACCCTACCCAAGACATTATTATTGCTTGAGAACGATGGTGTGATCTATATTTTACACAGGCTTATTTCAGCTACCTAAAGATACTAAATGCAAAGATAATCTAAATCCTGTACTGAGAGAAATGAGCAAGCTGTCATTGCTGGCCACCTTTTCAGTAATGCTAGTTGCCTGGCTGTTTTGGCTTTTAGAGCTTTAAGTTGCTGACCTGGAACAATCAAGTCAGAAAAGTCAGAGTGAATTCAAGACCCCTAATCAGCATCCTTGTCCTGGTTCAGTGAAAACATAGAAGCCACTGGATTAGCATGACAGCCAGGGAAGTAGATCTCATTATGTTTTCCTTTTTAAAGTGGTCTTAAATAGAACCTGTCACCTTTCCCATTTTTTTTTTTTTTTTTTTTTTTTTGCTAGCCAGACCTTCCACCCCTGAGACTCCTCTTAGCACACTCCCTTCTTTCTATGTTCCTCGATTGGAAATCTTTGCTTCTAGGTAGGTATGGGGCAGCATTTGACCTTTCGTTCCTCCTAGGATGCAGAGTTTGTGCCTGAGTGGCTAATCGTTGGTCCAGGACACTTTTCACATAATTGGGGAGCTGGTCCTGAATGGGAACTATGACAGATTCTCCTTTTATAGACTGCGGCCCGTGTTGGGCAATAATTCCCTTTTTTATCTTTTGCGTTTTCAGTTTGTGACACACTAGCTGAGACATTAGCCCTGTGTCCACTTTGATTGACAGTTTATACTCCGCTCATAATCCTTTTGCAGTTTCATGGAATATCTTTATGACTTAATATGATTTTATAGAATGTAATGTTCACAAACTCATGTGTAATTTAGGTTTACCTTTTTCCTATGTAAACATGATTATCTTTCAGTAATAATTTCTGTGATGGTATCTTGCCACTGTCGCAATAAAGAAATATATTGTTACTTCTGCATCAGCCAGACTTTGTAATGCTTTGTTATTCCATATGGCATTGAATAACTGAAGTAAAGTACTTTTACTAGTGAGCACTTATTTTAACATTGCAGAGGACAACCTGCCTAAGACTGCCTAGGCTTTTTTGTTTTGCATAGAATAAGGAAGGGTTCGCCCCTATTATGTTCTTTTTGCTGTCTGTTTTCTCTCTCGTTGGAGAGACTTGTCCTCACTTCATTCACACAGACCCTTCCAAAATGCTGGGGTTTTTACTCACTGTTGGTACTGATTTATTTTTATTTTATTTTTTGTTTTTAACACAACCGACAATTTATCAGTGTGTCTCCCAGTTATGTGATCACCAAGTCATTTATAACTCCATAACGCTCTCATGCATTTGTTTCTATTGTTAGTGTAGTTAGGATATAACAGCCTTAGAGGGGACTGGAAGGTATTTAGTCTGCTTTAAGCTTCTAAAAAAAAAATAAAAGCCAGCAATATAATTGTGTTGGACAGAGGAATGTACATTGACAATTTTTGATTTTAGGTTTACATATACTGTTTCCTCTTCTTTTTTTTATTTTTTTATTTTATTCTACTGAATTATTATAAGTTTTTTATAGATGAACCACTACAGGTATCGCTGTATTTGAGTTGGCCCTACTTGCCCTCCTAGCTTAACTGTAAGGCCGCCTATAGATGATACGATTTTTCTTTCCTTCCACCACGAAGGCCTCCCACTGTGCTATTGTATTCTGCCGGCGGGGGGTGCCGGGAGCATTCTCGGCTGGCAGAATACAATGGTTACTGCTAGCAGATTTAGCCGCTGGCTGTAACTGTATGAAAAAAATCCAACATGCTGGTTGTACCCAAGTCGTTTGACTTGAGTACAATCAGCCCACTCACACATCAGGGGTAGGCAAACTTTCAGGGGTTGAAATGTATCTGGACAACAGGGAAGAAAACAAAGATCCCTGGGTAAGGGGGACGCTGTCAAGACTATACTCACCGAGGCCAAGATGCCGAGAGCGGCTCGCCCTTACGACCACGCGCACCCGAACCCCTGGAAGTGATACAGGGAATTGGGGGCACGCTGAGGCACGGGCTTCCGGTGGTGGCCGGATTCCTGACGAGCCCGAAGGAGGTCCGTGTAGCCGTTGGGCACTGGAGAAGCTGCAAGGCAAGTGGTTAACTGGAACTGGGGTATCAGGCAGGACAAGTCCGTTATACAAGCAGAGGTCAGAACCGGGATAACAAGCGGAGCAAGTCCGTATAATCAAGCAGGGTTCAGGGTATCAGGCAAGCAAGAGTAATCCGTTTAACAGGCAGAGGTCAGGGTATCAGGCAAGCAAGGGTAGTCCGTTTGACAGGCAGAGTTCAGCACCGGAAAACACTGTAGACAAGGAAATAGCGGGTACAGGGGACAGGGCACAGCTGACGACAAACCAGCAACCCGACTGGGTGCTGGAGCCGTCAGATGTAGCCCTCCGGCGAGCGCGTCAGCGTGACGCGCTGCCGGGCACCCGCACGGCCACGGCGCGCACATGGGGACCGACGTGCACCCGCGCGCGCCGCACCATTGGGCCGCGAACGGGTGTACGGCGCAGCGTGAGTCCTCCGCGCATGCGCCCTGGAGCCCGGCGGACGGAGGCGGCTTGTGCCTCCTGACAGTGCCCCCCTCCTAAGGGCGGACACTGGACGCCCAGACTGGACATCACCTCCGGATGGTCTCGGTGGAAAGCTTGAATTAAGCGTGGTGCATGTAGGTTCTTTGCGGGTTCCCAAGAGTTGTCCTCAGGTGAATATCCCTTCCACTGGATCAGATACTGCAGTTGTCTGCCCTTCTTCCTACAGTTAAGGATGGACTCCACCTCAAACTCATTCTCTCCATCCACCCTAACTGGTGGCGGAGGAAGTTCCCCTCTTTCCGGAAAAGTGCTGTCCACCACGGGCTTCAATAAGGACACGTGGAAGACAGGATGGATTCTGTAAGTCTTTGGTAATGCTAGCTCCATAGCCACAGGGTTGATAATCCTTTTGATGGGGAAAGGGCCAATGAACTTGGGCCCCAATTTCCGAGAAGGCACAGATAGTTTAAGGTTGGTAGTAGATAGCCAGACCTCCTCTCCTAATTTAAAGGTTGGATTCTCCCTCCTGCCCCGAACATACTGTTCCTTGTAATCCGTTTGAGCCCTTTGCAACATGTCTTGAATCCTCTGGAAATTCGCTTGTAAAGAGGTTATTCTGTCATGCACTGCCGGGACTGCTATCTCAGGAACATCGTTGGACAGAAAGGTGGGATGGAATCCGCAATTAGCCCAGAAAGGCGTTTGGTTGGTAGCAGCGTGAACGGAATTGTTATACGCGAATTCTGCGTATGGGGGAAGCCTTGCCCAATCATCTTGAGATCCTGAGCAGAAACACTGCAGATATTGCTCTAGAGTCTGGTTCGTCCTCTCCGTTTGGCTGTTACTCTGAGGGTGGTAAGCTGATGAGAGGCAGACTTTGATATTTAAGGCTTTGCAGAGCTCCCTCCAAAATTTGGACGTAAATTGTACACCCCTGTCTGATACAATGTTCTTTGGTACGCCATGGAGCCTGATGATTTCCTTCAGAAAAATATTGGCAGTCTCTAAGGCCGAAGGGGTACCCTTCATGGGCAAAAAATGGGCCATCTTGGAGAGACGGTCAACCACGACAAAAATAGTGGTAAAACCCCCCGAGGCTGGCAAGTCCACTATGAAATCCATGGAGACGTCAGACCATGGCCGTTCGGGGATAGGTAGAGGTCTTAGTAAACCCCAAGACTTGGCGTTTCGACCCTTGTTCCGCTGACACAGAGGGCAGGATGCCACATATTCCTTGCAATCCCGTCTCCACCCAGGCCACCAAAAGGAACGAGAGACCAGCTCGGATGTCTTCCTTACTCCAAAGTGCCCTGCGAGTTCATGGTCATGGCACATCTTAAGGGTTAGCGACCGTGTCTCCCGAGGTACAAAAATTTTCCCACGGATCCAAAAAAAATTACCATTTCTTCTCAAGGATTGCACCTCTGGTTCCATGCAAGAGTTGGATGATGATTTGATGGACGACATCAAATCCACTTGTGCCACCCCAAGGAAGTTTTGAGAAGAGAGGATTGTACCAGGTTCTGGAGTTTGGGACTCTGCAGAGAACATCCGTGAGAGTGCATCTGCCTTTCCATTCTTTGAGCCAGGTCTGTAGGATATGTGGAAGTTGAAGCGAGAGAAAGAGAGCCCAGCGGGCTTGTCTGGGTTTTAGTCGTTTTGCTGTCCGTAAGTATTCGAGGTTTTTATGATCTGTAAAAATCATCACTGGATGTAATGCGCCTTCGAGCAGATACCTCCATTCTTCTAGAGCGAATTTTATGGCCTGCAGCTCCCTGTCACCCACGTCGTAGTTTAACTCTGGCGGGCTGAGTCTCCGGGAAGCGAATGCAACGGGGTGAAGGATGGCTTTGGGCCCTTGTCTTTGGGAGAGAATTGCTCCTGTTGCAATTTCCGAGGCGTCTACCTCCAGAACAAATGGCTGAGAAGGATCGGGGTGGTGAAGAATTGGAGCCGAACTAAACAGGTCTTTTAGTTTCAGAAAGGCCTCTTGTGCGGCCTCACTCCACCGGAAGGAACTGTGCTGACGGGTTAGCTGGGTGATGGGTGCTACAATGGTTGAGAATCCGATAATAAATTTCCGATTAAAAGTTAGCGAATCCTATGAATCGTTGGACCCCTTTTTTATCGGATGGAGCTGGCCAATCTTGGATGGCTTGTATCTTTTGGGGATCCATTGCGATCCCGTCGGCCGATATGATGAACCCCAGGAATTGTACCACTGACCTCTCGAATTCGCACTTCTCCACTTTCAAATAAAGCTTGTGCTGTTTTAATATAGTGAGGACCCTTTTGACATGCCCCTTGTGTAGCTCAATCGTGGAAGAGAAAATGAGTATGTCATCTAGATAGACAACAAGGAAGTCATCCAGGTATTCTCGGAATATATCGTTAACTAGGTGCTGAAAGGTGGCTGGAGCATTGCATAGCCCGAATGGCATCACCAGGTACTCTAAGTGTCCAAACCTGGACCTGAACGCTGTCTTCCATTCATCCCCGGCTCTGATTCTAACAAGGTTATAGGCACCCCGCAGGTCTAATTTGGAAAAGACCTTGGCAGATCGGAATCGTTGGAATAGCTCCGGGATGAGTGGTAGTGGGTACCTGTTTTTGATGATATTATTAAGCTGCCGGTAGTCCACACAAGGTCTAAGAGACCCATCCTTTTTTCCGACAAAGAATATCCCTGCTCCAGCAGGTGAGGATGAGGGACGAATAAAACCCTTTTCCAGGTTCTCATTGATGTACTGTCTGAGCGCCTCCAGCTCAGTCTCGGAGAGAGGGAATATACGACCGAACGGAATCACTGATCCCGGCAACAGGTCGATCGGACAGTCATAAGGCCGGTGAGGTGGTAGGCGGTCGGCCATTTGTTTATTAAAGACCTCTTGGAACTCCAGATATTCAGAGGGAATCTGCTGAAGTTTGTCCGGCGGAGTGGTAACCGTAGCACAAACCTTCGGGGTTAAAGGGAGACAATGCTCAGAGCAATATGGGGAGGAGAAGGACACCACCTTGGTGCTCCATTGGATCTGCGGATCATGAGCTTGTAACCAGGGCAGACCGAGGATGACTGGAAAGATGGGAGAATGGATGAGGTCAAGCCGTAGGAGCTCCTGATGCCCGGAGTCGGTGGTTACTAGGATAGGCTGGGTCTCCTGGGTGATTGGACCTGAACTAGGGAGAGACCCGTCAGCTAGATGCACTTGTAGACCTTGAGCTTTTGTTTGCAAGGGGATACGGAGGCTGCGGGCCAAGGCTGCATCCATGAAGCAGCTATAAGCCCCCGAATCAATGATGGCGGGTAGGCGAGACTCCCCTTCCGGTAGCTGCAAGGAAACAGACAACATCACATAAGACTTTGGAGCATTATTATCTTGGTAATTCATCAATTTTGGCTGTAGGAACTTACTGGGCCTTATTGGACAACTGCGTAGGAAGTGTCCAGCTCCCCCACAGTACAGACACAGATTGTACTGCCGTCTGCGTTGCCTCTCTTCCGAAGTTAGCGGGGCCCTGACCAGGCCTAGCTGCATAGGCTCAGCTTCAGGAGGTGTAGTAGGAGATGGTGACGGCATAGGTGGGGCTCTGAATGGCGTCCACGTAGGGCGTGGACCCTGAAACCGCTCCGAGCGGCGTTCTCGCAGGCGCCTGTCCAGTTTCGTGGCTGCCTGAATGAGCTCTTCCAAGGAATCAGGAGTCTCCATTCTGGCTAGCTCATCTTTGAGGAGTTCAGACAAGCCTTGACGGTACTGGTAGCGAAGAGCCAGCTCTTTCCAATTCGTGTCGGCCGCCCATTTGCGGAATTCCACCGTATAGTCTTCAATAGGTCTCCTCCCTTGGGACAAGTGGTGTAGGATGGCTTCAGCTGTAGCTTTCCGTTGAGGGTCGTCATAGAGTTTGGACATACCCTCGAAGAAGGTGTCTATGGAATTTAACGCAGGACTTCCCTGTTCCATTAAGCCGTGGGCCCAAGCCTGAGGTTCTTCTGACAGCAGCGAGATAGCGAAACCCACCTTGACGATCTCTGATGCGAATGTCCGGGGCTGGAGGGCAAAGTAAAGAGAACAGGCGTTCTTGAAGGCTCTGAATTTTTTACGGTCCCCTGAGAACCGCTCGGGTGTAGGGACCCTAGGCTCAGGAAGCGCCATGACAACTGTAGGGTTGGTGGTGGCCTGGGAAGCGGACCTTCATTGCTAGGTGCCGGAACTGCAGCAGCAGGGGGAAGTACCCCAATAATCTGTTGGAGGCGGTTGTCAATCTGGGTATACCCCTCCTGTAACTTCTGGACTGAGTCGGCCAAAGTGGAGACCTGTTGACACAGGATCTCCAAAGGCGAGCGCGCTCTGTCGGCCTCGGACATCTGGCTGGTTTGTACTGTCAAGACTATACTCACCGAGGCCAAGATGCCGAGAGCGGCTCGCCCTTACGACCACGCGCACCCGAACCCCTGGAAGTGATACAGGGAATTGGGGGCACGCGGAGGCACGGGCTTCCGGTGGTGGCCGGATTCCTGACTAGCCCGAAGGAGGTCCGTGTAGCCGTTGGGCACTGGAGAAGCTGCAAGGCAAGTGGTTAACTGGAACTGGGGTATCAGGCAGGACAAGTCCGTTATACAAGCAGAGGTCAGAACCGGGATAACAAGCAGAGCAAGTCCGTATAATCAAGCAGGGTTCAGGGTATCAGGCAAGCAAGAGTAATCCGTTTGACAGGCAGAGTTCAGCACCGGAAAACACTGTAGACAAGGAAATAGCAGGTACAGGGGACAGGGCACAGCTGACGACAAACCAGCAACCCGACTGGGTGCTGGAGCCGTCAGATGTAGCCCTCCGGCGAGCGCGTCAGCGTGACGCGCTCCCGGGCACCCGCACGGCCACGGCGCGCACACGGGGACCGCCGTGCACCCGCGCGCGCCGCACCATTGGGCCGCGAACGGGTGTACGGCGCAGCGTGAGTCCTCTGCGCATGCGCCCTGGAGCCCGGCGGACGGAGGCGGCTTGTGCCTCCTGACAGATGCCCTTGGAAAAAAAAAAAATCCTAACCGTTAAGCCTGCATTTAAAAACACAGAATAGTGCCCTGTGCCCCCTCCACCCACTCTCTTCCCCTTCGCATCATAAACCCCCCCCAGTAGTGTCCTCTGCCCTCCCCATTCATTAGTGTCTTCCCCCTCCCGCATACAGTTTTATTTATATATTTATATATATATATATTTATATATATATATTATGTGTGTGTACAGTGGATATAAAAAGTCTACACACCCCTGTTAAAATGTCAGGTTTCTGTGATGTAAAAGAATGAGACAAAGATAAACAATTTCAGGACTTTTTCCACATTTTTAATGTGACCTATAAACTATACAACTCTGTTGAAGCACCTTTTTGGTTTAATTACAGCACTCAGTCTTTTTGGGTATGAGTATCAGCATGGCACATCTTGACCTGGCAATATTTGCCCACTCTTTGGACTCTGAAGTCCTACCCCACCACTGGTCAAGTATGACCTATGGTTTTTAGACATACGGGGCCCCTTGTGCAGCCTGTCAGAAGCTACATACAGAGCAGCCAGTTTAAATACAAGCTGGCACACTGTTTGCAGCAGACAGAGGATGAGCTCACAGTGCCTCTCCTCACTTCTTGCTAGAGGCACTGAGCTCAATGGACAGCTTGGAGTCTTGGACCAATGGTAAAGCTGTCCAATAAAAATGCTGCAGTGGAGGCATGCCTATCACTGCAGTGTCATAGAAAGGGGCATGTGTCGAAAAGACGCATGCTCCCTTCCAGTCCACACTCCTCGCTTTCAGATCGCTCTACTACAGGGTAGTTTTCCCGGGTGCGATTGCAGACTGACAGCGGTGAGAGTCGGCGGTGCAGAGGATGGTCTGTGTGGACAGCTTTACACCGGATGCCTGCATACTTTAGATGTGCCTCTTTTAATCATCAACCATGTGAGTTGCTAAATGTAACCATATTGCCACACTAAGAGTCGGTTCACACTAGGACGACTTGTCAGGCGACTTAGCCGCCTGACAAGTAGCCTCCCGTTCTGTACAATGGAACCGTTCTAATCGGAGTAATAGAAGCCGTTATGCAAGTCGCCGCTGCAGTCGTGTTCAAGTCGTCTGAGGCAGTCGCGCTGGAAGTCGTGCTGCCTCAGTGTGAACCGACTCTTAGAAGTGCCTTTTTTTTTTTTTTTTTTTTTCATACTCTGTAGCTTCTGCTGGATTTTGCTTCTAATCCCCTTGTGGAGGCTTCCATTTGTGGATGGACATTTTATGGTTACACAACCTATCACATTGTTATAAGCCTTTTATGTGAACTATAAACCTGAAGGACTTATGAATAAATGGTGTGGAACTAATCATCTGAATTTCCATTATTTCTTATGGGGAAATTTGCTTTGATATACAAGTGCTTTCGGAACGAATTGTGCTCGCAATCCAAGGTTTTAGTGTGTGCGTGTGTGTTGGATATCTCTCTCACAAAAGTGAGTACACCTCTCACGTTTTTGCAAATATTTTATTATATTTTTTTATGTGACAACACTGAAAAAATGACACTTTTGCTGCAATGTAAAGTAGTGAGTGTACAACTTGTATAACAGTGTAAATCTGCTGTTCCCTCAAAATAACGCAACACAGCCATTAATGTCTAAACCACTGGCAAAAAAGTGAGTACACCCCTAAGTGAAAATGTCCAAATTGGGCCCAATTAGCCATTTTCCCTTCCCGGTGTCATGGGACTCATTACTGTTACAAGGTCTCAGGTGTGAATGGGGAGCAGGTGTGTTAAATTTGGTGTTATCACTGGTAACTGGAAGTTCAACATGGCACCTCATGGCAAAGAACTCTGAGAATCTGAAAAAAAGAATTGATGCTCTACATCAAGATGGCCTAGGCTATAAGAAGATTGCCAAGACCCTAAAACTGAGCTGCAGCACGGTGGCCAAGACCAGAACAGGCATCGCCATGGTCGACCAAAGAAGTTGAATGCACGTGTTCAGTGTCATATCCATACGCCACACACTGCATCAAATTGATCTGCATGGCTGTTGTCCCAGAAGGAAGCCTCTTCTAAAGATGATGCACAAAGCCTGTATAAACAGTTTGCTGAAGACAAGCAGACTAAGGACATAGATTACTGGAACCATGCCCTGTGATCTGATGAGACCAAGATAAACTTACTTTGTTCAGATGCAGATGGTGTCAAGTGTGTGTGGCGGCAACCAGGTGCAGAGTACAAAGACAAGTGTGTCTAGCCTACTGTCAAGCATGGTGGTGGGAGTGTCGTGGGCTGGGGCTGCCGGGACAGGGGAGCTACAGTTTAGTGAGGGAACCATGAATGCCAACATGTACTGTGACATACTGAAGTAGAGCATGATTCCCAAACCCCCCCCCCCAACTTCGGAGACTGGGCTGCAGGGCAGTATTCCAACATAATGACTCCAAGGTAACTACTGCCTTGCTAAAGAAGCTGAGGGTAAAGGTGATGGACTGGCCAAGCATGTCTTTCGACCTAAACCCTATTGCGCATCTGTGGGGCATCCTCAAATGGAAGGTGGAGGAGCCCAAGCTCTCTAACATCCACCAGCTCCATGATGTCATCGAGGAGTGGAAGAGGACTCCAGTGGCAACCTGTGAAGCTCTGGTGAACTCCATGCCCAAGAGGGTTAAGGCAGTGCTGGAAAATAATGGTGGCCGCACAAAATATTGACACTTTGGACCCAATTTGGACATTTTCACTTAGGGGTGTACTCACTTTTGTTGCCAGCATTTTAGACATTAATGGCTGTGTGTTGAGTTGTTTTGAGGGAACAGCAAATTTACACTGTTATACAAGCTGTACACTCACTACTTTACATTGTAGCAAAGTGTCATTTCTTCAGTGTTGTCACATGAAAAGATATAATAAAATATTTGCAAAAATCAGACGGATGGCCTTTAACGGTATCAGAGACGCAGCAACCATAATTATTTTAAAATAACAGATAAAACCATTGAGACCAAAAAGCTAATGTGTAAATATAAGCTGTTGGCCAAGCTAAGTTGGCTTGTGCTGTTCTGTCAAGAGGTTGATGCGTTTCGCAATCTGCTTCCTCAGGACCGTTATATCTTAACAGACAACAGTAGGCCTATGCAAAAGAAACCTAACAAAATGATTTAAATCCAAACATACAAGGTGAACAGCATTGCATGTATAACATAATCTTAAGGGTTGAGAAGAGAGGGAAATCACCACTTGCATGCCCTCCACCTTAGACAGAGTAATGGCGCGCCATGCACAATGCAGATGCACAATCTTCAAATTGCCTCTTATAATTACCATAGTCAATAAGTCAGTCAGCTCACAAGGTGTCTTCAAAATGTTATCCTTCCTGGGTAAGTAGTACAAAACATTCCCAGTATATAGAAAAACACAGTGTCTCCATCTATCACCCAGCAGCTACATATAAAATCCCCCCTGGTGAACCAGACGTCCAAGATTAATTCTATTGCAGTGGGAAAAGTTACTCACCAATGCATAAGAAAGGATCCACTTAACTGCTTGCCGCCGCTGCCCGTCATATGACGGCCAGGCGGCGCGACTCTCGTTCTGGGCAGGCGTCATATGACGTCCTTCTATTTAAACAGGGAATGTGCGCGATCGTGTGCGCGCAGCCCTGGACCTTCGGTGGTTGCGTGTCACGGAGATACCGCTCACCACCGAGGGGGATGAACAGCCATTGGGTATGGCTGTTTACCATGTGATCGGCCATGATGAAGTCACAGCCGATCACAGATGGTACCGCCCCACTTTGCATGGTGCATGCGCGCGAGCACGTTGATGGCAATGTGTTCCCGGGAACACTGCTCGTCATAGACGCTGGTAAACAGCCATTGGCCGGTGGCTGTTTACCACGTGATCAGCTGTAAACCTTTCACAGCCTATCACTAAATGTAAACAGAGCGGTAACGAGATGTTACCGGGTTCTCCTATCACACACCGATCGTGTGTGAGAAGGAGATTGCGGTAACCTCTCGTTACCGCTTACAGTGTACACCAATCACACTGATTGCCCCCCCCCAATAAAAAGGACATGTCACCAGCCATCAAAGTACCTGTCACAGTTCATCTGAGTACCCCATTACCTGTCACAGTCCATCTGAGTACCTGTCACAGTTCATCTGGGTACAGAGTACCTGTCACCGCCCTTCAGAGTACCAGATTACCAGTCACCAGCCCATCAGAGTACCCGAGTACCTATCTGTAGCCCATCATAGTACCCAAGTACCTGTCACCAGCCCATCAGAGTAACCGAGTACCTGTCACCAGCCCATCAGAGCACCCGAGTATCATAGAATATACGTTGGGGTGTTTGCTTTCCAAAATGGGGTCATTTTGTGGGTAATTCCACTGTCCTGGTGCTCAAGGACCTTCAAAAGTGTGATAGGTAGGAATGAAATGAGATGTGTAATTTATGCTCCTAGAACGCCTGAAGGTACTACTTCAATGTTGGTCCTCTGTATGTGGCCAGGTTGTGTAAAGTCTCACACATGTGGTATCGCCATACTCAGGAAGAGTAGCAGAATGTATTTTGGAGTGTAATTTTTGCTATGTACATGCTATGTGTTAGAAATATCTTATAAATTGACAACTTTGTGTAAAAAAAAAAAAAAAAAAAGGTTTTCATTTTTTTTTTCCAAAAACTTCTGGAAAAAATGAACCGTTCAAAAGACTCACTATGCCTCATAGATTATACGTTAGGGTGTTTGCTTTCCAAAATGGGGTCATTTTGTGGGCAATTAGATTGTCCTGGGTGCTCCAGGGCCTTCAGAAGTGTAATAGGTGGTTGAGAAATGAGATGTGTCATTTATGCTCGTAGAACGCCTGAAGGTGATACTTCAATGTTGGGCCTCTGTATGTGGCCAGGCTGTGTAAGTCTCACACATGTGGTATCGCCATACTCGAGAAGAGTAGTAGAATGTATTTTGGGGTGTAATTTGTTGTATGCATATGCTGTGTGTGAGCAATGACCTGATAATGCCAATTTTGTAAAAAAAATTTAAAAAAATACATCTACATTTTGCAAAAAATTACAACTTAAAAAACTCACCATGCTACTTGCTTAAAGCGGGGGTTCACCCACACCGCCAAAAAAAAAAATATTAAAAGCCAGCAGCTACAAATACTGCAGCTGCTGACTTTTAATACAATGCCACTTACCTGTCCCGGGGTCCAGCGATGTCGGCAGGGGACGCCGAGAACCCGCTCGGTTCTCGGCAGCTGCCGCCGCCATCCTAGGTGAGGGAATCAGGAAGTGAAGCGTTGCGGCTTCACTTTCCGGTTCCCTACTGCGCATGCGCGAGTCGCGCTGCACGTCCCTAGTGGTCGCTGCTCTCTGCTGGGAGCTGTGTGTTCCCAGCAGACAGCGCGATGGGGACAGGAAGAGGCATAGACTCGCATGGGAGTCTATGCCGGAAGTGGGTGCAAATACCGGTCTTTGACAGGTATCTGCACCCCCCTCCCCCCTGAAAGGTGCCAAATGTGACACCGGAGGGGGGGAGGGTTCCGAAAAGCGGAAGTTCCATTTTTGTGTGGAACTCCGCTTTAATACCTTGGAATGTCTACTTTCTAAAAAGTCATTTGGGGGGTATTTGTACTTCCCTGACTTGTTAGTGTCTCCAGAAATGAGATTCACCTGATCTACAGAAGGCCTGATCAGATGTGATCAATTTTCAGTGATTGGCACCATAGTTTGTAGACTCTACAACTTTCACAAAGACCAAATAATATACACTAATTTTGGGTTATTTTTTACCAAAGATATGAAGCAGTATACATTTTGGCCAAAATTTATGAAGAAAAATTACTAATTAGCAAAATGTTATGACGGAAACAAAGAAAAAGGCATTTTTTTCACTAAATTTACGGTCTTTTTTTATTTATAGCACAAAATAAAAAACCCACTAGTGATTAAAAAGAAAGCTCTATTTGTGTGAAAAAATGGACGCAAATTTCATATGGGTACAGTGTTGCATGACTGAGTAATTGTCATTCAAAGTGTGAGAGCGCTGAAAACTGAAAATTGGTCTTGGCAGGAAGGGGGTGTAAGTGCACTGTATTGAGGTGGTTAATATGGTCTGTTGTTTTCTTAAAGCATCTCACATAACACACATCCTGACCCCACTTCAACCAAGCTGTGTAAAGTTGGCACCCCATGTTTGTAAAACCTGAATAACCTTCATTTGTGCCGGTTCGGTTTCTGAGATATTAAACATTGAATGTAATGCAAGCCCCGCCCACTTTGCACCACATGTTGCTGAATTTTAAAAGCCAAACCTGTTATTTGTTTGTGCTGCCTTTGTGCCACTTTGGTTTCGGAGATATTGTGCGTTATAGTTGCTGAAACCCCCGCCCACTTTGCACCCCACCAACATGCTATTCATTTGTGCTGCAAAAATAAACATTTGTGCGTTATATGTTGCCAAACCACACTGACTTTACACCTTGTTATTAAAACTTACAGAACTCAGCTTGGGTTTCCTTAATGTAATGCTCCTCCCACTGTCCTGGGGACTGCACTTCATAATGTACCCTGGAAAGGAAGGCCCCTTGACCCGCCCCGCCCTAAGGAAAGGGAGCCTTGACTGCTGGTCGTCAACCTAATAAGGGAGTCGGAGTGGCTCCGTTGGGATTGGCTACAATGGCACGAGGTGACTGGGTGGAGCCGGAACTCTAGAAAAGGCAACGCAGAGGCACGTCCCACTACTTTCAAGAGAATTTGACGTCACAAGAGTTGCCCACTCATCCACCGTTATTTGTTTCGTCACAGCTTCCTTGGCGGTTTTACCTTGCCAGCAGTTGGTATTATTTTATGGGCTATGCCCCAAAGTTTAATTACGGGGTCAGTTTAATGCCAGTCTCGCACTGATGGTGGAGACAGGCCTTTTGGACTATACGGTTTGGTTACAGATGCGCATGGTATAACCGTGACCGGCAGGGTTATTTGTATTTTGAAGGTTGTTATACTAATATGTTCAATAAAGCTGTGGCCTTGCCCTACTTCCAACTTAAAGTGGTCTATGTGTCTTTTTGGGGGGCAAGGTTTGTTGTGGTTTAAATAAGTGGGGGCTAAAACAAGCCTAAGCTTTTCAGCAGTCAAGGCAGTATTCAAGCTCAAAAAACTTTTTGCTTGATGGTTTCACTGCTAGCTCAGAGAATCCAGGGTAAATTATTTTTTAACTTCCTTATTTTACTTATTAATAATTATGCAATTGCAGTGAAAACAATACATTTGGAATAGGCGATTGTGTGTTTGCTGTTTGTGTCAGTGTGTATACAAACTATTTTTTTGCAATACTAGCAAGACAACCTAATATAGTGGTTAGGTGGCAACCCTAGTTGTGTTAATAACTGATGTCCCCCCTGTATACATCCGGTGTTCAGGGTTAGCCAGAATGTAAAATCACTGTAGTAACATACAGAAATGCTTTAAACCTTTCCTGTCTACACACAGGGTAATCAAGGGCATTAGGGTACATTAACCACTTGCCTACCAGGCACTTGCACCCCCTTCCTGCCCAAGCCATTTTTCAGCTTTCAGCGCTGTCGCAATTTGAATGACAATTGCGCGGTCATGCTACACTGTACCCAAACACATTTTTTATCATTTTCGTCACAAATAGAGCTTTCTTTTGGTGGTATTTAATCACTGCTGGGTTTTTTATTTTTTACCAATAAAAAAATTTAAATTTTGAAATTTTTTTAAAAAAATTTTTCTGTCAGTAAATTTTGTAACTAAGTAATTTTTCGCCTTCACTGATGTGCGCTGATGAGGCGGCACTGATAGGCTTTACTGGTGGGCATTGATGAGGCGGCCATTATGGGCACTGATGAGGTGGCACTGATAGCAGGCATTGATGGGCACTGTTGGATGGCACTGATGGGCACTAATAGGCGGCACTGGTGGGCACAGATAGGCGGCATGTATAGGTGGTACAGATGGGCACTGGGTGGCACTAATGGGTGACACTGGGCATTGATCGACAGCAGTGATGGGCAGCACTGATTGGTGGCACTTGTGGGCAGTGGTAGGCACTGATTGCTGCCACTGGGCACTATATGCTGGCATTGGTGGGCAAAGGTGGGCACTGTTTTGTGACACTGTATTTATTTATTGTAATCGGGGCACTGATGATCAGTGCCCTGATTACATCCCTAGATGTCCCCCTGTGAGGAGATGCTGCTGTCTGTCAGTGTGAGGCGAGGAGAGCAGATTACCGGCATCTCCTTGTTTACATGTAACCGGCTGTGATTGGACACAGCCAATCACATGGTTAAAGAGCCGCGGAAGCAGCTCTTTACAGAGATTGGGGTCGTGCCATGTCCTAGCAACACGGCGCGGCCGTTCTGGGACGCCGTCATATTACGTTGTCCCAGAACGAGAGCTGCACCGCCCCGCTGTCATTTGACGATGGGCGGGCAACAAGCAGTTAAACAGCTTTTTATTCTATGTATGCACTGTGCAAAATGTGTTTAGAAAATAAATTGTAAAACTTGGGTTACAGTATGGTGATCTCCAGTGCTCTGGGGCAGAGTCTTTTCAGACTGTGTCACACACGTGAATTTCTGCCTTCGCACACCTATGTGCTGAAGTGACTGTAGTCACTTTTTTTTTTTTTTCCTATTTGCAATGCACCAACAGCATGAGGCCTAAATTCAACACACAACGCATGAGCAGAATTTGCAAAATACGAGTTTACAAAGGTGCACAAAATATGCATCTTTGTAAATGTGTTATATGCACTTACTGTCTATTCATACATAATCATTCTAGCACTATGCAGGCCCAGAATGTATAGCAAACTTTAAATGCATATGTGCGTTTAGGCAAGTACACATGCGTACGTGTGTAAAACGCGCATGATTTGCAGACCCAGACGCACATTTTGTTCCTATTTCTGTGCACACTTGTTAGCGGCGCAAAAACACAGCCCCATACGCAGCTGTGTGCAAGGGGCCATGTATTTGCATGTGCAGCATACAGATACACACAGAAATTAACACTACACAAATTAGTACAGATTTTTTTTATGCTCGTGTGAAGTAGCTTTTCATCAAATATTGCACATTTTACACTACATTGATTAAATTGAAATTCAGTATTATTGCTATAGTAGGATGTGTAAAATTTGAGATTTAAATTGTTTTATTTCTAAACATGTTTACGCTACTTGTAAGGTACATGCTTGTGGGTGTGGTAAGCCAAGTTTCAAGAAAAAAGAACAACCAATTACAAAAAAAATGTTGTATTAGAACTAAACTGCAGTGTTGTTTAACCCCTTCAGATCTGCGCTATAGCCGAATGACGGCTACAGCACGGATCTACTTTGCCGGGAGGCCGTCAATAGACGTCCTCACCTTTGCACGCTCCCCGCACGCCCACGCTGTGATCACCGAGTCAATGAGACTTGGGTGATCACAGATCGGAGTAAGGGGTCGATCCCCACCCTTTACCACGTGATCAGCTGATCACGTGATGTAAACAGAAGATCGGTAATCATCTTTCGATCACCGGTTTCTGTTGAAGGGACATTGGTCCCGAAGAGGAATAGGCGAAGCCGCCTCATCTGTGCCCACCAGTACCGCCTGTCAGTGCCGACAGTGCCACAAATCAGTGCCCACCAGTACATAACAGTGGCAGCAATCAGTGCCACCTATCAATGCCCACCAGTGGTGCCATGTAGCAGTCCTGCCTATCAGTGTCCATCACTGCCATGTATTAGTGCCCATCAGTGCAGCCTCATCAGCGTACATCAATGAAGGAGAAAAATTACCTGTTTGCAAAATTTATTAACAAAATTTAAAACGGTTTTTTATTTTATTTTTTTTTTAACAAAAAATAAAAAACCCAGATGTGATCAAATGCCACCAAAAGAAAGCTCTATTTGTGGGGAAAAAAATGTTTTATTTGGGTACAGTGTTGTATGACCGCAAAATTGTCATTCAAAGAGTGACAGCGCTAAAAGCTGAAAATTGGTCTGGGCAGGAGGGGGATTTAGGTGCCCAGTAAGCAAGTGGTTAACAATGACACTAAAAGGGCTTTATTCACTAAGCAGCCGAAGGATGAGCCAAAGACTCAGCTAAATCTTTTGGCTCGCTGAGCCTGGTTAAACCCTGAATGGTTGCTGTATGCGCTATGCCCAACAGCGCCTACAGCAGTCAAAGGCAACCAAAGCAAAGACCGCATGTAGCTGGGGTGAACGAACATGCTTCAGCTCGTCAAACACACAACACCATATAAAAAGTCCTTTATTGGGAAAAAAAAACAGGTTTTTGAAAACTCCTTTATTATAAAAAAAAAATGTCCACCAATGTAACCCACAGGTCAATCACGTCCTTCAGTGATTTAGATCAATGTCAATCACAATGGAAGACGACCGCCGACTTGGCGAAGGAAAAAATTCCCAACGTCTGCAGACACTACCGATCCTGTAAAACTCTTGCCACAAAATGACAACAGATGGGCCGAGCGAGTTGCGACGTCACGGGACTTGGTCCGCTCATTTCTTTACATTCTGTGACAGCTCTCTATCCCCTAATGGAATGTCAACAAATGGGCAGAACAATTCCCGTTGGGTTGGGGGCAGGCTTGTCCCCACCCCTATCCAGCTCTGCCCATCTGCTGCTCGGATCTGATAAAGGATTTTAAGGGAGACCCCCCCACGCTTTTTTATGGCTTTGGAGAACCCCTAAAATTCCTATTAGAGGTTCTCCAAAGCCATAAAAAAAAAGTGGGGATAGAGGGCTGTCACAGAACGTAAAGAAATGAGCGGACCAAGTCCCGTGACGTCGCAACTCGCTCGGCCCATCTGTTGTCATTTTGTGGCAAGAGTTTGACAGGATCAGTCGTGTCTGCAGATGTTGGGAATTTTTTCTTTGGCCAAGACCCAGAGCCGAGCAGCAGATGGGCAGGGCTGGAAAGGGGTGGGGACAAGCATGTATGTATGTATGTATGTATGTATGTATGCCATCACGCTGTATGTAGCGTACCTGCTGACCAACAGACCCACCTACCAGCCCTGATCACACTGACCCGCAGAAACCACACGAGGGGAAGACCGCGGCATCAGCCATTCGGACTTTACCCGCAGTAACCATTTGGGCCCAACTCTTCTTACTGCCCACTGGCTACCTATGATGGAGGCATATTCCGGATGATCCCCTGCAGGACCGAACTACTTGCCAAAAGGCACTTTACAAGCAGGAGACGGTGACAGCTTCAACTCCTTCCCCTGACCTGGACGGCAATCAACACTGGGTGAGATCTTACTTCTTTGCATCCCTGATTTGGGACAGTTATCTCCAGTCATTCCCAGTGTCTGTTATATGGTATCCGTTCCACAGAGTCAGCCACACAGCCTAGCCCCGCTCCTCCAACTTCAGTTGCCTGCATCTTCCATCTATACCTTCCGGTCTCCAGCCCCGTGATCCCGATCCTTCAAGTCTGCACACACTTGTGCCCTGAGGTCGCTGCTGAGTCATCCATGCATCCCTCCATCTAGGGCCTCTCCACCACGGCCCTTCAACTCTCCTCCCCCCCTCCCTGGTTATTTCTGCCCTCCAGATTACTATACAGTGTTGATCAGTACTGCCGCCACAACCACCCACTACCTAATCAGTTTTCACTGTTTATCATTTGCTGTCTCTCCTTCATACCTTAAGGACTTCCAGCAATGTTTTGTACCTTTATTATGAAACCATTCCTGTTTATTTATCTTGAATGACTTCAAATGTTCATTGTGAGTGGCTGGATGTGATAGGTGGCCATCTGTGTCTGCACATGACTGTCTTGTCTTTTTTAATGGTGATGGTACCTGTGTTTTCAGGATATTTTTGGATTGGTGTCTATAGTGAGTTTTTTCAATAAACAGCACTTAATCATTTAATTTGACTCTTGCATGTTCCCCATTTATGAATTCACTTTTTCTTTTGTTTTCTTGTTATGTATGTATGTATATGTGTGTGTGTGTGTGTGTGTATATATATATATATATATATATATATAATGTGTGTGTATGTGTGTGTGTGTGTGTATGTATATATATATATATATATATATATAATCTCTTTTAACAAATTGCATATGTCTAATGCCTACTTCACTGGAGGTAGTAAACCGAATCACCGAACCGAATGCTTAGCCGAACTAGGACAACATAGCTTAACTAGAAAGTGAGCTGAATTGGAGAATGTTTCCAAATTAGCTATTTTAGTGATTAGACCTGTAAGCAGAGATATACCGATACTAGTATTGGTGCCAATACTGAGTATTTGGGCGAGTACTCATACTCTTCCAAACGCTCCAGGACCGGAGCTGCCAGTCAGAGGAGGATTACCCGTGCAATCAGGAAGCTGGGCAGCGAGTAATGACCCGCCTCGAGGCTTCCTGATTGGCTGAGAAGCCGGCTCCATGCTGATTGGCTTGGAGGCCGGTTTCCAGGCCAACTGAACTGAAGTGGTAATGTTTCTGGGAAAATGTGTTTGCGTCCCCTCCTGTTTTGTTCTTCAAATGTTGGTACTTCTATACATACCCAAAATATCCTGTAGCAAAATACTTGATGTATACATGTACTTTTTGATTCAAAAGTATTATAATAAAGATTTTTGTAAGTACCAATGGAATTATAACACTTTGTGGTACACAAAAGAAGAGATGTAACTTAGTGCATACACACCCGAAAAATGTTTACTGACATAGATGTTTTTAAAAAAAAAAAGCAATTAAAAAAGAAGTGACTTGTATAAGAGAATTTGCTGGAGTGCTGTTTTGCTTGGTTAACACCTGGTTTAAACTTTTGTTAAGCGAGAACTATGGCCCAACCTTTTTTGGCCTTAGTTCTCTTTTTGTTCACAAGATGACATATATATATATATATATATGTAGGAAGGCCAGTATGGTGGCCTGAATTTATGGGAGGAGTCCGGGGGGTATTTAAGCAGCCCGCTCACCTGTGGTGCTTGTCGGTTTCCTGTGCGCGATCCGTTACGTCACTAGGCCGACTATCCGAATACCAAACGTCCGCAAGTTGCTGTCTCGCGAAGTTCCCGCATTTGCTATTTCATGCTCGAGAGTGTCAGTGTTTACCGATCCATATCGCTCGTACCACGCGTCTGGCTTGGCTGTCGCAGGTAGGGTCCCGTCGGACTTTTGTTTTTACGAACTGTTAGATATCATGTCACTAAACCGTGATATCAAACTTACGAAGCACCCGCAACTTTTACGTACGTAACCGCAATGTATATCACTCGCACTATCGTTATGTAAACATTTCGTGTTAGTTAAGGAAACCACCGCGACGCGTGCGTCGCTTCATTTCAGGCATGTCTAAAACTGCAAAAAAAAAAAAAAAAAACATGAGTCAGCAGACAGCCATAGCGATTCGCAGTTTCACAATCTTATCAAACCACGTCAGTTTGATACCAATCATTTCTCATTTCTGAAACATTTCTAGACACATTTCTATCACTTCAAACCATTTCAAAATCATTTCTCATTTCAGTCACATACCGCGCTCCGATTCGAATCCAGTTGCACCTAAAAGATGCACCGATTCGCTCCGGTGTGCCCCAGCAGTTACGGACTCATTTCAGTACATGCTCCAGAGTCACGTCACAAGCAGTCGATAAAAAAAAAAAAAAACAAATATATATACATATATGTGTATATATATATATATACATCGACTCATCGATTCGTACCTCTGTCATGGTTATCATTTCATTTGCCACATAGCACACTTCGATACGAATTTAGTCGCATGGAAATGCACCGATTCGTCTCGGCGTGCCCCAGGTATGGCCACATTTCAGTACATGCTCCAGAGTCCGATTCGTAGTCAGTCGCTACAGCAGCACAACCGATTCCCGCCTCTGTCATGGCAAACAATATGTTACACCTGCACTTATCGCGCTCCGCTTCGAATCCAGTCGCATCCTCCATGCACCGATTCGTTACGGCGTGCCCCAGGGCTCGGCCTCATTTCAGAAACATGCTCCAGAGTCCGGATCACAGCTAGTCGCAGATAGGCGACTGATCCGCATCTCTGTCATGGGAATTGCTACCATTTCACTCCCACAGCGCATCACCGTTTCGAAAACAGTCGCATCCACATGCACCGATTCGTCACGGAATGCCGCAGTTGATTCGGCCGTATCCATACCTATACCAGAGCTCGGTTGGTTGCCAGTCGCAAAACACGGCACAACCAATTCGAGCCTCGGTCAAGGTAAACATTTCTCTCATTTCATTTCATGCTGCGCTCCGATTCGAATCCAGATGCATCAAACAAGCACCGATTCGTCCCGGTGTGCACCAATGTTTCTTCAGTTGCCTCATTTCAGTACATGCTCCAGAGCCCGGTTCACGGTCGCATCAGTCACGACACGACCAGGCCGGACCTTTGTCATGCAGTTCATTCATTTCATAAATCAAGGCAAACATTTCGAATCATTTCGTTGTCACAAGATTGTAAGCACCATACGAATCGTAGCTTCAAGTTAGTTAGCAATCCCTTCACGAATTATCACCTTTCAATTCTCTAGGTCAGTCAAAGTTCAGTAGGTCCACCTTGCACCAGGTTGGACGATATCTCCCCAGGTAAAAAAAAAAAAAAAAAAGAAGAATGGGAGGATAAATCGGGTAAGTATGACTCAGGGGATCAAAGAAAAAACTTGAAATTCATGTCACCCCCAATAGGTTACAGTCAACCGAAAAATAAAACCTCAAGACAGGAGATCCTCACCAGATCAACTATGTCTCAAGCCGGCAGTGAAGACTTCACGGCCCCTCTGTCACCTTCCCTGGTCTCAGAGAGCGGCAGCGTGCAGTCCCTCAGGGGATGGACTATCCCCAAACTGACGGCAGAGCTCAGACGCAGAGGTGTGCCCTTCCCCGCCACAGCGAGGAAAGGCGAGCTCTTCAAACTCCTCTTTCCCCCACCAGCAGCAGGACCCAGTACCCAACAGGCATCCCTTCAGTCAATATCATCAGCTATCTCACAATTACACACGATGGTGTCATCCTTGTCGACCTCAGTTACAGACGTCCAAACCAGGGTGGCACTCCTGGAGGCTCGACCGGCCACGGCTGTCCCCGACCCAACCGCGACTCAAACCTTGACACCCCTTCCTGCAGGTACCTCAGGCTGGAGCCCCATTGTCTACCCCTCCCATTTGGTCCCAACCAGTACCAGGAAGGACATTTTGGACGGCAGGGACATCAACCTGGCCTCTCTCCTTATTTCCGTACATGACCTGGCAGAAAATAAGGCCTACTCCTGGGGTGACATATCGGTGGTCCTTAAAGCCAAAGACCCCAGATTGAACCGCAAATTATCGGTCCCAGAATTTACCCTGGCCTTTGGCATGCTCAGAGACGTCCTATGCTCAGCCACCCCCAGCAGACGGGAAGAGCTGGACTTGTATCTCCATACAGTGGTAGACTTGGGCTACAAGTATGGAGGATTCGCATTTTATGACTACCACCGTTCCTTTTCCGCCAAGGCCGCCGCCAGACTCACACAGTTCCAGACTACGACAAACTGGAGTCTCATGGACACAGAGCTCTTCTGCCGCCACTTTGCCGGCTTACGCTCACCTCTGTGTGCGATTTGTCAGTCCTCCACCCACACTGCCACCTGGTGCGCCAATGCCGCGACCAGACGGCCCTTCGAGTTTCCCTCCTCCTCAGGTACAATTCAGGGTCAGTCGCCCCCTGAACCAACGCCTCAGGTGGACAAATTCGGACGTCCAGTCCGAACCATGGGAGGGGCAGCCATTTGTAATAACTACAACTACGGGTCCTGCAACTTCAGCCAGTGCCGCCTACTCCACATCTGCACCTTATGCCAAAGAGCACACCCAAGGAACTTGTGTGAAGTCAAACAACACAAGAGGGCATGACTAAGCCGGATCAACCTCTTGTGGTTAAGACTGTACCTCACCTCACATCCCACCCCTTCCCTGACCACCTACCTTATCCAAGGCTTCACAGTAGGCTTTCACACCGGCCTCATTTCACTACCCCACTGTACTCACGAATGTGCCAATCTTCGTTCAGCAGCCATTGACGAACAAGCCATAGATCAGCTCTTACAAACAGAGGTAGATCGAGAGTACTTGATAGGCCCCTTCACTTGCCCCCCTTTCAGCACATGGAGAGTCAGCCCTATTGGGCTTGTCAAGGGCAAGTTCACGAATAAATTGCGTTTGGTGTACGACCTGTCTGCGCCTCATTCTTCCCACATCCCCAGTCTCAATTCCCTGATCCCCTCCGAAGAGTTTTCCCTAAAATATTCCTCCGTCGACATGGCAATACAAGCAATCATCAAAGCAGGTACAGGTGCCTGGCTCTCCAAAGCCGACAAACTCCTGCCCATCCATCCATCCCTCTGGTGCTGGCATGGCATCAAGTGGAAGGAGGCATATTATTTTGCCACAAAACTAACCTTCGGTTCGAAGAGTAGTCCGTGGCTCTTCGACACGTTCGCTCAGTCCCTTGTTTGGATACTGTTACACAAGGGGCAATGCCAAGAAGTCATCCATTACCTGGATGACTTCCTACTAATAGAACCTCCCAGCAAGCCACCAGGAGACCTCGACAGACTCAGAGTGATATTTGGAAACCTCAATGTTCCCATCGCCGAGCACAAAGTCGACGGCCCAGCACACATCATCACCTTCCTCGGGGTCAGCTTGGATACCTGCGCTATGCAAGCCAGTCTCCCCCTCGACAAACTAACACGTATTAGGGCGGTCCTTCACAAATTCACACACACCAAAAGCTGTACCAAAAAGCAGTTGCAATCTCTCCTGGGAATGCTTAATTTTGCCATGCGAATTATTCCACAAGGCCGCACCTTTGTATCACGCCTGCTTAGATTCCTGCCAGAAACTCAAGACCCCGATCAGATCTTAAAACTAGACTCCGCAGCCATAGCGGACCTATCTATGTGGGAGAAATTCTTGTCCGCCTGGAATGGCATATCCCTATTCATACCCACGGTTTCGCCCCTGTCACCCCAGGTAGTGACAGACGCTGCAGCCTCTACAGGTTTCGCGGCAATTTTTGGCCACCATTGGTTTTCAGGACCCTGGCCTCAACAGATACTGTCGATACCCGGATTTACTCAAACATCTGCCCTCTTTGAACTTTATCCCATAGTGGCAGCTGCACAGCTCTGGGGCCACCACTGGACAGGACAAACCGTAGTCTTCACCACCGATAACCAGGCCACAGCAGACATTATCAACAGAGGCAGGTCCAAGTCCCTAGCAGTCATGTCCTTCCTGCGCAGATTGGTACAACTGTCTTTACAGCGTCAGTTTAATATACACTGTGCATTTATTCCCGGCAGAAACAACTCAGCTGCCGACGCACTGTCACGTTTTAATTACACCTCCTTTTTTGAACAGGTTCCCGATGCCGAACCAATGTCGGCCCCTATCCCAGTCTGGTCACAACTGACCCTGGACTAGTTCAACATCTACACAAAGCAACGCAACTCATCAATCATTCACTCTCTCACAACACACTCAAAGCCTACCAGACAGCTTGGAAGGCGTTCAATAAATTCCTCACATCCTGCCGTAAAACACCAACAGATCTCAAACAGGTACTGGCCTTCATTGCACACTGTCACTCGCAGCTGGCCTTATCCTACAATACTATTCGGCTATACCTAGCCGGCATTCAACATTTCTTGACGCTTGAAGACCCTACGAAATCTTCACTGTTTTCGTCACACGCTATACGAGCCATCCTAAGGGGCATTCAGAAACAACAACCAGTCATCAGCTCCAAGCGCTTACCCATTACGGGCCCCATTTTTAGGGACATGTCAACTATTCTGGCTACTTCACCATTCGGTCTGCTCCCCAGCACGGTCTTACAAGCAGCTATATATTTAGCTTACTATGGGTTCTTGGCGAATTCACCTCTAACAAACCCACAGACCAAGTACTATGCAGACGGCACTTGCTTCGATACCAAGACCATTTCATCCTGCATCTCGAGGTCTCTAAAACCCAACAAACGGGCTCAGGAGTGAACATTCATCTCTACAAAACCAACAACAGCTGGTGTCCAGTTGCTGTACTCAACCGACTCCTGTCACTCCTGCCTGAGCAACCAGACAGCAGTCCCCTCTTACCATTTCCAGTTAAACCCTTAAACGCCTCTCAGTTTGTGAAACACATAAGGATACTTCTCCGCAATCTTCACCTTAACCCTAGTCAGTATTCCGGACACTCCTTCCGCATCGGAGCAGCCTCCGCAGCGTCCCGCCACGGGGTTCCAGACCACATCATCAGAAGACTAGGCAGGTGGAAATCAGGCTGCTTCGCCCGGTATATCCCCAATCCACAAACAGAGATGGCGCAGGCATTCTCCAAATTGGCTCAATAAATAACTGAAAACCAATAAAAATTATAACCCTACCTGAATGTTTTTGCCCCCTTATTTTGGCATACCGGCCATTAGACCAAGGCACACTTTCAGGTCCATTTCATATGGTAAGTCCACACTTCCAGGTCTATTTCCAATGGTAAGTTTTATCTTAACTATAAATGTTATCTAGGTCCATATCGGACATAGGGCTCCGACCATAAGTAGGAAGGCCAGTATGGTGGCCTGAATTTATGGGAGGAGTCCGGGGGGTATTTAAGCCGCCCGCTCACCTGTGGTGTTGTCGGTTTCCTGTGCGCGATACCCACCCTCCCATCCCCATTTCAAGGCATTTATTTCATTTCATTCATTTCATCTCATTTCTCTCTACAGAATAATCATTTCTTAAAACCAGGGTATGCCCCCTTATTTTGGCATACCGGCCATTAGACCAAGGCACACTTTCAGGTCCATTTCATATGGTAAGTCCACACTTCCAGGTCTATTTCCAATGGTAAGTTTTATCTTAACTATAAATGTTATCTAGGTCCATATCGGACATAGGGCTCCGACCATAAATATATATATATAGCATGTTCACCTGTGACAAAAAAAAAAACACTCAGAATGTGGCAGGCTATTGCCCACTATATGATGACAGCGCAGAACCGCGCTGCATCCGGGCCAGATCCTGACAATACTGTTGTGATCCACCCTCCCGCCTGATTGACAGCTGGCTCTGCCTCACTAGAGCCAGAGCCAGCTGTGCCCATCCCCTCTCCCATCTGTTCTTCCAGTCAGCGCTAGAGAATCGGAAGGGGGGGTGCTTCCCTGCAGGGAGAGGATCGGGAAGGGGGTGGATACCTGTGGGGGGTGGAAAAACTACGCATGTGAAGTAAAACATCATGTACAATATCCACCAAAACTGCACAAACCGGGAACAAATGAATCTAGTTGTATGTAAGATTTAATAACAAGGTGTAAAGTCAGTGTGGTTTGGCAACATATATAACGCACAATATCTCCAAAACCAAAGCGGCACAAACGTTTATTTTTGCCGCTCAAACGAATGGCATGTTTGTTTTTAAAATTCAGCAACAAGGGGTGCAAAGTGGGTGGGGCTTGCATTGAATTGAATGTTTAGTATCTCAGAAACCGAACTGGCATAAACGCTCATTTTTCCGGCACAAATCAGCACAAACACGGCACAAACGAATGGTATATTTTTATTCAGGTTTTACAAACATGGGGTGCCCACATCACACAGCTCTTCAACCAGATTGCAAATATACAAACAGTGATCCAATCCAGTATTCTAAGCAGTCAATTAGCTAACCACAAGCATCCAGTAAGACTTGCCTACAAGACTGTCATCTCCGGTATAGCATCAGCCGCCATTGTCCCATTACAAACCAGTGATCTTATATAGCTGTGTTTGGCACCAAACGACAGTCTAATCATCTAATGAATCCACCTGTGCTGAAAAAATCCTATCCCATGTGAATGTGGGCGTATGGGAGACCCGCCCTCACATATCAGGCACCTACCTGCAATCAGCGGCGTCAGCAGGTCCCTCTATTCTCATAGTAAATCCCTCCCATATCCCTCGCATCATTGCAACAGACATGCAGGGATCATTTAAAGCGAAAGTACGCGCATGCGTGGTGAATGCTGTTTTTCAACCAGTTTCAGCAGGGGGACGCCCCCCCCCCCGACTCTGTTGATTGCAGTTAGGGGTCTGATGACGTGTGAGGGCGGGTCTCTCATGTGATCTCCCAAACTGGATCAATATTGTTTGCAGATATCTGGTTGAAGTGGGGTCAGGCTGTGTGTTATGTGAGATGCTTTAAGAAAACAGACCATATTAAGTGGATCTTTTCTTATGCATTGGTGAGTAACTTTTCCCACTGCAGAATTAATAGTTAATTACTATAAAATGAATAGAATTAATTTTGGACGTCTGGTTCATCAGGGGGGTTTTTTATGTACCTGCTGGAGGATAGATGGAGACACTGTGTTTTTCTAGATACTGGGAATATTTTGTACTACTCATCCAGAAAAGATAACATTTTGAGAACACTTCGTGAGCTGACTGACTTATTGACTATGGTAATTATGAGAGGCAATTTGAAGATTGGGGGTCTATGTGCTATTGCATAATGTTGACATTTATTATATGTCAATGTGTTTCTACTATCATAGGAGAGATTCTCTCTATTTGAGAGAATTATTTAATCTGGCTGTTTTCTGTGTATCTCTTTTCATTGGACTGGGGGTGAGACCCCATATTCTCAGTAAGTGTCGCCTGCTGCCCCCCCCCCCTCCCCTCCCTCTCCTTGTATGGTTCTGACCAAGCTAAAGCTAGAAGATATATAGAACAAGATAGCTAACCTCTCAGTATTTTCCTGTTTTTTGTCGCTAGGAAGATTTTGTGATTATCAATTAATTGTTGATGGTATCACATCAATCATGAGCTGCATCTGTACTGTGCATGGTGCGCCATAACTCTGTCTAAGCTGGAGGGCATGTAAGTGGTGATTTCCCTCTCTTCTCAACCCTTGAGATTATGTTATACATGCAATTCTGTTCACCTTGTATGTTTAGATTTAATTAATTTTGTTATGTTTCTTTTGGATAGGCCTACTGTTGTCTGTTACGATATAACGGTCCTGAGGAAGCAGATTGCGAAACGCGTCGACCTCTTGACAGAACAATACAAGCCGATTTAGCTAGGCCAATGGCTTATATTTACACATTAGTTTTTTGGTCTTAATGGTTTTATCTATGTTTGTTATTTTAACAAATTTTGTAATAAATAATTTTTGATATAATTTTGGTTGCTGCGTCTCTTTCTGATACTGTTAAAGTCCGTAAAATTGCTCCTTTTTTCCTAAAATCTATGTTTGGATGTGGTGTCTATATATAGCTTTCTACTTATTTTTTAGATAGACAGATAGGTAGGTAGATACAGATAGATCGATACAGATAGATAAATAGGCAGGCAGGCAGACGGATAGATGAGAGAACAGAGACCCGGTGAAGGTGATGGATGGCAGTTTAGTGGAAGCACAGTCGAGTGTCTATTATCACTGCCCCCCCCTCCAGGATTTAGTGGTAAATGGAAGAAGCATTTGGTCAGAGCCGGTCCCCCCCTCCTCTCCCCTCTCCTGCCAGGCACATATCTCTGATCCAGCAGATTGCTGGGTGAATGGCTGGAGGTTGATTCCCGGGGCAGAGGTGAAGCAGGGCGCCCTCCTCCTCCCTCCACCTTCAGTCCTATCACAGAATTAGAAGGCGCTGCTGTATATGAATGGACAGACATCACATTAATGTACCTGGCTTCTCCATCCACGGAGCCCCGGCGTCACTTCCGATTTCCCACTGGCACAAAGAAATCGGAGGTGATGCCAAGACTCTGGGGAAAGCACCGCCCATGTCCTACGGCAGTGCCAATAGAAAACCCTACAGCAAGGCAAATGACTGCAAGATGGGAGTGTTGCAGCGCATTGCTTTGCACCACGAGGACTCCCAAAACCAGGCAAATGCGGGCGTCTCACCTGCAATCACGTGAGTGCATTGATGTCACGCTGCCCATAGTGTACTGTGTCTGGCGCCCGAACACAGTGCACTTAAAGGACTTTTTTGTGTGACTAACTTAGGGGGGGGGCGCCGCCCGTGCACCACCTATGGACTGGCAGACACTGGAGCTACAGTTCATTGAGGGAACTATGAATGCCAACATGTACTGTGACATACTGAAGCAGAGCATGTTCCCTTCCCTTTGAAGACTGGCAAATTTGCTGTCTCCATAAAATAACTCAACCCACAGCCATTAATGTCTAAACCACTGACAACAAAAGTGAGTCGAGCCTAAGTGAAAATGTCCAAATTGGGCCCAAAGATTCAATGATTTGTGTGGCCACCATTATTTTCCAGCACTGCCTTAACCCTCTTGGGCATGGAGTTCACCAGAGCATCACAGGTTGCCACTGGAGTCCTCTTCCACCCCTCCATGATGACATCACGGAGCTGGTGGATGTTAGAGACCTTGCGCTCCTCTACCTTCCATTTAAGGATGCCCCACAGATGCTCAATAGGGTTTAGGTCTAGAGACATGCTTGGCCAGTCCATCACCTTTACCCTCAGCTTCTTTAGCAAGGCAGTGGTCGTCTTGGAGGTGTGTTTGGGGTCGTTATCATGGTGGAATACTGCCCTATGGCCAGGTCTCCGAAGGGAGGGGGATCATGCTCGGCTTCAGTTTGTCACAGTACATGTTGGCATTTATGGTTCCCTCAATGAACTGTAGCTCCCCAGTGCCGGCAGCTCTCACGCAGCCCCAGACCATGACACTCCCACCACCATGCTTGACTGTAGGCAAGACTCACTTGTCTTTGTACTCCTCACCTGGTTGCCGCCACACACGCTTGACACCATCTCAACCAAATAAGGTTATCTTGGTCTTATCAGACCACAGGACATGGTTCCAGTAATCCATGTCCATAGTCTGCTTGTCTTCAGCAAACTGTTTGCGGGATTTCATGTGCACCATCTTTAGAAGAGGCTTCCTTCTGGGACAACAGCCATGCAGACCAAATTGATGCAGTGTGCTGCTTATGGTCTGAGCACTGACAGGCTGAACCCCCACCCCTTCAACCTCTGCAGCAATGCTGGCAGCACTCATATGTCTAATTCCCAAAGAAAACCTCTGGATATGATTCTGGACACGTGCACTCAGCTTCTTTGGTCGACCATGGCGAGGCCTGTTCTGAGTGGAACCTGTCCTGTTAAAGCGCTGTATGGTCTTGGCCACCATGCTGCAGCTCAGTTTTAGGGTCTTGGCAATCTTCTTATAACCTAGGCCATCTTTATGTAGCACAACATTTTTTTTTATTTCAGATCCTCAGAGATTTCTTTGCCATGAGGTGCCATGTTGAACTTCCAGTGACCAGTATGAGAGAGTGAGAGCGATAACACCAAATTTAACACACCTGCTCCCCATTTACTCCTGAGATCTTGCAACACGAACGAGTCACATGACACCAGGGAGGGAAAATGGCTAATTGGGCCCAATTTGGACATTTTCACTTAGGGGTGTACTCACTTTTGTTGCCAGCGGTTTAGACATTAATGGCTGTGTGTTGGGTTATTTTGAGGGGACAGGAAATTTACAGTGTTATCCAAGCTGTATACTCACTACTTTTACATTGTAGCAAAGTATCATTTCTTCAGTGTTGTCAAATGAGAAGATATAATAAAATATTTACAAAAATTTGATATATATACATATATATATATTTAAGCAGAGGTCCTAAAGAATAAAATGACGGGTGTTGCAATTTTTTATAGCACATGATATTTATGCAGCGGTTTTTCAAACGCAATGTTTTTGAAAAAAATACACTTTAAAAATTGTTACTGCACACAAACACAATATAATATCCTTGTAACGACACCCCGAGTATGAAAGGGGTTAAAGTTGTTTAGGACATTCCATACCCAAACACAAAGGCAGCTATCGAACACTTCAATCAGCCAAACAAGGAACCCATACAAATAATTCTCCCTCAAGTACGAGACAAGATGCTCTGTCTTGAGGTTCAAGCAGGAACAAATCTTTATTCAAACACATGTTATACAGATTCTACTTCAAAACACTTCCCCACCCACCCTTGGAAAACAGGGCAGGTTAAACTGTCCAATGACAATGGACACACAGGTCAGGTGTGTTTAACGTCTCATCAGTACACAGTCTTATCAGCAGGGAGAGCTGTTGGAGGAATCCCCCCTCCCTCCAAAGAGATACACATCCTGTGATATCCAAGGCAGACAGACACAATAGAACATTGGAATACAGCCCCACCCCAAACTAGCACAGCAAATAGTACACAACAGCATGAGACAACACACAATACCCTGTTTCCCCGAAAATAAGACCTAGCGTGATTGATAATTAAAAAAAGGGTTATGACAGACCTAGCTGGGACAGAGGCTTTTGGAGGGGACTGAATGCCAGCCTCTTGCCTACCGATTATGGGCCCTGGCATTTGGGGGAACTGTGCTCGTGAGCTGTATGCCTGGAGACCCTGGAAGTAATGTCAGTAATCACGCTAGGTCTTATTTTCGGGGAAACGGGGTAGTGCAGTGCAGAGTATATAATACAGTGCATTGAAGTGGTTAAGGGTAACCCTACGACAGAATTAACAAAATAACAGCATGGGGTCCCCCCCAAAATTCATACCAGGCCCTTAGGGTCTGGTATAGGTTTTAAGAGGAATTCCACGCCAAAATAAAAAAAAAAACAGCGTGGGGTCCCTTCCAAAATCCAAACCAGGCCCTTTGGGTCTGGCATAGATTTTAGGGGGATCTCCACGCCAAAATTAAAAAAGAATTGGCATGGGGTTCCCCGCAAAATCCATACCAGACCCTTATCCGAGCAAGCAGCCTGGCAGGCCAGGAAAGAGGGGGGGACAAGCGAGCGCCCCCCCCCCCTCCTGAACCATAGCAGGCCACTTGCCCTCAACATGGAGATGGTGCTTTGGGGTCCCCATGCTGGGGTATGCAGGCGGCGGGCTTATCGGAATCTGGAAGCCCCGTTTAACAAGGGGGGCCCCCAGATCCCGCCCCCCCCCCATGTGTCAAAAAGTAAAAACCACAACAGACAGTTTTTGCCAATTCCTTTATTTAAAAGCTGCCGATGGACCCGAAAAAATGGAAAAAATAAAAAAGCACCGCCTCAATGAGCTGTGACAGCTGTTATATAGGCAAGGGCAGGGCCATCTGGTGATGTAACCAAGTGACCCTGCCCCCTTCTGACGTCACGTTAGATGGGGACGGGGTCATCTGGTTACGTCAGCGGGTGGCCCCGCCCTTGCCTATATAAGGGCTGTCAAAGGGAAAAGACAGCAGTCGGCGGGAGTCCTCCCGTGGAGGTGGAGTTTTTTCGTTTTTTTTTTTTTTTCAGATCCATCGAGCGGCGTGATTTACGATGGATGTACATCGTGGGACCCTTTTTTTTTTTATAAAGGAATTGTCAAAAACTGTCTGTTGTGTTTTTTACTTCTTGACACTTTTTTTGGTGAATGGATAGGGGTACAATGTTACCAATGTTACAAAATTCCCCCCCCCATGTTGAGGGCATGTGGCCTGGAATGGTTCAGGAGGGGGGGCTTGCTCGCTCCCCTATCCTGATCTCCAGGCTGCATGCTCATATAAGGGTCTGGTATGGATTTTTGGGGGGAACCTACGCCAATTTTTTATTTTTATTTTGGCGTGTAGTTCCCCTTAAATTCCATACCAGACCCGAAGGGCCTGGTATGGACTGGGGGGGACCCACGCCGATTCTTTCATTGATCTTTCATCTATATTGCCTTTGCTTTTACTGTGGCACTGTTCTACACATTGCACAGATGCGCCATTTTACACGCAGACTAAGGGGACACCAGGCACGATATTTAAAGAAATATTGCATTTTTATTGTTTCACTTTAAGCATTAATAAAATCACTGCTCCTGAAAAAACGGTTCTTTTAAAAACTTTATTTTGCATTGATACATGTCCCCTAGGGCCCTACCCGGGTCCCCAAACACGTTTTATGGCAATATCTTGCATATAAGCCTTTAAAATTAGCACTTTTGATTGTTCATCTTCGTGTCCCATAGACTTTAATAGGCTTCACTAGAACATTTTGCCTGTTCGCATGTTCTGGTGCGAACCGAACTGGGGGGTGTTCAGCTCATCCCTACTACTGACTAGGGATGAGCTTCGTGTTCGAGTCGAACCCATGTTCGACTCGAACATCGGCTGTTCGACCGTCCGTCGAATTGCGAACGTTATGGGCCGTTCGCGCCAAATTCGTGTGGCGCGTCACGGCCCATAATTCACTGCGGCATCGCAGTGCATTGCTGGCTGATGATTGGCCAAGCATGCACTATGACCCGCATGCTTGGCCAATCACAGCGCCGTCAGTAGAGAGAGCTGTAATTGGCCAAAGCCAGGGTGGCTTTGGCCAATTATGGCTCAGGGGATTTAGTACACGCCCCACACTATATAAGGCCGCCTGCACGGCGGCCCTGTGTAGTGTGTTCCGGTGTGCTGATAGAGAGAGAGACAGACAGTGTCATTTGATTTGAGTTAGATAGATTAGGCTAGATCTGTTCCTGCTATTTACATTTAGTGCAGTGCGTCCTGCTCACAGTGTTCAGCTAGATCCATTCCTGCTATTTACATTTAGTGCAGTCAGTGCGTCCTGCTCACAGTGTTCAGCTAGATCCGTTCCTGCTATTTACATTTAGTGCAGTGCGTCCTGCTCACAGTGTTCAGCTAGATCTGTTCCTGCTATTTACATTTAGTGCAGTGCGTCCTGCTCACAGTGTTCAGCTAGATCCGTTCCTGCTATTTACATTTAGTGCAGTGCGTCCTGCTCACAGTGTTCAGCTAGATCTGTTCCTGCTATTTACATTTAGTGCAGTGCGTCCTGCTCACAGTGTTCAGCTAGATCTGTTCCTGCTATTTACATTTAGTGCAGTGCGTCCTGCTCACAGTGTTCAGCTAGATCCGTTCCTGCTATTTACATTTAGTGCAGTCAGTGCGTCCTGCTCACAGTGTTCAGCTAGATCCGTTCCTGCTATTTACATTTAGTGCAGTGCGTCCTGCTCACAGTGTTCAGCTAGATCTGTTCCTGCTATTTACATTTAGTGCAGTGCGTCCTGCTCACAGTGTTCAGCTAGATCCGTTCCTGCTATTTACATTTAGTGCAGTGCGTCCTGCTCACAGTGTTCAGCTAGATCTGTTCCTGCTATTTACATTTAGTGCAGTGCGTCCTGCTCACAGTGTTCAGCTAGATCTGTTCCTGCTATTTACATTTAGTGCAGTGCGTCCTGCTCACAGTGTTCAGCTAGATCTGTTCCTGCTATTTACATTTAGTGCAGTGCGTCCTGCTCACAGTGTTCAGCTAGATCCGTTCCTGCTATTTACATTTAGTGCAGTGCGTCCTGCTCACAGTGTTCAGCTAGATCTGTTCCTGCTATTTACATTTAGTGCAGTGCGTCCTGCTCACAGTGTTCAGCTAGATCTGTTCCTGCTATTTACATTTAGTGCAGTGCGTCCTGCTCACAGTGTTCAGCTAGATCCGTTCCTGCTATTTACATTTAGTGCAGTAAGTGCGTCCTGCTCACAGTGTTCAGCTAGATCCATTCCTGCTATTTGCATTTAGTGCAGTGCGTCCTGCTCACAGTGTTCAGCTAGATCTGTTCCTGCTATTTACATTTAGTGCAGTGCGTCCTGCTCACAGTGTTCAGCTAGATCTGTTCCTGCTATTTACATTTAGTGCAGTGCGTCCTGCTCACAGTGTTCAGCTAGATCCGTTCCTGCTATTTACATTTAGTGCAGTGCGTCCTGCTCACAGTGTTCAGCTAGATCCGTTCCTGCTATTTACATTTAGTGCAGTGCGTCCTGCTCACAGTGTTCAGCTAGATCTGTTCCTGCTATTTACATTTAGTGCAGTGCGTCCTGCTCACAGTGTTCAGCTAGATCTGTTCCTGCTATTTACATTTAGTGCAGTGCGTCCTGCTCACAGTGTTCAGCTAGATCCGTTCCTGCTATTTACATTTAGTGCAGTCAGTGCGTCCTGCTCACAGTGTTCAGCTAGATCCGTTCCTGCTATTTACATTTAGTGCAGTCAGTGCGTCCTGCTCACAGTGTTCAGCTAGATCTGTTCCTGCTATTTACATTTAGTGCAGTCAGTGCGTCCTGCTCACAGTGTTTATCTAGATCCGTTCCTGCTATTTACATTTAGTGCAGTGCGTCCTGCTCACAGTGTTCAGCTAGATCCGTTCCTGTTATCTTCCTACTGACAGGCAGGCTTGTCTGGTTACAGTATATAAAGCTACCTGAAGAAAATTACAGGTGTTCTATCCCAGCTTAGTGCAGCTACAGGCCATTAGTATGTCTGGAAGGCCAAGAAGGAGAGGCAGACAGTCACAAGCCAATAAGAGAGGGCAAGCAGGCTCTGTGTCTAGTGCTGGTCGTGGAGACGGTGCATCCTCATCAGCACGTGGCCATGGGACACGCTTGGCCTTTTTTTCGGCAGCTGGCCGTGTTGAGCCGCAACATGCGGAAGACTTGGTCGAGTGGATGACCAAGCCGTCCTCATCCTCCTCATCCTCTCTCACCCATGCCCAGGGTGCTTTGTCTGGCAAAGCAGCGGCCTCTTCCCTCAGCTCAATGTCATCAGTGACTCCTTCCCTAGCTCCACCATGTCCTCCTGAGGATTCCCTCGAACTGTTTGACCACAGTGTTGGGTACATGCTCCAGGAGGATGCCCAGCGTTTGGAAGGCTCTGATGATGATACTGAGCTCGATGAAGGCAGTAACATGAGCACGGACAGAGGGGGTGCCCAAGAAGGACAGCAATCTGGCAGTCATGCTCCCCCTGCTGCAGCATACTGCCAGGTTTGCTCCAGTGATGAGGAGGGAGGGGATGATGAGGTCACTGACTCAACGTGGGTGCCTGATAGGAGAGAGGAGGAGGAGGAGGAGGAGGAGGAGGCGGCACATCACCAACGAGGCAGGATGCCCTCCAGGGGCCAGCCTAAGGGCAGCACATTGACTGCATCACACCCCAAAGCTCCACATGTGCAGGGCGCTGCAGTCTCTGCGCGTTATTCAAAAAGTTCTTTGGTGTGGGCCTTTTTTGAGACGAGTGCATCAGATCGCACCGCTGCTATTTGCAACATATGTCTCAAGCGTATCTCGCGTGGCCAAAACATCTCCCGCTTGGGTACCACATGCTTGACCAGACATATGTTGACCTGCCATGCAGTTCGTTGGCAAGCATATCTAAAAGACCCACACCAAAGAACAAAGAGGATCTCTCCTTGCTCCTCATCAGCTGAGATTTCCAACCCCACTAGACCTTCAGTCCTCTCTGAGACCTGCAGTGAGAGGAATGAAGGTGTAGAATTAGGTGTGTCACAGCCAAGTACTTGTGGGCAATCTGCTTTTGGTACACCGACGTCAGATTGTACCAGGCAAATTTCCCTGCCCCAGCTGCTGCACCGCCGAAAGAAGTTTGCTCCCAGCCATCCACATGCCCAGCGGTTGAATGCTAGCTTGGCAAAATTGCTAGCACTTCAACTGCTGCCTTTTCAGTTGGTAGACTCTGCCCCCTTCCGTGAGTTTGTGGAATGTGCGGTTCCTCAGTGGCAGGTACCCAAACGCCACTTTTTCTCACGGAAGGCGATTCCGGCTCTCTACCGGCATGTGGAAGGCAATGTCCATGCCTCGCTGGACAGGGCGGTCAGCGGTAAGGTGCATATTACCGCTGACTCATGGTCCAGCAGGCATGGACAGGGACGTTACTTAAGTTTCACGGCGCATTGGGTGACTCTGCTGGCAGCTGGGAAGGATGCAGGACAAGGTGCAGTAGTGTTGGAGGTTGTTCCGCCACCACGCCTCCAAAATGCTGATTGTGACACACCTCTCTCCTCCACCCCCTCCTCTTCTTCTTCCTCCATGGCCTCTTCCTCGGAACCAGCGGTGCTCCGTAGGCGTTCAAGGGGCTACGCAAGTACGCAGGCCAAAAGATGCCATGCGGTGCTTGAGCTGGTGTGCTTGGGGGACAGGAGCCACACTGGGGCAGAGGTTCTGTCAGCTCTGCAGGGGCAGGTTCAGAGGTGGTTGACGCCACGCCAACTTAAGGCAGGAATGGTGGTTTGCGACAATGGCACCAACCTCCTCTCTGCCCTCCGACAGGGACAACTGACCCATGTGCCCTGTTTGGCTCACGTCCTTAACTTGGTGGTGCAGCGGTTCTTGGGCAGGTACCCGGGCTTACAGGATGTCCTGAGGCAGGCCAGGAAAGTCTGTGTGCATTTCCGCCGGTCATATAATGCCAGTGCTCGGCTGACGGACCTCCAAAAGGAGTTTAACCTGCCCAAGAACCGCCTAATCTGTGACATGCCCACCAGGTGGAACTCAACGTTGGCCATGCTGCAGCGGCTGCACACGCAGCAGAGGGCCATCAATGAGTACCTGTGCGACTATGGCACCAGGACAGGGTCAGGGGACCTTGGTTTTTTTTCCCCACGCCAGTGGGCCATGATCAGGGATGCATGCACTGTCCTGTCACCATTCGAGGAGGCCACGAGGATGGTGAGCACTGACAGTGCATGCATCAGTGACACTGTCCCCCTTGTCCACCTGTTGGAGCACACGCTGCGTGGAATAATGGACAGGGCACTTGAGGCAGAACAGAGGCAGGAAGAGGAGGACTTCCTTAGCTCTCAAGGCCCCCTTTATCCAGACAGTGTTCCTGCGTGCCCGCCGATCACACAGGAAGAGGACGAGGAGGAGGAGGAGGAAGATTGTGTCAGTATGGAGGTGGAGCCTGGCACTCAGCATCAGCAGTCTTTAAGGGATCAGTCCCAAGGAACACATGGACTTGTACGTGGCTGGGAGGAGGTGGCTGCGGACGTTGTTGTCCTTAGTGACCCAGAGGACTCCGGACCGAATGCCTCAGCAAACCTACGCTGCATGGCCTCCCTGATCCTGCAAAGCCTGCGTAAGGATCCTCGTATTCGTGGTATCAAGGAGAAGGACCAATACTGGCTGGCAACCCTCCTTGATCCACGTTACAAGGGTAAGGTTGCGGACCTTATCTTGCCATCGCAGAGGGAGCAGAGGATGAAACATCTTCGGGAGGCCTTGCAGAAAGGTCTGTGCAACGCGTTCCCAGAGACTGGGAGGTTACAAACTCCTGTTTCTGGACAACGTGTTGCTGAGGCTTCGGTCAGTCAAAGAAGGAGCGGTGGAGAAGGTGGCCGTCTGACCGATGCGTTCAGACAATTTTTTGGTCCGCAGCCCCAAGGTATGATCGGTTCCAGCAACCATCGCCAGCGTCTGTTTTACATGGTGCAGGAATACCTAGGGGCAAGATCAGACTTGGACACCTTTCCCACCGAAAATCCTCTGGGTTACTGGGTCTTGAGGATGGATCACTGGCCAGAGCTTGCACAGTATGCAATTGAGCTACTGGCCTGTCCTGCATCCAGCGTTCTTTCGGAACGCACATTCAGTGCTGCTGGAGGCGTGGTAACCGATCACAGGGTGCGTCTGTCCACTGACTCGGTCGATCGGCTGACCTTCATAAAAATGAATCAGTCTTGGATCACCACCAGCTACCAAGCACCTGATGCTGATGTAACTGAATAATTTTTTTCAGATCCCTTCAAAGACTGCCTATGCTGATGCTGAGTGACTATCCCTGAGTAATTATCCTCTTCCTCCTCAATCATCACGCTGATAGCTTGTAAGAACATTTTTGGTTCTGGGCGCCACCACCAGTGCCTAAGGCACAATTTTTCAGCCCCTGTTTAACAGGGGCGTGTAATTACAATTTTTGATGTAATACTTTGCAGCAGGGCTCATTCCTGCATTCCAACTAGAGTGTCTGTGAGGGGTTGCAGTGTTGTGGCACCAGCACCAGTGCCTAAGGCCCAATTTTTCTGCCCCTGTCTAACAGGGGCGTGTAATTACAATTTTTGATGCAATACTTTGCAGCAGGGCTCGTTCCTGCGTTCCAACTAGAGTGTCTGTGAGGGGTTGCAGTGTTGTGGCACCAGCACCAGTGCCTAAGGACCAATTTTTCTGCCCCTGTCTAACAGGGGCGTGTAATTACAATTTTTGATGCAATACTTTGCAGCAGGGCTCGTTCCTGCGTTCCAACTAGAGTGTCTGTGAGGGGTTGCAGTGTTGTGGCACCAGCACCAGTGCCTAAGGCCTAATTTTTCAGCTCCTGTTCAACAGGGGCATGTAAT
The DNA here is from genome assembly GCA_037952835.1 of Lithobates septentrionalis. Classification (NCBI taxonomy): domain Eukaryota; kingdom Metazoa; phylum Chordata; class Amphibia; order Anura; family Ranidae; genus Lithobates; species Lithobates septentrionalis. Next base: position 507,060 of record JBBDGP010002424.1, read on the forward strand.
TACAATTCTTGATCTAATATTTCACAGCAGGGCCCTGTGAGGGCTTACAGTGTTGTGGCCACAGCAACACCTAAGGCCCAAATTTCTGCTGAGTATATAGGGCAGGACCCTACTTTCAAACATCTAACTTACAAACGACTCCTACTTGCAAACGGAAGGAGACAACAGGAAGTGAGATGAAATCTACCCCTAGGAAGGGAAATTCTCTCCTGTAAGAGTTAATATGGGAAAACAATTTCTCCTTTCCACTGATGCTTTCCAATCCTTGTTCCACAAAAAAACCCAAATTTTCAAAAAACATTTTTCATTGGGACAAAAAAGTGAGGTGAAATCTTCTGAAGAGGAGGAAAGACAGCAAAACAAATGTCACAGGGGTGATAACCCTTCCCTATGTTTTCCAAAAAGCTTAAAAAAGATTTTTTGGCTGGAGCTAAACACGTTAAAAATGTACCCGTTCAAAATTACAAAGAGATTCTACTTAACAACAAACCTACAGTCCCTGTCTTGTTTGCACCGCCTGTATACTGCTGTTCAGAGTATATAGGGCCTTTCCTTATTTTAATTTGGGTGCGGGGTTCCCCTTAATATCCATACAGGACCCAAAGGGCCTGGTAATGGACTGGGGGGGTACCCATGCCGTTTGTCTCACTGATTTTCATCCATATTGCCATGACCCGACATGACATTAAACCCGCAAGCAGTTTTAAATGAGATTTTTTCCTTTAAAAATGACATTTGGTGCAGGGACTGTTCTAAACATGGGAAACACGCGTCACTTTACAGGCATACTATAGACACCCCCCAGGTACGATATTTAAAGGAATATTTCACTTTTTTTTTTTTACTTTAAGCATCATTAAAATCACTGCTCCCGAAAAAACGGCCGTTTTTAAAAGTTTTTTTTGCATTGATACATGTCCCCTGGGGTAGGACCCGGGTCCCCAAACCCTTTTTCGGACAATACCATGCAAATTAGCCTTTAAAATGAGCACTTTTGATTTCGAACGTTCGAGTCCCATAGACGTCAATGGGGTTCTAACGTTCGTGCGAACTTTCGGTCCGTTCGCGGGTTCTGGTGCGAACCGAACCGGGGGGTGTTCGGCTCATCCCTACTACTGACCTCTGAACTTTGCCTCATTTACTTCTGCCCCCTGAACTCTGCCTTAGAGTTCTGAATAGTGCTGAATAGCAAACAATGCCCTGATCTTGAAGGGGTTAAAACCTTCCAGAGGTCAATTAGTTAAACCACACCCATAAGGTTACTTTTCACTGATTACACCCACGTTTCACCGCAGCACACCATTCATGCTGCATTGTACAACATAGCATAGTACAGTGTACATAGGGGTATAACATACATCATGTATACAGTTGTGCTCATAAGGAGGATTGGGCTGCCTCCAGGCCCACCTGCTCTCATCTATCCATTTAATGCATGTGCTTCCATTGTGGAGACACTTATAAATTCAGTAGTGTTAGGACTGCAAGCATACACAGGGTGCCGTGAAGAGGCCTTGCAGCTTATGCATGCGTTTGCAAATGCGTGCTAACTAAACCCCTGTTTTTAACGCAGACTGTTGGACAGGTTAATTTGGTTGGTTGGCAGACTGGTTGGTAAGTTGAGCTATGGAATGTTCTGTTTTTGTCCTAGTTGTGCTCATAAGTTTACATACCCTGGCAGAATTTATGATTTCTTGGCCATTTTTCAGAGAATATGAATAACACAAAAAAAATTTCACTCATGGTTAGTGTTTGGCTGAAGCCATTTATTATCAATCAACTGTGTTTACTCTGTTTAATTCATAATGACAACAAAAACTACCCAAATAACCCTCATCAAAAGTTTACATACTGTCACATACCTGGTTGGAGGCCGAAATGCAGAGAGGGCTCCCCTTGCGGCTGAGTGCAGTACACCCCTGATTTTGGGTACAGAGGGTGTAGTGTCCAGAGAAGCACAGGTTGCCAGATGGATTCGGGAGAGAAGAGCTGGTGGTCACCTGAAGAATACTGGGTATGCAGGAAACAGCTGGGCCAAAGTTTCTAGCAATCCTCAGTAATACTTCGCAAGGTGTGGGCAAGGGACAGTAGTGGGAGCCAGGCCAGGGATCAAACACAGTAAATCCAGCAGGAGGAAGAGGCAGGTTGCAGGAACGGAGACAAGCCAAAGGTCTGGTACAGGAAGGCAGGCAGGAACAGATAACTGTAGCAAAGTCTGATACAAGCCGGGATCAGGTGCTGGAGAAGGCAACAAGTCGGTAAAGCAAGCCAGGGGGTCAAACCGGAGAGCAGATAAGACAGGTCAGGAACAAGCTGGGTCACAACAGGAAATCCAAACAATATTGCACAGAGGCTCAGGAACACAGGGAGGCTGACGACAATCCAGCAATGAGATGGGCTTAGCAACAGTCTTATATAGGCCAGCAAGTGGCCGCATCTGTCACGTGCGTTCGCCAATTGTCGCTTCTGCACAGTGCGCCCGTTCGCACTTCTTGCACCAGTGCGCATGGCTATGTGCCGGAGGCAACCATTACCAATACTGGCACTATTGCCAATTCTCCTACGGCCATTTCCCTGACAGTGCCCCCCCCCCCCCCAAGCCTCCGGCTGCCCCAACAGGCCAATGCTTCAGGATTTCTGTTGTCTGTTAGCTTGCAGGCTCCCAAGAATTGTCTTGGGGGGGGGGAACCCCTCCACTTGATGAGAGATTGGACTTGCCTACCTCTCCTCCGGCAATCCATAATGGCTTCTACTTCAAACTCAGTTTCCCCTTCTACCAAAACTGGAGGTGGAGGTGGTTCTTCTCTTCCAGGGAAAGGACTGGGTACAGCTGGTTTGAGCAGAGAGATGTGGAACACTGGGTGGATTTTGTAGGAGTTGGGTAGTGCCAGCTCGAAAGCCACCAGATTTATCTCTCTTTTGATTTCAAAGGGACCCATGAATTTGGGTCCAAGCTTCCGGGAGAGTCATGAGAGCTTGAGGTTTACTGAAGAAAGCCATACCTTGTCCCCAACTTTAAAGACAGGATTCCCTCTTCTTTTATCATGGAACTTTTTATAGTCCTCTTGGGCTTTTTGCATGGCCTCTTGAAGCAACTTATAGTTGGTTTGAATGAACCTCAGTCGATCCTGGACAGCGGGGGCAGATGTTTCAGGTATAGTATTCGGTAGAAGGAAATAAAACTGCGCTATTTTAGAAAAAATGCGAAAGCTAAAGCAGCTACATATAAATGTGACTACAGTTGGTAAACTCGGGGTGAATGTGAATGTAGCGCTAATGAAAGCTGTGTGAAACAGTTAAATATCAAAAAGTTATAAAGAAATAATGATGTTGAGAAAACAAGGCCCTTGCAAGACTTTGCTTCTTTGCTCCCCATATTGCTTTATTTTATCCTTGTCATTGTGATCACATTTTATTGCTGCTGTATGCTGCTTTTATGCAAATAAAACCAGAGCTGTTTTTTGATCTACACTATCTGGAGCCCCCCTTTTTTCTTTTTATGCATGTTTCTACCATGAACTTGTTTGTTCCATCGATCTGGCCATTTATGGCCCAAGGATTGTTCCATCCGTGACCAGCCCATCGGACAGATGCCGCCCTCTGTGGATACCTGAATTGGCTCCAGCGTTCCTATCGATTCTTCTAGGATACCTCGTGCTGCTTCCTTCCATGCTTGTTCGATCTGGTGTCGCTGACATCCAGATCCACATGCTCCGGTAAGAGTACCCACTTGTTTCCTGTTTCGTGACAACTGTTGACAACAATACTATTGATGTTTACTGATTGTTCACTGGAAGATGCTTACCAGCTTATGGACTTCCTGGTTTCCCCACAAACCTTCAGTTTTTGGACATCATTTGTCGGGACACCATTCTTAGTTGTTTACACTCGGTTATTCCTCATTTGATGTACTGTTTATTGATACCACCATTTCTTGTTTGAGATATTATTTTCACTAGCATTTTGATATCTCTCTGATTCACATGTTTAGATCGTTCACATGTTTAATTATATGTCTTCTCAACATCATAGTATTCAGTAGGAGAAGGGATGGAACCCATAATTTGCCCAGAAAGGAGACTTTGATGGCTGCATACAATGAGTTATTATATGCAAACTCAGCACAGGGAAGAAGGGAAATCCAGTCATCCTGCGAGCAAGTACAGAAACATCGAAGATACTGTTCTAGAGTTTGGTTAGTCCTTTCTGTGTGATCATTGCTCTGAGGGTGGCAAGCTGAGGAAAGACACACTTCTATTGATAGGGACTTGCAGAGATATCTCCAGAACTTAGAGGTGAACTGTACCCCTCTATCGGAGACAATATTATCTGGTACGCCCTGTAACCTGACAATCTCCTTAATAAACATGTTTGCTGTGTCCGAAGCAGAGGGTGTGCCAATCATTGGAAGGAAGTGTGCCATTTTGGAAAGGCGGTCCACTACCACCATGATGGTAGTGCATCACCCAGAGGGGGGTAGATCTACTATAAAGTCCATGGATATTTCTTTCCAGGGTTGTTCAGGAATGGGCAATGGCCTCAAAAGTCCCCATGGCTTGGCATTGGAACCCTTGTTACGCTGACACGTGATACAAGAGTTGGCATACTTTATGCAATCCTGTCTTAGGCTGGCCCACCAAAATGAGCGCTGAACAAGTTCAGTGGTTCTTCGTATCCCAAAGTGCCCGGCAAGTTTATAATCATGGAAAATTTTTAGAACTTGGAATCTGACTGGCTGTGGAACAAAAATGTTATCCTGATGCCACAAAAATCCATCTTGGTTTCTCAGTGAGCATACTTCCGGTCCAGGGCACTGGGTAGAGGCTTGCTTGATCAAAGTCTTTAAATCAGGTTGGATAAGCAAAAAATTCTGAGTGGATAGGATCGTACTTGGCTCTGTTGTTTCAGGGGTGTCCGGAAACATTCGGGAGAGTGCATCCGCCTTGCCATTCTTGGAACCTGGCCGATACGTAAGATGGAAATTGAACCTGGAGAAGAACAGAGCGACATCGGGCTTGCCGGGGTCTTACATGTTTTTCTGTTCTGAGGTACTCCGGGTTCTTATGGTCTGTAAAGATCATAATGGGATGAGCGGTACCCTCCAGTAAATACCTCCATTCTTCTAAGGCAGATTTAATAGCCAATAGTTCTCGATCTCCTACATCATAATTTCTCTCTGGTGGGCTCATTTTCAGAGAGAAGAAAGCTACGGGATGATGAAGAGCCTTAGGTCCCTGCCGTTGGGACAGGATTGCCCCTGTAGCTACTTCGGAGACGTCCACTTCCAACACGTAAGGCAGGGTTGGATCTGGTTGCTGTAGGATTGGTGCGAAAGTGAACAGACTCTTTAATTTGTCAAAGGCTGTCTGAGCTTCTGGGGACCACTGGAACCGGACCTTCTGGTGGCTCAACTGGGTGATGGGTGCTATGGTGGTGGAAAAATCCTTCACAAAACTCATGAAAAAGTTGGAGAACCCCAATGTAACGTTGAACACCTTTCTTGTCCGAAGGAGCTGTCCAGTCTAATATCGCTTCCACCTTTTTTGGGTCCATTGCAATTCCTTCTCTGGAGATTGAGACCCAGGAATTGAATAGATCTTTTTTCAAAGTCACATTTGTCTGCCTTGACATATAATCCATGTTTCCTCAGGGTTGAGAGCACCTTTTTTACATGAGTTCGATGAAGCTCCAAAGAGGCAGAAAAGATATGTACACAATTACAAAATAGTCAAGGAATTCCTAGAAGATGTCGTTCACCAGGTGCTGGAACGTTGCTGGGGCATTGCATAATCCGAACAACCTATGAAGGTATTCGAAGTGGCCGAACCGAGTTCAGAATGCTGTTTTCCACTCATCATCCTTGCGGATGCGGACAAGGTTATAGGCGCCCCTCAGATCTAATTTAGTGAAGATCCGGGCGGGTCGGAACCTTTGAAAAAGTTCAGGAACAAAAGGAAGTGGGTATTGGTTCTTTGCAGTGATCTTATTGCATTCTCTGTAGTCCACACACGGCCTCAATGTGCCATCCTTCTTCTCAACAAAGAATATACCCGCCCCAGCGGGAGAAGAGGAAGGACGGAAAAAACCCTTTTCAAGGTTCTCATCAATATACAATCGTAAAGTTTCCAGCTTGTTTTCGGATAGAGGAAAGATCCACCAAAATGGGATCTCAGCCCCAGGGAACAGTTCAATTGGACAGTCATAAGGCCTGTGAGGTGGGAGGACATCGGCCTTCTTCTTGTCAAAAATGTCTATGAACTCTTGATAAGCTGGAGGAATGTTCTGGTGGTTACTGGGAACAGGTTGCATGGCCAAACAGCTGACAGGATTACTGGAGCTGGGAGCAAAGCAATGTTGCAGGCAGTATACTGAAGAAAAAGGAAATTTCCTTCTTTGCCCAGTTGATTTGTGGGTCATGTGCCTGCAGCCACAGAATTCCCAAGATGATGGGGAACATGAGTGAGCATAAGACGTCAAAGTGGACAAATTCTTGATGGCCGGTATCAGTAATGCCCCGTACACACGGTCGGATTTTCCGATGGAAAATGTCCGATCGGAGCGTGTTGTCGGAAATTCCGACCGTGTGTGGGCTCCATCGGACATTTTCCATCGGATTTTCCGACACACAAAGTTGGACAGCAGGAGATAAAATTTTTCGACAACAAAATCCGATCGCGTCAATTCCGACCGTGTGTGGCCTGTTCCGACGCACAAAGTGCCACGCATGCTCAGAAGAAATTCCGACACGGGACAGCTCGTTCTGGTAAACTTAGCGTTCGCAATGGATACAGCACTTTCGTCACGCTGCAATGTTCAAAATGGTTTAATACAGCGCACTCTCTTCTTCTTTATAATGTGACAAGAATATAGTAGTTTTGCTGCTCATATTCACACACACTTCTCACAAACTTATTTCGTTACTATTTATCTGGATTCCCTCAATATATTTTGATTTCTCACATCTGACAACATATTTTTGTATATTTTTTATTTATTTTTTGGCTTTAATGTAGATTCTTTTTTTGTGTTTCTATTTTTTTTTTTTTTGGGGGGATTTTGATTTGTACTCCCGAAAATGTTTGTGTGTGTTTTTTGTGACAAGTTCCCACAACACCATTAATATGTTGTTCTATTTAATCTGTAGGAGATTGTTTCGTGTTGTTGTCCCTTGTTAATTTCACATTGTACTTTAGAAATGTACCTGAATCGTCGCCAACAAACTGTCCTTTTTGGATGAAAACACACACAGGAGAGTATAATTTCCCAAAAAATTTTTTATTAAGGGCTCACAACTATAAACAAAGAGGGAAGCAACGCTGGAGAAACTGCAGAAATTGGCGAAGCCTGGGACCCCCAGGGCAGACATCAATTATTTAAAAGCAAAATTGGTGGCCTGAGGAGTCCATATCTAAGGGAGTGCAGTCTGGTCCAGAAGTCCCAGAGATCCGCAAAGCAGTAGATGACATCTGTGTCCCCAGGCTGTGGTCATACGAGAGACTACATCTTCTGTCAGACCAGACTGAACCCAGGGCAATCACTCTCAGGTCTTCCTTCCACACTTCCTTACACGCTGTGGCTGTGGTGGTGGAGTTGTGGCAGCAGGAGGAGGAGGAGGATCGTCCATCTCCATGACATCCGTCTTGGGTGTCAGTTCCCCACTCTCCCCCTTACGTAGGACTTTATAAATCAGGTCCTCAGAGAGCCTGCGTTGGCCCTCCTGCATGCCCTGCAATTTGGTGGCAGCCATGCAGGCAAAGGCCTCTGCAGGACTGGGGAAGGCTCTGATGGACGCAGAAGCCTCCTGGATCAGCCTGTACGCTGAATCCTGCACAGGACTGGGAGTCGCCTTCCTGGCCCTTTTGTATGGCAGGCGGAGGGGAGGAACCTGAGACTCAGTCAGGCTGCGACTGGTCCCAGGCTTCTCTTGGCTGCCACTTAGCCCCGCCTCCTCCTGGCTGCCACTAATCCCCGCCTCCTCCTGACTGCCACATTCCACAGCCTCCTCCTGGCTGAGGTCTTCCTGTGTATGAAAAAGGGACATAGTTTTAGTATTTTTTCAATCAATCACACACAATTTTCACCTCCTGACTGCTGCAAATTCAATGTTAACAAATATAACAGACTATCCTTCTGAGCCCAGCAGTTTTCATTCTTGTCCCAATTTTGGGTGCCCACTACTGTCTATTGATATGTAAAACACTTTTTTCAATCAGCAATTAGTGATCAATAATAACATCTAGTAAACATAATTTATTTATTGACCAGAAATCTGTAGAACAATGCTATACCTGACTCCAGCTGGGCTCCTCCACTTCTTCCTGGCTGGAAGGCCCAGGTTGGACATCGGAAGCCTCAGCTGGGGTGGAAGGAAGCGTGGAAGGAAGAGTGGAGAGGGATTCCCTGACTTCAGTGTGGTCTGACAGAAATCGCAGTCTCTCATAGTACCACAGCCTGGGGACATAAACGTCATCTGCTGCAGCTCCGGACCTCTGGGAATCTGTGACCTTCTTGCGCTCCCTTAGATAAGTGCTCCTCAGGCCACCAATTTTAGCTTTTAAATAAGGGATGGTTGCTGTGGGGACCACCGGCTTCACGAACTCCAGCAGTTTCTCCAGCGCTGCCTGCCTCTTCTGTTTGTGATTATAGAGGGGGTGTCTGACCTGCCACAGAAAGGGCAGCTCCCTGTACTTGTCAATAAACAGGGGCAGGAAATTGTGGTCGTTGAACCCATCCATTTTCTCTGCAAGACACAACACAAGACAAACCCTAATGTCAGGCAAAACTCCCCTAATCTTGTTACAATATAGGCTTCCATTTCAAAGCAGTATAGGCCCAAGTTTAGATCCTACCTTCGTTAGCACGATCGGCGTCTCCGATGCTCCTTCCTCCGCTCACAGATCGTACGTAAGACGCACGTGTGTTACGCTTTATACACACTGCGCAAGCGTATAACTCCGCCCGCCCCTGACGTTCTTTCTAGTCTATTCCCCGCCCCTTTTCGTTCGGAGCAGTGGGGGAAGAGCACATGGCGGATAGACAGCAGGTGCGTGCTAATTGTAGCAACGAGGAGGAGGAGGAGGAAAGGCCGGAGCCTGAAACGTCCCGATCCAGAAGGAGATTTAAGGACTCAAATATGTCCTTTGGGGAGATGTTGGAGATGGTGGACATCCTGAAGAAGGCCGACTATGATGGGAAGTATGGGCCTTACCCCAACTCCAATGTCCGAAAGGACAAGATCATGGTGAAAGTGGTCAGGAGTCTGCACCGGAATTTCGGGGTACGCCGATCGAAAGAACATGAGCAGTACAGAAAGATCCGGAGAGTGCTGTAAAAAAGTAAGTAGTTGTGCTGTGTTCCTATTCTTTATGTTTATTACGTTCATGCTGCTCCATGTGCTTTTAGGAACTGTTGTACAGTTTAAAATGGCAACTTTCATGTTCATGGGCACATTATTCTTTCGGATCAAACATTTTTCGTTCCAAATATAAAATACCATTGTTTAGCCCATATGCATTTGGCCACCATTTTGAGGCCCTATACTTGTCTTCAAAGAATTGGGTTGCGTAGATGGCTTTGTTACTAGAATGAAATGCAAACTAGATTCTGTGTAAGGAGAGGACACTCAGCAGCTGTTTTCACATCTGGACACTGGAGCACTAGTGTGGGACAAAAGAACACAATTTTTATTAGGGGGGCCACACAGGTGCTCCAGTGTATACTATAGGGGGGTCTCCATCTGTGAAGCTTGGACAAAACAGGTAAAGTATTGCAGCTTGACAAAGGGCATTAAAAATTTACATCTTGGAACTCTGCTAAAATAGATAATTGTACCCCACTTCCAAGCAATGTTTCCTATTTATAGTTCTGCCATCAAATATCTGTGTGCTAATTATACCATTTTTGTTTTACATAGGGGAGCAAAGACTCGGAGGACACCCCTCATCCGAGGAGACCAGAGACCCCCCACCTCTGGAAGAAGGGGAAATACCCCAAAGACAAGCTGAGCAGGAGGAAGAAGACGTGGTGGAACTAGTCACCACAACAGGTGAGTGTCTGCGACCACAGGCTCAGATAAGAGATGGATTGCGGCATTTTTTTTAAACCAATTTTATTTTGGGGTTCCTCTCTTTTTAGGTGATCGTGAGGTTGTGGATCCAGATCCTTTCACACCCGAAAGTGCCCAGATCCTGATCGGGGAGATCATGGGGTGTAATTTAAAATTGGAAATAATCAAGCAAAACATCAATGATGTTATTCCAAAAGATAAAAACATCATTGATGTTTTGGGGCGAGTTCAAAGCCCCTCCAAATCACTTTCTTCTTTTGTGTGCTACAATGTGCTAAATGTTTTTGTGATTTTTTCCCAAAGCCAAATTTGGAGGATGCACACAGTGTGTCAACATGTGCTATCTGCCATCACGGGAGATCAATGGACGCGTTTTGGGGGTGCAAGCCCTTCCTCAATAATAAAGTAGCGGTGAGGAAGGGGTTTCTCCCCCAAAACACATCCCTTGATCCCCCGTGATGGCAGATAGCACATGTTGACATTGTGAAATTTGTGTGCATCTTCCAAATTTGGCTTTTCCTGGGGTGATTTCCCCCCATCTGAACGCAATATCAAACCCAGTTCCTAAATACTGATGTCTGATATTGCCTTCCAGTTCTACCAAATGTGAACTTTGTAAGATAAAGATTTGTGTCTTTCTTGTTGTTTTTACACAGGCCTGTTTTCTATAAAATGCACATTTTGATTTTGGATAATGCCACCACAAAAATTGGTATACAACAAACATGTTGGTTTGTCAGAAAAACCTTTGGTAAATGCACATGTGATTGTGCAGGTATTAAAAAGATTGTTAATCAAGAATGTGTGGATTATTGTCTCAACGCTACAAAATTTTTGGGGTGATGTAATTGTTGTTTTATGAGAAAATGGGGGTTATTTCCTAAGGGCAAATCCACTTTGCACTACAAGTGCAGTTTAAGTGCAGTTGCAAATGCACTTGTAGTGAAAAGTGTCTTTGCATTTAGTAAATAACAGCCAACAGTGCTTTGTATAAGGTTACACAATCACGCCATTTTCTGGACTCCACACATTTCTGTCAGGGTCAGCTCAAACAAACACAAGCAGTAAATGTCCACAAAGATTTTTTGTTTTTTTTTTAATATAAAAAGGCTTCACAGATTGTCTGGCATATTGATAGCCCCCCTACCCGCAAAGAACTCCAGGTAGCGTAACCGGACATCACGGGCACTCAGGGAGGGCAAGCCAGGACGGCCACTTTCAAGTGCCGTCAGTGTTGTTGGATGTATCATTCCAGCCTCAGGCCCAACTGAGCCAGCATAGTTTGCCGAATGTTTCCTTAAAAAGTTATGGAGAACACAGCACGCAAGTATAATATGGTTCAGTTTATACTCCGCCATATGGATGGGTGTCAGAAATAGTCGGAACCGGCTGGCCAGGATTCCAAATGTGTTCTCCACCACTCTTCGGGCTCTGGCCAGCCGGTAATTAAAAACCCTCTGTTCCGGGGTGAGGGTCCTCATTGGGAATGGCCGCATCAGGTGGTCCCCCAGCGCAAACGCTTCATCAGCAATGAACACGAATGGGAGTCCTTCCACATTGTCCTCTGGAGCTGGCAAGTCCAAGCTGCCATTCTGGAGACGCCTGTAGAACTCCGTCTGGGCGATGACTCCACCGTCGGACATCCGGCCATTCTTCCCCACGTCCACATACAAGAAGTCGTAATTAGCCGACACCACCGCCAACATCACTATACTATTAAACCCCTTGTAATTATAATAGTATGACCCCGAGTTGGGTGGTGGGACGATGTGGACGTGTTTCCCATCAATTGCCCCTCCGCAGTTAGGAAAGTCCCACCACTGGGCAAAGTGGGAGGCCCCAGTCTGCCATTCCTGTGGCGTGGAAGGAAACTGTTGAGGAAAAAACAATAAACATTACTATTTTTACTCAGAAACATGGCAAGCAGATTAGACACAAACATTATGGGGCAACCTCCAGATAGCCTTTATTAAGGGGAATTTAACAATGCCAAAGTATAAGGTACACCTATCATATTCCCCCTCCCCCCTCTCATGGGCCATTTCTAACATTATAGGGGGGGGGGACTCTTGGACAGGTAACCCTCTTCACTTCATTGAGAGATGAATGCCTAAATACAGGGTATTACTTGGAACAGACCCTCCTTAGTTACACTATTGGCAGCCCACTGGACAGGTAAGTGTCATACAAAGATATAAATACACACTGCACACATTTGAGGACATTTGGACATTCTGCTATTACCTGTCAAGATAATAATAGGATACAAAAACTTTAAACAGTACCATTGGAAAGTATACAGGCAGGCCTTTGCACTACATGCTTTGGGGAATTCATCCATAAATCTGAGCACTAAAGAGATGGGTATAGTGTGTATGGGATTGGCAAAGTCAGCAGATAGATGATTGAGGATAGAGAATTGGGATCAGCTGACTTAGCAGTTGGGGGAGGGAGGGTTACTAAAAATTATTTGGGGACACCACAAAAAAAAGCCTCTGGCACTCTGCCTGAATTTAAATCAAAAATAACATTTACAAACATTTTAGGGGGTGTTTGGGGTAAAGCACTACTATGGAGCTGATAAAATACATTGTTAAGTGACTGCATGAGGTGAATATAGGCCAGGAGAGAACATGCTGGGGAGGTAAGTGAAGGGCAAATATGTATGAAGGACCTAAAATAATAATTACATAAAAATCCAGCATGCATGAGAACAAAGGGGACATTCACAGCATATTACAATCATGGTCATTAGGGAATGAGGAAAGAAATACCATATATTAGCAAACATTCAATACAATAAAATATGATATAAAAGGATAAAAATCTTACCTTCATATACTCCTTCTGCAGGACCTGGATGATGGCAGAACAGGTCTCTGGGATAATGATCCCCAGAGCCTGGGGGGAGATGCCTGTCGAGAACTTGAGGTCCTGCAGGCTTCTCCCTGTCGCCAAATACCGCAGGGTAGCGACCAACCTCTGCTCCGGAGTGATGGCTTGCCTCATGCAGGTATCCTGCCTGCTGATATAGGGGGTCAGCGAAGCCAACAAACGGTGAAACACGGGGTCCGTCATCCTGAGAAAGTTCCTGAAATCATCAGGATTATTCTCACGGATCTCACGGAGCAAAGGCATATGAGAGAACTGGTCACGCTGAAGCAACCAATTCTTTGTCCATGAACTCCTCCCCACCCTGTTCATGGACTGGACTTGTGTCAAGGTCAGGACCCCAACACCAAGCCCCCGCACAGCACGAACTCTACGAGGAGTACGCATACGAAACATGGCCAGAAAACGGTCGGCTGCTCAGAACGAAGAGCAAGGCCTGTGAAGAGCGACCTGAAAAACAGCAACGAGCAGGCAAGATCATACAGAAAACTCTGATACGAACTGATTGCACGCACTGAAGAGCAGATACAAACCCACAAGCACAAACTGAACGGCAGAAAACGATCTGAAAGCCACGAGTCTGAAAAAGCGCGAATCGTCTCTCACCAAACTTTTACTAACACGAGATTAGCAAAAGGAGCCCAAAGGGTGCCGCGCTTGGTTCTGAACCGGCCTTTTCTAGTCTCGTCGTACGTGGTGTACGTGACCGCGTGGTTGGCGATCGGAAATTCCGACAACTTTGTGCGACCGTGTGTAGGCAAAACAAGTTTGAGCCAACATCCGTCGGAAAAAATCCTAGGATTTTGTTGTCGGAATGTCCGAACAAAGTCCGACCGTGTGTACGGGGCATTATAGTGAAGATGGGCATGGTTTCCTGGGTGACAAGTCCAGAACTGGGCAGGTAACCATGGGCCAAAAGTACTTCAAGTCTTTGTTTCTTTTCATAGAGGGGCACACCAAGTCTCTTAGCCAGAGATGAGTCCATAAAGCAGCTACATGCCCCGGAATCAATGAATACTTGTAATCGGATCTCCCTTTCCGTCACTTGTAAGGAGATAGGGAGAACAAGGTAAGAATGGGAGGATCCAGAGACTTGGAGATGTATGGAACTTGGTGGGTAGACCTTACTAGGTCTTATGGGGCAGCTGCATAAAAAATGTCCGCAGTACAGGCAGAGATTGGCCTGCCGGCGGCATTGTCTCTCATCAAAAGTAAGGGAGGAACGGGCCAGGCCAACTTGCTTTGGTTCCCTTTCAGGGGTTGCAGGGAAAACAGACGTGGGTGCAAAAGCAGGTGGAATCTTGGGTGACATCCGGGTAGGCCGGAAGGTTTGAGCACATTCTGACTGCCGCTCCTACAGGCGTCTAGAGTAGCAGGAGTAGCAACTCGAGCTAGTTCAACCTTAAGGATCTAAGATAGTCCTTGGTGATACTGGAACTTAAGTGCTGCCTCATTCCAACTTGTGTCGGTGGACCATCTGCGGATTTCCATCGTATAATCTTCCACTGGGCGTTTTCCTTGCCGTAAAGCAACTAAGGCAGATTCAGAGGAGGCCGTACGCTGGGGGTCATCATACAACAGTGCCATAGCCTCAAAGAAAGTGTCCATAGTGTTCAGAGCAGAAATTCTTTTGTTCTAGCAGGTTATGAGCCCAGGCTTGGGGTTCCTCGGACAGTAAGGAAATAATAAATCCTACTTTCACAAATCAGAAGAAAAAGCTCTAGGTTGGAGGGCCAGGTAGTTACAGTAGGCAAGCATTCTTAAAGGCCCTGAACTTTTTCCAGTCACCGAGGAATCGTTCAGGTGTAGGTACCCGCGGTTCAGGAGGGGGCACCATCACTGTATGGGTTAGGTTGGCATATTCTTGAGGCACGGAAGCTGGTGCAGTGTTAATGGAGGATGAACTGGAATCCACTGAGGCTGGAGCAACTGTCAAATGCTGCAGCCGACCCTCCAACCGGAAGCAGCCGTCCTGTCCTCAGACCTCAATATCATTGAGCCACTCTGGGGAGATCTCAAACGTGCAATTCATGCAAGACAGCCCAAGAATTTACAGGAACTGGAGGTTTTTTGGCAAGAGGAATCGGTAGCTTTAACATCTTAGAAGATAAAAAGTCTCATCCACAAATACCACAAAAGACTTCAAGCTGTCATTGATGTTAAAGGGTGAAATACATGGTATTAAGAACTGGGGTATGTAAACTTTTGATCAGGGTCATTTGGGTAGTTTCTGTTGTCATGATTTAAAAAGAGTAAACACAGTTGATTGTCTGATAATAAATGGCTTTAGCCAAACACTAACCATAAGTGAAAGAAAAGTTTTTGTGTTATCATTTATACACTAACCATGAGTGAAATTTTTTTTGTGTTATTCATATTCTCTGAAAAATGGACAATAAATCATAAATTCTGCCAGGGTATGTAAACGTATGAGCACAACTGTACATAGTAAATACAGTGCAGATGACAGGGGTATAATATGCAATGTAGTGCAAGTGTCAAGAATATAAAAGACAACAAAATATACAGTGCTCAACTCACAACATGTAACCAGTAAAATTTTATAAAGCGTCTCCTATGGGGATTTTTAAGTAGCGAAGTTTGGCGCCATTCCACGAGCGTGTGCAATTTTGAAGGGTGACATGTTAGGTATCTATTTACTCGGCATAACTTCATTATTCACATTATGCAAAAACATTGGGCTAACTTTACTGTTTTGTTGTTTTTTTAAAGCACAAAACTGTTTTTTTTTTTTAAAAAAAAAACGCGTTCGAAAAATTGCTGCGCAAATATCGTGCGAGATAAAAAGTTGCAACGACTGCCATTGTATTCTCTAGGGTCTTTGCTAAAAATATATATATAATGTTTTGGGGTTCTATGTAATTTTCTAGCAAATAAATTATGATTTTTACATGTAGGAGAGAAATGTCAGAATTGGCCTGGGTGCTCCTAGAATGCCTGATGGTGCTCCCTGCATGTTGCGCCTCTGTATGTGGCACATGTGCTATCACCGTACTCGGGAGTAATAGCAGAATGTGTTTTGGGGTGTAATTTGTGGCATGCATATGCTGTGTGTGAGAAATAACCTGCTAATATGACAATTTTGTGAAAAAAAAAAAAAAGAAAAAAAAATCTTGATTTTGCAAAGAATTGTGGGAAAAAATGACAACTTCAAAAAACTCACCATGCATCTTTCTAAATACCTTGGAATGTCTTATTTCCAAAAAGGGGTCATTTGGGGGGTATTTGTACTTTTCTGGCATGTTAGGGTCTCAAGAAATGAGATAGGCCGTCAGTACTTCAGGTGTGATCAATTTTCAGAGATTGGCACCATAGCTTGTGGACTCTATAACTTTCACAAAGACCAAATAATATAGACCAATTTGGGTTATTTTTACCAAAGATATGTAGCGGTATAAATTTTGGCCAAAATATATGAAGAAAAAATTACTAATTTGCAAAATTTTATAACAGAAAAGAAGAAAAATGCATTTTTTTACAGAATTTTCGGTCTTTTTTCTTTTATAGCGCAAAAAATAAAGAGCCCAGCGGTGATTAAATACCACCAAAAGAAAGCTCTATTTGTGTGAAAAAAAGGACAACAATTTCATTTGGGTACAGTGTTGCATGACTGAGTAATTGTCATTCAAAGTGTGAGAGCACCGAAAGCTGAAAATTGGTCTTGTTATTAAGGGGGTTTAAGTGCCCAGTGGTTAAGCATAGTTGTAAGATGAGGGACCACTATATCCATTAATTTCTTGTAGAATAAAGCCGTAAATCCATGCACTTTAAGTGCTTTAATTGCAAGACGCACTTCGTATTCTGTAATATCAACCCCCAGCATAGTGCTGTGGGAATGTCGTAGAGAGGGTAGAGTCAAATTTTGTAGGAAAGCTCGGATCTCAGCGTTAGAGGGAGTAGCACCTGACATATAAAGCTTCGCTGGATGAAAATGAAACTCCTCCAAGATCTTAACTGGATTAGATATTCAAACCTGAAACCTTGTTTTAGGTGACAAAGCTGGCTTCCGGGGTTCAAAGGACTTGAGCTTATTAGCCAATAGCGAACCTATCTTATTGGCATTGGCATAAAACTTCTGTTTAGTCCAGCACAAATTGCGCTCTACCCTGTCCGTCAGACAAAGGTCAAGGTCACGGTGCAACTTATCAACCAGACCTCTATTGCAAGTTGATGGGTGACGTTTCAGCTCCGCTGTGGCAGTAGCCAATTCAGCCTCCAGACGACGGACTTCGGCCTGGCGCTCTTTCTTCTTCCTGGAGGCATGTTGAACGAGATGACTCCAGATTACCGCTTTGTACGCCTCCCAAAGGGTAACCAGAGAATAGACCGACAGGACGTTGAGTTGGAAGTATTCCGCCGAACGGGAACACAATTCGCTGAAAAGTGTGTCATGGGATAGGAGGGAATCATTCAAACACCAAGTAGATAATGGAGGCTTAAGTGAAAGTGAATTGCAAACCACTAAAAGTGGGTCATGGTCTGACCAGGGCAACGTTAATATAGAGGCCGAGCAGACTCTAGGAATTAGCTGTCGAGCAACATACGCATGGTCCATACGAGAGTAACTTGCATGAGGATGGGAATAGTAAGTAGAATCTTTTGTCAAGGGATGTAATTCTCTCCAAATGTCCACTAAGCCCATAGTATCTAGAAGGTCCCTGTAGGACTTGGAGGGAGAGTCCACACCCCCTGGATCAGAAACTGAGCTATCCAGACTGGGGTTAAGCACCATGTTAGAATCTCCACAGAACAACAAAGGGGTGCGTACAAGGTTAAATAAATGAGATAAAAAAGGAAGCTGACACTCATTGGGAGCATAATAGGAGCAGACTGTCACCTCCAAGTCCATCAGGGTACCCTGAAGTAACAGGTAGCAGCCCTGCAATGGTTTTCTCGCATGTAAAGGGAACTCAATTATGAAATGCGATAAGGATGCCACGCTGTTTAGTAGGAGCAGTAGCATGATATGCTTGGCGATAATGGTCGTCAAAATATTGCGGGGTTGAGGACGATGCATAATGCATTTCCTGCAAACAAGCTACAGTATATCAATTCTATGAGAACAAAGGTAGCGAAAAAGCTTAGTATGTTTTTGAGGCAAATTCAGTCTCTGAACAGTTAAGGAGAGCCAATTAAGGGACTAAAGAATTATGGGCAAAACGGCCATAGAATCCCCGGGGCAAGGGAGAAGAGAAAGGAAGAGAAGAAAAAAGAGCAAGAAAGGAAGAAGAGAAGAAGAGTTAGTACAAATCAAAAACCAAAAGAAAAAAGGCCTCTACAGGGAACCAGCCCCGTTGGGGCAAAAGTCTGGTACCATAACAGTACCTGTAGCACCCAACTCTCAAGAGTGTGGAGCCAGTCAGTGGTTGTAGATAGACTCCCCACTGTGAAGAAGCCATCCAAGCCAGTGGAATGAGGGAAGCATGAATCACCTCGGGCATGAAGGGCCCCCGAACAGAAGATCATCCTTAACAGTGACAGGATACCCATAAGTTGAAATGTGGAGGGAGAAAAGAAAAAAAAGGGGGGGGGGGGACTCACTCATTTTCATAGGTCTATATCAGGTATCAAACCATGCCCTCACGTTTGATAACTTCTGCAGTGTCTGGGTATGATTCTGACCAGAGTACATAGCTGGGATGGTACCAGAGTCTAATGTCGGGAGGGGCACTGCCAAAAATGTTGCGGCCAATTTGTCGGGGCAATGGTTGGTGTTGGCGCTTCAATTATCACGGCACCGTGGCTGTATGGTGTCAGGAGGATTAAAGTGCATTTTTTCTATTATTACATTGTAATATAAAATTAAATAGTTCAACTCACAATAATGCAGAATCAGTGGGAGCCCTGAGTGTGTCACTTGCTACCGTCTGTCGCCTGTCACCAGATAGGGATTATTACTTGCTATTTCGCCTGTTATCAGATGCAGCTTGTCACTTGCCAGTGGCCAGTGACAGTGTCCCTGTTGTCCCAGAGTGAGTGCGAGCAGTGAGAGATGATGTCATCACTCTGCTGCCCACGCCTGCACAGTAATGGCAATCTTCTTTTAGATGCAGAAATGCAGTGATGCAGGGGGGCGGTGAGAGACAGTGGCATCTCCAGCTTTCATATTTAGGGGGGGGGGGGAACAGGGACAAAAGTAGAGGGGCCAACTATAAAATGCAATTATATATATATATATATATATATATATATGTATATATATACACACACACACATATAAATACACAGTGTCTTAAAAAATCCACCAGGGTGAATGCAGCCTGGTGGAGGGGAGGACAGGGTGGATGCAGCCTGGTGGAGGGGAGGACAGGGTGGATGCAGCCTGGTGGAGGGGAGGACAGGGTGGATGCAGCCAGGTGGAGGGGAGAACAGGGTGGGAGCAGCCAGGTGGAGGGGAGCACAGGGTGGGAGCAGCCAGTGATAAGGTCCTGTACCTTTATGCATGCCTGCATCTCCGCCTCCCCTCATCCCCCACCTGGAGGTAAGTTCTTACCTTGGGGGATATATAATAGAATCACTGGCACTTTCTCTCTGGCTCTCTCCACCCGACAGCCTCATGGTCCCTCTTCCCCCTCCTCCTCCCACTTAGCATGTTGGGGGCTGCAGTGCACTCTCAGGGAATCATCCTGGGGCCTGCTGGTATCCGGGACTACATGTCCCATAATCCTCTAGTTGTCAGTTTCTCAGCCATTGGCCCTGAATGTAGCCACTAGGAGCGGGCATTGCCGGGTGAATGAGAGCTGCTCGGCTCAAGGAGGAGAAGGAGGGGCTCTGCCTGTGTCCCTTCACAGAGCCTGTCAGTTTCGGAGCTGCTGCCCTGTGTCCTGTGGCAGCAATAACTGTAGGTTCCCCGCAGTGCGGCTTGTAGGCCTCCAGAAAGAACAGTCTGCCGGTAAGGGACACAAGGCCCCCACTCCCAGCCCAAAAATGCACAGGGCAAGACACCCAAGGGGCCAAAAGAGCCCACAAATTTGAGCCCAGGCCCCACCGCAAAGAGGGGAACCCCAACAAAATAAGTATAATGGTTCAGCATTGCTATAAAATAGGTAGTAATAACAACCCCATCTGAAACATTCCCGGATAAAGGTAAAACAAAATAACCCCCCCTCCAGAAAATGTAGTGTTCATAAGCATCCGTCCAGGAAAGTCCAGGAAAGCTTATGACAGCCAAAAAATGTAGAAAAAACTGAAACAATAACCCCCCCGCAGAAAAACACATGGGTCCATAGGACACATGTAACAAATAGTGGGAACTCCCATCGAATGGGCAGGTAACTCTCAGTGGCGGCTGGTGCTCCACATTTTTGGGGGGGTGCAAACAAACTAAAAAAATCTGAAAAAAAAACCCCCATCAATTGCAGCCTCAATGTGCCCATCAATTGCCGCCACTGTACCATCAAACGCAGCCACTGTGCCCATCAATTGCCGCCACTGTGCCATCAAACGCAGCCACTGTGCCCATCAATTGCCGCCACTGTACCATCAAACGCAGCTACTGTGCCATCAAACACAGCCACTGTGCCCATCAAACACAGCCACTGTGCCCATCAATTGCCACCACTGTGCCCATCAATTGCCACCACTGTGCCATCAAACGCAGCCACTGTGCCATCAAACGCAGCCACTGTGTCATCAATCGCCGCCACTGTGCCATCAAACGCAGCCACTGTGCCCATCAAACGCAGCCACTGTGCAATATCAAATGCTCCCACTGTGCCATCAAATGCTGCCAGTGTGCCTCATCAAATGCTCCCACTGTGCCATCAAATGCTGCCAGTGTGCCCCATCAAATGCTCCCAATGTGTCATCAAATGCTGCCAGTGTACCCCTTCAAATGCTCCCACTGTGCCATCAAATGCTGCCAGTGTGCCCCATTAAATGATCCCACTGTGCCCCATGAAACGCAGCCACTGTGCCATATCAAATGCTGTAGGTGTGCCCCCCCTCCCGCCGTCTGCACTTACCCTGTCTCAGTGGGGCATCAGGTGACGAAGAGCGGTGTCCTCGATGCTCCTCGATGTCTTCTCTCTTTCTGTCCTCTGCTATGATTGGACGCCTGATAGGCGTCCTGATAGGCGTCCAATCACAGCGCCTGTCATTTCAGCCAATCAGGTGGCGGGTAACAGATCCGAGCACCTGATTGGCGGAGAGGCAATTTAGTGTTAGGAAAGCGAGTATTCATTCGCTTTTCTAACACAGCTGAGTGACCTGCGAGCGCCCAGCATGGCGCTCTTAGGTCACCTTTTTTCATGCCTATTAGAACCTATGGCTCTAATCAGTTGCTTAAAAAAAACCCTGCCACTGTAATTCAGGTGCCTGGTGCCCGAAAAGGGGCCGAGCGCCTGAATAGTGGGTGGCAGCGGCGGCCATAAATAGATAGATTCATGCAAGAGGGGTGGCTGTAGAGGGGGGCAGCGTCCGTGCGCTGTTATGGATGCACTGCCACTGTAACCACTGCAATAGTCTCAAGGTTAACCACTTCCAGGAACCCAGTACTCTCCAGAATTCAAAATAGAATATTACCCAACCATAGATCAACTCTGTCAGTGAAAAAAAAAACACACAACCCCCCGCGGAAAAACACAAGGGTCCATAGTGCACTTATAACAGATAGTGGGAATTTCCATCACAGGGGCAGTTAACCGCTATAAGTCGCAATGGACGTAAGGGTAACCGGTTCCGGAAACCCAACGCAACCCAGAGTTCAAAACAGTACATTACCAACCATAGACCATCTCTGTTGATGAAATAAAAACAGGAGGCAGTGTAGGCAGCATGGAGGATCAGCCGTTACCCACTGTTTGGAACACCTGGAAGGGAAGGACCTGCAAGGCCTGTGACTTTTGATAGCCCGACTTGTGACTTTGACATGCCGATCCCACTGAATTGGATCTTGTGGTGTGTTGGTTCTGTGAAGATGCAGCTTGTTGAGAATGAAGGTCAGCTGGCACTTCTAATCACATTGACTGCAGATGAGTGCGGAGTTCCGCGAATGTTGTGGCATCATGATGAGAGTTCCGATACTCAAAGGAGACTTTGAAGGGGAAGCCCCGCCTATACCATATATCATGACCTTGCAGGAGTTGTAGGAGGGGTTTTTCAGCACTCAACGTGTCAGTATAGTCGATTGGGACAGATCAGAAAAGACTTGGTAGGGATGGCTTTGGAAGGTTAGCGAGCGGAAATATCTAGATGTCCCATCTCTGCCTCCTTAGTGCGAAAATAGTGAAATTTCAGGATGACATCCCGTGGCGGCCCATCAAGAGCTCTGCGAGTCAAAGCTCTGTGCACTCTGTCCATTTCTAGTCTGTCTGCTGGGATGGAAGGAACCAATTCCTGCAGTAAAGCCAGCATTGAGCCCTGCAAGTGATATAAAATATGTATCTAGATGGTATTTCTACATTAAAGCGGGGTTCCACCCAAATTTTGAACATTATCTCTATGCATTCTCTTCCTTGCCTAGATGCTGACATGCTGTGTAAAAAAATTTAAATCGCCGTAATTACCTTTTTTTTCTAATCTTCTTAGCACTTCCTGGTTTTCCTCCCATGGTAGTAGGGGTGTTTCTAGCCTCTCCCAGACCTCCCACAGTCCCCTGGGAGCTAGTCTCAGGCTTCCCAGCATGCATTGTGCAACAGCGTCATCACAACATCTCGGTGAATGCTGGGAGCACAGCATTCACTGCATCCAGGAAATACATGCTTGTGGGCTTCAAATGCCCACAATGAAGATGGAAACCGCCTTCAGTGAATTTTATAAGTTATTCTTTACAACAAAATCGGACACAGGCGGACTTATTACACAGAACATGTGAGTAGATAATCATGAGAAGAAAAGTTTGTGAATGAACTCCAAAAAAAAAAACCGATAGATAGGTGGACCCCCGCTTTAATGTAGTATACAGCATATACGGACATATAAAAGGCGATGCAAGACAACAATCCACAGGGATGGATGGACCAGAGATCAACGATCTTCAAAAAAGCCCAACCCTAAATGAAGCAATGTAATACGTTTAACAAACCTCTAGATAAGAAAAAGGAGAATATACTCGGTGGTATGATACACAGCAGGATGCTGGTAGGGGCAATCCATAAACATAAGCAAAAGACATGCAAAATCATCTTAAGAGAGGGGCCCCTAAGGTGGAGTATATGAAATACTGAAAGACCCCACTCAATATTCAAAAAATATGTATGGGTAAACAAATAAATCCTGTGAGCCCCATAATGCCGACTACACCCCAACTCAGATCAGATGATTTTCAGTTGATGAAGCCGCAATATACAATATTTTAAATGTCTTGGATGTTTTTATAAAGTTTTTATAATAAAAAGATCTAACTTTCATATTTGGTTATTCAGTTCAATTATATTATATAAAGGGGTAATCTATGAAGTCCCAGAGGTTGCAGACTCATTCCTTTTGGTTTTACATTAATATGTAATATAATAATTACATATACTAAAATATTATAATAGTAAATACATATAATAATATTATATATAATCATATTAATAATTAATATTATATCATTAATAATATTATATAAAAAGAATATTATAATAATGTAATATAATAATTTTAATTATAATCTAGCAACACAATCCTCTATTTTTGTAGAATAGCTTAAAGTGGAATTTCAGGCTAGAATGGACTAAGCTTAAAAGGGCTCCTATCCTCTTTTTAACTACCCTCTGAAACAGGGGTCCTCAAACTACGGCCCCCCAGTTGTTCAGGAACTACAATTCCCATTATGCCTAGCCAAGTCTGTGAATGTCAGAGTTTTGCAATGCCTCATGGGACTTGTAGTTCCGCAACAGCTGGAGGGCCGTAGTTTGAAGATCCCTGCTCTAAAAGAAAGATGCATATACTTACCTATTCTCAGAGTGTGGCGTTCTTGTTGGCGTTCTCCAAAGCAGCTGGCCTCAGAGGAGAGAGTGGCAAAAATGGATTTAATGCCTGGGCGGTGACGTCCCCCATAAGCTTACTATAGGGCATCTGTTGTCGGCTGTCCCTCCTCTCCCCTGAAGCCGCTGCTAGCTGAAAGAGAAGAGCCATGTGACCGAACTAGAGCACCCTGAGAATAGCTAAGTAGAAGCATCTTCCTTCTACAGGGTAGATCGTATAGGTCTGTGATGGCAAACCTTGGCACCCCAGATGTTTTCGAACTACATTTTCCATGATGCTCATGCACTCTGCATTGTAGTTGAGCATTATGGGAAATGTAGTTCCAAAACATCTGTTGTGCCAAGGTTTGCCATCACTGGTATAGGTGGTAGAAGGAAAGTGAGATTGGTTCTAAGCTTAGTTAGTTCTAGCCTGAAATTCCATTTTAAGTTTAGTAAAATTTAACTGCAGAAGATGTGGAATAGTTACCATTAACACTGATCTTGAAGATACAATACTAATTAATTTGGTCATTCTTACTTTTGAAAATAGTATCCAATATTTTTTGTGCATGCCTATATTACTTCCTTCCAAACAGAGTAACATATCAGGGCTGTCCATGCTTGGTATAAATAACTTAAAGAGAAGAGATTCCTTCCAATGCATACCATTTTTTTCATGACAGCAAATAAATGAAGGTTTAAGACCTGATATCTTAACCATACAGTACAGGACACAGGCTGAGTATTTATAGACTCATTCATTCAAAATTTCACTCCCGTCCCACGGAGGGCGAAAATGGTCCTCGGAGGCCAAAAGTGCACTCCCTGCCCTAGGAGGCCGAAAATGGTCCTCAAAGGCCAAAATCACACTCCCTGCCCTAGAAGGCCGAAAATGGTCCTCGGAGGCCCATATCACACTCCCTGGCCTTTAAAGCCAAAAATGATCCTCGGAGGCCCAAATCGCACTCCCGGGCCTTGGAAGCCAAAAATGATCTTCGAAGGCCCAAATTGCACTCCCCTCCCCGTGAGACCATAAAATGGTCCTCGGAGGCCAAAATATCACTCCCGGCCCTGAGAGGCCAAAAATGGTCCTCGGAGGACAAAAACGCACTCCCGGCCCAGCGAGGCTGAAAATGGACCTCAGAGGCCAAAATTGCACTCCCGGGCCTTGGAAGCTGAAAATGATCCTCGAAGGCCCAAAAATCGCACTCCCGGGCCTTGGAAGCCAAAAATGATCTTCGGAGGCCAAAATCGCACTTCCGTGCCTTGGAAGCTGAAAATGGTCCTTGGAGACCCAAATTTACTCCCGGCCCTGTGAGGTTTGAAAATGGTTCTTGGAGGCCAAAATCACACTACTGGCCCTGGGAGGCCGAAAATGGTCCAAGGAGGCCAAAATCGCACTCCCGGGCCTTGGAGGCCAAAAATGGTCCTCTTGTGCCCCCATAGCAAGCTGCTGGCTGTGGGGGCATTCGACAGGGGGCCAGGAGCATAGAAGAGGGACCCGAGAAGAGGAGGATCCGGGCTGCTCTGTTCAAAACCACTCCACAAAACAGGTAAGTATAACATGTTGGTTATTTATTTATTTTTTTAAACTTTACAATCACTTTAAGTCCAATTCACAAACGGACCAGAGAGTAAAAAAATAATGCAATATTTACAACCAGGGTTTTGCTGGCGGTATCACATGTATAAAAACAGAGTGGGGGTCAGGGGGACATATACATTACATACCTCCCAACATTTTGAGATGGGAATGAGGGACACCTACTAACAAACGTCTATAGGCATAGGACACGCCCGCTGCCACACCCCCTTTAAGGAGAATTAACCAAAAAAAAGTTAATTAAATCCAGAAGCGCTTTTTTTTACCACTTCTATTCCTTTCTATTGACTTTTAAAATGTACAAATGCAGCAATTTAGAAATTGGATGAAAGGTTTAGCACTGGGAAACACTTTTTGAAAGATAAAAAGTGCATTTTATATACAACTATATGCATAGGCGTGCGCACAGGCACACCCTAATCACCCTGTGCAACACAGATTCCCCCTACTGCCCTGGCTCCCCACTCCTTCCCTCTGCAGCACTTCTGGCTTCCCTCCTCTCCTCTCCTGCCGGCTGTTGCTGCGGAGATGTTTTAGGATGAGTGAGGGAAGGGGCCGGTAAATATGTATTTATCAGCCCCTTCCCTTTCTGAATGAACATGGTGAGTTATGTGAGTAGTAGTGAGTAGTGTGTGTTTGAGCTTTGGGGTGCACACCCTAATGCAATAGGCTGTGCACACCTATGACTATATGGATCAGACCAGAATGAGGGACAAATGAGGAGGAAAGAGGGACATTGGTCCAAATCAGGGACAGTCCCTCGAAATCAGTTGGGAGCTATGACATTATATTTTATATATTTTTATATATATATATATATATATATATATACATAATAACACGTTTACAAAATAGTTCGTTACAAAATAATACATGACATGAAAAAAAATGATAATACATGCCATGCTTTGGTCATAATGGTTTAGATTTAGTGAAACAATGACACCTTTTATAATACATATATTATATTATAATAATATCATTTACATTATATTGTAATTATATATATTTATTTTATAAATATATATTATAATAATATCATTTACATTACATTACATTGCATTGCCATGCTTTGGACACAGCAGTTCAGATTTAGTGAAACAATGACACCTAGTGGTCAAACCTCCGCATTACATGTCAGTTCTGTAGTATACTATGTATGGGTGTACAATGGCCGACGTTCAAGCTTCTGTCCAGAGTACCAACATGGCTGACGTTCCACTATAACTACATTTCCCAGCCTGCACTGCTCCTCTGACTTCCTTTTGCCCTGGAAATGCTAGAAGTCCCTGTCTGCTAGACATAACTTTTTAAGTATCTAAGGACTCAGATGATCAGATCACCTAAAGAATGGTAAATATAAAGAGAGGTGGGGATTTTGTGTGCCTGCAGTGAGGCTCTTGTACAGAATCTGATCCTCATATGTTATTTGCTATATTGTGAAGGCACACCCAGACTATATAGGTTGTATTGTCATTATTTTATGTTTAAAGTGGGATTATAGTAAAAGTGAGCGGCTGCAGCTTTGGCCATAATCTGAAAGTGTGCATAGCGGATTTTCCTATGTGGTTTTTGCCCTCCTACCGCGCTGACAGCTCTGTGATTTCTGCCCCTAAGCTGCCATCTTCTTTGCCCCTTTTTTCTGAAACGATGATGTCACTTCTGCACATTGTTGACACTTAATAGTTGCTGAGAGGGTGCAGTGCACTGAGAATGTGCTGCAGGGAGCGTGCACCCAAAGATAGGAGGAAGGGAAAGGCTTTTTTGTTGTTGCTGTTTTTTGGGGTTTTTCTCTCTTTTTTTTTTTTTTTTATCCTTTCACGTAGACTTTCTGATCGGGTCTAACTGTCTGTTTTTCAAGTGGACCTGATCTATGGACAGGCAGATGTAAACAGACTTAAAAAAATAAATATATATATTTACCCCTGGCGGGCTCTGCACGTATATATATATATACGTGCAGAGCCCGCCAGGAAGTCGGCACTGGACAGCGCTAATCACAGGCAGTGAGACATTGTCCCGATGCGCGGCTGCAGAGATCGGGAAATGTCTCACTGCCTGTGATTGGCGCTATGCAGTGCCGACTTCCTGGCGGGCTCTGCATGTGCGGCTTGCGAACATGCCTGAGCTCATCCTTAACCTTGATCAAAAGTTTACATACCCCAGTTCTTAATACCGTGTATTGCCCCCTTTAACATCAATGACAGCTTGAAGTCTTTTGTGGTATTTGTGGATGAGGCTCTTTATCTTCTCAGATGATAAAACTGCCCATTCCTCTTGGCAAAAAGCCTCCAGTTCCTGGAAATTATTGGGCTGTCTTGCATGAACTGCACGTTTGAGATCTCCCCAGAGTGGCTCAATGATATTGAGGTCAGGAGACTGAGATGGCCACTCCAGAACCTTCACTTTATTCTGCTGTAGCCAATGACAGGTCGACTTGGTCTTGTGTTTTGGATCATTGTCATGTTGGAATGTCCAAGTACGTCCCATAGGCAGCTTCCTGGCTGATGAATGCAAAAGTTCCTCCAGCATTTTTTGATAACATACTGCATTCATCTTGTCATCAATTTTGACCAAATTTCCTGTGCCTTGTAGCTCACACATCCCCAAAACATTTAGTGATCCACCTCCGTGTCTCACAGTAAGAATGGTGTACATTTCATCATAGGCCTTCTTGACTCCTCTACAAATGTAGTGTTTATGGTTGTGGCCAAAAAGCTAAATTTTGGTCTCATCGCTCCAAATGACTTTGTGCCAAAAGGTTTGAGGCTTGTCTCTGTGCTGTTTGGCATATTGTAAGTGGGATACTTTGTGGCATTTGCGTAGTAATGGCTTTCTTCTGGCAACTCGACCATGCAGCCCAAATTTCTTCAAGTGCCTCCTTATTGTGCATCTTGAAACAGCCACACCACATGTTTTCAGAGAGTCCTGTATTTCACCTGAAGTTATTTGTGGGTTTTTCTTTACATCCCAAACAATTTTTCTGTTGTGGCTGAAATTTTAGTTGGTCTACCTGACCGTGGTTTGGTTTCAATAGAACCCCTCATTTTCCACTTCTTGATTAGAGTTTGAACACTGCTCATTGGCATTCTCAATTCCTTGGATTGCTTTGTATATCCCTTTCCTGTTTTATACAGTACAACTACCTTTTCCCGCAGATCCTTTTGACAATTCTTTTTCTTTCCCCAAGACTCAGAATCCAGAAACATCAGTGCAGCACTGGATGAAAGATGCAAGGGTCCAGAAACGCATTGACCTTTTATATACACACACACACACACACACTAATTACAAGCAAACAGATGACAGGTGAGGTTTTTTGAGCTCTTCTTTTTTTTTTCTGCCTGGAAACTCCCCTCTATGTTAGCCAATGTGTCCATGCACACTATGGGGATTATTTACTTAGGCTGGGTTCACACTATTGCGAATTGGATGCTGGTTCCCTATGGAGCCGGTTCACATATCTCCACTGCGGCTCCAGTGCGATTTTGAACAGGAGCCTGTGTGTCTTTTGGTCCATTTCAGGTCCCAATTCAGCCAATAATTCGGGCTGAAATCGGACCTAAAACGGTGAACGGGGACCCCTGCTGTGAGCCGCATGCGAAGATGGTGTGAACCCAGCCTTAAGGCAAATCCACTGTGTACTACAAGTGCACTTGGAAGTGCAGTTGCTGTAGATCTTAGGGGGACATGCAAGGAAAAAAAAAAAAAAAAAAAAGCATTTTTATGCATTCTTGTAGTGCACAGTGGATTTGCCTTTAGTAAATCAACCTCTATGGCTTTTTCAGAAGTTTACAGGCATATGCTCCTAAAGAAGTTGTAAAGTCCCCATGTTTTTCACCCTAATGCATTCTATGCATTAAGGTGAAAAACCTTCTGTGCAGCAGCCCTCCTTTTTCTTACCTGAACCTGATCTTTGTAGCGACGAGCATGAGCCCAGCAGCTCCAGCCGCTGTCTCAGGTCCTCATTGGATTGATAGCAGCGGGAGCCATTGGCTCCCGCTGCTGTCAATCAAATCCAGTGACGGGAGGGCGGGGCCGAGTCCTGCTGTCTGTCAATAGACGCAGCAGCAGGACTTGGGAGCGCGCCTGCACGGGTGCCCCCATGGAAAGCAGCTCACCGTGGGGGGGCACCCAATGAAGAGGAGGGGCCAGGAGCGCCGCCGGGGAACCCCAGAAAAGGAGTATTGGGGCCACCCTGTGCAAAACCCTTGCACAGAGCAGGTAAGTATAATATTACTTGGGAAAAAAATAAATAAAACTTTTACAATCACTTTAAGCCGGGTACACGCTACAGTTTTTGTTTGTGCAACCCACGACTGACAGCTCCAGTCGGGAGCCGCTGTACTAAACATGTGAGGTTAGTCCAGCGATCTCCCTGCTGAACTATTGTACATTTTTTGTAAACTATTGTACTCTTTTGCATGTTTTTTATTGAGCTTCTTTGAGCATAAGTGTTTTTCTTTTTTTTTTTTATTTATTTTTTTTTTTTTTATACAAACCCTCCACTCTGCTAATTTTTCCTATTTCTTTTTTTGTGCGTTTTCACGCTTTCTCGCGCGTTTTTGAGCACCTAAGTGCCTTTTATGCTCGAAAGCTCCTCCTGAAAGATACGAGTTTGGTGGGGTTTTTCAGCCTGTAAGAGCATATGCATGTAAACTCCTGAAAAAGCCAAAATGTGCATGGACACATTGGCTAACATAGAGAGGAGTTTCCAGGCAGAAAAGAAATGAGCTCAAAAAAGCTCGATGCAGTGTGCATGAGCCCTTATATCACATGTTAATGTGCATTGCAATAAGAAGCCCATTTTATATTAAATGGGCCGCCAATGCGCAGTAATGGACTAAAAAACAGACATTGCAGAATTTTGTTTGACAGTACAACACAACGTAGTGCGTTACCATGTGATGCAATGTATGTTGTGATATTCTAGGTCAGGGTTCCTTAACCAGGGTTCCATGGAACTCTAGGATTCCTCCAGATTTTATTAGGGGTTCCTTAAGGAATGAGAAATTTATGCCTCTCGGATAAGTTCCCACTGACACCATTGAATTTTTTTAGCTTTCTGTATGGGAGTAATTCTTCTTCCCAATATCCACAAATGTAAGGAGCATTCTTCCCACTGACCATCACACTATTGTATTGTGAGATGTAGATATAGTTTTTTTATTTAAAGGGATCCTCTGTGTTAAGAAGGCTGAGAAATGCTGTTCTGGGATTTCTCTCAAGGTTTAGTACTTTCTAATGAGTTCAGACAGGCCAGGGAATACTTTTATGCCGCGTACACACGGTCGGACTTTTCGTCTACAAAAGTCCAACGGACGCTGACGGACTAAAGCTGGCTGGTAATCCGATCGTGTGTGGGCTTCTCCGGACTTTCAACGTACTTTTTTAGCCTCAAATCCGACGTACTTTAGATTTGAAACATGCTTCAAATCTTTACTTCGTAACTACGACGGACCCCGAAATCCGCTCGTCTGTGTGCTAGTCCGACGGACAAAAAGCCACGCTAGGGCACCTATTGGCTACTGGCTATGAACTTCCTTATTTTAGTCCGGTGTACGTCATCACGTAAGAATTCGACGGACTTTTGTGTGATCGTGTGTAGGCAAGTCTGTTCGTTAGAAAGTCCGCCGCAAGTCCGTCGAAAGTCTGCCGGAAGTCTGTCGGACAGGCTGTCTGACTTTTGTAGACGAAAAGTCCGACCGTGTGTACGCGGCATTAGGGCTTGATGGCCCACTTTTATTACACCACTAAAGCTCCGGAAGGGGTTACCCCCTTCATGACCAGGCCATTTTTTACTTTTTTAGCACTGTGCTACTTTAACTGGCCACTGTACGCAAATGAAATTTTGATCTTTTTTTTTTTTTTTTTTTTTGTGGTATTTAGTCACCACTGGATTTTTTTTTATTATGTAAAGGAAAAAAGACTAAAAATATTAGTTATAAAATTTGTCCAATAAAATGAAATGTATTCATGAATTTAGACCAAAATGTATTCTGCTACAAATCATTGGCAAAAAAAAGAAAAATCCTAATAAAGTGTCTGTTAATTGATTTGTATGTACAAACTATGGTATTTATACTTTGAAAATTGATCAATGATGGTCTATCTCATTTCTTGAGGTCCCCAAAATGCCAGGACAGTATAAATATCCCCCAGATGACCCCTTTTTAGAAAGTAGACAGTTTGAGGCGTTTAGTAAGAGCCATAGCAAGTTTTTTTGAAGTTGCAATTTTTTGTCACGATTTTATATTAAGAAGGGAATATTAAGAAACGAAATATTTTTTTTTTTTTTTTGCTTACTGTCACCAATGCAGTACAACATCATATGACTAATGTGTTGATCAGGGGTTTTTGCGGTGATCAGGGATACTGACAGTATGTTAAAAAAAAAAAAAATTCATTCTTCAGTTCATTCTTTTTTCTTTTTTTAACAGTTTCGCTTTTTTTTTTACTATTATTTATTTATTTATTTACATACTTTTATCAGAGTAGTTCAGTGTCACTATAGTGGCACTTTACTACGCTGGGGGTTGATCAGGGATTTTTTTTTTTTTTTTTTTTTTTAAATAGGTTACATTCATAACAATTGTGATTACTATTGTGTGCTGTGATTGGTCCACAGCTATCACATGGTACCTGAGCCAATTATAGCATTACAATACTAAGCGCAGCTGTTATGAATGAAACCCATTCATAACAGTTGTTTACATTGTGATCATGTGATCGCATAGTGATCACGTGATGGCATCAGCTGGTGACATACATGTACATGATGTAGCCTGCCTGTGGAGAACTGGTTAAAGGAGAAGTAAGAGTTCCAATGAGGTTACACTCCATCATTATTTCGAAATCAAATGTAAAACAACATTCAGCCTCTCCGCTTCATCTTGCAGCACCGCTTGCTCAGGTCTCAAGCTTAGGTCTTTGGTCTGGTCCCTCCAAACTCAGTACCTCCCTCTCTCCCTGCTGCAATAGCCCATGCCATGGCTTCTGGGTGGAGACCTCCTGTCTCCAAGGTGGAGCCCTGAACTATAGACATCCCCTTGATTATAAGGGCTGTGCATACCTGCACACTCAACCTGTTGGTCTCCGGTAAGACCTGGACACAGGATTAGAGGCTTCCTCCCTCCCAAGACTCATTGAAGTCTCTGAACTCCAGAACCCAGTCCGGGAATAACTATGCAGCAGAAAACTGGAAATTCCATTCATCATAGCCATTCCGGAGCCCCTCAATCTGCATTCTAGAGAGCCATTGCCTGCACTAATGTGAGCAACGTGCCTCATGGTAATGCGTCTGCTTGCAGAGGTGTGTTTCGGTCCAAAAGGAAATGTCTTATAATGGCTGGTCAGAACCATTAGTGTTGGCATAGATGCCAGTTTCCTATATCAAGTCTATCAACTATCTACTGCAGGCCTTAGCTGAGGTTTGACTGATTTTCTTTTGTGCTTTTATCTTCCAGAGTACCCCGACATAGAAACTGAATTGGTTAAGCACATGATAACCCAACTTTTACATGAAGAAGCCATGAGATTCGGAGCTTCTAGAGTTTCTTGATGAAAACTGCAAGTTTAGAGGCTAAATCCACCCAAAACTGGTACCTTGGTTGTGTGTGATTGCTGTTCGTTTAAAGCACTCACTATTTTTTTTTTTTAATATATGGGTCACCAGTGGCATAATCCATTTCCTTTATGCTGCACCTGTTATGACACCTAGAACAAAGGTCTCACCCCTTCTGCTGCACTCTCCATAGTGTAAATGTAAAACAGAGCTTAATAATGAGAGTGTACTGAGAAATGTTGTGAACTCTTGAATGCAGTAAATGTTTTCTGTTTTTGCTTGTCTAGGTGCTGATCAGCTCCCTCTGACTAAGTCACAAGATGGAGGGGCAAAAAGAAGAACAGAAGCCAACAGCTGGGGGGAATAAAAGGTTCATTATTCCATCTCAGGAGCCAGAGATCATTCCGGTGAGCCCGCAAAATGGCTTACACTTTGTGAGCTGTATATAAATTCATAGACTATTATTCTTCCTTCATGATGTAATAGTGGCTTCCCTGCCCTGCTTCTATAGGGATCAGAAGCATACTTTTTAATGCCGAGAGCTTGGAATTCAGCCACTTTCTAAAATGAGCTGGCTTAGTATGAGTTAAATCCAACAAGGTGCACGCCATTTCATGGACTTCTCTTTTATTTACAACTGACAGTTTTACTAAGCGCTGGAAGTACGGCCATCACTATACTCCCAGTGCTCCAACAGGAGAGATGCTTATTTTTCATACAGCAGTAGCTCCTCCCACCTCTCCCCTCTGCTGTCCATTCACAGAAGGCTTTGCATTACAAAATGTAAGTTGTGTATTTAAAGAGATAAGTCCATGAAGTGGAATACACTTTATTGGACATAACCCATAGAATCCGACACATTTTAGAAAGTGGTTGAATTCCTGGAAATTAGCTTTAAGGGTATGGGTCAAAGGGCAAATGGCGAGTGTGTTTTAGGTGTATTTAGCCTAGATTGGAGATCAGTTTGAGATGCTTCTGAGATCATTAATAGGTGCATTTGACTTGCAAATGACCACATTCCAAGTTGCAGCAGCCTTCTTTATATTACTCTACAGGTCAAGTAGCTTGTACCAGCAGGGGCAAACGTGAGTTTGTGGTCGGGATTCAGACCCCAGTTGTGGCTCTGTTGTGGGTCTACAAAAATGGACAAGCTAAGGTGTTGACATGAGCAGCTCCCTTAAAAGCCCACCAAAGTGTTAGCATCACTGCTACACCGAACTTAAAAAGAAAAAAAAAAAAAAAACACTTGTACTTCTATAAAACTTTGCAGTGGTAATTGTTAAGGGGTCCTTTATGAGCACATGTCAATGGCATTAGTTTGAGATGCTTCTAAATTCTTTCAGAATTCCTTGACGGATCAGCAACTTATTAAAAATAAAATCAATAAACACTAAATTAAATAATCAACTTAAACAAATACATATCATATAAAGTCCCCAGTGTGTATATCACATTTATATTACGTCCACCAAACAGTGTGAATGATTCTTATGACACACCACCACTGTGTACCAGCCACCAAAGATTCACACATGCAAAGAGGTCTAACAGCGCTTATGGGAGAAACTACAATGAATGGATGCTATAAATGATCAGTCCCAGACGCAGCTCTCAATGCTTCCAAACAGCCTAGTACAAATGTCAGATCTAGGTGCCACATCAATCACTCACACAGTGGGAAAGAGCAAGGAGAATCCCCATAGTGAAGTACATTTAAAACGTAGGCATGTACTCTCGAACAAGAAAAAGGTACAAAGCATATCAGTCATCCATCGATCACCCTGGCAGGCGTTATGACGTCACCGCTCGGGTCTGCCTTAAGCATTTCCTCCGAAAGGACGTCTTCACTGGGGCTTACGGAGTTCTCTGTCATTTTGCACTCCCATACAAGTCTACTGGAATGCTTGAAGCAAACAAATGCCCATCAACACAGGTTTTTAACTTAATTTTGTTTGTTTGTTTTTTTTGCCTGGCAGGTACGTTCCTTGTTTCATGCCCCTTCATCAGTTTCATCCACAGATGTGGTGTCAGGCAGCAGTTATGCTGATTATATTTTCAAAAGGGAACCCAAGGTCACAGAACGAAAGAATGCAGATGTCAAGCAGACATCAAGTCTGGAGCACAAACCGCTGGTAGAGCATTTTGGCTCACCACAGAAGATTCGGGAGGAGTCTTCCAGTCTGCAACAATATCCTCAAGCCACGAATAAAGACTTGGGCTCAGAAGATAAGTCTCTAAGTGGGAAGGAAGGTTTGGGGACAGAACAGAAGATTGAAAACGGGAAGGGTGATCCTGCGAAGGTGGCCAGTTCTGTTGGAGGACCGTCAGCTATCTCAGTGGTAAAGTCAGTCGGTGGGAAGAGCTGTATTGTGGTCAGCACACGACAGGTAAGAGAAAACAGACTAGCTGTTCATAAGTGAACATCTCTAGAGGAACAGCTGCCTGTGTTACTGCTAGAAACCAATCTGTTCCTCCTGTAAGCTGCCTCCCCACTTTCCTGAAATAAATACCACCTCTCTACTAAACTGAGAATGCAAATGAAAGAAAATTGGAGAAAAACCCTCATTAAAACACATTAAATGTACATGTGTACAAAATGCTTGTGCATCCAAGACTACGTGCAGTTTTCCGGGAACAAATGTTTTTGTAACTTTGGGATAGGGTAGTGAAGAGGTAAAACCCCTGTGTTCCATGTGATAGATTGTCCTTCACTTCCTGTCTTGGAAACACAACAGGAAGCAAGAAGAAATCCTCTTAGCTACCCTGTTTCCCCGAAAATAAGACCTAGCATGATTGTCGGTGATGGCTGCAATATAAGCGCTACCCCCCCAAATAAGCCCTAGTTAAAGTCCTTGTAGGTCTTATTTTCAGGGTAGGGCTTATTTTTGGGGAAACAGGGTAGGGCTTATTTGGGGAGTAGGGCTTATATTGCAGCCATCACCAACAATCACTCTAGGTCTTATTTTCGGGGAAACAGGGTAGTTGCCACTGGAAGACTTTCCCATTTCTGTTCTGTTGACTACTAACTAGATAGTACCTTTCAAATTCAGTACTTTATGAGGAACTGGCACACAATAAGCATGCAATAAGTGTTGTAAGAAGGGCTTATCAGCATGCTTGTTTGTGGTTAGTTTTGAAGCCAGGCAGTTAGCATTTTCTGGAGAAGGTCAACAGTAGAAACCTCTGTATTTCTTCTTCTTTCACAATTAACTCGTTAGCGCTGGAGACCGCGCTGGACTGACTCGATCAGTTGCTGGTCGTGGGTGGGTGATAGCGTGGGCGAGACGGAAGAAGTCCCTTCCAGTGGTTTGTGCCCAATTTGTGAGTAGTGGCAGTGAGCCCTCTTGGGGCTTGGGCTGCTGCTTTTTGGTCTGGCCTTGTGGTTGTTTCCACATGTAGACTTAGGTAGTTGGAATGGAGCACCCGGTGTCCAATATTATGCAAGTTGAAAGGTGAGTTAAGGGCATTTATTGCAAATAGAAACAAATACACCAAGCCAACGTGTTTTCGAGGGAACAAAGACTCCCCCTTCTTGCTGTTGCATGCTAAAAGAGGAGGAGGGTTCCCAATCGGGTGTGTTAATAGCAAAAAATACGAACAATAACTGTCAGAGTGTTGGCTTTGGTTGCAGAGGCAAAAGAACAAAAGAGTCCTCGTTCCCCCGAAACATGTTGGCTCGATGTACTTTTATCTATTTTCAATAGACGCCTTCTAACTCGCCTTTCAACTTGCATATTGTTGGCCACTGGGCACTCCTTTCCACCTAACTTTCTAAATCTTTAACAATGAAGGTAATGTCATGCTTAGGGATCAGGAAAAACTGACAAGCAAACCTCAGGCCCAGTGCAAATTAATGTGGAAAAAGTGATCCACACTCCAGTTGTTGCTCTTAAAATTTCTTCATTTTATTGAATAGCCACAGTGAACAAACGCAGATAAGGTCAGTTGACGCGTTTCGGCCTATAAGGATCACAGGCTCCACCCTAATTGTCTTAATTGACCACAGGCAATTATCCAAAAAAGACTCAGCTGCAATAAATATAGGGCGATCCTTGTGTATTCCACTAATTTTCACACACCTTGTAGTGATAATATGCACATGTATGTACACACACATGCATACATTCATACACGTATAGACATATGCATAAGAAAGCACACCATAAAATTCAAAAAACATTAAATAAAAAAGATGAAAATAATCCAGGTATGTGAAGAATAAAAAAACCCAGAAGAGAGGAGGCTCTGGGGAGAGGCATTCTTAATGTAAGTGCAAGTCCAGATTCCACCCCAGGTTTAACCTCTGAGGCGATCTAATTTTTAATCTAAAAATCCACCATGTTTCTCTCCCTAGTAGCCTTCTCTCCCTGTCACCTCCTCTGGGCGAGGGCAAATTAAACCAGAACTAAACCTAAATCTGCTCTACATACATTCACATTATGACTAGAATTCTGTGCTCCCGCAGCAGATTTAGGCTCACAGCAGGACTTTAAGTTCTGCGAATCAACACAGTGGCTCTGTTGTTGGCATTCTCTAGCTCCACCAGAGCACTCTATCCATCCAGCTCCCACTTGCTCCCAGCGCACCGCGGCATCGGAAGGGAGATCACCTCTCCCCCCCCCCTCCCTCCTGTCAATCATCTGGGGCGCGTCACAGGTCCCAGGTGATTGCCTGGCCAGTCACGGCGCGGCTCGCGGCTGGCACATGCTCAGTGCGTGCCTGGCTGTGAAGCCACAGTCGGGCACCCACAGTTACAATGCTGGCGTCACAGAGAGGAGGGGGGGATGAGCGGGGCTTCGTTCCCCCCGCATCGCTGGACCCTGGGACAGGTAAGGGTCCGATTATTAAAAGTCAGCATCTGCAGTATTTGTAGCTGCTGACTTTTAATTTTATTTTTTTTTAAGCGGAACTCCGCTTTAATGAGTTAGAAAATGTTTTCTCCATCTATAGCCTTGATGTGTAAAGGCTTCTGTTTCCTACAGAGGGGGAATCCGCTTCTTAAGCACGTCCGGAATATCCCGTGGGAGTTTGGAGAAATTGTACCAGACTACGTGTTGGGGGACACTTGCTGTGCTCTCTTCCTTAGGTGAGTCACTGATTCTATCTTATGTCATTGTTACACTGCCGAGCTGTGAGCCAACTGACTCGCAGGCCATTGAGGACTCTGAGTGTCCCTGGACGCAGACAGTTTGCATCCAGAAATGGTGGCTCTAGCCCCAGCTAATGGTCTGACCGTAAGCCGGCATAGCATACGATGATGGACTTCTTACGAACGGGAATGTTGGAAAATTTGTGTTTTGATCAGCACTGCAGCCGATTGGCTCAGTGTACTTTGACAGCAGAGGAGTCCCTGCTGTTAGAATACAATCGTACAGCAGGAAGGATTCATTCATCCACCCCAATTGTGTAGATCGGGGAATCTATTTGTCTGATAAAAAAAAAAAAAAAAACATCTATCTATGGCCAGCTTTATTTACAAGTAAGTTACACAGAACTATAAATGCCCTGTGTGACAGTGTTGAATGGCCTGGAGCTGTCACATGGAGTGAGTCACATACTCCTCTATACCTTTTTAAAGTACCGTTTAATTACATTCACACTGCTTGGCCTGAACAGTCTGAATGGGAATGTTTTGCTCATCAATGCTCCTGTTCACAAATCCAGCATTTTCCTCACCCTCACATTTGTCCCTTTTTTTTTTTTTTTTGTATGTGGGAGTTTAACAAGACTCGTGGCCACTCCTTAAAATTAGAAGAAAAGAGGTTTAACCTTAAACTACGTAGAGGGTTCTTTACTGTAAGAGCAGTAAGGATGTGGAATTCCCTTCCACATGCGGTGGTCTCAGCGGGGGGCATCGATAGTTTCAAGAAACTATTAGATAAGCACCAGAACGACCACAACATACAGGGATATACAATGTAATACTGACATATAAATCACACACATAGGTTGGACTTGATGGGCTTGTGTCTTTTTTTTCGACCTCACCTACTATGTAACTATGTGGATGATGGCACTGTAATTATTTTAATTAAAAAAACTCTACTGTAAGTATTTTTTTTTTTTTTTTTTTTTTTTTTCCAAATCCATCTACAGCTGTCACATGACCCAGCTTATTCCCAGCCTGTCTTCAGAGAAACCATTGCAGGAAGAGCTTCTAGTCCTCTACTGCTGGTCACATGTTCAAAATAAATAAAAAAAAAAACAAAAAACACAACCTTTGGAATACAGAGTAAATATTTAATATCAATAAACTGTTATAAATTGTCATACAAATCCTATATTTAAAATCAAATCTTTATTATTTTTTTGGCATTGCCCCTCAAGCCTACATCTTACAATGTTTATTCATACATAGGTTGGGCTTGATGGACTTGTGTCTTTTTTCAACCTCGCCTACTATGTAACTATGTAACAATAAGTGGGAGGCGAAGCCTCCATCAATCTACATGTAATAATCCACCCCCATTGTGTTTAGCTGGTTAGTGGACATGGAGGAGGAGGAGGGAGGGAGTGGGCTGCCATTTACCACTGTGTATATGCCCACACGTGTGACACATAGTCACATAAGCTGCTCAGATGTGATAGTGACAAAATGCTCCGCATAGAAACTCACTGAAAACTGAGCATGTACAAAGCTGCCAGCACTGCCCTGCAAAATCCCCAGCTGAATTAGGGACATGGACAGAAGAGGGAGATAGAGAACAGCAGGATCAACCAGGTTTTTTGCAGAATACAGAAAACAAATCTCATAGTGAGTGAGTATGAACAGCATGTAATAAAGTATGAATTCATAGTTTTTTTAAGATGTATGTTTAGTGACATTTTAAAATGGAACTCAACTCCAGGAATCGTTCAGCTCCTCATTCCACTTAAATTCCTCGCTGGCTTCTGTCAACTACTCCCAGGCTACTTTAGGGTGCCTCTTGATCGACTGGTAAGAAAATGTTGTCATCCTGCGCATGCGCATGGGAGTTTGTTATTCCAGCACAGCCGAGTGTACTGGGGATGCACGCTGAGTTGCATGGCTAGATGACTACAAGGCAGGCGGGTAAGTGTTTGTTATTGCAGTAAAACAGGGGTCTCAAACTGGCGGCCATCCAGCTGTTCCGAAACTACAAGTCCCTTCATGCCTCTGCCTGTGGGAGTCATGCTTGTAGCTGTCAGCCTTGCAATGCCTCATGGGACTTGTAGTTTCGCAACAGCTGGAGGGCCGCCAGTTTGAGACCCCTGCAGTAGAGACATAGCATGTCTCTTCGGCAGTAAAGAGCTGCCTGCTCAGTTTTTTTTTTTTTTCTTTATTTGTTAAAGTGGAAGTTCGTTAAACCTGCTCTCTGCCACATTCTAAACCTAATCTATCTAACCCAGTAAAGCAAAAATCGCTATACTTGCCTAGTCTGCAGCCGATCCGGTCCGGTCCCAGCATCAGCTGTCAGCAGCGGCTTCAGTGTGGAGGCAGCCGACAACGGAAACCCCACAATAACTCTATGGGTGACGTCACTTCCCAGCCATTTCACAGCCGTTGTCGGTCCTCTCCTGCACACAGCTTCCGGCGCTGGAAACCGGATCGGCTGCAGAATAGGTAAGTACAGCAAGGTTTGCCTTACAGGGTTAGATAGATTAGGTTTAGAATGTAGCAGAGAGTTAGTTTTTGCCTGGACTTGCACTTTAAAGTGGAGTTCCACGCATATAAAAGTCAGCAGCTACAAAAAGTGTAGCTGCTGACTTTTATTAATCGGACACTTACCTGTCCAGGGTCCAGCGATGCGGGTGAACGAAGGCCTGCTCCTCTCCCCCTTCTCTCTGTGGCAGCGGGATTGTCGCTGTGTGGCTTCACAGCCAGGCACGCACTGCACATGCGCAAGCCGCATTGCGCACTGTGACTGGCCAGGCAACCATATAGGACCTGTGACGTGTCCCAGATGATTGCCGAAAGGGAGGGGGGGGGTGAACTTGCTTCCAGCGCCGCAGAGCTCTAGGAGAAAGTGGGAGCTGGATCCCTATAAAAAGAGGATATCTGCTCCCCCCCCCCCCCCAAAATGACATGCCAAATGTGTCAGGGGGGTCACCTGCACTTAAAGTGGAAGTTCCATTTTTGGGTGGAACTCCGCTTTAAGTTTAGTTCCACTTTAAACAAATGTAGAAAGCAAAAATTTTCTGATTGGAACGTTCCTGGAGTAGAGTTGGGGGTAACAGGTACACAGGGCCGGTACAAGGCAGGGGCGGAAGGGGCACGTGCCCTGGGCGGTACCATTTGCAATGGGGGGGGGGCGCAACCTGCAGCCACGGCCACCGCCCCCCACCGCCAGTGTATTTGTGAAAGTGACCTACGTTTCATAATGTCAGCGCCCAGCGGCACTGTATAATTGCGCTCTGCCTCCTGCATGATCCCTAAATTCCGGACCTCAGCACAACTTCTCTGTGTCACAAAAGTTTACTCCCCTACGGAGGAGTCCCGTAGTCCCTGCCAGCGCCGTGACGTCACTCACGGCCGGAGGCGAGGGAGGACGCAGAG
Source organism: Lithobates septentrionalis (assembly GCA_037952835.1). Taxonomy (NCBI): domain Eukaryota; kingdom Metazoa; phylum Chordata; class Amphibia; order Anura; family Ranidae; genus Lithobates; species Lithobates septentrionalis. The sequence continues at coordinate 548,613 of JBBDGP010002424.1, forward strand.
GAGTGCAGGGAGCTGTGTCAGAGTCGGCGCGCTGTTACCTCGAGGAGCCGAGGAGCTGCTGCCTGCCTGGCTGGCTGTCTCTACTAGTGTAGCTGCCGCTGGATTCTGGAGACTGGAAGGAAGCTAAGGTAGAATTTAGATTGCAGTGTGTGCCAGTGTTCTGACTGAACTTGTGTAAAAGTACTAAAAAAACAGATTAATAAATGGCTGGATTGGGGGAGGGGAGGAGGCTGAGGCGAGGTTAACCACTTAACAACCGGCCCATAGCCCACAACACTGTGCAATACTCTGCAATACCCCGCAATACTGTGCAATACTCTGCAATACCCCACAATACTGTGCAGTACTCTGCAATACCCCACAATACTGTGCAATATTCTGCAATACCCCGCAATACTCTCCAATACCCTGAAATACTCCGCAATACTCCACAACACTGTGCAATACTCTGCAATACCCCGCAATACTGTGCAATACTCTGCAATACCCCACAATACTGTGCAATACTCTGCAATACCCCACAATACTGTGCAATACTCTGCAATACCCCACAATACTCTGCAATACCCCACAATACTGTGCAATACTCTGCAATACCCCACAATACTGTGCAATACTCTGCAATACCCCACAATACTGTGCAATACTCTGCAATACCCCACAATACTGTGCAATACTCTGCAATACCCCGCAATACTGTGCAATACTCTGCAATACCCCGCAATACTGTGCAATACTCTGCAATACCCTGAAATACTCTGAAATACCCCACAATACTGTGCAATACCCCGCAATACTCTGCCATACCCAGTCATACTCGGCGATACCATGCCATACCCAGCCATACTCTGCGATACCCCGCCATACCCAGCCATGCTCAGCCATACTCTGCGATACCCAGCTATGCTCAGCCATACTCTGCGATACCCCGCCATACCCAGCCATGCTCAGCCATACTCTGCGATACCCTGCCATACTCTGCAATACTCGGTGATACCCAGCCATGCTCAGCCATACTCAGCCATGCTCGGCTATACTCTGCCATGCTTAGCCAAACAACATTGATTCTTTATTAAAAATGGGGGGGGGGCGCAGTTTGCCATCTTCGCCCTGGGCACCAAATGGCCTTGTCCCAGCACTGCAGGTACATGTGTTGGTTGCCAAAGTCAGGGAACTAGACACAGGTTGGTGAAAAGTTGTGTTTTCCGTAGTTGAAGATCAGCGGAAGACCAGGGGGGTTTGACTACTAGATACTTTGAATTTGTCACTCCAGCCAGGATAGTGGTGGGTGTGTATTTTATTGGGATAGAGTTGGGAAGGGTAGTATAGGTAAGCGGAAAGGTCATGGGGTGGAGGGGGGGTTAGTGAAAAAGGGGCATGTGGGTGGGGTAGGGGGGCAATTTGCTAACTCTCTCAGTTGGCTCTTTCCCCAATCGGCAGTTGTCCAGGATGGTTGGAATCCACCTATAAATACGAAATGATGACCAGGACAGGCAATTTTCACCTTATTTTTTGTAGATAGAATTGTGCATTTGTGATTTGACCTCCAGCTGAAGTTCTGGCAGTAAGGCAATTGTAAGGAAAAGTGGATTGTCAAATATCCCGTCTAAAACCCGTATGTACCTGCCATAGATTAAAGAAATTTTTTTTAGCATTTTTGAGCAGTTTTTGTGTGTATTAAAATTGTAATTTTAAGTGTATGTAATCCCCAGCAACGAATGTCTCTTATTTGCTGCTAAACAGCCCTGCCCAGAATACCTCTGTGAACTACAGAACCCCTCCCTTCTAGGTCAGAGGGGGGTATTCTATAGTCCTGCCCTAGAGTGACAGTTCTAGATACAGATGCCAAGTAATGACATGAGCGCATTACCACAGATGCCCTGGATGTAGAATAAACATCACTCAGCCAGCCCTTCCCCGTGGTGGGCCCAGCAGCTGTGAATCGCCACCCAGGGAACGAGGGATGTCCATATCCACTGGACCGAGACAGGCAAAATATCTAAACTCTGTTCTTGAGGTTATATGCACTCAAAAGAGACCTGTCTGGCAAGAAATGTGTGGGCCGTTAGTGTTGGCGGCTCATTCAGAAATGCCTTTTGCCTGGCTGTCATACAGACCTTCTGGCTGGCACACATTGAGTCTTTGACCCAGAATAAATGTGCAGGACTTTTGACTTTACATTGAGGCTTCTTGTTGATTTACTTGTATTGTAGCCTGAAAATCAAAATAGCAGCCAGGCAGTTAGCATTTTCAGAAGTCTTTTGACATTTAGATGTACTGGATCTTTTTTTGAATAGTCTTTTGTGATTTCAGTTTGAGGTACCACAACCTGAACCCAGAGTACATACACAGCCGGCTGAAGACGTTGGGCCAGGCCTATGCTCTGCGGGTCCTCTTGGTGCAAGTCGACGTGGTCAGTGCTCCGCATTAATGTAAAAGTTTTTTCTATTTGTGCTGCTTTATTAAGGAAGTTTTGATTTTATCAACATTTTATGTTTTGTTTGCAGAAAGATCCCCATTTTGCACTGAAGGAATTGGCCAAAATCTGCATCCTTTCCGACCTTACCCTGATACTGAGCTGGAGGTGACTCCTTATTTATGCTGAATAAAAAAACCTGATCCTTAACAAGTTTACCACGATTTAAATTTGTACTGATAAGCTGCTTGTATGTCCCTCATATCAAACATTTAAATATTTTGGGCCAGATAAACTATCAGCGGTGCAACATTAACCACTTGTCTACTGTGACTTTTTTTTTAATTTATTTATTTATTTATTTTTGCACACTTGGTAAAATCCTTTTTGTTGAACCACTTCAGCCCCGGAAGGTTTTACCCCCTTAATGACCAGGCCATTTTTTGCGATACGGCACTGCATTACTGTAACTGGCAATTGCGCGGTTGTGTGACGCTGTACCCAGTTTATGTCCTTTTTTCTTCCCCCACAAATAGAGCTTTCTTTTGGTGGTATTTGATCACCTCTGCGGTTTTTATATTCTGTCCTTGGGGAAAAAGAAAACTATTTTTTACTTTATGCGATAAAACGTATCCAATAAAAAAAATTTAGGCCAATATGTATTCTGCTACATATTTTTGGTAAAAAAAACCCCCAATAAGCGTATATTGATTGCAAAAGTTATAGCGTCTACAAAATAGGGGATATATTTATGGCATTTTTATTTATTTTTTTACTTGTAATGGCGGTGATCAGCGATTTTTAGCGGGACTGCGACATTGCAGCTTACAGATTGGACACCTAGCTGACACTTTTGACACTTTTTTTTTTTTGGGAACTAGTCACATTATTACAGTGATCAGTGCTAAAAATATGCACTGACACTGTATAAATGACACTGGCAGGGAAGGGGTTAACATCGGGGGTGACCAAAGGGTTAAGTGTATTCCCTAATTGTGCTTTCTTACCGTGGGGGGCGTGGGCTCACTGCGTGGACAGTGACCCGTGTTCCTGATTAGCAGGAACACTAGATCCATGCCTGACATCTCTGTGGGGAGCGATCGTGGATGGGTTGTCCACCGGGCCCGCTGATTGGCTACCCTTGTGGGCAATCAGCACGCGATCGCGTCTCCGACGGCACACATGACCCCCCCGTGGCTTTTGAAAAAAAATCACATACAGGTACATGATTTTGCGCAATAGAGCTGCCTTGCTGCAGTGTATGTAAAGCAGGCGGCCAGGAACTGGTTAAAACTACTTTGGAGAATAAAATGGTGGTAGTTGCAATATTTTTTATGTTGCACGATAAATGTGCGTATATTTATCAAATCTCATTGGTTTTTTGGGAAAAATACTCTAAACTGAGTTCAAGCGCAAACACAATATTATATCCAATTTTTGGTAAAATATAAAAGATGGGCTGTGTCAATTAAATAGATATCAAACATGTCAAGCTTCAAAATTGAGCACACCCATGAAATCGTAAAAAAAAAAAAAAAAAACATGGCACCCAAAATTCTCCAAAGGATTTACTTTAAAGGCCTTTACGGGTTAAAAGGTTAAAAATAAAAATGATTTATGGCCCTAGAATTGTTTGCTGTGATGTTCGCAATGATACATGTTGCAAAATTTGTTTACATGCATGTGCTTGCCCTACACTGTGCATTTTAATTGGGGGTTGACAGGGTGCTTTAAAAAGTTTTTATTTATAACTTTTTTTTGTGCACTCCATTTCATTTTTTTTTTTTCTTTATTTAACTTTATTGCTATCCCTATATGATACCATTGGGCATGTGATGGGTACTCTTTATGAGAACATTGGGAGGTTTATTAGACTCCCGATGTCTCCCCTGCCCTCCAATGCAGCTAATCAAACATACAGTATTGTCTTTAGTAGCCAAGGAATGACAGCTGTAAACCCACCACTTCTGTGTACTGTGAACCCTTTGACAGCTGTGAATATACCGCTTCCGGGTTAAGTAGTTACAGGGGTAATTCCATCCTGCTCTAACTGTTGAAACAGTTTCCCAATTAATTTTTGTAGTTGTCATTTTACAGCAATGACCTATGAAGCAGAAGAAAAGCACACTTACCAGCGCATTGAGTGTGATATGTCGGCACATGTGCCTGGTGATCTCCAGGCTCCATAAATAATATTTTAGCATGGTTTTCCCTAAATATGTGTATGATTGTATACAGAGCTATAAAAAGAGCTTGAATGTCTGCATTTTTAATTTTGACCAAGATTTTATTATATTAACTTTAATCGCACCGTGCCTATTTCTTTCAGTCCCGAGGAGGCAGCCCGTTACCTGGAGACCTACAAGTGTTATGAGCAAAAGCCAGCTGATGCCTTGAAGGAGAGGACTGAAAGTGATTTCATGTCCAGGGTGAGAATACAACGGATATTGAAATATGAAAAACATGTGAATACACATATAAAAAAATGTAATCAGCAAGCAAACAAGTCCCAATGAGTGATAAATCTCAAGTGAATCAATCCAAAAGGGTGATGAGTAAACCACGAATGAGGGAAGGTTCATGTAAAGACAAGGAGTGCATCAAATTAAAGACATCTTCGTACAAGCAGTCAGGAACACCAGGTATAATGTTGACAGCAGGTATCACAGGAGAAAATAAATGGGTACTCTTACCGGAACCAGTGGCTCTAAATGTCAGCGACACCAGATCAAACGGGCATGGACAGGAACAGCTCAAAGTGTCCCGAAATGGTCAGTAAAGAGACTGGAACAGGCACCGGTGTCCTCGAGGATCAATACTTCTCCGATACGATCACCACAGGAGAACCAGCCCTGTTGTGATGGAGGTGGTGGAGTGGTTCAGAAGCTTCTCAGCTGGCCCAGCATTCCACTTTCAGATCCCAATGATCTCCAAGTTATCCAGGTCAGGTTACATACAGGAGGAATCCACATATCTGTTCACCTCATGCAATATTTGATCTCTTATAACTTGGAGATCATTGGGATCTGAAAGTGGCTGTCAAATGCCTTCACCACATCTAGCATCATGACAGCTCTAGTACCCGAGTTTTCTATTGGGATTTGTAAGTTGAAGAAGAGCCTCCTTATATTCTCGCTTGTTGACCTTTGCGGGATAAACCCTGTTTGATCCGGGTGGACTAACTTATGAATTATTTTTTGAAGCCTAGTGGCAAGAATTTTTGCCAGGACTTTTGCATCTGAGCATAGTAAAGAGATAGGTCTATACGATCCAGGTTCTAAGGGGTCTTTCCCTTCCTTAGGCAGCATTATAATTGTGGCCACCGTCATTGATTCAGGTAACTTCCCCTCCTGATACGCCCATTCAAACACCCTGAGAAGCTCTGGTAATAATATCTCCCCATAGTTCTTATAAGTCTCCGCAGGGAGTCCATCAGGACCCGGGGATTTCTGATTGGCCAATTCCTTTACTGCTGTTTTAACATCTTCTAATGTAATTGGGGCCTTCAATGCCTCGATATCCAACCCTGTAAGGGAGGGCAACTCTATTTTTCTAAAAAAAGCTTTCCATTTCTGCCCCTACCAGTGGCCCCCGGGATTTATATGATTCTTCATAGTATTTTTTAAACGTTTCATTAATTTTATCTGGCTGAGATGTAATCTCGCCATCCCTAGTTCTGATGGCGGGAATCATTGAGGGGGGGGGGATCTGCTTTAACAATGTGGGCCAATATCTTCCCTACTTTCTCCCCTTCTCCAAATATTATTTGTTTTTGAAATAGCCTCTTACTTTCAGATTTCCTAATCATTACCTCTTTATATATTAACTGTTTATGCTCCCATCTTTTGATAATTTTCCGGGGATGGCTCTTTCACAAACTCTCTTTCTGCTACTCGTACCTCCTCCCTGGCCTTCTCTTCCCCAATCCTTGATGCTTTATTTATTCTTGACATCTGCTGGATCAGTAGGCCCCTCAAATACGCCTTCAGGGCATCCCACATTACCCCTCTTGCTGTGGAGTCCTCATTTAGGCCTATAAATTCTCTCAGCCTAGTTATAATCTCATTTGGGCCCTCAAATATCTCAAACCATATTGGATTCAGCTTCCACGTACCACACCGTTTATTCATCCCAGTGTCCATCATCGCTGTCACCAATGAATGGTCCGATATTCCCCTGGGATGGTAGGTTATACCTCTAACTATAAGAGCAGCCAGGTCGTTACCTAATATAAAGTCTATTCTTGAGAGTGAAGAGTAAGTGCCAGAGTAGCACGAAAACTGTTGTACCCCCGGATTACTCATTCTCCAGAGGTCAATCAGCCCTGCCTCTTCAAGGAACTGGTTCATTCGTATTCCATGCAAACCCCGTCCCCCTTTTCCTGAGGGAAATCTATCCATTTCTTTATTTATTACAACATTAAAATCCAACTGCAATGACAGGGATATTCGGTTTGTCAACTATAAACTCCAATAAACCTGCTTTTTAAATTCTTCTTGTAAGACACTGTGATGTGTTTTGTCCTTTTTACCTTTATTATTGCTGTAACTTCCTTCTTCTTCAGTAAAAGCTAATACTCTAATTCCACTGCACACTGTAAGCTTCTCACAATGTGTATTAGAAGCTGCAGCATGTCAAAAACTGTTTAAAGCCTCCACCTTATTTGCTGGCTAGAGGACATTGAGCAACATCTAGATCCCGACTGACTCTTCCTGGGTCGTCCTTTTTCTTTAATTGGATTTTATTTCTATGTATTAATGGAGACTCTGTATCGCAAGTGGGCATAAGACAAAAGCAGTCTGCATGCAAATGCATCTGCCTAGGGATGCCCACGCCTCCAGATTGACATTCACCCATCAAGACGTTTTGACAGTTGTTGGTTTTCTCCCCAAGAGCCAGGCCACAGCTCTTGAGAATTTAACAATGAGCACTCAGTATTCCTCCCAGTGTAGGTTGACTGTATGATGGCAATCACACCTTTTAAACTTTTGATGTACATTTGAGGTGTTGGCATTTTACACACGTTACCATTCACCATGTTAGGTGCGTTATGCTAAAGATACAGCAGGTGGGAATTTTTCCATGCAAGGCACTAAAATGGCAGAGAGGACAATGTAACACATGCTTAGACATACTTTTATAAAATATTAAATATAAACTATCACTTTTAATGTTTATTTACTTTTTCCTTAGATTACAGATTGCCTTACCACAGTGAAGTCGGTGAACAAGACAGACAGTTGCACGCTGCTCACCACATTCGGGGTCAGTTCTGTGGAATTAGATTTGAATAAGTGTACCTTTTTTGTGTGAATAAAAATACAAGGTAAATGATGTGCTGTTTCACATTCCGGGTTAGTACAATATCACTTCTATGCAACACATGCCTTCGGTGCAGCTTACAGAGACTGTAAACACTGTGAGTAAAACAGGGCTTCTTCAGCATTATTGGGGTTCCTATTCTGTCAGCTAATCCCTAAAGGCAATGCCTGTGCACTTGACATAGCATGTTACAGCCAGATGTCATGTTGTAGCCAATACTGGTTGGCAGAAAGGAATGGCACTGCTGCAAAAGGCTTAGTAAAGCCAGCCGTAGATAGTGCAATTTTTCTTGGAAAGAAAATCGCTCGATTTCTCCATCAACACAGTGAGTGTTGATGTGGGAATCTCTTACGCAGAGCTATTGTGTTCTCCCGGTAGGGGGGAGCCGCTGGCAGTAACCACATTAAAAATCCAACATGCTGGTTGTACCCTAGTCGCACAACAATCAAATTAGATACAGTCAGCCTGCCCATAGATCAAAGCTCAACAAACCCCAGGCACCAGGTCGCAACGGCGACAAGAAATTTTGTCCTGCCACCCGAATGTTGCATAGACCCAGTGTCGTCGTCGTCCCTACAATGTATACCAGGCTCCGTTTGCCCATCCGCAGGCCTGGAACCGGCATAGTGGGTGCCGCTGGGTAGAGGGGAGGAAGGAGAGCTCTCCTACCCTTTTTGTTGTTGACCTGGAAGTGACGTATGACGTCACTTCCAGGTCCCCGTTGACAGTTTCCCTGGCCAGCAAGGCCAGATCAGAATGTAATGCAATGCGATGTACATTACAATGCATTAGTTTCAGTGGAGCACAGGGGAGACATGCAGGGTCTTTTAGACCCTGCATGCCTCATTAAAGTGAACCTGTCACCAAAGAAATCATCACATGCGATGGGTAAAAATTATTTTTTTTTGTTGTAAAAAAAATTGAAGTTACACCCAAGCACATAAAATTCCGCCCCCCCGCCATATGCACATGTGCAAATGTAAACGCACGTGGCAGGGCACCTACACCTGAAAAAGTTGATTGCGAAACACATGTTATGTTCATGCTGGAATAAGGGCAATAATTCTAGAACCGGACCACCTTCGTAACGCTAAACTGATGACATATAGGGGCTCTTAAAGCATAGCCCATGGAAAATATAGGGTACTGAAGTTTGTCACCATTTTCAGGCGCAGGCAAATTTAAGGTTTGGCATGTTGGGTATCTATTTACTCGGCACAACCTCGGCTTTTATATTTTACCAAAAAATTGGGTAATTTTATTGCATTTTTGTGCCCCCTAAAATTAACTTTTAATGTGTTTCTTACTGAAATTTTGTTTTCTAGACCTTTGCAGCAATGTTGTATGACATAAAATTTTCTTCTCTAGGGTGTCTGCTTTTAGAAAATATATTATGTTTGGGGGTTTTACGTAATCTTCGTGCCTAAAATGATTTTTTTAAACATGTGCAAACTAATGCCGCTCAAGAGTAGATGGTATATCTGACACCCATTAACTCCCCCTTCTGTGCTAACACTTGCTAAGACCCTTGTGACACCCCTATAGTTGAACCTTTAATGTCCTAGGCCTAGTACCAGAATCCCCTCTTGGGAAACCTCACCTCCATCGAAGACGAGTTGCACATTCTCCTTTCATAATATCTCCAATTGGAGTGGTTGAGCAGTGATATCTAGTTTTTTGTTTTGTTTTTTAGTTTTTGTTTTGTATTTTATCTGTTTTTCTGTCGATAACAGCACTGTTTTAGGCAGACAACCTGTTGTTGGGTACCGTCTTACATGGTACTTTTTGAGCCGGGGAATGCCCCAAGGCTCTGTTTTTGTAAATCTATTAAAAATCAATAAAGAGAATTTAAAAAAAAAAAAACGTGTGCAAAAAAAAACTCATACAGTTCTGGCTGTGAAAGGGTTAAAGAATAAGTTCACCTTCGGGAACATGTTCCACCCCTAAAGCTTTGTTAGTTAAAAATCTGTCCCCTAACTTTTTTAGCTGCCTAGATTTAAAGCAAATTTGTCAAGCCCTGCCATAGATGGTTCAATTCTAGTCAAATTATTGCGTTAAGAATCTCGGCTCCTGTAGTAAGGCTTGCTTTACGCTGTTGTGCTGAGTGAACACATGTAGATATTATCTTGGCTCTAGTGGGCCTGGGAGGCTGAGTGATTGCAATGAAATACCAATGACCAGTGGAGGAAGAATGCACAGTATTGTATATGCAAGGGCTTATTTACACTAGCGGTTGGGGGACGGTGAAAATACGCGATTGAGCCATGGTTGTACCACCATCCACATCCCCACCCCCCCTCATAGTCCACCATAAAATAACATAAGTTGTACACCTCTGGCATGTTCGGCGGGCATTATCGCCACCCAACATGACCCATGCAAGCGAATTGGGCTGTACTACAACTGCAAGCCAAACGCTAGACTTGCAGTTCCAGTGCAGTATTCCAATTTAAAAACCCCATTCAGCTGGCGAAAAAAAGAAAAAAGACATTCAGGAGGTGGCAGGATCGCCTCCTGAATGCTTGTTATCTGCTTCTGTAATGCTCTCTCCATAGTGGATTGCTTTTCAGGGACCAATGTAAGGGTGGACAAGCCATAAATAAGTTATGTAAATATATGGTACATCAGTAGCTTAAAAAACTACTTGGCGTTAAATATTCTAGTAATAACTAAATATGGGTTTATTGCAAAGACAACCAATGTTTCCCTTTTTAATAAATCTCTTGCTGTATCGTTACCTCTAGACTCTTTCAGACCTTGCCAGTGCCTCTCGAGAAGACTTGTCTTTGTGCCCAGGATTTGGACCACAGAAAGTAAGTCCTATTAGCTAATTGAAGCTGTGATGTCTGATTCTCATTTTGAATGCACAGTGTGTATTCTTATGGTGTCACTGAAGAGTCCATCCAGGCAGGAACACTAAATCACATACGGCTTTAATAGAATTTGACTGTGAGATCTTTGCGATTTGTTCCAACTCCCTATACCCGCTTACCAATCTTGGCGCCAGCGCTCTGGCACTTGTAATTTTGACATGGCGCGCATGATACTTGAACAAGTGAAATCTGCAGCTCCACAATTGTAGAAAAAAGTTTAAAGGGACCTTTCACTAAAATTCACATCGGTATGCAGCTCTTCAATTGATGTGAAATCATCTAACACTCATCTAAAAATGTATATTTATTGGGGGGCTTTATTGTCACAAGCCAGCTATCCGCTTTTGGTGTTGGCTTCCACAGTCCACTGTACAGTGTCACCTATGGACATTATTGTGTACCCAAGTTTGTTGTTTTCACTGGTGCATGCAGTTTTAGGGGTTTGACATACTTGGTGCAACCTCGTCTTTTTATGTTTTACCAAAAAAACGAAGTAATACATTGCTTTGTGTCACTAAAATGAACTTTAGTATTATTTTTTTTTTTTTTACTGAAAACATGCGCTTGATAAACCACTGCATTAATATCATGTGACATTTAGGCAAAACTCTTTTTTTTTTTTTTGTTTTGGATAGAGCATTTTTTTTTTTCACTTTTTTTAGCCAAACGGGAAGTAAGAAGTAATCCCTGCAAATTAAGGGAATTCCTTGGGGACGGAAGAATTCCCCTCTATTACTTTTCTGGGGACAACCCTAAATTTGAGCATTTCTTTTACTTTCACTAATGGTAAACAAGACAAATAGACAGGGTGAATCTCCTTAACAGGGGCACAGACCGCAATAAAAATTGACGAGCTTTGTAAATCCCTCTCCACCCTATCCAACACTAATAAAAAAAAGTTTTGCCTTTTTAGTTGTACTATAATTTCATTTTGTTTTCCAGTGTTTCTGCTTCAAGAAAATATATAATGTTTGGGAGGTTAAAAAAAACATCAGGCCTAAGAAGTGCATTTTAACATGTGTGCCAAAAAAACAGCTCTATGTACTGTATAGTTGGTAAAGTTTATTAAATACATCCGTTCATCCAGTTCAACCTGAAAGTGTGCGTCTGTAACTACTGTTTTCCATATCCCTGTACATTGTGTTCACCAAGAAACACATCTAGAAGCTTTTTTAACTTGGCTACACGCTCTGCTGATACCATTAACTATGAATGGGAGTTCCACATCCTCACCGTTCTTATAGTAAAGAATACCTTATTGTACGTAGCCTGATTGATCCATTTCTCATTCAACTTCATTGCGTGGCCATGTGTTTTCTTTAACTTGTTCAGATCCGCGATATAGCCGAATGACGGCTACAGCGCGGATATGCTTTGCCGGGAGGCCGTCAATAGACTGCCTCCCCTTTGCAAGGTGGCCACGCCCCCTGAAAGTGGCGAGCGGCACGCGCTATGATCACCCAAGTCAATGAGACTCGGGTGATCACAGATCCGATTAAGGGGCCGATCCCGGCCCCTTACCACATGATCAGCTGTCAGCCAATGACAGCTGGTCACGTGATGTAAACAGAAGATCGGTAATTTTTTTATTTTTTTTTTTTCCTTCTCGCGCTGAAATCGTGAGAAGAAAAAAAGCAGATCGCCGACTTCTGTTTGAAGGGACATCGGTCCCGAAGAGAAAGAGGCAAAGCTGCCTCATATGTGCCCACAAGTACCGCCTGCCAGTGCCACAAATCAGTGCTCACAGTAGTTGGTGCCAGCAATCAGTGCCACCTATCAGTGCCCAAAAGTGTCACCTATCAATGCCCACCAATGGTGTCAATCAGTGCCTCATCAGAGGCAGCACTGCTAGGTGGCAATCAGTGTCACCTTCCAGTACCGATCAATGCTCATCACTGCCACCCATCAGTGTCACCTATTAGTACCCATCAGTGTAACCCATGCCACCTATCAGTACCGCCTTATCAATTTCCATCAGTGCAGCCTATCGGTGCCCATCAGTGTAGCCTCATCAGCGTACATCAATGAAGAAGAAAAATTACCTGTTTGCAAAATTTATTAACAAAATATAAAACTGTTTTGTATTATTTTTTTTTTTTTTAAATCTGTCTTTTTTAATTTTTTTTTTTTAACAAAAAATAAAAACCCAGAGGTGATCAAATACCAGCAAAAGAAAGCTCTATTTGTGGGGAAAAAATGATAAAAATGTAATTTGGGTACAGTGTTGTATGACCGCGCAATTGTCATTCAAAGAGTGACAGCGCTAAAAGCTGAAAATTGGTCTGGGCAGGAGGGGGGGTTTAAGTGCCCAGTAAGCAAGTGGTTAAAGACCTAAGATTGAAGTTTTCCCCTGAATGCTAGAGTCACTATTCAAGGGTTTATAGATCGCTATTGTATCCCCTCTTAAGTGCCTCTTTTTCAGGGAGAATAAATTTGCTAAGGTTTGTTGGTTTCCCCAAAAACAGAGTTTAGCCCCTTTATTAGCTTTGTTTCCCTTCTCTGGACTCTCTCTCTCTAGCTCAAGCACATCCTTCCTGAGGACTGGTGACCAGAACTTGGACAGCATACTCAAGATGTGGCCAAACTTGGCAGATCTATAGTTTTCCTCCTTGAGTTAATGCATGCTAAATGTCTGCTGGCCTTGCTTGCTGCAGCTTGGCATTGCATGCTATTGCTGAGTCTGTCTACTAGGACTCCCAGATCCTTTACAATCCTCCATTCCCCTGGAGGTTCTCCCCTATCGAATAACTTGTATTTAGGTTTTTTAGCTCCCAGGTGCGTTACTTAAAATGTTCTAGATTGAACCTTATCTAGCATATAGTTGCCCACCCCTCCTATTTTAACTAGGTCTTTTTGTAAATTTGCTATATCCCGTTGTGACGCATATAGCACTAGCACTGCTCACAGTTTAGCACAGAAGGAGTCCCTGACTTGGTGTGAGACTGAATTGCAAGGTTGTGGACGTTCTTTGTGTCCCCTAGGTATCTTGCCTACATAGGCTGAGGTTCTCCACGGTTTGTATATTCTTTTGAGAAAACAGTTTTTCAGTCTGGATCAGGTCCTGGAGCCTTTGTAGAGCTTTGGGTAGGAAGAAGTCTCCATTCCTAGGTCCACATCTTATCTGGTAGCCAGTGTTTGGTAGCCAAGCGAGGCTTGGGGCTCCTTCCTGAGAGACAAATGGCTGCAGGAGCAGCGTGTGAACAGCCACTATAAAAGGCGATTACTATTGATTATAAGGCGACGGCCACTGCACACAGTGGCGGATTGAGCACTGTTTGTTTTAACATTTGAGTTTTGGTTCACATTATATATCCATAGATTCTGGTTTTTGGTTTACAACCATCTTTGCACTGGGCTTGGATTTACGTTATTTTTCATTATTATTTTGTTTTCTTATTTTTACTGGACTTTTTAATGCATCATATGTTGATTTTGTACAATATTTTGACATTTATGTCTGCACATTTGTTTCATATATAGTGTTGATTTTTGCAATTATGTTTTTGACCTTTACTATATATACAGTTGTGCTCAAAAGTTTACACACCCTGGCAGAAATTGTGAAATTTTGGCATTAATATTGAAAATATGACTGATCGTGCCAAAAAAAGTCTTTTATTTAAGGATAGCAATCACATGAAGCCATTTATTATCACAGTTTTTTTTGGATCCTTTTTAAATCATAATTATAACGGAAATCGCCCAAATGGCCCTGATCAAAAGTTTACATGCCTTGGTACAGACACAGAAGGTGGCACACACAGGTTAAAATGGCAATTAAAGGTTAATTTCCTACATTTGTGGCTTTTTAAAATCACAATTTGTGTCTGTGTAAATGAGTTTGTTAGCTCTCACATGGATACACTAAGCAGGCTAGACACTGAGCCATGAGGCGGTAGAAAAGAACAGAAAAGACCTGCGTAACAAGGTATTGAAACTTTACAAAGATGGAAAAGGATATACCGTATATACTCGAGTATAAGTAGAGACCCTAATTTACCACAAAAAAATGGGAAAAACTTACTGACCCGAGTATAAGACGAGGGTGAGAAATGCACAGCTACTGTAAGTGGAAAAGAGGGTCAACAATGCCCATTTGCAGCCATAGGTCCCCCGAATTTCAAACTTGGTAGTTAAGGGTTTCTAGATGCCCCCTAGCTGCAGCCAAAATTTGGGGTCTCTGAACCCAAAGGGTCCCGAAATGACATTGCTGCAGATGGACACAGTTGACCGAATTTGGGGCCCCGTATCTCGGGGTCACTTAGTGCTAGGAACCCCAAATTTGGTGTGCAAACCCAGTGGAACTAGCCCCATAAAATAGCCAAAGCTGGGGTTTCTAGCACCAAGTGGTCCCGAGATACAGGGCCCCAAAAATTGGTTCAGAAAATGCAAGCACTTTTCTGCAGCAGAGAATGACATTTTCCAAACCTACTTTGGGGCCCCATATGTCGGGGCCACTTGCTGCTAGGAACCCCAGCTTTGGATATGTTATGGCACCAGTTCCCCTGGGTTTGCACACCACATTTGGGGTTCCTAGCACCAAGTGGCCCTGAGATATGGGGCCCCAAAGTTGGTTCGGAAAATGACATTTTTTTGCTGCAGAAAAGTGCTTGACTCAAGTATAAGTCGAGGGGGGCACTTTCAGCACAAAAAAATGTGCTGAAAAACTCGACTTATACTCGAGTATATACGGTATATAAAAAAAAAAAAAAAGTATCCAAAGCCTTGAATATGCCAGTCAGTACTGTTTAATCACAGGTGGAAAATTTTGGGGCTCTTTGCTTACTTCAAAGTAAGTAATCAAATCAAAAGTGTAGTGCAACCTTCAAATTTAAAGGTTGCCCTACACTCTTGATTGCTTATGTATTGACAGGTGTTGGTGAAATAACCTTACAGTGGTCAGCTTGCAACCTATCTGATATATACACAATTGTGTTTAATATATTTTGTCACATTGTACACTAATTTTCTGACAATGCTGATTAATACTTTTTAGTTCACTTTGAAGTAAACCAGCATTACCTGGACTTTTATGAAGTATTTGTTATTAATATAAAAAATGTTAGTTGCCAGTTTTTCTCTGACTTGCTCTGGATCAGTGCCTCCAAGTATTAAAGCCAATGGCACAGGATAGTAGCCAGGTAGAACGTTGTCAATGACAGCCCCTGTATTTTTCTGACAGATCTGTTTTTTTTCTGCATATTTGCTCCCTTGTTAGGTTGTTAAATAAAAATTTGAAGGAGTTTAATTATTTCTATTCAAAAAGTACTAAAAAAACTGCCGATCCTGCCAGGAATCTTGTTAGCTGATAACAGTGCAGTAGGGACAGGAAGTTATTTCGGTTTTGTCTCCAGCATTCTCTGAGGACTACAGAACCTCACCTTATGAAGAGGAGAGCTTCTGCAATCCTGTTCTAGGGTGACAACACTGCTCCTCTATGCAGCACAGTTAGTAAATGTTGCCACCATAGGAAGCATATTACTGGCAGGATCACGAGGTGAAAACATTTTTGTTGCTATACTTAGTGCTTTAACATCACATTTCCTTCTCCTTCTAGGCAAAGAGACTGTTTGATACTCTACATGAACCATTCCTCAAAACTAAGAAGTAGGTCCATCCAAGTCGCACAATCACAGGACTGATTTTCTTCAACGTGTTGCAAAAATCTGTGACTAATGAAAGATTATTTTTCATCGTTCTAGATGAGGGATGTGCCCATGTATAACCACTCAGGAATAGGTTCTCCAAAAAGTAAAAATCAAAACTTTTTCACTCACAGAAATGAGCTGCTAGTTGTTTATACCTATTGGCTCATTAGGAAGAGCTAAAGCTAGTCATGAACTGCCCAGACTTCAGGCCTACCCTGTTTCCCCGAAAATAAGACCTAGCGTGATTGTCGGTGATGGCTGCAATATAAGCCCCACCCCCCAGATAAGCCCTACCCTGTTTCCCGGAAAATAAGCCCTACCCTGAAATTAAGACCTACAAGGACTTTAACTAGGGCTTATTTGGGGGGTAGGGCTTATATTGCAGCCATCACTGACAATCGCGCTAGGTCTTATTTTCGGGGAAACAGGGTAATACTGTGAAATTGCCTAACGTTTGAGTAGTAGGTGGCCTTGTCGGCACCACTGGACTTGACAAAAATTGGCTTAAAAATCAAAGGAGCCAGGTGTAAAACTGTCGCCTGAACAGTGACTACACCCAATCAGTTGCAGTCACTATTCAGGTATTCAAAAGCCAGCAGGGGAGATTTGTCCCTCCTTTGCTGTTTAGTGTGGAGAGAGGAATCTATTGATTTTCTTATGATCATCGGTCTGTAATCAGCAGTGCTGTTTGTTTTTTGTTTTTTTTTTATTGGCAATTCTGTCATAGATGTAGTAATTCTATAAGTATCTGGGCCAGCCTTTGCCCTCAACTAGTGATTGCAAGAGATCTCATTTCAGATAGGGGTTCAGATTCACAGTTCTCTTGTAGTTAACAAGCTTATGCTTGCAGACCCCTAATAGCCCCCTTTGGTGAGTACTTCCAAAGAGTTTAAAGTGGTTCTCCAGGAAAAAAAAAACACTTAAACAAGTCCTGTCACCCTGAGCCACCAATTTTCACCAAGCTTACCGATTCCAACCTCAATCACATTTGGATCACAACTGACACTTGAACTGTATTTGCAACTGTGTGCAGCAGAGGGTGTTTTGCATCGAACACTTTAAGTGGAAGGTCATCCTAAAATGAACCATCTATATCAGCCATTCTCCACAGAGGAACCCTTGAAATAACGTTCTGGTCTCAGGGAACCCCTACTAAAATATACTGTAGCTACTCATAATATAATAGTGTGATGGTCAGTGGGAAGAATGACACAATTTATGAGGCAGAAATTGCTCAAGGAACCCCTAGCAACCTCTGGAGGAGCCCTAGGGTTCCATTAAACCCTGATCCTTAGAACACATGTACCTTCATAAATGCCTAGCACCATTTGTGTTCCATTTGTCCAGCAATCGGCATTGGCATTTGCTGGCTTTTACCAGCAATATCATACACCCCATTCTCCTGCTCAGCCCCTCTTATGCTGTCTCCAGCTTTTGACAGCATCAGGGCCCAGAGAAAGTGTTTTGCAATCACAACACGTAGATACCATGAGGGCTAAGCAGCACCATGAGTTTCATGGTTTTGCTGGTAAAGCGACAAGACTTTTAGCTCTTGTCTATATCTGCCTCACAACCGCCTTTTGAAAACCAGCATCTGATTAGCGTGTTCTGGCGGGGAAGGGATCGGTCCCCCTGTCAGAACACAAAGGCACAGCTGGGGATATTGCTGCACCAACAATGCTTGTGTTAGTACAGCAACTTTTTTTTGGTTTTTTTTTCCCATTCAGCCTGCTTGGTTGAATGAAAAAAGTGACAGTGTATACCCAGCTCTAACCCACTGCGCTATAGCTGATATACAGCTACAGTGCAGCTCTTCAGTTCTGGGGGACATCCCTGGATGTCCTCTGGAGCAGTGTTTCTCAACTCCAGTCCTCAAGGCGCCCCAACAGGTCATGTTTTCAGGATTTTCCTGAGATGAAAAGGCTGTGGTAATTACCAAGGCTGTGAAACTGATCAAATCACATGTTCAAAATAATAGAAACCCTCAAAACATGACCTGTTGGGGCGCCTTGAGGACTGGAGTTGAGAAACACTGCTCTGGAGAACACGCTTCCCTCTGGGGCATGAATCTGGAAGCGTCTGTGATCACAGATTGGGGTAAACCATGTGATCAGCTGCGTCCAATCATAACTGGTTACATGTAAACAGTCTTGCAGGTTATCGGCTTTCCTTTCCTCACACAAAGACAGCATGTGCGGAAAGGAGAGCAGAGCTGACAGGACACAGCGAGCACAGCATTTGCACTGAATTATCAGTGTCCCATGAGTGCAGCCTCATCAGCGCACATCAGCGAAGAATTAAAATTACTTATTTGCAAAGTTTTATAACAGAAACATTTTAGCAAAAAATTAAAAACCAAGTGGTGATTAAGTACCACCAAAAGAAGGCTCCATCTGTCTCAAAAAAAGATAAAAAACACTTTAATTTGGGTAGAGTGCTGCAATAATGAGCAATTCTCATTCAAAATGTGACGGCACTGACATGAAAATTGGCCTGGGCAGGAAGAGGGTGAAAGTGCCTGGTATTGAGGTGGTTAATGGCTGGCAGCTTCCAATGCCTATTGAGGATAAGCAGAGTGCAAACAGTCAACTGGGGTGCTGTTAATTTATCAAGTAAGGTACATGTGTTAGAGCAGTGGTCATCAACCCTGTCCTCAGGGCCCACTAACAGGCCAGGTTTGCAAGATAACTGAAATACATGAAAAGTGATATCATTTGCTGCTCAGTGATTGCAGTATTCTAGTCTGCATCTCCCCAAGGTAATACATAAAACCTGGCCTGTTAGTGGGCCCTGAGGACAGGGTTGATGACCACTGTGTTAGAGGGATATTTACTAATGTGGCAGCTAATGGTGTCCCAAGAACGCACAGCCCTTGCCACGTGTCTCTTCCTGCACCAACCTTGATGAATTCCGACAGATCTCATTCTTCAGCTTTTAAAACATCGAACACAAGAATTCTTTTTTGTAACAACTGTTTATTGTATGTTGGTATAAATGGCGTATGATTCATAATTCGTAATAAACATTCTTATTGTTGAATAATATTGGAGTTCTAATCACTAGTAGATCGGAGTGTACAATAAGTAACATACACAAGTCTGGTACACATTACAATTTATACACGACATATAAATACATTGTACAGGTCTATACAGAATATCACAGGTGTAGGCTGGAGGTTTCAGGCGGAAACACATTCCTATGCCTAAAAAGTCAGTTAAGGTTATTGCTTAAAGGAAAGGGTTAATTCTTATTTAATTTAAAACCATTCCTTCTTTGTAAAAGCATTTATTTGGTTCCTTTGGAAATACAGAGTAGGCAAATAAGCAGGTCCCCTTGATAACAGGAATCACTAGTATTTTCTCCTGACCTCCCCCCACTCACCTTTTACAACTATCAGCCAATGCAGCTTGCCAAAAACCCGGTGTCCACAAATATTGGGGAACACATTACACTATACCTTGCTCCCATAGGGCCATGGAAGGTGCAAGAGCAGCCAATCGCCAAATCAAAGGGCTGTCTCGTGTTCCTTCGGATAGGTTTCAAGTTTGTACTTTTACTAACTTGTGCAGGAAATTTCAGGAGCAATTCAGTGCAGAGGAGGCATATGTAGACTTCTTGTTGATCTTTCTATCAAGAAAACCTCTTTGCCTAGTCAGGGTTAAAGGAAATCTGAACTTCAAGAATCTGTAAACCCAACATTTCATATTCCTGATGTGTCCCCTGGACCATGTACTTGTATTAAAAAGTTCATTTTGTATTGCTTCCTTTGTGTGAAATCCCTGGTGGATAATTTTTTGCTAAAATGTTTCTGTTATAAAACTTTGCAAATAAGTAATTTTAATTCTTCGCTGATGTGCGCTGATGAGGCTGCACTCATGGGACACTGATAATTCAGTGCAAATGCTGTGCTCGCTGTGTCCTGTCAGCTCTGCTCTCCTTTCCGCACATGCTGTCTTTGTGTGAGGAAAGGAAAGCCGATAACCTGCAAGACTGTTTACATGTAACCAGTTATGATTGGACGCAGCTGATCACATGGTTTACCCCAATCTGTGATCACAGACACTTCCAGATTCATGCCCCAGAGGGAAGCGTGTTCTCCAGAGCAGTGTTTCTCAACTCCAGTCCTCAAGGCGCCCCAACAGGTCATGTTTTGAGGGTTTCTATTATTTTGAACATGTGATTTGATCAGTTTCACAGCCTTGGTAATTACCACAGCCTTTTCATCTCAGGAAAATCCTGAAAACATGACCTGTTGGGGCGCCTTGAGGACTGGAGTTGAGAAACACTGCTCCAGAGGACATCCAGGGATGTCCCCCAGAACTGAAGAGCTGCACTGTAGCTGTATATCAGCTATAGCGCAGTGGGTTAGAGCTGGGTATACACTGTCACATTCCTTCTTCTTTCCTATTAAAAACTGACTACACTAGGCATGAGAACACATCATGGTTAGTTCTCTAGCTGTGTTGGGAACTCAGGTATTTATACATTTTTTATATTTATACACAAATGTTTTGCCTTTCATTTCTATTTTAAACTGAATGGGTTGTTTTATAAGGTGAGCATTTACAATCACTATAAAGAGATAAGGTGGTGTCCATTGCTATCCTTCCAAATAACATTTCCTGGCCATCTCTGGCTTCAATATGGAGTCAGAACTTCCGATCTGTAAACTCATGTCGGGTCAGTGCCTTAAAAACTGAAGCATGACAGCCAGGCAATGATCAGTTTCAGAAGGAGAGAGCAGTCTTTTGTGTTTTTTAAGTACAGGTTTTCTTTGAAGTGACCCTGTTGCCTTGTAAAGAGATTTTACAATGATCTCTGGCAGGCAGGGTAGACAGTGTTCATGTAGAGGTTGGCAGGAGCCAGTCAGGGACACATTATCCCACACACCAGGAAGTATCAGATAGCAATGGCACCTGAAGATTAGCAGGACAACACACTACCTGCACTTTAAATTTTTTGGGGTAGTTTTGGATAATAGTAAACATTGTGGGCTTTAAAGTGCCACTAAACTTACTCTATAAAAACTTCCAGCCCCCTAAGCTAATGTACCCTAGACTGTCGTCATACTCACCGCTCTGTGGCAGCATCACATGGAGTTTAGATCCTGGATGCAGAAATCTCGCTGGGCATTGGCTGTACCTGTGCAGTAACTTCCATTTGACCTGAAAGTTGCCGTACTGCAAAGAAGAAGATTTTTGCATCCAGGATGTAAACCTGGTGGAAGGCTGTCAATGCTAAGGAGCGGTAAGTGCACCATGGTGGAGGTGGTTCTATGTTAGCTTAGAAAATCAGGAAGGGATTTTATAGAAAATGTATAATTGCCCTTTAAATATAATGTATCATGTACTAAGTTTACTTCATTCACCAAAACTATTGTGTCTGCTCCAAAATCCTGGATCATACTGGCCCTCACGTTAGACAGGGTTGGTTTGTGCAAGACAAGACCATCTGGATAACCGGTATCTAAACCGCCCCGTCACAAATTAACAGATTTCTAGAGCCAGACTCTGCAAATGCCCAAACCTGAAAATGGTAGACTTGAGTGATTTAACGTCCTTAGAGGGTTAAATGTGTAGAAGTGTAACAATGAAAACATCTGTCAGCTACAAAACAAATTGGACTAATGCACCAAAAGGTTTTCTAGTGGCCATGGACGACTTACTAAAACAAAATATACAAATCAGAACATGGTTTCAGTAACAAATACGTTAAAGGATTGTGCCACCTTTAAAGCAGAACTATACCCTCCTATCCTTTTTTTTTTAGCCAAGGAAGCTGCCATCTTGGCCTCTGTTTGATCTGCAAGTGCCATGATACCGCAGACGTGATCAGATATGACTCCAGCAGGTTGAGGGTTTGACAGTTTGGTTTAGAGCACAAGCAACTGTGCCAGAAATGTATTTTTTTTTTTTTTGACTGTTGGGTTTAGTTCTGCTTTAAGTAAATATTTTCACTTCCATAATTATTTACTTTGTTTGAACTTTTCCATCTCCAAAAACTTTTCCCCTATTCTGTCTGTGGAAAAGTTTGCTTTCAGTTGGGATTTTAAAGTTCTTGAATTAAAGGCTAAGTTATTATTATTATAATACAGGATTTATATAGCGCCGACAGTTTACGCAGCGCTTTACAACATTAGGGCAGACAGTACAAGTACAATACAATTCAATTCAATACAGGAGGAATCAGAGGGCCCTGCTCGTTAGAGCTTACAATCTAGGAGGGAGGGTCAAGTTATACAAAAGGGTAATAGCTATGGGGGATGAACTAATGGAGAAAATAGTGCAGTTGTTAGATGGAGGCAGGATAGGCTTCTCTGAAGAGGAAAGTTTTCAGGGATCGCCTAAAAGTGGATAAAGTTGGAGACAGTCTGACAGATTGGGGTAGGGAATTCCAGAGGGTGGGCGAGGCTCGGGAGAAGTCCTGGAGGCGGATATGGGAGGAGGTGATGAGGGAGTCACCTTTTGCAGAAAATTAGTAAACACTGATCTCATAATCAAAGTGCATTTTTTATTTTCTTATGCACTGAAGCCTGACAAGTATTGCATCTACTAAAACTGGAGCACACAGAATGTATTGCACCCTTGCATAATAATCAATCAGCTTCTAGGTTTTATCCTGAATTCACACAATGCGGGTTTGAAATCGTGTGATTTCAGCTGAACTCGCACGATTTCAAACCGGCATTTCAGTCCGACTTCGGGGGTGATTTGAGAGACATCTGTGTGGGTTCCTGCACAGATGTCTATTGAAATCGCCCCTGAAGCCCGCCAAAAGTAGTGCAGGAATCGGTGCAGCGTCGCACCATTTCAGACGGTGCCGTTAATAGGCGGCAATTTAACATGTCAAAGCGCCCCGATGTGAATGGGGGGATTACTATCCAAACTTAATTTAAGAAGCCAAAATTAGAAGCCGATTACCTACCATACACAGCTGCACCAGATTCTGTGTGCGCCTGTATTATTAAATCTCTCCATAATCAAAAGGTGAACATAGCCTTTAACTGAAGACCTACCTGCTCACCAAATCTGTTTATGTGATGTATAAACCATTAGACCACACCATTGCTCTGCCTTTGTCACTAGTATTGCATAGCTTGTCTCTGCCACTAATATATGTGCACACCTGACAGTTACACAATGGAGCAAAATGTCATATTTGAATATCTGCAGCAAGACAAAAAGGGAATGAGGCCTGTGACACCTCGTATGACAAAAGTTAGGGGCATTTTCAAAGACTACTTAATGGCCCGGGACTCTGGCTGGCAGAACCAGGGTCTTCCTTCAAATAACAGAGCTACACCAACTATAAATCTGTTGCCTGAGGTTACACTACATTTAAAGAGGAACTATAGCGTAATGTAAATGATCAATATGTCTTATAGGATTGAAAACTAGACAAGGTTTACGGTTTTTACAACTAATATGTACATAGTGGCAGCCATATGGACTGATTACATATGCAGGTTGTGCTTCCTGACTAGCAGTGCTTCACATGGTGGTACCTTACCTTAACACGCGCTTGTTTAACGTGCAACAAACCTAAAATGACTTCACATCTGTACATTGTGGCAAGGTACAACTCTCATGCATTGTGTTAGTATGTTGGGGCGCTGCTAAAAATCAAAAGCAACACACCACACTGCGGTACATGAGTTTGCAGTAATGCACCACAACCCACCAGTGTGAACCAGCTGATGCTCCCTCAATGCAAATCTACCAGTCAGATTTGATTAAAGTGTTATTAAACCCTCATCAACAAGTTGTAACTGTAGCACCATGCCTTGTTTATTTGAAATGTTGTTGTACCCTTTGTCTTTGCAGCAGAAGCTTAAAATAACATGTATACCCCATTTACTTCCACCTACAGTGTGACTACACTACTATGCAGGGCCTCCCAGGAGCCCCATCATAGCCACTCTGTTGCTTCCAGCCAGGACTACTAAGATCTGGGAGGAGGGACCTGCTGCAGCTCTATGAGAGCAGGGCTGGGTGCAAGGAATGTTGGACATGTAGTCCGGACACAGGAGATCGCTTCTGAACACTGCGCACTCCCTGATCTGGAAATTCAGAGAAGTGCCACAAAGAAAGAATAGGCTGTATACACTTTAGGCAGGCACATCTAGGGTAAAATACTGCTTAATAGCCTGCCAATTGTTAATACGAACATGCTAAAGGGGAAAATACTTTATACAGTGAGGGTTTAATACTACTTTAATTGAAAAGGTTGTACTATGTGGATGAGATACATGCAGTAATTCAAATATGAGACAGCATGAAAAGGTGTTAAAGCTCAGCTGAATTTTTATTTCAAAATAAGCAAAATATATTCTAGGTGCATAAAAAAGGTATGAAAAAAGTCTTACCGTTTGTTTCCTATAGAAGGTGGAAAAGCTCTCCAATCAGCAAGAAACATGAACTTTGCTTATTGGAGAGTTCCAGTTCTGACTCAGCGGGGGAAGGTCAAACCTCTGCTTCCAAAATCAGCCAAATCGCAGCGCACCGGTGTGAACCCAGCCTAAATCATCGGCCCATGGAGGCTTGTGTTTATAGGTATTCCATGCATCTCATCCCATTAGTGCCAACTGGGATGCAGTGGCTGCTCCCAATTTGAACTCCATGTGAGTACAAGGACCTGAACGCACATTGACTGCGTTCGGGGCCTTGCACCCGCACAAATGCCCATGTCTGTGCAGCTGCTGCATCCCAATTGGCAATAATAAGACTGCAAGCATAGATAAACATGGTACTTCACAGCTGTACACTTTAGTGTTATTGAGGCCTTAAAATCTTAATTCAATTGAGCTTTAAAATTACATCAAAAATGAAAATGTAAATATTACAGCAATCATTCAAAACATTTGCTCACTATAGTTTCCCTTTAAACTGCCTTAAGGTAATAAAATGTTTAAAACCAGCTTGCAAAACTGTATTACTGTGAAATAGACATATAAAATAAATGCCCAAAACCACCATTACCTAGAAAAGGAGTGTCCTTTAACCTCCCTGGCGGTACGATTATTTCGGATTTTAGGTGCTGAAAGCGGTACAATTATTTTGCATGGAAATTTGGCGTTTTATATTGTAGGTCTGTAAATCTTAACAATAACACACTTCAATCTGTCCAAACCAGAGTCTAGTAGATATCCCGGGTATGATAAAGTTTGAAACACAAAAACATAAATTATAATATAATAAATAAAAATAAATAATTAAATAAAATAAAAATAAATAGTAATACAATAAATTTCCCCACGATTCACTATCGCTCAATTCTGCAAGTGTTCTAATTTACTATCGCTGTTTTCTAGCTGGTCTAAAGCCACTTTTGACGTAAAGGGACACTTTTGGGTTGCTATGGACAATCTCCAGTTTCCAGGCAGAAAGAACAGTGTATATCATGTAAAACTGCATGCAGGGCACAGGCCAAAGCACTGGGGACAAAAGGGATGTGAAATCATTTCATACAGTACTGTAATCTTACACAGTGTTATGATTTTCACTTTTTTTTTAATTTGCCGCCAGGCTCCGCCCCCCGTGCGGCGCGACGCTCGCAGGGAACGGAGCCTGGCAAGGAGAGGCTTTGGACAAGGACGGAGCCCTCGAACACTGCGGACTGCGGGACATCGCAGGATCCCGGGGACAAGGTAAGTAAGGAGGCACCAGGATCCTGCGATGTAATCCCGAGTGTGGCTCGGGGTTACCGCTAATGGTCCTGAATTTTAACCCCGAGCCACACTCGGGAAAACCGCCAGGGAGGCTACTAACCAGGATAATGCTGATGTCCCTATTGCTCCTTATATTCTATTTAGCATTAAAATTTTTACATTTTTTTTTCTCCCTTGAATGCTGTAAAAATTGTAAACAGAAATAGGCTGCTGATCCAATGGCTCCAATACTTCCAGACCCAAAACAAGTATGCAGATCAAAATGTATATTCAAAGCAATTTTTTTTTTTTTTTAACGAAAGTAGGAAATATAGTTACATAGTAGGTGAGGTTGAAAAAAAGACACAAGTCCATCAAGTCCAACCTATGTGTGCGATTATGTGTCAGTATTGCATTGTATATCGCTGTATGTTGTGGTCATTCAGGTGCTTATCTAATAGTTTCTTGAAGCTATCAATGCTCCCCGCTGAGACCACCGCCTGTGGAAGGGAATTCCACATCCTTGCCGCTCTTATGCCCCGTACACACGGTCGGACTTTGTTCGGACATTCCGACAAAAAAATCCTAGGATTTTTTCCGACGGATGTTGGCTCAAACTTGTCTTGCATACACACGGTCACACAAAGTTGTCGGAAAATCCGATCGTTCTGAACGCGGTGACGTAAAACACGTACGTCGGGATTATAAATGGGGCAGTGGCCAATAGCTTTCATCTCTTTATTTATTCTGAGCATGCGTGGCACTTTGTCCGTCGGATTTGTGTACACACGATCGGAATTTCCGACAACGGATTTTGTTGTCGGAAAATTTTATATCCTGCTCTCAAACTTTGTGTGTCGGAAAATCCGATGGAAAATGTGTGATGGAGCCTACACACGGTCGGAATTTCCGACAACAAGGTCCTATCACACATTTTCCGTCTGAAAATCTGACCGTGTGTACGGGGCATTACAGTAAAGAACCCTCTACGTAGTTTAAGGTTAAACCTCTTTTCTTCTAATTTTAATGAGTGGCCACAAGTCTTGGTAAACTCTCTTCTGCGAAAAAGTTTTATCCCTATTGTGGGGTCACCAGTCCGGTATTTGTAAATTGAAATCATATCCCCTCTCAAGCGTCTCTTCTCCAGAGAGAATAAGTTCGGTGCTCGCAACCTTTCCTCATAACTAATATCCTCCAGACCCTTTATTAGCTTTGTTGCCCTTCTTTGTACTCGCTCCATTTCCAGTACATCCTTCCTGAGGACTGGTGCCCAGAACTGGACACCATACTCCAGGTGCGGCCGGACCAGAGTCTTGTAGAGCGGGAGAATTATCATTTTATCTCTGGAGTTGATCCCCTTTTTAATGCATGCCAATATTCTGTTTGCTTTGTTAGCAGCAGCTTGGCATTGCATGCCATTGCTGAGCCTATCATCTACTAGGACCCCCAGGTCCTTTTCCATCCTAGATTCCCCCAGAGGTTCTCCCCCCAGTGTATAGATTGCATTCATATTTTTGCCACCCAAATGCATTATTTTACATTTTTCTACATTGAACCTCATTTGCCATGTAGTCGCCCACCCCATTAATTTGTTCAGGTCTTTTTGCAAGATTTCCACATCCTGCAGAGAAGTTATTGCCCTGCTTAGCTTAGTATCGTCTGCAAATACATTTTTTTCTATGCTGTCTGAGTCTCTGGTGTGATTTCTTTATACTTCACAGTCTAAAGACATAACAGGTCATTTGGAAACAGGAAATAAACGGGGACCCCATCACTTCTTGTCCCAGTGACAACAACTTTTTTCCACAACTTTTTGTCTTGGTGACGATCTACCCAGTGGGGACAAACAGCAACAAAAAAAAAAAAACCTGATACTTCCACAATTTTTAAAAAGTCTGGGTTTGTGATAAACCTGAAGACTACTATGCTTTGACCTCACTTGCTGCATGCTTATTTCTCATAAAGGAAGTACTAAAGCCAGAAACTAGCAGTTTCAGGGGATCAGCAATGGTGGTCAAATTTCTCTCAATACAAGTAACCTTTAAAGTAATCTTAAAAAAATAATAAAATAGAAATAAAATGTGTTATTGCCCTGAATTCATGAACAAAGATATAATATTCTAAATAAAAACACTACAACATTTCACAACAGGTGACGCAAATAACAGATATAGCCCTAAATGCAACACAGCGTCCCAATACTTCAGGCAGCAAAAAACTGCTTCTCTGTTTTGGTTAGAATTTAGGCATCCTTTCCCATATCAAGGTTTACGGCTGTCTGTAATGCTAAGGCAGACCTGAATTCTTTAGTTGAGCTACTACTGTTAAAGGTATTCATATATTCTTATGAAGCAGCCCCTAGGGGGGCCTCAGAAATGCCCCTTCATATGACCTCTAGAGGATCTGCCATAAGAATATATAGGTGAAAAGCCAATCCCAGCAGTAGGCAAAAATCATCCTTCTGGGGTCTCAGACAGCAGTAAACGCAAAGCACAGCATCTAGCCATACCCTACTTTACCCAAACATGGAGAGAGATGTATGCATATATTCATTGCAGACTAATGTGCTGCTTAAAAACAAAATCATAAAATAATATGGAGCCACTGAACATCAGGAACAATCCCAGATGGAGTTAATGTTACCAAAGTTTGAGGTCAGAACACCGGCGCCCAAATATCTGCCTGCTGGCATAGTTCTGGGTGAACACTGCTTGTAGCTATGCCGAATCCTTCATGCCACGCGGTAAGCCTTCATTAGGGAATATTCTCGCCGACTGGCCCGAGAGGCCCAGAGGAAGAGAGCTCCAGCCATAACCTGAAGAGGGGAGGAGACGCAGGCCAAGCAAAAGGACCAACCGTAATCCCCGCGCACACCTGGGGGAGGAGGCAGGCTCTTCTGCAACATATACATCCCGCTGGCAAAACACAGGACTGCTCCCAGTGTGCACACACCTGAAAAGAAGCAGCAGAGACACATTAGTACACATCGAACAATGCTAATCCAATACCAGTCACAACTGGACCTATGCAAGAATATGAAGAGTCAGAACTGTTCAAGCTTATTATTTGCAACATATTTATAATTTATAATTTCCTCCTTATTTAGCTTTTGAGCTGGGAGGTTCCTGATATCTGATATTTGTCACCCTAGCACTTGCCCAAGCTCCCAGCTCCTGAGTGCGTAAAACAATATCAAACAATAATGCATCCTCACGCAAAGTAAGTAAAGCGGGAAGGTTTGATCTTAAAGGCTAAGTTTACCTATAGGGAAAAAATAAACAGTAAAAGAATGTAAAATCCAGAAAGTAAATAAGGAAAAATAGCAGCCACTTAGCAAACTGTGATACCAGTTAGTAAATTATAAAAGGGAAAAAGCAGCCCTCTTGGCCCATCCTCTGAAGATGTCTCCTTAATGACGAAATGCATCAGGGAGTGGCCTACCAGTGACGACATCACGCACACCGGATCACTTACCAGCGGTAGTGTTTAATTACTTTTATTCCTATTACAAGGAATGTAAACATCCCTTGTAATAGGAATCTATGTGACAGGTCCTCTTTATGGAGAGATGTGGGGTCAATAAGACCCCACATCTCTCCTCTAGGCTGGAAAGCATGAGATCGGAAAAAAAAAATTTACCGATCTCATGCTGACAGCCGCGATCGCGGCTTCGGTTAGTTCCGGGTACCCGGGCGTGACGTCATAACGACGCGCCCGGGCCTCCCACGGTCATAGAGATGACTGGTGACCATCTGGTCACCAGTCATCTCTATCGTCAACATCCGGCGCCGGCCGATTCATTCTCCGGGTCCCCGATGGCACGGGAGAGCCCGGAGAAGCACCGGATGGCGGCGGGAGGGGGGGGACGTCCCCTCCCGTCGCCTATAAGAACGATCAAGCGGCGGAACTGCCGCTATGATCGTTCTTATCGTGCACAGAATCGGCAGCTGAAAAGAATGATATCTGAATGATGCATCTAGCTGCAAGCATCATTCAGATATCACCCCACAAAGAGGAGGACGTCATTTTACTATAGGCGGGTATTGAAGCGGTTAAAGCTGACAGCCTGATGTTCTTTTGTTATACAAAACGATTGCCCTTTATGTTTTGTATGAAGGTAATTGTAACCATCCTTTAAAATAAAATAGTTTTATATCATGATGGGCTTCACTATGGGACTTTTTATATCATTTTGAGTCTCCCTGAATCTGTGATCAATATGAGGGTTACCCTCCTCGATAAACTTGTCGCTGCCTGTTCGACTATTATAAATTATGGTCCTGGACATCTGGTAAGGCGTCTGATTTGAGGGTGCTGCTGGTGACGAATCCCTTTACTTTCCCTCTGCACGGATCATACCTGCATTGGATGGTTTTGCACTTATGGACTGTTTTTGATTTTTTGTGTTGCATTATTAGGATTGAGTTCTGTTTTGCACATGACCAATCAAAAACAAACAGTCAGCGCAAAACCTAATGACTACTACCAGCAGCTGGACACTAAAGGCAAATATAGAAACCCTTTTAAACTAAGTATACTAAACAGTGCAGCGCTAAAATAATAAACAACTAAAGTAATCAATGAATGAAAAGTCCATAAGCTCATATGTAAAAACACACATGTAGATAGAAAACCAAAGACGTCAACGGTGATAAAGGGTGTTTCATGCAAAGTCTGAAGTGCTCCTTAGTCCGTGCTCACACCATTTGTTAGCCAAACTGCTCACCTTGCGTAATAGACCCCTGAGCTAACAGGAAGGTCATAAGGGCATTCACCACCACTGGTGGTTAAGGTAAACTTGTAGATGGAAGCCGGGCGTCTCTTAAACTCCGCAGATAGAACTTGTATCTCTCCCGTGACAACATAAAATGCAAAGAAAATATCTAGTGCTCTCTGTATATCTTGAAACAGGTATCATTTATTAAAAAGACAGGTACTCACATCAATAGCACCTAGTCCAAGTGCTAGGATAAAAAACATATAGTGACTGGTAACAGCAAAGCTGGTAAGGTGGCTGCAGTGACATTCAGGGGAACTCCCGCACGCGTATCGTCCATAGGACTTCCTCAGCGGTGATGGAGAGTGTCCATGTTTTGGACATGGACACTTTTTTTGCACAGGGATATGCAATTAGCGGACCTCCTGCTGTTGCAGAACTACAAGTCCCATGAGGCATAGCAAGACTCTGACAGCCACAAGCATGACACCCAGAGACATGATGGGACTTATAGTTTTGCAACAGCTGGAGGTCCGCTAATTGCATATCTCTGGCCAAGAAGATTATGGAGAAGAAATACAAAAAAGGAGGGGGAAGGAGGGCATTTAACATCACCCTTCCAAAATACACTAGAACTTGCTGTAATTGTACAAAGAAATGATCACCTTCCTTCCCACTACATTTATAGCACATTGTTTTAAAAAAAGAAACTCAGAAATTGAACTTTGACATATCTAAAAGATTGAAGAAAACTATTTATGACTTGCCTGCGAGGAGGTGTAAGGCTCCTGTCCCCAGAGCTGGATACAGACTGCGGCACACGCATCCAGCTAAGCCAATAATGGCACCGAAAAATATGAGCCCCAGAGAGACCAACGGCAGCAAAAACTGGCACCGCCAAAGATCTGAAACAATGACAATTTATTAGCTCAAACACAAGGCAGCCCAGTAAGTTGCTCAGCATATGACCATGTTACCTCATTTCAAATAAGCCTGACTTGATCAGGAGTTACCATTGCTGAACCTCACATAATAGTTTTACTGTCTATTTGTGGCTTCAATACATTCAGACAGAGGCGGCTCTAATTAGGCAAATTAGGGGGTCGCCTAAGGCCTCGCACTCACGGGGGCCTCGCGGCCGCCTAATTTGCCTGTTCTCACTCACTGAAGTTGACGCCGGCGGCTCCGCCTACCCCCACTGGGACTATGTGGCTTAGGAGCTGATGGACAAATCAGATACTGCCTGAGGAATAGCGGCCTCATCACAGAGCGTCCCAGTCCATGGGGCCTCATGTGTAAGTTTTGCCTAAGGCCTCACAAAGCCTAGAGCCGCCTCTGCATTCAGAGTCACTGAACCTGAAACAAGATCATGAAGGGTGACTCTTGTTGAGAGTTGCGAGGCAAAACTTACAGGCCTAAGGACTCTCTCCCTGCCTCTATGTGACAATACTGGAGCCTAGTGATTGGTCGCCCAGGCCCCCAATGCAGTACTATGAAAGGAAGGGGAGAGGATCACATTCTCCTCCATACCTGGACAGGTATTTCTCTTGATTCGGGTGGACAAAAGGATCAACAGAAGCATCAAGGTAGAGAATACAGGTATAGAGGTGCAATAAACTGCCCTGCCCTCCTATAAATACTGTAATAAAATATGTAATGTTTCAGAAACATTGCCAGGCCATGCTATTCCAGCTTTAAACCTGTTTTTCTCAGTGCCCAGATTCAGCATTTGTCACCTACTCATTTTGTGAAGCAAGTTTAAATCACAAGGGAAGCTTTCAAAAGCTAAAACTACCCATTAAGCATTCCCTATGAGTCAAGATATATTATTACAAGGTATAGTCCTAACAATAAACTTCTGTTGTTCAATCCCTTTTGATCTGTTAAATATACCATTGGAAGTTTTCATTTTTATCACTGTGATAAGTTCAAAAAATGTATTGCTCAAGTCTTGTTCCCCCCTCAGATCTCTATGGATATTCCGTTTTACAAAATTTATATGTACTTTCACATTTATGAAAACTTTAAGGAAGAGAGACTGAACGAAAAAATATGCATTTATCACAAAATCTTGTGAGCTGTCGATTCGGCCTGTGCTGACCGATATCCGTTGCATTGTTCTAAGCTGTCTCTGAATACTACAGAACCACAACCCTCTACGTCAGAGGTCCCCATCCCTCAGACCGTGGACCACCACTGGTTCTTGGCCTGTTAGGAACCTGGCCGCACAGCAAGAGGGCAGCTGTCCGTTCCTGGCTGCAGGAGGGGGCAGCATATTTTTTTTTGGTTAAAAATTTTATTTGAAATGTAGAAAATGCTGTTGTACATTGCCATGTGATTGGCACGGTGCGCTGTGATAAAATGCAGCATGTGTTGCACTGTGGCTGTGTTGCACTGTGAATGCAAGCTGACAGATGTTTTACAATGCAGTATGAATTACTCTTGCAGCTGCTCGGTAGGCTATACCAACCCCCCTCCCCCCCCAAGCTTTAACTGTTAATGGAAATTTTTGTTTCCTCGATGAAGCCAGTCCCTGGTGCAAAAAAATAAAAATAAAATATCGCTATGCCAGTTTTATGTTTTCATACTATACATCAGGGATATGCAATTAGCGGACCTCCAGCTGTTGCAGAACTACAAATCCCATGAGGCATAGCAAGACTCTGACAGTCACAAGCATGACACCCAGAGACAGAGGCATGATGGGACTTGTAGTTTTGCAACAGCTGGAGGTCCGGTAATTGCATATCCCTGCTATACATCTTTGATCAATGGGTAGAGCCAGTGTCTCATTTTTCCATACAACACAAAAGTTCAATATTCCTACTTACATGTCCGGATCAGATCAACCTCAGAGTTGTGGTTTCCAGGATGGGTGTATTTCTCTAAAAACTGGTCAGAGAAGGACAGTGATACACACCGGAACTCAGGCAGGACCTCTGTTGGTTAATGAATAGAAGACATCACAATCAGAGGGGAGGAAATAGTGGTTAAAATGCAATTGTTATTCAAAGGTAATAATGTAGCAAAGGAAGGTGGTAGGTCGGGTACACACCCTATACAGTAGATCCAAGAATGAAGATTAACATGGTTAAGCGATAAAATAAAAATCATATTCCCCACTGGCCAATAGAAATGTGTGGGAGGTGGGCAAGTTCCATTCCTACTAGAACGTACTAGACTAGAGCTTTACCCATTCAGGCCATGCCAGCATTCGTAGGAAATGAAATGTTCTGCAGACATCTGCATCTCTAGGTGCTACACGTTATACTTTAATCCCTGTACAAGTCTGCACCGTTCTTAACTGCAAATCCCCAAGGTTAAGGAGGTTAAAACGGGACTAAATCAGTATACTTACCTCTCTAATGGTCCGAAGTCCGGGATCGTTCACTCACCAGCATCTTCTCCCTGGGTGTCGGTCCTTTGGGCATCTTTATTGGCCAGCGTGGGATAATATACCTCCTGTGCATGTGCAGAAGTCATCCCAGCACACCGACCGAGATATAAGATGAGCAGCAATTTATTAAAAATTATATACATTGTGAATCAGAACTAAGAGGAAGTAATATTTAAATGTTGTGATTCCTTTTCTTCTGTTATGGAACTTTACCCATAACAACTTGATAAACAAAATAATGCTTTTTAGCAAGAAACATACATTGCACATTAATAATTATGCTACCAAAATTAGTGTGTGCTGTAAATTGCCTCCAACATTATTTATTCTTGCTGGAGGCTGACATTTTGCTGAAGCTAAAAGCCCCCGAGCAGCAGTAAATCTTTAGACTGTCAGCAGATCGGCCTCTACAAATTCAGCACAGAGCCTAAAAATAGAGAGCAACTGAGCATGTGCAAAGCAGGGGGAAACAGTGTATTACTGGATTTTAAACAGTATAGATCAGTGATCTCCAAACTGCGGCCCTTTGCTTGCTTTTATCCAGCCCTTGGGGCACTATTTCATCCACTGATACCACAAATGGGGCATAATTCCCCCCACTGACACCAATGAAGAAGGCACGATTCCTCCCAATGACACCAAATGACATCAATGATGGGGCACAATTCCTCCCACTTACACCAATAATGGGGTGCAATTGCTCTCAATGAAACAAACATGGGGCATTATTTTTTTCCCCACTGACATCGGGACCTTTTCTACTCCCGCTGTCATCCTGATCCTTGCTTCACATCTATGCATTTTATAGTGGGTTGTATAAAGAAAAAACACCTGCGCCAGCTTGTATAAATTTCCTCCTCCCCTGCTGGCTCCTCAGTTCTTTAAAGAGCACCTCCAGTCCGCTGGGGAGACACAAGAATATATGATAAACACAATTCATTATATCACATTTCCTGTAAGGAAATCTCTATGTCTTGATACACAATTGGGTGGGTACCCGGCTGTCCTGAAAGACTCCGGGAAAGAACGTTACCAGTAAGTAACTTCGTTTTTCCCCTAATCGTCTTTCGGGACAGCCACCTGAGAGGATAAACGAGCACTTACCCCTAGGGCGGGACCACGGCTTGTAAGACCTTGCATCCAAAGGTCTGATCTTTAGCCGCCCAAAGATCCACTCTATAGTGTCCTACAAAGGTGGCAAAGCTGGACCAAGTTGCCGCTTTACGAATCTGTTCCGGCGTTGCTCCAGCTCTCTCTGCTTGCGACGCAGCCATTGCCCTGGTGGAGTGTGCCCTGATACCCTCTGGGACCTGCATACCTCCTAACCTATAAGCCTGTTCAATGGCTTCTTTTAGCCATCTGGCTATGGTACGTCTTGTGACCTTTTGCCCTCTCCTTGCTCCAGAAATCAAAATAAATAAGGAGTCCGTCTTCCTAATATCTTTGGTTGCGTCTAAGTAATGCAAAACACATCTCCTTACATCTAAACTATGGAACTTTACTTCTTGTTCCTTAGAAGGATTTGGCCAAAATGATGGCAACACAATCTCCTGGCCTCTGTGGAATTTCGAGGCCACCTTAGGGAGAAATGCCGGATCCATTCTAAAAATTATGTGATCCGGAAAAATCTGAAAAAAGGGAGGCCTGATTGATAGGGCCTCCATCTCACAAACCCTTTTAGCCGTAGTAATTGCCACTAAAAAAACTGCTTTAAACGTCAGCATCTTCAGGTTGCAATCATCCAGTGGTTCAAAGGGGTGAGCTGTCATAGTTTGCAGCATTAATGACAGATCCCACTTTGGAAAAACTGTTCCCTGTATCCAAGCCCGGATTTACTCCCTTTGCCGCCCCAAGGCCGGGTCCTTCAATGCCCCCCCCCCCCACACACACACACACACACACCACGTCCTTTATCGATGACTTCTACAATAGATCAATTAAAAACATATCTCCACACACGAGAACACTGAAAATAACTGGCTTTAATTGTACAGACTAAAAATACTTCAGGGTAAGCGCGCGAGGGGTAAGGATTTTTCGCAGGCAAATTTTCAAGGCAATGGCTGGTGTTAGTGCTTCAATCATCCCCGGCACCATGGTTGTTATGGTGTCAGGATGATTGAAACACATTATTTCTATCATTACATTGTAATATAAACTGAAATAGTTCAACTCACCATAATGCAGAATCATTGGGAGCCCTGAGCGTGTCACTTGCCACCATCTCTTGTCACTTGCCACTATGCCTGCCACCAGATGGGGATGTCACTTGCCACTATGCCTGCCACCAGATGGGGATATCACTTGTCACACTGCCACCAGATGGGGAGGTCACTTGCTACGCTGCCTGCCACCAGATGGGGATGTCACTTGCCACGCTGCCTGCCACCAGATGGGGATGTCACTTGCCACGCTGCCTGCCACCAGATGGGGATGTCACTTGCCACGCTGCCTGCCACCAGATGGGGATGTCACTTGCCACCAGATGGGGATGTCACTTGCCACGCTGCCTGCCACCAGATGGGGATGTCACTTGCCACGCTGCCTGCCACCAGATGGGGATGTCACTTGCCACGCTGCCTGCCACCAGATGGGGATGTCACTTGCCACGCTGCCTGCCACCAGATGGGGATGTCACTTGCCACGCTGCCTGCCACCAGATGGGGATGTCACTTGCCACCAGATGGGGATGTCACTTGCCACCAGATGGGGATGTCACTTGCCACCAGATGGGGATGTCACTTGCCACACTGCCTGCCACCAGATGGGGATGTCACTTGCCACCATGCCTGCCACCAGATTGGGATGTCACTTGCCACCACATTGGGATGTCACTTGCCACCAGATGGGGATGTCACTTGCCACCAGATGGGGATGTCACTTGCCACCAGATGGGGATGTCCCTTGCCATGCTGCCTGCCACCAGAAGGAGGAGGGCGGAACAGCGGTGCGGGCAATGAGAGATGTCATCTTTCTCCCCCGCCGCCGCACCGCTGACATTACTTGCTACTCTCAATTTTTTCAAAAATGGCGCCGGGCGGCGCAATCACGCTACTGCGCATGCGCCGCCCGGCCGAGCGCTTACGAGCTTTCCCGAGCTCGGCCGGCTTCGGAACGGCGCATGCGCAGTTTCGTGGTCGGCTCGCGGCCATCTTTTCTATGGGCACTGGTGCCCATAATAGACTGTAATCGGCAGCACGAAAGGGGGGGCGGCCGCGAAGTCGCTGCAGGAGCGGCGCCGCCCCTAGACCACTGCCGCCCCGAGGCCTGGCCTCGGTGGCCTTGTGGCTAATCCGGCCCTGCCTGTATCGGTCTTTGTCTGCTCAGTGATCTAAAGAGTCTGATTACCCACGGATCAGATGCTAATCTCTTCTCTAGGTAAACAGAAAGTGCTGACACTTGACTTTTAAGCGTGCTAAGACTTAGTCCCTTGTCTATCCCGTCCTGTAGGAACTCCAGGACTGCCACTGAGCCTTGTGTATTGAATTTTTTGTCTATACACCATCTGTTGAAACACCTCCATACTTTTTGGTAGATGTTCCGTGTCTCCATCTTCCTGCTTTTCAGCATTGTGTCTATTAGACGGCCTGAGAACCCTTTCGCTTCTAGCAACTGCTCCTCAGACACCATGCGGCCAAGTTCCATCTTTCCACTTGGGGGCAGTGTACTGGGCCCTGGGAGAGTAGATCTTCCTGGATCGGTAAAAACCAGGGGGTTCTACCGCGAGTTCTCTGAGCATAGAGAACCACGGTCTCCTGGGCCAATAGGGCGCTATGAGAATTAGCGTTGTATTCTCCGTACGTAGTTTTCTTATTACCGCTGGTAGGAGAATAGGTGGGGGAAAGGCATAGCATTTGCTGAATGCCCATGCTTGTGCCAGCGCATCTACCCCGAGCGCTCCGTCCTCTCTTTCCAGGGAGAAGAACGCTCTGACTTTCCTGTTTTCCTTTGAGGCAAACAAGTCCACCTGAGGTGTTCCCCACTTGTGAGCAATCTGCTCGAATACCTTCTGGTTTAGCGCCCAATCGCCTTCTCTCACCTTTTTCCTGCTGAGGAAATCTGCCACTTTGTTTAAATCCCCTTTCAAGTGGATTGCTGACAAAGAGAGTAGGTTTCTTTCTCCCCACTTCAAGATTTCCTCTGCTAATGTCCACAGGGCTCCGCTCCTTGTTCCTCCCTGTTTGTTTATATAGGCGATCACTGACACATTGTCGGGCCTGACCTGTAAATGTTGATCTTTGAACTCTGACTGGAAGGCTTGAAGTGCATACCATACTACTCTTAATTCCTTCCAGTTGGATGATCTCCTCCTCTCTTCTTTTCCCCCAAGTCCCTTGCGCTATCTGAGCGCTTAAATGCGCTCCCCACCCTACGCCACTTGCGTCTGTGGTTAGGATTCGGGAAATGGGTAGATTCCACAGCCGTCCCTTGTTTATGTTCTCTATTGTCCTCCACCACCATAAGGTTCCTTTCACCCTTGCTGATAAAAGAACCCTGGTGTCTAAGGACTCCTGCTTGTGATCCCACATTTTTAACAGGAACACCTGCAGTGGCCGAAAATGCAGGCCTGCCCATTGGACCGCTGGAATCGCAGATGTCAACAGTCCCAGTGTTGACATTATCTGCCTTATGGCACACGGTATATTGGCTTGTAATAAGCTTACTTCCTTCTGAATTTTCCCTATTTTTTCTTCGGGCAGAAACAGTCTTTGTTGCGCTGAATCTATGACATACCCCAAGTATACTATTTGCTGACTGGCTTGTAAATTGGATTTTTCCAAATTTACCAGCCAACCCAGACTTTCTAAGTACGTCTGCGTGTAGCTGAGGTTTTCTAGTAACTTCCGGGGGCGACTCTGCAAATAGGAGAAGGTCGTCCAATTAAGCTATGACAGATATGCCTTTGACCCGTAATGGTGCCAGAGCTTCGGCCAGAATCTTGGTAAAAATTCTGGGCGATGAGGAGAGGCCGAAGGGTAGAGCCTGAAATTGAAGATGCCTGGTTCCTCTTCCCGTCTCTATCGCAAACCTTAGAAATTTTTGACACTCCTGCTGTATCGAGATGTGCAGGTATGCGTCCTTTAGGTCTAGGGAGACCATATAACAGTTTGGGGGCAGAAGGGCCCTTACCGAATATATGGACTCCATTCTGAACCTTTTGTAGGTTATGGATAAATTTAGAGGCTTGAGGTTGAGGATGGGTCTGGTCTTCCCTGAAGTTTTCTGAACTCCGAATATGTGGGAGTAGAAACCCTGCCCTCTCTCTCCCCTTGGTACCTTGATGATCACCTTTTGTTGCTGGAGCTCCTCTAAGGATTTCATTAATCCTCTGGCCTTCTCCTTGTTTTTTGGGGGTTTGGTGATGTATAATCTGTTTGGGGGTGCTTTTGAGAACTCCAAACGATATCCCTCCTTTATCGTTCCCAGAATGAATTTGTTGGAAGATATCTCTTCCCATTGCGGAAGGAAGGCCCCCAGTCTTCCCCCTACTGCGACTATTGTGTCATTTCTTTTGGGTTTGCTCAGGAGGACGAAAAATCGCCCCCCTTTGCCTTTCCCTCTCTGAACCCAAGGTTTCCTCTGGGTTTCCATTTTGGGAGCTGCAAATCGGGGTCTTGTATTCCCTCTTTGCCTCTTCTTATTTTGTTGTGGCTGTTTCCAATTTGCCTTACGTTTTAGTGGAAACGCCTTCTTTTTATCTGCCGTTCGATCCAACACCTTCTCTAAGCCTGGTCCGAATAGCAGATCCCCTGTAAAAGGAATTCCACAGAGCTTGGCTTTGGACGCGCAGTCACCCTGCCATGTCTTAAGCCATAATGCTCTTCTAGTGGAATTGGCTAGGGCGGAGGACCTGGCTGCCATTCGCACTAATTCTGCGGATGCGTCCACGATATAAGCAAGACCTCGCAGCAGCGTGGGAAATGAGTTTAGGATTTGCTCCTTTGCAGTACCTGCCTCAATGTGAGCCTGTAATTGGTTTAACCAGAACTCTACGTTCCTAGCTACCACTGGCTTCAGGCTACCCACGGTTGAGTCCCATGACTTTTTTAACAGGGAGTCCATCCTTTTATCCATTGGCTCAGACAAAACCCCCATGTCCTCAAAGGCCAAGTCCGTGTGCCTCGACACTTGCGAGAAGGCCGCATCTAGTTTTGGCATCTTGTTCCATACTGATGCTGGGTCCTCCGAGAAGGGAAATCGCCTTTTTAAGGCCTTAGAAAAAAAAAGGGCTTCCTTTCAGGTTCCTGCCATTCCTTCTTAATAGCCTCTATAAGGACCTCATGAACAGGAAAATTCTTCTTTTCCTGTTCCCCCAGACCCTCATACATCTGATCATGCAGTGACAATGTCTTTTTCTCTGTTGGTATACCTAGTGTGGTATAGATGGCCCTTAATAGATGATCTACCTCATCTAAAGAGAGTTTATATCGGGATGGCTTCCTGGAATCCCCATCCAGGGCTTCCCCCTCTGACTCTTGGGAGCCAGATGTTGCACTGTCCGGCTCCTCCTCCACCTCCTCCCTAGGGGCTACTGAAGAGCCTGCACTCGTGGAGGGTATTGCCTGTGTTTTTGGTAATGGTGTTGTCAGAGGAGCAGTCTGAAGCTGTGGCATTTGGAATCCCTCAAAAAAGGTTTTGAAGGATTCGAAGGTATTAGACAATTCCTTAACTGATGCCGCTAGCTCACCCTGCTCTGAAGAGTGTTCTTGTACTAGTTTACTAATACACTCTTTGCATAATGCCTTTTCCCAGGTATCTTTAAGGGTAACTTTACAGGAAGGACACCTCTTTTTTGAAACATGAAAGACCCTGGTTTTTTCTGTTTTCTGAAAAGACATAAGACAAAAACCCCATACCATTAATACACAGTACCCTTCCCACGCACATTTGCAGGAGTGCAACACTTCATTCGGGCTTGCCTCACCAGGGGCCCTATGAAACCACCCTCTGACACATGAGGGTCTTTAACCTACTCCCCCCCTCCCTTAGCCCTAAATTGATGGTGGGGGCGGGGGGGGGTGGTGGTACAGGCCAGGGGAGCTCCACCCTAGGTTCCCCTTACCTTCACATGGCTGGAGCTGGTCTCTGCTGGAGCAGTGCGGTCTAGGTCCTCTGCATCCGCCATCCTCGTGTCACCTCCGGAGCCTGTGCTGTCTCTACAGCTTGTCTGGCTCCTCTCCAGCCCATGCCTGGTTCCTTTTCAGCGTTCTTGGCCCGGAACCGGAAGCCACGAACCCGGACGTGCCCGCCCCTTTTGGCCGGATATGACGTCACCCGCCACAGGCCGCGCAGTCCCAATACCCGGCATGTTTGTTTTTTCACATGCTGCTGGGGGTATGAGACTGCAGGAGCTGCGCTCCGCTTCACTGCACTCAGCGTTGAAAAGGCCGCCCCCCCCCCCCCGACCTCGACCTGCACTCAGGGATGCGGGGGTGGCAATCAGAAAAACGACTTTCCTGACCAGGTTAGTGTAACTGCTGCTCACAGGGCTTTGCCTCACCAGGCTGCTCTGTACACCAACCTCTCTGGTCTGTCCTAGGAGTCCCCACTCCTCTTTCAGGACATGTTTGCCTGAGCCTCCTCTGGCTCTCCTGGCTGGTTCCTATGGTGTCTCCCCACTGGAGGAAACACAAATAACCGAGGAGCCAGCAGGGGAGGAGGAAATTTATACAAGCTGGCCCAGGTGTTTCCAAACAGAAGGGAGGAGCCAAGCTCTCAGGTGGCTGTCCTGAAAGACGATTAGGGGAAAAATAAGCTTGCTGCACTTTTGGATGTAATTTCCAGCACATGGTTCTTCCACATGGATTAATGGTACTACAGTAAAGAACATCACAAATGCACTATAAACAGAAGAAAAAGGCTGCGATCTGAGTGAGGCCTGAGGCACATTTACAGCGATTGCAAACCTTCATTTTTTTATTTTTTTTAAATAATAAACATGTCTGCTCTGTGCAATAGTTTTGCACAGAACAGCCCTGATTCTCCTTTTCTGGGGTCCCACACCAACGCTTCTGCTCTTCGCGAAGTGCCCCATTGCTATGTGGGCACCCGTGTGGGCTTGATCCTCAGTCACGCTGCCTGTGTCTATAGACACAGAGATCGCGGCTGGGCACCGTCCTTGCCTCCTCACCACAGGATTTGATTGACAATTACAGCTATTACCCTTTTGTATAACTTGACCCTCCCTCCTAGATTGTAAGCTCTAACGAGCAGAGCCCTCTGATTCCTTCTGTATTGAATTGTATTGTACTTGTACTGTCCTCCCTAATGTTGTAAAGCGCTGCGTAAACTGTTGGCGCTATATAAATCCTGTATAATAATAATAACAATGGCTCCCACTGCAATCAACCTGCCCTATGAGGGGAAAAAAAAAAAGCAGACAGAGTTGCTGCTCTCGGGCACAGCGCTGGATCGAGATCGGCCTCAGGTAAGTATAAGGGGGGGGGGGGGGGGGGTTGGGAATGCAATAGAGTAAAACAAAACTTGAGCCCTTAGAACCACTGCAAATTAAGCAATGACAGCCACCATACTGCTATCCTCCTATTTAAAAGGGAAAGTATCAGATTTTCCATGTTTTTAGATACATGTGTAAAAAGAGATCATCTTGATGTAAATAATCACATCAATCTTTTTGCAAATATTTCAAACATTTGGCTCCTCTGCATAGATTGCAATCCTTGGGGGGCAGCCATATTTTCTTCATTACAAACTCAGCCTCTACTTCCTGCCTTGCAATGCTATACATATGATGTGCGTGTATTGCTATTTGTTTAATGCTAGCATTATATGAATTCTGCTAGCAGTTCTTCTTGATTATCTTGTTTATCCTGCCGGTTCCTGTCATCTTGTTAACAAACTAGCATGGAAGCCGATCCATGGTGGTCAGTTTACGTCCTTTGTCATGCATTTAGATACAAGCAAGCTGTATGCTTGCACAGCGTGCTTGTATCTTCTGTGGTCTGGTTAAAGCCACGCCCCCCCGACCATCTCTCCTCCAATGATTGCCAGCGACATCCCTGGACTTTGCTGGGTAAAGGCGGAAGTGGCACAATTCTGCCGGGGCTGATTGCGTTTCATTGCCTTTGAACCGCTGATACCCGGTGGCATTACATCATTTCTTGCAATGAAATCTGGCCCGGCTCTGTAACCTCCACACCTGTGAATTGCAGATCTGTGAA
The DNA here is from genome assembly GCA_037952835.1 of Lithobates septentrionalis. Taxonomy (NCBI): domain Eukaryota; kingdom Metazoa; phylum Chordata; class Amphibia; order Anura; family Ranidae; genus Lithobates; species Lithobates septentrionalis. Next base: position 591,814 of record JBBDGP010002424.1, read on the forward strand.
GAGCGGTCACGTGATCTGCATATCAATGGCATAAAAAAGAGCTACGGGCAAGTTTTTTTTTGTTTTTTTTTTTTAATGCAAGCCAATGTTTTTATAATGTATGATAGCATCTCTTCAAAAATGATTTTCTGGGTAATTAACTTTAATTAAAACACTAATCTCTTTCCTCCTGTAAGCACATGTGCATGTAGTGTGACCTGATTAGCACCTTCTCCCTTTCCCAGTCTGAGTGTTGCTGTACACAGGATGTCAACAGGCTGATAAGTCAGGCCGAGAATATTTTTGAAGGAATAGACAACTGCATTAATGGTCAAGGGGAGGAGGGGGTGGTGAATCATTGAAAGCATTCTTCAGGACTGCCAAGGTGTGAATACTTTTGAAAGGCCCGTATTACCATCCAAAAATGAACGGTTCTAGGCACAGCATCCCCCGAAAGAAGCCCCGTCTCAAGAAACATACCTTCCTGGTAATATGGCTGGGAGGCCATAATGCACTGCTGCCACAATCCCAGGCTGCCATTACAATGATAGAGCGCATCTGTGTATACCTTCTCGTCTGCCCTCTCCAGCTCGCCAAGGAATTCATTGGCAGCCGTCTCGCTGACATTGGCCAGGACCGGAGAGGTGAAGTAGTGGTACCAGGAGACAGTGCCCACTGCAGCTGACAGGTAGATGACAGACAGGAGGGACAAGACGCTCCCAATCACCAGCGCGGTGGCAAATCGGTTATCCATGGTGTTTGGTTAATCGGTTCCTCTTTTCTCAGCATACGGAGGGAGCATCTGGCAAAGGAAAAGCAGACAAGAGGTTAGGAATTGCAATACTTCAACTACATAATGGCACAAACAGATGAACAGGATAAAGAAACATTAATATTAAAGTGAAAGTAAACCCTAAATCGATCTTTCAGTATGTCTGGCGTCATGTCTTTCTGTATACAGTTTTCCAAGGCAAATCATTTTTCTAACCTACCGATCCTGCCAATAACAACTCTTATGTACTTTTGCAGGACGCCAACTGCTTCATAATGAAGCCTTATCAGCCTCCCGTGTAAGTTTATTCAGTTCTCATTGAGCAGCTTCTCCAATGGATATCATAGGCAGCTCAACAGTCAACAGAATGATCTTGTTCAGCAAGCTGACTATGATGATAACTGCGGAGCAGCTGTTAGTCTGCAACAGAAAGTGCCGTTACTGGCAGGAAATGTTACAACAGATCAAAACAGATTTGCTTCAGAAAAAACTCTATACAGTGAGACATCACACCAGACATACTAAAAAATACATTTTGAGTTTATAAAAAGTTCTAGTGTTGGAGGGGTTACGTTTTTATTGCCAAGGACATTCCTCTCATCTCTTGTGTTGGTAACCATTGGCACTGGAACAGGAATGGAAGGAAATGTTTTCTTTTCGGGCGGGTATCCGATACCAAAGCATGCCCACAGGGACAAACCTTACAGCAGGGATATGCAATTAGCGGACCTCCAGCTGTTGCAGGACTACAAGTCCCATGAGGCATAGCAAGACTCTGACAGCCATAAGCATGACACCCAGAGGCAGAGGCATGATGGGACTTGTAGTTTTGCAACAGCTGGAGGTCCGCTAATTGCATATCCCTGCCTTACAGGTTCCCGATGACACAGAAGGGAGATTCTCTGTTTAGGAACGATCCCACCATCACAGCAGATCACGACATTCCACTTGGTCCAATGCTTCTGTTTATGTAGAGGGATGGGGCCAGCGGTGCTGGCAGAGGCTGCTGACATTGGCTATTTCATGAGTGCTTTCATGTACTACCTCTATATAGTGACTAGATGTGTCTGCGGGAGGCCTCCAACTTTACAAAACCCAAACTGAACGACTATGCAAGGCAAAAGAACAGGTTCCCTTTACATAAGCAGTTTATACTTACCTTCCACGTGTTACTCTGTCCTGATTTGGCTTGTCACCTCATCCCTTTAAACCCGAAGTACACGGGTTCTGAGGCTAATTTAATGCAGATAAGGCGCCAAGTGAGTTTAAAGCAGAGTTCCACACAAAAATGGAACTTCCGCTTTTCAGGTCCCCCCCCCCCCCCTCTGGTGTCAGATTTGGAACCTTTCAGGGGGGAGGGGGAGCATATACCTGTCTAATACAGGTATTTTGCTCTCAGTTCCAGGCATAGATACCCGAGCCACCCGCAGGTATCCACGCCACTTCCTGTCCCCCCTCCCCCCACTGTCTTCTCTGTCATGGGTCCCAGAACACAGCTGGGACCAGTGGGGATTTCGCAGCGTGAGTCACGCATGCGCAGTAGGGAACCAGGAAGTGAAGCCACAAGGCTTCACTTCCTGATTCCCTTACCGAGGATGGTGGCGGCGGCAGCACCTGACAGCTGAGGGATAGATCAGCTAACATCGCGGGCACCCTGGACAGGTAAGTGTCCATATTTTAAAAGTCAGCAGCTGCAGTATTTGTAGCTGCTGACTTGAAAAAGAAAAAAAAAAAAAAACGGCAGAACTCCGCTTTAATTACCACCTTAATCAGCCACAGAACCTGTGTCAATAATATGTGTTCAGTTTTAAAGGGATGAGGTGGCCTAGTGGTGGCCTGGTGGCCCTTGTCCTGATCCTCCAGTAATATCCTTATGCAAGCTAAGGTAAAACTTATACAGGCTATGCAAGCAACCATTAGCCCCATGTGAGAGTGCTTGGGTCTAGAAGGGACCAATCAATGCATTTTGGGAGAGGTAGAGGCCTGGTATTGCCCCATATCTACCAGGCCTGGCACCTTAAAGCCTCGTACAACACGGTACGATTGTTGGCAGGGGATTGTCTGTTGACAGACTGTTGTCCTAAAATCTGACCGTTAGTGCGCTCCTTTTGACAATTGTTGTCCAACTTTCGGCTAACAAGTGTTGGTTGACAGGCTAGTAAATTTTCGATGGACGACAGTCGCTTGTCAGATTTTTGTATGGTCAGTACACAAATCCTTTAAACCCAAAGTCATATATATTACACAGGTTCTGTGGCTATTTGAATGCAGATAAGGTACTAAGTGAGTTTAATTACCACCTTAATCAGCCACAGAACCTGTGTAATATATATGACTTCAGGTTTAAAGGAATGAGGTGGGAACTCTACTCGGAATCAATGTTCACCAAACACGAAATTAGCAGAAGGGACCCAAAGGGTGGCGCTCAAGAGCTGAAATTCCTTGTAGTACATCACTACGTTCGTGTTTGTTGCCTGACAATTGTGTACCGTTAGTATGTAAGACAAGATCCTGGCACATGCCCTTAAGACAAAAATCAGACGCTCGGTTGGCCAACAATCGGATCGTGTGTACGAGGCTTAAAGGGGTTGTAAAGGTTAGTGTTTTTTCACCTTACTGCATCCTATGAATTAGGGTGAAAAAACACCTGTCAGTGACCGCCCCCGCAGCCCCCCCGTTTTACTTACCTGAACCCTCAAACTTGTCCCACGTGCCGTCTTTCTGCTAGGGGGTTCTCAGCTATTGATTGGATAGATTGATAGCAGCGCAGCCATTGGCTCCCACTGCTGTCAATTAAATCCAATAACACGGCCGCCGGGGGCGGGGCCGAGTCCTGCATTCGGCGTCTATGGATGCCGAATGCTGGAATCGGGAGCGCGCCCGCAAGGTAACCTCCGGGAGAGCGCTTCTCCTAGGGGGTTATATGATGTGGGGAGGAGCCGTGAGAGCCACCGGGGAACCCCAGAAGATTTTCAGGGGCACTCTGTGCAAAACGAGCTACACAGTGGAGGCAAGTATGACATGTTTGTTATTTAAAAAAAAAAAAAGCTGAGTTAGACTTACCGGTAACTCCTTTTCTGAGAGTCTTCCAGGACAGCCCATGAGACCTTGGGCTCCTCCTACCAGGACAGGAAACACGTCACCCCCACTAGATAAAAGGGCGGTCCTCCAGGCCCATGTCAGTATTCTCAAGAACCGTAGGACCCTGCAAAACATATGCATAATACACATAACTTCAGACAATACCGGGTGGGAATCCGGCTGTCCTGGAAGACTCTCAGAAAAGGAGTTACCGGTAAGTCTAACTCAGCTTTTCTCCAAGCGTCTTCCAGGACAGCCCATGAGACGATGAGCCAGAACTTACCAGTCTAGGGAGGGACAACTGCCTGAAGGACCTTACGACCAAACGCCTGCTCCTGAGCTGATAGGAGATCCAGGCGACAATGTTTAATGAAGGTCGAGTAACTGGACCTGGCAGCCCTGCAAATTTGTTCCGGTGAGGCACCAGCCCTCTCAGCCCAAGACGTAGACAAGGCTCTAGTTGAGTGCGCAGTAACAAAAGGTGTAGGGACCTCCCTACTTTTGTAAGCTTCCAAGATGGCTTGCTTTATCCATCTAGCCAATGTGGCTTTAGATGCACTATTCCCCTTGTGAACTCCAGAAAAGAGGACAAACAAGGCATCAGTTTTCCTAAAGGTCTTCGTGACCTCAAGATAGACCAAGAGAATCCTTCTTACATCTAGAAAACTAAATTTTCTTTCTAAGTCGCCCTGTGGCGAACTACAAAAGGTTGGCAATACAATGTTCTGAGATCGGTGGAATGTACTTGCCACCTTGGGCAAAAAACCTGGATCGGTTCGTAACACAACTCGATCCTCAAAAATCGTGAGGAAGGGCTCCCTTACTGATAGGGCCTGCAACTCACTTACCCTACAAGCTGAGGTAACAGCTATAAGGAACACAGTTTTTAATGTAAGTAACTTAACTGACATACTTTCCTGAGGTTCAAACGGAAATTCTACCAGAGTTTGAAGTACTAGGGACAGATCCCACGTTGGACAACTTCTCACTACTACTGGTCTGGCCCTAGAGATAGATTTGAAAAATCTGGCTATAGTGGGATTTTCCAGGAGAGAAAACTGGAGGAACACACTAATAGCTGCCGCCTGTACCTTTAAGGTACTAACAGAAAGACCTTTGTCGACACCCTCTTGGAAAAATTCCAAAATAGACGGAATATCATGAGTTAATCTATCATTTTCAGATAACCATGAGTTAAACCTTTTCCAAACTTTGGAATATATGGCTCTAGTAACCGGCTTCCTGCAATTAACGAGAGTCCTGACTACTTTGTCAGAGAACCCTTGGGTGCTCAGTATCTTTTCTTCAGATACCAGGCCATCAAATTTAAGGAAACCACCTGAGGGTGTGATACTGGACCCTGCAATAATAGTTCTTCCCTTTTCAGAAGACTCCACAGAGGCTCTGAAACCAGAAACTGTAGCAGGAAAAACCATGGCCTCTTGGGCCAAAACGGGGCAATTAGAATCAGATCTGTCTCTTCCAGCCGAAACTTCCGGAGGACTTCTGGAATCAGCCTGATTGGCGGAAAGGCATAACATAGGCCTGGAGGCCATGGGTTTGCCAGAGCATCGATCCCCAAGGCTTGGTCTGCCAGGTTCATGGAAAAGAATATCTCCGTCTTGCGGTTGTTTCGGTTTGCGAACAAATCCGCTACCGGATAACCCCATCTCTTGGTGAGGTCTGCAAAGACTTCGGGATCAAGGGACCTGTTGTCTCGGTCTATCCTGTGATGGCTGAGATAATCTGCCAGGCAATTGTTTGTCCTCTTCAGGTGTACAGCAGAAATAGAGGCTAGATTCCCCTCTGCCCATGAAAGGATCTCCTGGGCAATGGACTGAAGCCTCCGGCTTCTCGTGCCTCCCTGCTTGTTGATATACGCAACTGTCGCTATATTGTCTGACAGGATTTGGAGGTTGTGACCCCTGATCTCCATCTGAAAAGACTGGAGGGCTCTCTGGACTGCAAGCAGCTCTCTTTGATTGGATGAGGCCCTTGCCTCCTCTGGGGACCACTCTCCTTGTGCTACTGCATTGCTGAGGTGGGCCCCCCATCCCCAGGAACTCGCATCCGTGGTAATCCTTCGGGAAATGGGAAAGGACCATGGGAGACCTCCTGCTAGGTGCTGACCAGCTCTCCACCACCACAGGCTTCTTTTTATCCTGTCGGGAAGCCAGATCCTTGACTCCAGGGACCTTACGTCCCCGTCCCAGTTTCTTAAAAGAAACCTTTGTAACGGACGCTGACGGAGTCTCGCCCATGGTACTGCGGGAAAACATGAGGTCATAAGACCCACTGCCCTCGACACCTGTCTCAGAGAGACCGACTGGTTGGTCTGCAATGCTGACATAGTCTGGAACACTTTGGTAATCTTCTCCTGAGGAAGAAAAACTCTTTGGTTCACTGAGCAAAAATCGTAACCCAGATAAGTTACTTTCTGGGCCGGAATCAAGGACAATTTTTCTTTGTTTATTAGCCAGCCTAGGGACTGTAAGAAGTCCTGTACAGCCTGGAGATCCTCCAACAGCCTTTGGTATGATTTTGCCACTATCAGGAGGTCGTCTAAGTAAGGGATAACCGTTATTGCCTTTAATCTTAGTGGAGCCAGCGCTTCCCCCAACACCTTCGTAAAGATGCGTGGGGCTGAGGAAAGACCGAAGGGGAGGGCCTGAAATTGAAAATGTCGGGTCCCCATACCCGTCTTCACTGCCAATCTCAAAAACTTTTGGAAGGCTGGGTGGATAGGGATGTGAAGATAAGCATACCTTAAGTCCAACGTGGCCATAAAGCAGGTTGGGTATAGTAGGTTTTTGATTGTAAAAACCGTCTCCATACGGAAATGCTTGTATCTGATGGACTTGTTTAAGGTCCGGAGATTCAGGATAAGTCGAAACTTTCCTGCCGGCTTTCTGACCACAAATACATGGGAATAGAATCCCTTGCCCTGCTCCGATCGAGGAACAGGAATCAGGACTTTTTGATCTAATAAGTGTCCGATCTGGAGACCCAGAGCCCTCGCTTTCTCCCGATCTTGTGGAGGAAATGTGACCAACAAACGTTCTGGTGGTTGGTGAACAAACTCCAGCCTGTACCCGTTGGTCACTAGGTCCAGGACGAAGGGGCTCAGAGTGACTGCTGCCCACTGTGGGATGAAGGCCCTCAATCTCCCTCCCACCGGGGAACACAAGTCACTGCGGCTTGGCGGGTTGTTGAGGAGGGTTAAATAGCACTCCCCCTTTGCCTCTGCCTTTGTGCCCAGTCCAATGCTTTTTCGGCCTGCTGTCCTTTTCTCTAGGACTCTGTTGCCTGCTTTGGCCACGAAAATTTTTTCTGGCTGTCTGAACTCTCTTTTTCTCTGGAAATGCCTTTTTCTTATCAGCCGTGCGTTCCAGTGCCTCCTGTAAACCTGGGCCAAATAAATGATCGCCAGTTAAAGAAAGGCCACAAAGGCGCAACTTGGAGGCCGAGTCCCCTGACCAGGTCTTAAGCCAAAGGCTTCTCCTGGCCGAGTTCACTAGAGCCGAAGTCCTGGCTGACATTCTTACCGACTCAGCGGAAGAATCTGCCAAAAAACCCACTGCCTGAAATAGGAGAGGAAAAGACTTTAAAATTTGCTCTCTGGAGGTACCTGCTGACAGATGCGACTGAATCTGAGTCAACCAAACCTCCAGATTTCTGGCCTCACAAGTGGAAGCCAGAGCTGGTTTCAGGTTTCCAACTGCTGAGTCCCAGGCTCTGTGGAGAAGGATATCCCCCCTCTTGTCCATCGGATCCTTAAGCGTACCCATATCATCGAACGCCAGGTCCGAGTTTTTTGAAACCTTTGAAAGAGGTGCTTCTAACTTGGGATTCTTATTCCATGGCTGCGCAGTGTCCTCATCAAAAGGAAAACTCCTTTTTAGGTTACTAGAGAAAAATGGTTTTCTCTCAGGATTATCCCATTCCAGTTTAATAGTATCAACCACAGAACTATGAACTGGAAACACTTGATTTTCTCTTATGCAATCCTTTATACATAAGATCATGTTTGGATAACTGAACCTCTTCCTCTTTTAATTCAAGGGTAGTATAGATAGCCTTTAATAAGTCATCTACATCCTCAACAGATAACTTAAATCTTGAGCCTCGAGTGGATTCTCTATCTTTGGGCTCTGTATCTGACCCTGATTCTTCCAGAGAAGAACGGGTAGATCTGACCTCAGCCTCAGAGTCTTCACTCTCTGCCTGCTGCGGAGTGCTTACTGACGCCTTCAGTGAAGACGGACTCTCTGCTGGAGTCTGGAGCTTGTCAATAAGCGTTCTAAAGGAACTGAAGGTGGACGCAAGCTCATCCCTAACAGAAGTAAGCATCTTCTGGCAAGAGGCAACCGGGTCATCCTTTACTAGGCCTTCTATACAGGTGCGACAAACTGCTTTGCTCCACGAGGAGCTCAATTTGTTCGCGCAAACCGCACATTTCCTTTTAAGTGGCTGCGCTTGGGCCTTGTCCTGAGTCTTGGTCTGCAAGACAAAATAAATGACCCACAATGTAATTAAAGCCACCCAATCACTCTGTAACACCACGTGCAGGAGGGAGGAAATGTGTCCCCTTACACCCACTACTACAGAGGGGGGAGGGGGAGGGAACACTCGCAGGGATAGCAAGGTGGTGACAGAACACCCCAGGCTTACCTGTGAGGTGCTGGTGTTGGGAACTGCATCCGCTGCCTGTGCAGGTACTGCAGGAGGATCCATTCTGCCCCTCTTGGTCATCCACAGCCTGGCTGCTTAACACCAAGAAACACCAGCAGCCAGCGTTCTCTGTTCGCGCCGTTTATGAAGACTGGAACCTCGTCTCCGGCGCCCGATGATGATGTCATATGCCCTGGAAGTAAGCCTCTCCAGGCACTTCCTGTGGGCCAGCTTGGAGCGCAATAGCTCCGCCCCCTCGAGCGCTGCGGCTTCCTCCATTCCCTGCTCAGATCAGCCACGCTGTCGGCAGGGAAGGACAACCGAAGCTCAGCTGAGCTATAGTGCAATGCACTGCGCTAGGGGCACGACCTCTCCAGGCACCGAGGACAGAGAACAGCAACACAGCCAACCTCCCCAGCGGTGTGCTGCTTCTGGCAGAGGAAGAGGTAAGTGATATGCCCCAGAAAAAAGCCATACAAAGCCCCTGCTTATAAGGCCTATGGGAGCAGGTTCCATGAACATGTTACCCCCCGTCCGGAGGAAACACAAATAACTGACATTGGCCTGGAGGACCGCCCTTTTATCTGGTGGGGGTGACGTGTTTCCTGTCCTGGTAGGAGGAGCCCAAGGTCTCATGGGCTGTCCTGGAAGACGCTTGGAGAAAACCCTTATGCCCCGTACACACGGTCGGATTTTCAGACGGAAAATGTGCGATTGGAGCTTGTTGTCAGAAATTCCGACCATGTGTAGGCTCCATCGGACATTTTCCATCGGAATTTCCGTCACACAAAATTTGAGATCTGGATCTCAAATTTTCCGACAACAAAATCCGTTGTCGTAAATTCCGATCGTGGGTACACAATTACGACGCATAAAGTTCCACGCATGCTCGAAATCAAGCAGAAGAGCCGCACTGGCTATTAAACTTCATTTTTCTCGGCTCGTCGTACGTGTTGTACGTCACCGCGTTCTTGACGTTTGGAATTTCCGACAACTTTGTGTGACCGTGTGTATGCAAGACAAGTTTGAGCCAACATCCGTCGGAAAAAATCCATGGATTTTGTTGTCGGAAAATCCTATCGTGTGTACGGGGCATTAGTGTCACTTTAACCACTTCCCTACCGCTGTATAGTCATATGACGCCCGCAGGAACCCTTCGTCCCTCCGGGCGGGCGTCATATGACGTCCTGGGATTCCCTGCATTGTAGAGAGTGTGCGCCCGCTGCATCACTTGGGATCCGATGCACGTGCCTGGCGGCCGCGATGTCCGCCGGGCACCCGCGATTGCCCGTTAACCGAGCAGGACCGTGGATCTGTGTGTTTAAACACACAGATCCACGTCCTGTCCGGTGAGAGACCGATCCGTGTGTTCCCATTACAGAGGAACATCGATCGGTCTCCTCCCCTTGTGAGTCCCCTCCCCCTATAGTTAGAATCACTCCCTAGGACACACAGTTAACCCTTTGATCACCCCCTAGTGTTAACCCCTTCCCTGACAGTCACATTTATACAGTAATCAATGCATTTTATAGCACTGATCGCTGTATAAATATCACTGGTCCCAATATAGTGTCAAAAGTGTCCGCCGCAATATCGCAGTCACGATAAAAATCGCAGATCACCGCCATTACTACCCTGTTACCCCGAAAATAAGACCTAGCGTGATTGTCGGTGATGGCTGCAATATAAGCCCTACCCCCCAAATAAGCCCTTCCCTGTTTCCCCGAAAATAAGCCCTACCCTGAAATTAAGACCTATAAGGACTTTAACTAGGGCTTATTTGGGGGGGTAGGGCTTATATTGCAGCCATCACCGACAATCACGCTAGGTCTTATTTTCGGGGAAACAGGGTAGTAAAAAAAATAAATAAATAAAAATGCCATAATTCTATCCCCTATTTTGTAGACGCTATAACTTCTGCGCAATCCAAACAATATCTGCTTATTGCAAAAATTTTTTTACCAAAAATATGTAGAAGAATACGTATCGGCCTAAACTGAGGGGAAAAAATTGTTTGTTTTTTTTAAATTGGGATATTTATTATAGCAAAAAGTAATAAATATTGTGTTTTTCTTTTTCAAAATTGTTGCTCTTTTTTTGTTTATAGCGCAAAAAATAAAAACCGCAGAGGTGATCAAATACCACCAAAAGAAAGCTCTATTTGTGGGAGGGGGGGGAAATGATCAAAATTAATTTGGGTACAACGTCGCATGACCGCGCAATTCTCAAAGTGCGACAGCGCTGAAAGCTGAAAATTGGCCTGGGCAGGAAGGGGGTGAAAATGCCGGGTATGGAAGCGGTTAAGAAAGCTCATAGGTTTACTTTACATGACTAACCAGAGGCAGCCTGTATTTATTACGGCAGACGCGCGGGGGGGGGGGGGGGGGGGGCTGGGGGGGTGTAGAGTTGCCACCTCATTCCTTTAAACCCGAACACATATGAATTACACAGGTTCTGAGACTAATTGAATGCAGATAAGGCACCAAGTGAGTTTAATTACCAGCTTAATCAGAACCTGTGTAATTAATACGTGTTCGGGTTTAAAGGGATGAGGTGGCAGTGGCAACTCTGGGGGGGGGGGGGGGGTGGTTGTTTGCCGCCCACCCCTGACAAACAACCCACCAGCCTCCACTGATGGTAGCACACAATGTAGACGTGTTCTCCCGTAAACCGTTGTCACCCTGGGGTCATTCCTCTCTGGAGGGGACACCACGCCTTCCTCTGCCATCAAACGGGTAAGGCTCCAATCACATGCATGTGTTCTGGGAACATACGTAGAGACGCGCTCGTTCCTACTACACGCAAAAAATCTGCAGTGTTATAAATGAACGGCGCCTCAAACGCGGCTAGCGGAATCGTTTTTTTTTTTTTTTATCACGCCCCAAAATAAAAAGAAGAAAAAGTGCAAAGCTAACGGCCCAAAACATTACGAAAGTTTCTTTGGCGTGTTTGTTGTGTGAACGGTCTGCTATGCCGCGTTTGTTCCTTTGCGCAAAAAACGTGCGTCAGCGCGACACGTGGGGCCTACGGGGGGGGGCAGAGATGGGTGTCCTCTCAGATAGAAGGTGGAGAAGACATTTCCAACCTCCTCAGAAGACATGCCACCATTCTTCATAGGACCTGAGTGCCCACTCATGGACAAGTCACTGGTGACAGGTTCTCTTCAGCATCCTCCAGCACATGTCCTGGTCCTCTCACTTCTTTCACAAAACAAAGAAGCTAAACAAGCCTCACATACACCGTTCCATAATTAGCGAACAATAAACTCACCCTCTCCATCGACTTCCATCAGTTGTTTCTTCCTGGGTCACGGCGCGCAATGCTCTCTGGGAGATGTAGTCTCTTCGTCTGTATGTGTCTGCTGCGCCCTACTGGTGAGATGTGATATCGCAGCCTGTTTCTCAATAGAGATAGAATCTGTTTAGAGGTGACACTCGTGCAACGAGCGCTGCTGCCACCAGGTGGTCGGAAATGGAATTGCAGCAGTGGTGATTCTCATAGTATGAGGAGGAGACACTCCTAGATGGGGATAGAACATTCTCAAGCTGGGTTCCATAAACCTAGGGTTCCTAAGAGGTGGCTTGGATAAAAAAGAGGTACCTCCTTGTATGGGACTTTAAAAGACCACCACCTCTCAAGTTAAAAATATATATCTTTATTAGAAAATAAATCTAGACAATGGTCTTGGTTAAAAAGACGTATAACGTCTACAGTGTGTAGACGTTATACGTCTTTTTATCCAAGACCATTGTCTAGATCTATTTTCTAATAAAGATATATTTTTTTACTTGAGAGGTGGTGGTCTTTTAAAGTCCCATACAGGGGGTACCTCTTTTTGTCCTATTGTACCAGGGATGGAACCACCACACTCCACATCTGACATGGTGGAGGTCTTCCTTTCTTTCTCAGAGGTGGCTTGGGGGTTCCTTGAGCTGTGGTTGATTCACCTCACATTTTGATGGTGTTTTGTCAGGTCCAACTCCACCAGCTTTCCGCCAACGTGCTTTTTATTTGTATTGTAAGAGGTGCATTCTTCCTACTCCCCACCAATGTATGGGGCATATTTTAACCACTTGCCACCCAGGCCAATTCTGACATTTCTCTCCAACATGTAAAAATTATCATTTTCTTGCTAGAAAATTACACAGAACCCCCAAACATTATATATGTTTTTTTAAAGGCAAAGACTCTAGAGAATACAATGGCAGTCATTGCAACTTTTTATCTTGCACAGTATTTGAGCAGCAATTTTTCAAACACATTTTTTTTTTTGGAAAAAAAACAGATTTGTTCTTAAAAAAAAAACAGAATAGAAAAGTTAGCCCAATTTTTGTTGCATAATGTGAAAGATGAAGTTACCCCGAGTAAATAGATACCCAACATGTCACACTTAAAAATTGCACATGCTCGTGGAATGGCGCCAAACTTCGGTACTTCAAAATCCCCATAGGCGACGCTTTAAAATTTCTTACTGGTTACATATTTTGAGTTACAGAGGAGGTCTAGGACTAGAATTATTTGTCTCACTTCAACGTTCGCTGCGATACCTCACATGTGTGGTTTGAACACCGTTTTCATATGTGAGTGGGACTTACGTATGCGTCCGCTTCTGCATGCGAGCACATGGGGACAGGGGCACTTTAAAAAAAAATCTTTTTTTTATTGTTAATTTTACTTTAAATTTTTTAGTTTGCCACTTAAAAAAAAAAAAATTGATCACTTTTATCCCTATTACAAGGAATGAAACATCCCTTGTAATAGGAATATGGCATGATCGGTCCTCTTTACAGTGAGATATGGGGTCAATAAGATACCGCATCTCACCTCTAGGCTGGAAAGCCTGAACTTAAAAAAAAAAAAATGCAGAGGTCATAACATAGTGTCTGGCCTCCAACGATCATAGAGACTCAGACGACCATCTGGTCCGCCGGAAATCTCTATGGTAAATATCCCGGGCCGGCAGATCCGTTCTCCGACTCACCGATCGCAGCGGTGAGTCGGTAGAAGCACCAGAGGGCGGTCCCTCTCGCCACACGTAAGAATGATCAAGCAGCTGACCAGCCGCTATGAACATTCTTATGGTGTAGGTAATCACCGGCTGAAAAAGCCGATATCTGAATGATGCTTGTAGCTGCAGGCATCATTCAGATATCCCCACTCAAAGCCCAGGACATCATATGACAGGCCGGCCAGCCGTCGGTAAGTGGTTAAATTGACCCACGATGAATTGGTTTTAGTTTGGATTCTTTGACACTCACGGTAGAGTGTGGTGGCCTCTGAAGAGCCATCCACATGATCGCTTTTCAAAGGGCATATGACATGCAGCGAGAGGGCATTTTATCCCCTCCCCACTGCCTGATTTATCCCTATAGTGCTGCAGTACCATGCCACAATCATCTGCATTATACGTAGTTGCAACACAGCCCCATTAAACTTAATGGGCAAGTCTGAAAAAGCAGAGCCTCTTAGTTAGAGGAAATCCCTGCAAAATAATGGAATACACTGGGGTCCCCATTGGAAGATTTCCATTTTATTACTTTTCTGGGGACAACCCAATATTTGGGTTTTTCTTTTATTCTCACTTTCAATGATAATGGTAAACAAGACAAGGTTGAATCTCTCTAACGGGGACACAGACAGCAATGAAAACCTCATAGTTGTTCTAATCCCACTCCACTCTATCCAAAACCAAAAAAAAAAAAATTTTGCCTTTAGTTAGGCTGCTTTCACACTGAAAGCGCTGGCCATTATTGCTAAAGGGCCACTCGTTTTAGCGGCGCTTTTTCAACCGCTAGCGGGGTGCTTATAACCCCCCAAAAAAAGGGTTAAAAACTCCCCTTTTGCAGCGCTTTCAAAGCACTTTGAAAGCACTGCCCATTCATTCCAATGGGCAGGGTGTTTTGGGAGCGCTAAATACAGCGCTCTCAACCCGCCTCAAAGATGAACGTACCGCCCAGTGTGAAAAGGCACACTGGAATGAATGGGAGGTGGTTTTCAGAGGCTATTTCTAGTGCTAAAGCACCTGAAAACCACCCCAGTGTGAAAGAGGTCTTATATTTTCTGGCTGAATGGGTTAACACTACCTCCCTCTCCCACCAGGGGGACCTGACAAGCAGAAGCTGCTTAAAGAGGAGTTCCACCCTTATTTTACACTCCTCACCATCCAGCATGTGTACCCTTAAAACGAACTGGCATTTTTTTGGGGGGGGGGGGATAACTTACTTTATTTCAGATTTTATATTTTTTCACTTCCTCCCTTGTGGCCGCGGCCCCGCATGTCATTTCTGGCTTTGCAATGTCTCCTGGGAGATGTGTGTCATCAATCCCAGGAGACAATAGGCAAACCTGACCTACAAGCTATTATGCTGCTCGCGCCGCACTGCGGCAGGTGCATGCTGGGTAGCCAAGCATGTACGGAATCCAGGAAGTAATACACTGCAGCTTCAGATGCCCACACAGGAGATGGCTGCAGCGTGTTGGAACTTCCTGAAGTAAGAAAACAACGCTGCACATATACAAAACGGCCCTTAGTTTACAGAATAGCTTTAGTAGACTACACTAACCTTCAGTATGATAGGGGTATTTGTATCTAAAAAGTAAAATTTCGGCCAAAACCGTTATACCACTTGTGCCTACCTGCACGGTTTAGGAGATACTTACCATATACGCTTGCACCGATGTCATCGGCGCATGCGCACTGAAGAAATGGCTCGCTCGTGCTGTTTCTTCAGCAGCGAGCTCCCGCTGTATGGGGTTGAGCACCCTTGTGATTGAGCCCTATATCTGCAGGCTCTGCACCTTTCTTTGCAGTACCACACAATGTTTGTGCCTTGCTGGTTCTTCTATCTTCACTACTAGTCTACCAGACTCACTCCGTTTTAGTACCCCTAGGATATGAGGAGATGCATTTGGTTTAATGCCACTGGCTTTGCCATATGAAGTTGGCCCTAAAATGATGCAGTCCTTGTTAGGCAAGATATCAATCCACCACTACTAATGAATAAGAAATAAGTATTTAGATCACACAAGCAAGAGGTAGATTTTTCTCAAAATAATTAGATTTTTTTTTTTTTACAATTGAAGATGCTAATCTTTCTCAAGTCGTCTTCCAGGACAGCACCCTGAGAGATGACTGGTCCTCCTGACAGAAAACACAATCAAGAAAAAGGTTAAAAACCCCGCCCTTCCCTGCACTCCTCAGTTTTTGATTGTGTTTCCCCACAGCGAAACAGTTTGTTTTTTTCTAATAGACTGAAGGCCGTGAGCTGGAAGTCTCCCCCTGGGCCCAGACTGCAGGTTTTTGGAAAACCTTTGGGTCTGGTAGGGCTTGCCCTTCCCGGGGGGTTCGTTTCCCCTATTTTCTCAGGGGGGCAATGAAGAGCTCCCCATGAGAACTGGAGGATCCTGGGCACTGTGAGTCTCCAGAACTCCAGGGACCATGTTCCTGCTCCCCCCCCTCTCCTTACCTCATGGTTTTAAGAGAGGATTTGCCACAATCTGCCTGTTTTCTGCTGTTGCAGCTCTATGCTGGGTCTCCTGGCCGCCTCAGCGCCGGCGGCTGTGTGTAGGATCGGCGCCATTTTGCGGTGGTCATTTCTGGGAGGAAATGACGTCACGGCGGCCCGGACACTAGAGCGCGCCGCCCACAGAGGAGGAAGCGGCCTCGGCAAGATGGCGGCGGCGTTCGGAACGCCATGAGGAGCCAGCAGCCGGCTTGAACCACAGGTACCAGCACTTAAGAGGGGAGTAGTTCCGGGCAGCAGAGGCAGCATCAGGCAAGGAGCAGGCGACCACTACTCACTCACTGCAATGGAGCAGGAGGAGTTTACAGCCGTTGTGGAGGCCACCGGGGGTGAGTCTATCAGGCTGGAGGAGATAAGGGAGGGGGTGCCCCTCTAGCTTTTCCCTCATAAGAGATCTCTGTTTAATTGTTACTAGCTAAATGGGATTCTTGTTTTTGCAGACACAGAAACCCAGAGTGTTGCCAGTAGACCGAGACCCAAAAATCCTTCCCGTTCCAAGAGGTGTGGGTACTGCAATGATAAACTAGCTGCAGAGCACACCAAGCCGTTCTGTTATAAATGCATTCATAAATTATCAGGGAAGGAGACTTCAGAGGTGATGAGAGATTTTCTCTCAGTACAATCTGAGATGCTGTCCACACTTAAAGCCTTTCAGGCTAGTCTCAATGCTAGGCAAGATAGCAGAGAAGGCTCACCCTCTCAGGAAAGTGCTTTTTCTAATGTTAGACAGGTGAGCACTGCTCCGCAGAAACCGCCATCTTCTCAGGATTCAGAGGAGGAGGCGGAGGAAGTGGAAGGTCCCTGCCGAAGTCTCCTTGAAGAAGGGGAAGACGCAGAAGATAGGAGGACGCTTCTGAGGAGATCCAGGAGCCAGAGGCACAGACTTCTGTACAGGATAGGTTGTATCAGGGGTTGTCTAAGGTTCAGTCTGAAGTGTTACCTATCCACCAGTCTCTAAAAGACATTGTTTTAAGAGAATGGAAGGAGCCAGAAAATAAACTTCAGAAGTTTAAAACCTGGAAACGCAGGTGTCCGTTTAAGGAAGAGGAGCAGGAGAAGTTTTTTAAACTTCCCAAACTAGATGCATCTCTGGCCCAGGTGTCCAAACAATCTGACCTGTCTGTTGAAGACGCAGGTAACATCCAGGACCAAATGGAACGTAGATCAGAGACCCTTTTACGCAGGGCCTGGGAGGCCAATGCGACTACTTTAAGTCCGGCTTTAGCTTCAGCTTGTATAGCTAGGAATACTAACATGTGGCTGAATAAACTGACTGATCATGTGGCGAGTTCTTCCAAGTCCAAAGATCTTTTGGATTCCTTGGAAGTAATTGGTAAGGCGGTAGCCTTTCTTGCGGATGCGGCAGTAGAGTCGGTGCGGACTTCAGCTAAGACAGCAGTGCTTCTCAATTCTGCCAGAAGAGCCATATGGGTTAAGACCTGGGATGGGGATCATACCTCTAAGACTAGGTTATGCGGTCTTCCTTTTGAAGGGTCTCTCCTGTTTGGTACAGGGTTGGACCAGACCCTCTCCAGATCTACGGAGAAGGGAAAGAAATTTCCGGTTAAACCTAAAAAAGCCAAAAGATTTCTTCGAGGCCCCCAGGTCAACAACCGGTTTAAGGACCATAAGGAAGGAAAGAAGTGGGGTGTTGGTAAAGCCAAACAGAAAGGAGCTCTCCTTTTCTCCGGCCCTAAGGTCGCAGACAAGGATCCTAAGTGATGCCAGCACCAAGGTGGGAGGGAGGCTGGCACAATTTATCCTACAGTGGGAGCAGGTAGCCCAGAGCCCTCTGGTCCTTCAGCGGATAAGAGAGGGCTACGGGCTAGAGTTTGCTTCCAGGCCTCCACAGACATTTCTACTGACCTTTTTACCCAGAGAAAAGCCAAAAGCCATAGGACTCATGGAAAATATCGAGCAGTTGGCGAGTCAGAGAGTCATTCTCCCAGTTCCGGCGGATCAGCAAGGAAAGGGTTTTGTATTCCCACGTCTTTGTTGTTCCCAAACCGTCCGGGAAATTCAGGTTAATCCAGAATCTAAAGAAATTAAATACCTTCCTGCGATACAAAAGATTTCACATGAAATCGGTCTATATGGTCAGAAAACTTCTGTTAAAAGAGGTTTTCATGGCTACCATAGACCTGAAGGATGCATATCTGCATATTCCCATTCTACCGCAGCACCAGGTATTCCTTCGCTTTGCTATCTGCACCGATCTGGGTACACAGCACTGGCAGTTCCAGGCCCTACCATTCGGACTGGGGGCCAGTCCAAGGGTATTTACAAAGATCCTTGCAGAGGTCATTTCCTACCTGCACCTTCAGGGGATTTCCCTGATACCATATTTAGACGACCTGTTGGTCTGCAACCTTTCCAGGGAATCCCTTCTCCAGGATCTGGACAGGGTAATATCCACCTTGGAGTCCCTGGGATGGTTGATAAGTCAGGAGAAATCCTCTCTGATTCCTTCTCAGACCAAACTCTACCTGGGTCTGTGGGTGGACTCGGTAGGGCAGAAACTGATCCTTCCGCAGGAAAAGATAGAAGCACTGATTGCTTCAGTGTCTTCAATCCGGCACTGGAAGGTAGTATCCAGAAGAGTGATCATGAGGACTCTAGGTCTCACCTCATGTATCCCGGCAGTACCTTGGGCCCAGCTCCATTCAAGACCCCTGCAAAACTTCCTTCTATCCTCATGGGATGGAAAGAAGGAATCCCTAGATACTCTGGTGGAATAAGGAAATTCCTTACTTTGGTGGCTCAACCCCCAAAGGTTGGGGGCAGGCCATCTTTGGTTCCAGCTCCAGCCGGTCAGAATAACGACCGATGCGAGCTCGTGGGGATGGGGGGGCCCATCTAGAAGAACTGCAAGCCCAGGGTGTGTGGGACACACGACAAAGAAATGCGTCTTCCAATTTCCGGGAATTGTTAGCTGTCAGGGAGGCTCTAATAGCCTTCGAGAGCAGGATCAAGGGGAAGGAGGTTCAGATCCTCTCCGACAACTCCACGACAGTGGCCTTTCTGAACCGTCAGGGGGGTACACGGTCGCTTTCCCTAATGGGTTTGACACAGGAGATTCTAGAATGGGCGGAGCAAAGAATACCGTCCATTTCTGCGGTACACATAAGGGGAGCTTTCAACATAAAGGCAGACTTCCTCAGTCGTCAGACAGTACAACAGGGAGAATGGGAGCTGAACCCCGAAGTTTTCACCATGGTCTGTCAACAGCTGGGTACACCGGAGATAGATCTCTTTGCCTGCAGGGAAAACAGGAGAGTCAAGAGATACTTTTCCCTCTGCAGGGAATGAGGGTCCGAGGGGGTGGACGCATTGGCTCAGGAATGGGATTTCAGTCTGGATTATGCGTTTCCTCCCTTACCTCTGATTCCGAGAATCCTTCAAAGACTGAGTCGGACCAGGGGCAATTTGATTTTGATTGCCCCCTGGTGGCCCAAAAGGCCCTGGTTTCCCACGTTGTGGAACTGGGCGGTGTTGCCTCCGGTTCAGCTTCCAGAACGTCAGGATCTTCTGCTTCAAGGCCCTCTTTACCATCCAAACCCCGGTTTCTTCAGGTTGACAGCTTGGCTGTTGAAAGGGAGTGCCTGCGCAACAAGGGGTGTTCAGAGAAGGTGATTGACACCCTGTTACTGAGTAGAAAGCTGGTAACTAGACGCATTTATGCTAGGGTCTAGGGGGCTTTTTCCCCTTGGTGTGAAGCAAGAAAGGTTCCCCAGAAGGAAATTCCAGTTATTTTAGACTTCCTACAAGAGGGAGTAGACCGAGGTTTAGCCACCAAGACTCTGAAGGTTCAGGTGGCAGCCTTGTCTAGTTTTCTGGATGTTAAATTAGCTCTACATCCTTTAATTAAGAGATTCTTGTCGCCTAGAGAGAGACTTTCCCCGGTGCAAATGAAGGAATTTCCACCGTGGGATTTATCTTTAGTCTTGGAAGCCCTGACCAGGGCACCTTTTGAGCCGTTGGCTCAATCTTCAGTCAGACTGATTTCGTTTACTACAGCCAGAAGGGTGGGCGATTTGCATGCTCTTTCTATGAAGGAGCCCTTTTTCCGCCTGTTAGAAGACCGAATTATTCTCAGGCAGGACCCTTTGTACCTTCCCAAGGTGGCTTCATGCTTCCATAGGTCACAGGAGACCTAAGAGTTTAGGAAAACTCAGCATCTGTTGGTTAGTTTTTGTGGAGTTCGAAGAGGCGAACAGGCCTCTAGAACGACCATTGCTAGATGGATTAGACAGGCTATTGCCATAGCTTATGAGCATTCAGGTCAGACGGCTCCAACTAATCTTAAAGCTCACTCTACAAGGTCTCTGGCAACCTCTTGGGCAGAAAGAGCCGGAGCATCGGTAGATCAAATTTGTAAGGCAGCAACGTGGTCAAGCCAGAACACGTTCCTGAAACATTACAGAGTGGAACTTCTGTCACCCCAGGATCTGGCCTTCGGCAGAAAGGTCCTGCAAGCAGTTGTCCCGCCCTAAGGTAGGCCTGAGCTACTTGCTCTTCTCTCAGGGTGCCGTCCTGGATGACAACTTGAGAAAATGACCAGTTACACTTACCGGTAACGGTGTTTCTGGGAAGTCTTCCAGGACGGCAGGCCTACTTCCCACCCGGTTTGTATTATTATAGAGTGGTACATTGGAGATGCTTTTGTTTCACTTTCATGCACTGGTGTGGGTCAATACTTTTGCACAACTGAGGAGTGCAGGGAGGGGCGGGGTTTTAACCTCTTTCTTGATTGTGTTTCCTGTCAGGAGGACCAGTCATCTCTCAGGGTGCCGTCCTGGAAGACTTCCCAGAAACACTGTTACCAGTAAGTGTAACTGGTCATTTTTTCTTTCATACCCCACTTGAAGTCTTTGTAGACAAAACGTGTCTGGTTTGAGGAGTCCTTTCCCTGCCATTGCACCTTTTTGAATTTCATGCTTTTGAGGTCACAGAGGAGATTTTTTACTTGATGCAATACATCTTGGAATCTATGCCTTTTTATGCTAAATAAACTGTAACCATACGGTTTTTCACTATGTGGAGGCTTTCTGTTGTTTTTTTATGGATGCTGTTAACCATAAACCTACCAAAGGGTTCTGTGGTGGAAGGAGGTCTTTTTTACTATCTGGGACATTGCCACCCTGATCCATATTCTCACATGCCGGGTCGAGGTTGCCTAAGGTGGCTCAGCTGAGGAGGAATTGCACCACTCGCTATAAAGAGCTTTGATATCACATGCCTGATTGATGCTACCTTCTGGTAAGTGTATTTAATCTTCTCCCATGGGTGGTGGATGCACACACGGCGGTGAGTCCTTTAGTCCTACACGCCTGAATTCCTTCCTATCAATATATACTAATGGATTAATGTTTTAATCACCAATGGGACTATACTACCAGTGTTGATTTACAATTTGTACAGTGCACTTTATTTAGAGACACTATCAATCAGACTTCCCGACAGAAAAAGTCCAATGGGAGCTTTTGGTCGGACATTCCGACCGTGTGTATGCCCCATCGGACTTTTTCTGTAGGCATTTCCGACGGACTCAGATATAGAACATGTTCTCAATCTTTCCGTAGGAAATGCCAATGGAGTTTAGCCCGTTGGCAAGTCCGCTCGTGTGTACGCGGCTTTAGAGTTTTGCACATCCGCCTGCACTGTATTATCTAATAACCTTGACAGTGTCTCTTGAGATATATGTAATCGCAGTGGTTATAATCTATAAGTTTTATAGTTTGCGGCACACCTAGGAAGATGACAAATCCTGTGTGTAATCAGGAAGAATGTGCTACAGCCTAAGGGTCTGATCAGAAAGTAGTGATCCAACATGCAGAGAACTGGGAGGGCCTGTCTGATTGGGCATCAGTTGAATGAATCATTTAGATGGGCCCTTTGGGGTTCCATTCACTTAGACGATTAGCACACCCAGCGGATTCTTCCATTCCGAATGACAGGTGTGTGCGAATAGCTGCACACAAAACAATGAAAGGCCGCCGCTAGCCGCCGCTATTCGTGAGCAGCCATTACCTGCAGTGATCATGGCTGGACACATTTTGTACGCAGCTATTCGCACACAACTGTCATTTCAACCGCAGAAATCCGCAAATTCTTGCCACCAGAAATCACAGTGTGTGCTAATCACCCATGTAAATGTAACCTTAAATTACAGATTTAATAATACCTTTTTATGGATCTCACAGATCAAACTTTGACTGTGTGTGACCAGCTTCTGATATGTAATCTGTCACTATTGTACACAACAAAGCCGTACCATACATGGATCGAAATTTGGCCAGTTCTGGGGGACCGGACAAAATTTCAATCCATGTATGGGCTAGCCGCTAGCTGGTTGTACACAAGTTGATCTATCAATCGACTTGTGTACAACCAGCCTGTTGTTTTTTTTCTGAACGATGAGTGCCGCAGACTCCCCGCTGGCAGAATACAAACCGCTGTGATTTGGTTTATTTCAGTCTTTTTCGTTTAATCCACCAGTTGAATGAAAAAAAAAAAAGAATCATGTATGGCCAGTCTAATGCCTGGTACACACAATGCGATTTTTTTTTTTTGCATGCTAAACTCATATGGAAACTGAAGAGTTTATTAAAGTTACACAAATTCTCGTACAACAGAATAAAAAGTGATTTAATGTGTTGTAATGTATTTGTATTGTATTTTGGAATGACAACTGTACTGATTAAACGAAAATTGTACGATCTCGTATCGTATGAGAAAATTTTTAGTGCTTTTTCACTGGGATAATATCAGATGAACTGTTGTGATTGGCTCTGGAAAGCTGTGTACTAACGATCAGATTATCGTACAATCGCTTAAAATGCAGTATTTTTTTGTATGATTTTTTAATCGTGTGTATGGGCCATAAGTGGTCACCTTAAGGCTGGGTTCACACTACTGCGAATTGGATGCGGGTGCAGCACGGTCCCCTAGAGGAATGCTGAGAATTACCTGCTCATTTGCACAGCCATGACCTGGTGAACCTTCCATCCCATCTGACACTCTGGGTTCAGACATTCTTGTATCACTGTATAGCAATAATCCAACAACTCAATGTATTTAGGTTCTAGGAATACTTTACTTGAACCAATAAAAGGGGAAGTTGTTACAAAGAGGAGGTAATAAATCTGCTGAGTTTCAGGCACAGCGCCAACTCAGCAAAAGAATTCCCCCGAAATACACAAGACAATATTTCAGCAACAACAATACTATATACATATATGTACACTTCCTTTTTAGATGTACTGTTACCCCCTAGTGCAGCCCTCAAAAATTCCACTTGCCTGCTCGCATTTTGCGAGTGGATTTTGAGGGCTGGCGAGGGTGGGCTGCCTGGGAGCAGGGGGGGGCGAGCACTGCCGGCTGGCAGGTTGTATGGGAGTCCTTCTCCAAGCGCTTGTGGGGGGGGGAAGAGAGAGGAGAGAGCCAGCTGGGTGATTCAGAGCGTGAGGGACATCACTAGTGGTTTTCATTTCAATAGCTGAGTGTTCCCTGCACTCGCTGTCACACACAGCCCCCCCCCCCCCTGGTCCCGGGGAATTTGATAGACAGATCATCCGTCCAATCCCGGGATGAGTGACATGTATCAAAGTTCTCTGGCCAGGGGGCGGGGCTGTATGGGACACAGCAATTGGAATCAAAGCTGTTCCAGTGATGTCCCTTACGCTCTTATCCATCCGGCAATGCTCTTCCTCTCCTCTGCTCCCCTGCATGATGGACACAGGTAAGCTGCATGATTTACACGGGTAGGCAGCATGATGGACACAGTTGGCAGCATGATGGACACAGGTAGGTTGCATGATTTACATGGGTATGCAGCATGATGGACACAGGTAGGCTGCATGGTTTACACGGGTATGCAGCATGATGGACGCGGGTGAGGCTGCATTGGTGGACACGGGTGAGGCTGCATTGGTGGACATGGGCGGGCTGCATTGGTGGACACGGGTGAGGCTGCATTGGTGGACATGGATGAGACTGCATTGGTGGACAGGTGTGATAAAATGCAAACATGCTGCATTTTGTCACAGTGCACTGGACAGGACTGCATGCCACTGTACAGCAGTGCAATACCGGAGGCGATGCGGAGATGTGTGAACCGGCTCCATTAAGAGCCAGTCCCAATCTCCTGCTGTGCGAATTGGATGTGGGGAAATCTGCATCCAATTCGCAGTAGTGTGAATCCAGCCTAAAGCGGAGTTCCAGCCTCAAAAAAAAAAAGTAAAAGTCAGCAGCTACAGGTACAGTCCATCTGAGTACCTGTCCCAGTCCATCCAAGTACCTGTCACAGTTCATCTGAGTACGCGAGTACCTGAGCACTTGTCACAGCCCATCGGAGTACCTGAGTATCTGTCACAGTCCATCTGAATACCTGTCACAGTTCATCTGAGTACCTCAGTACCTGTCACAGCCCATCTGAGTACCTGTCACGGCCTTTCAGAGTACCCGAGTACCAGTCACCAGCCCATCAGAGTACCCGAGTACCTATCTGTAGCCCAACAAAGTACCCGAGTACCTGTCACCAGCCCATTAGAGTACCCGAGTACCTGTCACCAGCCCATCAGAGTACCCGAGTACCTGTCACCAGCCATCAGAGTACTCGAGTACCTATCTGCAGCTCATCAGAGTACCCGAGTACCTACCTGCAGCCCATGCCTCATAGAATATACGTTGGGGTGTTTGCTTTCCAAAATGGGGTCATTTTGTGGGTAATTCCACTGTCCTGGGGCTCAAGGACCTTCAAAAGTGTGATGGGTAGGAATGAAATGAGATGTATAATTTATGCTCCTAGCACGCCTGAAGGTACTACTTCAATGTTGGGCCTCTGTATGTGGACTGGCTGTGTAAAAGTCTCACACATGTGGTATCGCCATACTCAGGATGAGTAGCAGAATGTGTTTTGGGGTGTAATTTTTGCTATATACATGCTATGAGTTAGAAATATCTTATAAATTGACAACTTTGTGTGAAAAAAAAAAAAATAGGTTTTAATTTTCTTTCCACGTTTTCTGAAGACTTGTGTAAAAAAAATTAACCGTTCAAAAGACTCATAATGCTTCATAGAATATACATTGGGGTGTTTGTTTTCCAAAATAGGGTCATTTTGTGGGTAATTCCATTGTCCTGGTGCTCCAGGGCCTTCAAAAGTGTAATAGGTCGTTAGGAAATTAGAGTTGTATTTAATACTCCTAGAGCACCTGACGGTGCTCCCTGCATGTTGGGCCTCTGTACGTGGCCAGGCTGTGTAAAAGTCTCACACATATGGTATCGCCATACTCAGGAGGAGTAGCAGAATGTATTGGTGTGTAATTTTTTGCTATATACCATATTTATCAGCGTATAACATGCACCGGCGTATAACACGCACCACAAGTTTAGGAGGGAATTTTAAGGAAAAAAACTATTTAAGGAAAAAAACTTACATTTAAATGCCCATCAATGTAGCCTTGCACAGCATCCATCTGCAGCCTTGTCAGTGTAATTTGCAGCCTTGGTGTCATTTGCAGCCTTGCAACCTTGGTGTCATTTGCAGCCTTGGTGTCATTTGCAGCCTTGCAGCCTTGTCAGTGCCCATCTGCAGCTTTGTCAGTGTCCATTTGCAGCCTTGTCCAGGCTGCAGTTAACCTGCAGTGACTTGTCAGTGTCACTGCAGTTTAAAAATGGCGCTGCAGGCGCCAAGATACACGGAGCCAGTGTCTTGCGGGGGCTCTTGGCCACTTTCGGCTCCTCTCGTAGTCCCGCCCGGAATGGGCGTAACTGTGAGCGGAGCCGAGCGCCGCCCATATACATAGATAGCTGAGTGTACTCGGCTAGGTTCGGCTAGCTCAGCTCACAGTCACGCCCAGTCCCTGTGTCCATCATAGGGCGGGACTGGGCGTGACTGTGAGCGGAGCTAGCCAAACCTAGCCGAGTACACTCGGCTATCTATGTATATCGGCGGGCGGCGCTTGCTCCACTCACAGTCAGCGGGGGGATCGCAGGGGATCCACGTATAAAACGCACCCGCAATTTTCCCCTGATTTTAAGGGGAAAAAAGTGTGTGTTATATGCCGATAAATACGGTACATGCTTTCTGTTTGAAATGTCTTATAAACTGATCACTTTGTGTAAAAAAAAAAAAAAAGCTTTAAATTTTCTTTTCACGTTTTCCGAAGACTTGTGGAAAAAAATGAACCGTTCAAATGACTCATTATGCCTCATAGAATAGATGTTGGGGTGTTTGCGTTGCAAAATGGGGCCATTTTGTGGGTCCAAATGTCCTGGTGGGTTCCATTGTCCTGGTGCTCCAGGGCCTTCAAAAATGTAATAGGTCATTAGGAAATTAGAAGTATAATTTATGCTCCTAGAACCCCTGATGGTGCTCCCTGCATGTTGGACCTCTCTGTGTGGCAAGGCTGTGTAAAAGTTACACACATGTGGCATTCCCTTACTCTGGAGGAGTAGCAGAATGCGTTTTGGGGTGTAATTTGAAGTATGCATATGCTGTGTGTGAGAAATAACTTTTTATTATGACAATTTTTGGAAAAAAAAAATCTTCATTTTCCCAAGAATTGTGGGAAAAAATTACAACTTCAAAAAACTCACCATGCCTCTTACTAAATACCTTTGACTGTCTACTCTTTAAAAAGGGGTCATTCGGGGGGGGGGGGGGTATTTGTACTTTCCTGACATTTCAGGGCCTCAAGAAATAAGATAGGCCATCAGTACATCAGGTGTGATCAATTTTCAATGATTTGCACCATAGCTTGTAGACTCTATAACTTTCACAGAGACTAAATAATATCCACTAATTTGGGTTATTTTACCAAAGAGATGTAGCGGTATAAATTTTGGCCCAAACTTATGAACAAAAATTACTTATTTGCAAAATGTTATCATAGAAACTAAAAAAGTGGGGGTTTTTTTCAAAGTTTCCGCTCTTTTTTCACCTATGTCGCAAAAAATTAAAAACCCAGTGGTGATTAAATACCACCAAAAGAAAGCTCTATTTTTATAAAAAAAAAAAAAAAAAAAAAAAAATTTGTTTGCGTACAGTGTTGCATGACTGAGTAATTGGCATTCAAAGTGTGAGAGTGCTGACAGCTGCAGCTGAAAATTGGTCTGGGCAGGAAGGGTGTGTAAGTGCCCTGTTTTGAAGTGATTAAAAAAAAATGTACAAACTTTTCAAAGAATCTCTCTAAATGAATGAATTGTAAAAAAAACTTTTCAAAGGATTTCTTTAAATATATTTTTACTGTTATTTTGAAGTCCTGGAAACTATTGGTTTCTGTTCCTGTCTTTGGCCCCACTGGGGGGATTGTTTCTCACTTCCTGTCCCAGGTGGCAGAACTGAAAATTAGGATAAACCTCCCCAATCCAGGCAAAGGAATAAAAAATAAAAATCTCCATTCTATTAATGAGATTCTGTCATGGGAAAAGTATGGGAGCTGCCATGGCTGTCTACTCCTATCCTTTGAGAATGTTAGTTCCCTGGCTGCCATTCAGATGCTTTAGCTTTAAAGGTTAAGTTCACCTTTTGGTGCTCGTTACACCCATATTTAGGATATAATGTGTAGCATGCTCCAGACCTGCCCCCCTGCACCCCCCCCCCCCTTTGTGACAGCGGGCAGGAGATCCTCTCACCACACTCACTGTCACTGAAAACAGAACGGCTGTATAGGGCTCCATCCACAGAGCTGCATCATTCATTCATAGAAATCTGTGAATGAGAAAATTACAAGTATCATCCACCCATCGCAGCAGATTGTATGAGCAACAGTGCTGTAGGCAGTGTCTGCAGGCTCCTTTGAAAAAAAATAATAAATGCTCATTTTTTTTTTTTTGAAAATCATTTTTATTTTGTTTTATAAAATGCACATATTTTTGAAGGAAAAATAAGTGCATTTATAATTTTTTTTCAAAAAAGTGAATTTAGTCTTTGTATTCTGACAATTGTTTTCTGAAACTCATGGTCAGCTTACTAGTTCTGGGTCTGTGGCACATAAGAATTGAAGCCAAACACAGCCGAGCAACTAGCCTTTAATAAAAGGAGACAGCAATAGGTTATCCAGTATCCTTTTATCATGAAAGAATAAGTTTTTAAAGCAGACCCTGAAAACAAAAAATTGCCGGCAGGTAGGGTCTTTTGGTAGAAGTGCTTTGAGCACCATTCCCCCAAATGCCAGGGCCCACGATCGATCGGCAAGAGGCTAGCATTTAGTCCCCTCCAAAAGTCTCTCTCCCGGCTAGGTCTGTCACAGTTATCCAGTATCCTTTTATCATGAAAGGGTAAGTTTAAAGCAGACCCTGAAAACAAAAAATTGCCAGCAGGTACGGTCTTTTGGTAGAAGTGCTTCGGGCCTGCTCCTCTTGCAGCCAAGGCAAGGGTAGAGGGCAGGCATGAGCCAAATGCCTAAAAAAAAAGCTTGGGTTTAGATGAAGTCAATTACAAGTTGCCTGGACAGGTCCACACTTTAAGAAGTTTTGTGTGAGAGTCATGTAGAAAACTAAACGTGGCGGCCATATTTTTAAACCACAAATCTCTATGACCTGTGCGTGGCATGAGGAGCCAGGAGGGCTTTACTGTATATTCTTTGCCCAGGGAAAATCACGCTCTTTTGGCACTGTGGACATTCAAGCAGACCGGACCTATTGGAACAAACCAGTCTGGGAGTAGACCTAAGCTTGGTTGGGAGCACTATTCGTGCCGTTCACAGACCGAGGCTGAAGTCGCTACATTCATCAGATCCATCATCTCATCCTTAGCTGAGAGAGCTGCATATCCTCCAGACCACCTTTTAAATGAGTCAACAGCACTACCACCACCTCAGAACCTGCTAACAAGGGGGGTCCCCTTCCACCCCAAGACTTCGTCTCCTGAGAAGTTGGTGAGTGAGCCAGCCCACCTACATTTAACAACTGACATACTGCTGAGAGCAGAACATCGATTACGTCTCCCATCGCCTTATATTTTGTCGATGTCTCTATTTCTTGATTTCATTTCATACATTGCCATCTCAAGGTACAGTCCCATTACAGTTCACTCTGGAAGGAGCAAAGTTTGGAGAGGTGGGAGGCGAAAACAAAATCAAATGTGATGGCCATGACATCCAGACAGCACAAAGTTGTAGCACAGCGATAATCCTGCACAACACTTGGAAACAGGAGGGAATGTCCCAAGGTTTGACAGATTTGAACATGACACTTAGGAAAAACCCTATCGGCAGCAAACTAGAAGCTAAATGAGAGTCTAGCCTGCCTCAGATCGAACAGACGCTTTTTAATGATTGATCTGTGTACAATGGTATATCTAAAGGGCATATTGGACTTCAAAAGCAGCTGCATTGAAAGTTACTGCTACCTTGTATGTTCCATATGAACTCTCTTCCAGCTGCTGAGGTTGCCGATTCATCACCTTACCACCTGCGGAGGTGACCAATCACCCAGGTTTAGGAGGAATGCCGCCTGTGACTGAGGACTTGTGGAAATGGTCTTTCCTCTCTTCTTCTGGTAGAGGCCTTAACTAGGAACCTTTACTGAACCAATTTGAAGAAAAAAAACCTCAGTCCAAATCTGTCCTGGTCCTTCTGCCATGGATGAACAATGCACAGAGTTTTCTCATGAAAACGTACATTTAAAATTCACCTGTCCAAGTAAACCACTAGTCCATCTTAGGAGTGAGCAAGAGATGGTGGCTACGTTCCTATGTACAGTGGGACCACGGAGAACGTACCTAGCCACTCTTTAACAGGAGGTCAGCAGCAAAACATAGGAATTTGGACACGGCTGAGAGCAATAGAAGGGACATTTTTAGAGGAACTGCAGTCTGCTCACATAAATTGTAATAAAAACATCTTTGCCATTCTGAAGCTTCCCTCCAACCACTTTGCATATTTTTTTTTATATGTGATTCTGTACCAAATATGCTGCAGAAATCTCCCTCCACTGAGTCTGGCTGCAATAATTTTAACTGTGGGCAACTGAAGCTACTACCTATTCACTTCCTAGGCTTACACAGACACACATAGGCACACCTCCAGCTCTGCAGCTCTCATTGGCCCTCTTATGACTCATCCACCCTCCCTTCCTGGCAAACTCTCACAAAAGTGAGAGGGAGAGAGAGCTGTGCATGATGTCATAAACCTAGTTTTTTTCCAGACAAGAAACAGGAAGTGGGCTGTCTAAGGTATTTACTGGCAGAGAAAAAAATGTTTTACTATCCAAAGTTAAAACAACAAGGGCAGAAGATTTAATAGATGGAAAGATAAAAAAAATGACTAAAGTTTCACTTTAAGCAAAGAATACATACTGGGAAATATATATATATATATATATTTTCTAAACCAGAGTTTAGCCTCACTTTCAGGTTTTGGGTAACTGCCGTGGCTTATTGCTGTATTTAAAGCTCATTAGTGAGAACAGTAAATGGGTGTTGAAGACTAAAGATTTGTGGTGAAAAATTTATGGATATGGTTTATGAGCTAATAAAAGTTCAAAATGGATGTAACCCTTTTGCTGTTAGAGCTTTTTTGACAAATGTAAAATGATAAAAGCATTAATGTTTACCAAATCTATATTTTTTTTTAGTAACAAAAAAAAAATCTCAATATAATAGCCTAATCTTTTAGTAAAATATAAAGGATGAGGTTGCATTGAGTGCATAGATGCCAAACAAGTCAAACTTTCAGATTGCATGCAGCCACTAAACCGTGCAACAGTACAGTAATTAAAATTGTCCATAGGTGACACTTTAAAACTACTTGCCGACTGTTAGGTCCTAAATACTGTACATTTTAGGATGGCTGGGTGGAAGAGGGGTGGGGGGAGGCCATTCACTCAGTGGTTTAGCTCTGCTTTAAAGTTATTGCTATCACAAGAGGGCTAATAAGCTGAATGGCTGTAGGCTGACAGGAGGAGTCATCAAAGATGGCTTTGTCAGTCTGCTTACTGCATCTTTACTGTCCAATCACAGGCTGGGGGTGGAGAAGTGACCAAACTGTATTTCTTAACTGCAATAGAGAGCAGTCAGGTCACCAAATTTCTGGAATGGCTGGACAGAAATACAGATCCTTTGGCAGAAAAAAAACATCTACATATCTGTGAATTTACCTTTTTTATATGAAGTTCAGCTTTAAAGTATAATCTTAACCTTTTTTTTTTTTTTTTTTTTTTGATAGAGTGGAGGAGATTATACCACCTGTAAGGTTTTTATTGCTGTCTATGCACCCACTTTATCTGTGTCCTGTTTAGGCCTGGTTCACACCTATGCAGGCTGCAGATTGCATATTGCAGGTGCATTTCGCGTTTTGCGTTTTTCAATACACCCTTTTGATCCATTGAAGTCTATGGAACCAAAAACCAGAAAAATTCTGTCCCTTTCCAAAAAAAGCACATGACCAGTGTAGGACAGATATTCCATCCTTAGCCTAATAGCTGCCCAGCCAAACCCATACACCACCCAAACCCATACCATTAAATCCCATTAATGGAAACCACACCATCATACCTCCCAACTTTTTGAGATAGGAATGAGGGACACCCATCAGCAAAAGCATGCAGGCATAGGACACACCCCCTGCCATGCCCCCTTAAAGGACAATTGTACAAAAAAAACAAGATTGGTTAAACCCACAAGTGCTTTTTTTACCACTACTATTCCTTTATATTGGCTTTTGGAATTTACAAATGCAGCAATTTAGAAATCAGATGAAAGGTTTAGCGCTGGAAAACACTTTTTGATAGATAAAAATTGCATTTTAAAAACATCTATATAGATCAGACCAAAATGAGGGACAGAGGGACATTGCTCCAAATCAGGGACAGTCCCTCCAAATCAGGGACAGTTGGGAGGTATGCAGATGTTCCATCCCAAGCCTAATAGCTGCCCAACCAAACCCATACTCCACCCCAACCCATACCATTAAATCCCATTAATGAAAACCACACCATTAATAGAATAAAAAATAGCCCTAACAGCCTCTTTATTAACAAATAAACATAAACAATAAAAAACATTTGTTAAACAAAAGCCATCAGTCACTAATCGCGTTGGTCATTGAAGTAGGGTTGTCACCTCATCCCTTTAAACCCGAACACACATGAATTACACAGGTTCTGTGGCTGATTAACGTGGTAATTAAACTCACTTGGTGAAAAAGAATATATAAAACACAAAGCGCTGTGATGCTAAATAGCTGATAATTACACATAAAACCAAGTGAGGCTGCTATCAAAAGAGAGTGTTTTCAGAGTCACTTAAAAAGAATAAATAATGATATTTGAAGCACTTCACAATGTGCATAAAAATGAATATATATGAATAAATATAAATACTCAAATAAATCCAGCGGTGAGTAAAAATTCCTAAAAAATCCAGCAATCAAAATAGTGTAAAATTATAAAAAATTAGTGACACCAAATGTGTAAAAAAATCCACATAAAAATAAATAATAAATATATAGGGATGTATTCAGAAGGTTCAATTATACAAGTGTGTAATCAGATTGGTATAGAGCTTTGATCCGGTCCCACTAGCAAAGCTGTTTAAAAACACTTGCTTAATTAAGGTGCTCATTGACCTTCATAGTAACAATGTTTCTTTTGCTTCTGTTCACAACCAATGTGAGAATCATAAACAGATCTCATTTGACAGGCAGATAAGAGAAAAAAAACAATCATTGTGCAATAGTTAGGATACCAAGGTACACAGGCAAACTTCAATCCACTCACGTGTGCCTTATAATGATAAGGCATATGCAGGTTTTACTATAGCAGTCAGCCGCCTTAGACAGGAGCAGATTCACTGCAGTACACTGTGTGTTACTGCTGATCTGCACAGATCGTCCTTGGCTCCTCCCACGCGTTACATCACAGTCACGTGACTTTTTCAAGGATAATACAAGCTCTGACGGACTCAGCTTTATAGCACAACAGCAGAGTGGTTGCCATGGCTACAGCATGAGTTAATCATCATCCTGCTTCCTGCATAGACTTCAGTGAGGGAACTCAGCAAGAATGAATCCAAATGGATATTCCAGATGGGTACATTAGAACCCCATGGTTTGAACATTGAATTCGACCTGAATTGTTTTATTTCTGATTTTTAGAGGTTTTTCAGATTTATATATATATTTTTATGGTATATTTTTTATATTTTTTATTTTTTATTTTTGGTCCAAGATTTTCATTATTTGCCCAATACCAGTTTTTTTCTGAGTGGCAATATTTGGTTCAGTTCTAGCATATAAATAATGGTCATCATCCATTTTTGCAATATTCTATCATGGAATTTTTAGATTTTAATTTTACATTTTAATCTTATTTCCCTATTTCTTATATCATATCTTATTTTAATTTTATATATGTATATTTTATATATATATATATATATATATATATATATATATATATATATATATATATATCATGTCATCTTGTTTACTTCGTTTTCCATACATTTATGAGCAGAGCATGTGGATACCCCATTTTTGTGATATTATGGGGCACTGGTCAATTATCAAAACCATTAGAGACAATGCTTTGCTATTTATTCCCTGTGAGATGTTATACCAATTGTGACCACTGGAGGGAGTTGAAAAAGTAAACGTGATTAGAGATATCAATATATATATATTTTTTACTCTTTACACACTGCGTTTTTTACACATGGAATCGTGGTTTTGATAAACCAACGATATTCATATGAATTACATGTCTAATAAAAGTAGGTTTTAACAGGATTGAAGTCTATGCAGGAAGCATCCTTCTCCCCCCCCCCCTTTTTTTTTTTCCCTATCCCTTCCCCCCCCCGCTTTTCCCTCCCCCCCTTTCCCCTCCCCCCTTCTTTCTCTCCCCCTTTCCCCTCACCCCTTCTCTTTTTTTTCCCCCCTCTTTCCCCCCCCTTTTTTCAGTGATTAAATATAGGAGCACCCAACTTATCTGAATACTACCCACTAGGGATAACTTGGCTGAACCTGTATTACTTTATACAAAATCTTTAAAAAGACACTCTTATGTGTACACCTTAAACGGTCAAGATAAACTGTATATCCACCTAAATGAGACTCCCATTTGTCCTCTGTGTTGATTTTTTTCAGCTATCCGAGACCTCTTCGGTTTACATCCATTATCCTTTGTAGTTTTCCTTTGAACTCTCCACAGTAGGCCCATCAGGTATGATACACCTGCACTACTTAAAAGTTTTCTTTTTCTTTTTCTTTTTTATTAAGTATACCTACATGGTTGGTCATTATACATCCTTATACCTTCGCACTTTACAGGACCCGCGTTTGGCCTCAGTGGGACTCCAGATCCAAACATCTATATGCCCTAGATTGATGGGCCTTTTTCCTGTTATAAGGAAGTAAATTGTCCTAGATATCCATACCCAGCTACTCTCATTTCCACATACGAAATATTAACAACCTGGGCATGCCAAACTTCTTTTATATATCACAATTGGGAAACACGATGGATGGCAGACAGTGTCAGCACGTTTGTTTTTAAACTTGTATGGAATGCGTAGCCAATCTACACATATACTAATGTAAGTGTAAACAAAATGATTCAATCTATATTTATGTCCTTACGGTCTGAGATGTACATATACTTACCATATTTATGTTAAATATACTATTTTTAATATAGAAACCATTGCTAAAACTTACAACCACCCCTGAAGAAGGAGGCTAACAACTCCGAAACGCATCGGGTGCAAGCATACTGGTATCATTAGCTACATGTGTATATATACACGAATCGCATTCCTTCCAATTTGTATTATATCTTGATGTTTTTTATGATGTTTTTGTAACGAATAAACTATCATTTATTTACTATACATTACTATATGTCCTCTTATATGTGCCTTTAAAGTCCACTAGGGGAACTTGTTCTGTTCAAATTCTTATTTTAGGATGTGGCACAACTCGCAGATAATTAGCCGGCCAACAACCCATGTTTTCAAATGAAAAAAAATGTACTAAGCTGGCCAGAACCAGCTCTTGAGAGTGTCTATTCCGTATTTTCACAGCTCTTACTGTGAAGAAACCTTTCTGTATTTGGAGATGAAATCTTGTTTCCTCCAGAAAAGTAGTGTCCCCTTGTCCTCTGTGATGG
This sequence comes from Lithobates septentrionalis, assembly GCA_037952835.1. NCBI lineage: Eukaryota > Metazoa > Chordata > Amphibia > Anura > Ranidae > Lithobates > Lithobates septentrionalis. Next base: position 626,953 of record JBBDGP010002424.1, read on the forward strand.
CCTAAAGTGAATAACTCAACACCAGGTTCACTATATAGACCACTTATGTATTTATACATGTTGATCATATCCTCCCTTAATCTCCTCTACTCAAGAGAATAAATGGAGTTCCTCTAAACTTTCCCCATAGCTGAGCTCCTCCATGCCTCTTATCAGTTTGGTTGCCCTTCCCTGCACTTTTTCCTCTTCCCCGATATCCTTTTTTTGAACTGGTGCCCAAAACTGAACTGCATATTGCAGATAAGGTCTTACTAATGATTTGTACAGAGATAAAATGCATGCCTATTCTTAGCCCCCAAGTGCATAACTTTACATTTTTCAACATTAAACCTCATCTGCCACATATTTGCCCAATTAAACAGTGCATTGAGGTCGGCTTGTAAGTTGGAGACATCCTATAAGGACGTTATTCCACTGCTTAGCTTGGTGTCATCTGCAAACACTGAAATGGTACTTTTAATCCCAGACCCTATATCATTTATAAAGATATTAAAAAGTAAGGGTCCCAACACTGAACTTTGGGGTACACTACTGATAACCTTAGACCATTCAGAGAATAAATCACTACTCTCTGAATTCTGTCTTTTAGCCAGTTTTCTATCCATTTACAAACGGATATTTCCAGGCCTGTAGACTTTACCTTACACATGAGCCGTGTGTGGGGAACTGTGTCAAACGCTTTTGCAAAATCCAAGTATATCCCATCCACAGCCACCCCTCTGTCCAAAGTTTTACTTACCCTCTCATAAAAAGAAATCAGATTTGTTTGACAACTTCTGTCTTTCATGAATCCATGCTGTCTGTTAAAAAAAAAAATTCCAGCAAGAACTCATCTATTTGGTCTTTTTATGAAACTCTCCAGTATCTTCCCGACTATAGAAGTTAAACTAACAGGTCTATAGTTACTTGGTCAAGACTTTGAACCCTTTTTTTAAATCTAGGCACCACATTTGCCTTATGCCAATCCAGTGGTAGTATTCCAGTCATTAAAGAATCCCTGGGAGACGTTTTACAGTGATTAAAACTAGGACAAATATATTTAAAGAGAGCTTCTTTCCCAGGGCTTTTAAGGCTATCAATGCAGGAATGAAATGAAAGAGGTCACATAGTCTTAATTTATTGTCTTGTCTAGTTTTTAATATGAGGACACTTTTTTATATGTTATATATATATATATAATTTTTTTTTTTTGGGGAGGGGGGGGGGTATAATTAAATCCTGTGTGGTAAATGCATGGTTGATAATTGTAATGTATGAATGTGTGGAGTAGAAATGTAATTTCATTGTGAATTTGTTTTCTAAGATGACAATAAATCTTATCTCATCCTAAAAATTAGAAACAATGGCTTTGAACTGACAGAGCTCAATTCTTTTAGGGCCCATGGGTGTATGCCATCTGTTCCAGGTGCTGTATCCACCTTTATTTTTCTCTAAATATTTCTGGTCACTGTTACCCAGATGTTCTTTTATATGACCATTAGCAATAAGCTCTGCATGGTTTGAGATTACCAGGTCCAGCAGAGCATTGTTCCTAGTTGGGGCCTCTATGAATTGTACCATAAAATCGTCTTGTAATAGGTTTATACAATTTTTGCCCATTAACTGTTCCTGCAGTGAATTCCAGTCAATTTCCGGGTAGCTAAAATCCCCCATTATTATCACTGTCCCAGTCCTTTCTATCTGTGCAAGGGAATGACCTCCTCATTACCCTGGGTGGCCTAGAACAAACTCCAATGATTACCTTTTTGTAGTACGCACAACCATGTACAGTTCACCCATTCTGCTTCAGCCTCATTACTCTCCATCAACTAGGTCCTCATTCACACTCGCTTTTCACATAGAGACAGACACCCCCCCCCCCCCCATTTACCATGTCTTTCCAAAAGAGAGCACAGCCAGTAATATTAATAGCCCAGTCGTGAAGAATGAAGCCAAGATTCAGCAATACCAATTGAATCATAGTTCTCTGCATGCACCAAAGCTTCCAACTCACCTATTTTGCTTGGCAGAATGCTTGTGCATTGTCACATTTTGCACACATAAAATGTACTTCTGCTTCATCACATGTCTTAACTCTTGGTTTTGTCCACATACAGGAAATGGAACGACGGTTGACGAAAAGGCAGCTGGAGCCATCTACAGCTCTCAGCTTCACATGTATATGGGTGAGAAGCCTACTCAGAACCACGAGACGCAGGGACACGAAAGTGTAGAGTTCATGTCTTTATTCCCACGGGGGGTGACGTATTTGGTAAGTAAGCACCTTTTTGTTCAAGTATTTCTTGGGGTTTATTGAAGCTCAGTCTTTGGTACACTAAGATTTATTAGTGTAGCACCCTCCTAGGTAGAGTTGGGCAAACTGTTCGAGCCGAGTAAAAGTTCGGCCCCAACAGCGCATGTTCACCCGCAGAGTGCCCCACAATGCACTGCAATCTAAGCCCTGATAGGGCAAAGCTTTGCCCAATCGGGCACAGTGAATAGCTGGTTGTTTAGGAGTGGGCCAGGAAGCCGGCCACAGCATCCTTGACAATGAATGAGTCATCAGCTGTCCACAGGCTTCCCTGATGGCAGCTGAATGGGAAAAAAAAATTGGCGGCAATAGAAAAATATAAAAAAAACGGCGTGGAGGTCTCCCCCAAACCATACCTTCGGGTCCGGTATAGATTATAGGGGGAACCCCACACCAACATTAGAACAAAAACCCACATTGAGTCCCCCCAAAATCCATACCAGACCCTTATGCAGCCTGGCAGGCCAAAAAAGGGGGGGGCAAGCGAGTGCCCCTCCCTCCTGAACCATACCAGGTCACATGCCCTCAACATGGGGGGGTTCTTTGGGGCAGGAGAGGGGCTCTGCCCACCCCCCTGCCCCAAAGCACCTTGTCCCAATGTTGATGGGGACTGGGGCCTCTTCCCCACAACCCTGGCTGTAGTTGTGGGGGTCTGCGGGCAAGGGGCTTATCAAAATCAGGGGGCTCCCAGATTCTGCCTCCCTATATGAATAGTTACATAGTTACATAGTAGGTGAGGTTGAAAAGACACAAGTCCATCAAGTCCAACCTATGTGTGTGATTATGTGTCAGTATTACATTATATATCCCTGTATGTTGCGGTCATTCAGGTGCTTATCTAATAGTTTCTTGAAGCTATCGATGCTCCCCGCTGAGACCACAGCCCGTGGAAGGGAATTCCACATCCTTGCCGCTCTTACAGTAAAGAACCCTCTAAGTAGTTTAAGGTTAAACCTCTTTTCTTCTAATTTTAATGAGTGGCCGCGAGTCTTGTTAACCAGTTGCCGACCGCCGCACGCCGATGTACGTCGGCAGAGCGGCACGGGCAGGCAAAAGGGCTTACCTGTACGTCCCTGCCTGCCCGCGGGTGGGGGGTCCGATCGGACCCCCCCCGGTGCCTGCGGCGGTCGGCAAATCTCCCCCGGCGATCGGTGGTGAGGGGGAGGCCATCCATTCGTGGCCCCCCCCTCGCGATCGCTCCCAGCCAATGGGATCATTTCTCTGCCTCTGTATTGTACACAGAGGCAGAGGAAATTATGTCATCTCTCCTTGGCTCGGTACTTTCCGTTCCGGGCCGAGGAGAGAAGACATGTGAGTGAGTGCACAACACTACACAACACAGTAGAACATGCCAGGCATACAAAACACCCCGATCCCCCCCCCCCGATCGCCCCCCAATCCCCCCCCCCCTGTCACAAACTGACACCAAGCAGGTTTTATTTTTTTTCCTGATTACTGCATAGTGTCAGTTTGTGACAGTTACTGTGTTAGGGCAGTGAGGGTTAGGCCCCCTTTAGGTCTAGGATACCCCCCTACCCCCCCTAATAAAGTTTTAACCCCTTGATCACCCCCCGTCACCAGTGTCACTAAGCGATCATTTTTCTGATCGCTGTATTAGTGTCGCTGGTGACGCTAGTTAGGGACGTAAATATTTAGGTTCGCCGTCAGCGTTTTATAGCGTCAGGGACCCCCATATACTATCTAATAAATGTTTTAACCCCTTGATTGCCCCTAGTTAACCCTTTCACCACTGATCACCGTATAACCATTATGGGTGACGCTGGTTAGTTCGTTTATTTTTTATAGTGTCAGGGCACCCGCCGTTTATTACCGAATAAAGGTTTAGCCCTCTGATCGCCCGGCGGTGATATGCGTCGCCCCAGGCAACGTCAGATTAGCGCCAGTACCGCTAACACCCACGCACGCAGCATACGCCTCCCTTAGTGGTATAGTATCTGAACGGATCAATATCTGATCCAATCAGATATATACTAGCGTCCCCAGCAGTTTAGGGTTCCCAAAAACGCAGCGTTAGCGGGATCAGCCCAGATACCTGCTAGCACCTGCGTTTTGCCCCTCCGCCCGGCCCAGCCCACCCAAGTGCAGTATCGATCGATCACTGTCACTTACAAAACCATAAACGCATAACTGCAGCGTTCACAAAGTCAGGCCTGATCCCTGCGATCGCTAACAGTTTTCTTGGTAGCGTTTTGGTGAACTGGCAAGCACCAGCCCCAGGCAGCGTCAGGTTAGCGCCAGTACCGCTAACACCCACACACGCACCGTACACCTCCCTTAGTGGTATAGTATCTGATCGGATCAATATCTGATCCGATCAGATCTATACTGGCGTCCCCAGCAGTTTAGGGTTCCCAAAAACGCAGTGTTAGCGGGATCAGCCCAGATACCTGCTAGCACCTGCGTTTTGCCCCTCCGCCCGGCCCAGCCCAGCCCACCCAAGTGCAGTATCAATCGATCACTGACACTTACAAAATACTAAACGCATAACTGCAGCGTTCGCAGAGTCAGGCCTGATCGCTGCGATCGCTAACATTTTTTTTGGTAGCGTTTTGGTGAACTGGCAAGCGCCAGCGGCCTAGTACACCCCGGTCGTAGTCAAACCAGCACTGCAGTAACACTTGGTGACGTGGCGAGTCCCATAAGTGCAGTTAAAACTGGTGAGGCGGCAAGCACAAGTAGTGTCCCGCTGCCACCAAAAAGATAAACACAGGCCCGTCGTGCCCATAATGCCCTTCCTGCTGCATTCGCCAATCCTAATTGGGAACCCACCGCTTCTGCAGCGCCCGTACTTCCCCCATTCACATCCCCAACCAAATGCAGTCGGCTGCATGAGAGGCATTTTCTTTATGTCCTCCCGAGTACCCCTACCCAACGAACCCCCCCCAAAAAAGATGTCGTGTCTGCAGCAAGCATGGATATAGGCGTGACACCCGCTATTATTGTCCCTCCTGTCCTGACAATTCTGGTCTTTGCATTGGTGAATGTTTTGAACGCTACCATGCACTAGTTGAGTATTAGCGTAGGGTACAGCATTCCACAGACTAGGCACACTTTCACAGGGTCTCCCAAGATGCCATCGTATTTTGAGAGACCCGAACCTGGAACCAGTTACAGTTATAAAAGTTACAGTTACAAAAAAAAGTGTAAAAAAAAAAAACATACAAAAATATAAAATAAAAAAAAATAGTTGTCGTTTTATTGTTCTCTCTCTCTCTATTCTCTTTATTGTTCTGCTCTTTTTTACTGTATTCTATTCTGCAATGTTTTATTGTTATTATGTTTTATCATGTTTGCTTTTCAGGTATGCAATTTTTTATAGTTTACCGTTTACTGTGCTTTATTGTTAACCATTTTTTTGTCTTCAGGTACGCCATTCACGACTTTGAGTGGTTATACCAGAACGATGCCTGCAGGTTTAGGTATCATCTTGGTATCATTCTTTTCAGCCAGCGGTCGGCTTTCATGTAAAAGCAATCCTAGCGGCTAATTAGCCTCTAGACTGCTTTTACAAGCCGTGGGAGGGAATGCCCCCCCCCCCCCCAACGTCTTCCGTGTTTTTCTCTGGCTCTCCTGTCTCAACAGGGAACCTGAAAATGCAGCCGGTGATTCAGCCAGCTGACCATAGAGCTGATCAGAGACCAGAGTGGCTCCAAACATCTCTATGGCCTAAGAAACCGGAAGCTACGAGCATTTTATGACTTAGATTTCGCCGGATGTAAACAGCGCCATTGGGAAATTGGGAAAGCATTTTATCACACCGATCTTGGTGTGGTCAGATGCTTTGAGGGCAGAGGAGAAATCTAGGGTCTAATAGACCCCAATTTTTTCAAAAAAGAGTACCTGTCACTACCTATTGCTATGATAGGGGATATTTACATTCCCTGAGATAACAATAAAAATGATTAAAAAAAAAAAAATGAAAGGAACAGTTTAAAAATAAGATAAAAAAAATAATAATAATAAAGAAAAAAAAAAAAAAAAAAAAAGCACCCCTGTCCCCCCTGCTCTCGCGCTAAGGCGAACGCAAGCGTCGGTCTGGCGTCAAATGTAAACAGCAATTGCACCATGCATGTGAGGTATCACCGCGAAGGTCAGATAGAGGGCAGTAATTTTAGCAGTAGACCTCCTCTGTAAATCTAAAGTGGTAACCTGTAAAGGCTTTTAAAGGCTTTTAAAAATGTATTTAGTTTGTCACCACTGCACGTTTGTGCGCAATTTTAAAGCATGTCATGTTTGGTATCCATGTACTCGGCCTAAGATCATCTTTTTTATTTCATCAAACATTTGGGCAATATAGTGTGTTTTAGTGCATTAAAATTTAAAAAAGTGTGTTTTTTCCCCAAAAAATGCGTTTGAAAAATCGCTGCGCAAATACTGTGTGAAAAAAAAAATGAAACACCCACCATTTTAATCTGTAGGGCATTTGCTTTAAAAAAATATATAATGTTTGGGGGTTCAAAGTAATTTTCTTGCAAAAAAAAATTATTTTTTTATGTAATCAAAAAGTGTCAGAAAGGGCTTTGTCTTCAAGTGGTTAGAAGAGTGGGTGATGTGTGACATAAGCTTCTAAATGTTGTGCATAAAATGCCAGGACAGTTCAAAACCCCCCCAAATGACCCCATTTTGGAAAGTAGACACCCCAAGCTATTTGCTGAGAGGCATGTCGAGTCCATGGAATATTTTATATTGTGACACAAGTTGCGGGAAAGAGACAATTTTTTATTTTTTTTATTTTTTTTGCGCAAAGTTGTCACTAAATGATATATTGCTCAAACATGCCATGGGAATATGTGAAATTACACCCCAAAATACATTCTGTTGCTTCTCCTGAGTACGGGGATACCACATGTGTGGGACTTTTTGGGAGCCTAGCCGCGTACGGGACCCCGAAAACCAAGCACCGCCTTCAGGCTTTCTAAGGCCGTAAATTTTTGATTTCACTCTTCACTGCCTATCACAGTTTCGGAGGCCATGGAATGCCCAGGTGGCAAAAACCCCCCCCAAATGACCCCATTTTGGAAAGTAGACACCCCAAGCTATTTGCTGAGAGGTATAGTGAGTATTTTGCAGACCTCACTTTTTGTCACAAAGTTTTGAAAATTGAAAAAAGAAAAAAAAAATGTTTTTTCTTGTCTTTCTTCATTTTCAAAAACAAATGAGAGCTGCAAAATACTCACCATGCCTCTCAGCAAATAGCTTGGGGTGTCTACTTTCCAAAATGGGGTCATTTGGGGGGGTTTTATGCCATCTGGGCATTTTATGGCCTTCAAAACTGTGATAGGTAGTGAGGAGTAAAATCAAAAATGTACGCCCTTAGAAATCCCGAAGGCAGTGATTGGTTTTCGTGGCCCCGTACGCGGCTAGGCTCCCAAAAAGTCCCACACATGTGGTATCCCCATACTCAGGAGAAGCAGCTAAATGTATTTTGGGGTGCAATTCCACATATGCCCATGGCCTGTGTGAGCAATATATCATTTAGTGACAACTTTTTGTAATTTTTTTTTTTTTTTTTTTTAGTCATTATTCAATCACTTGGGACAAAAAAAATGAATATTCAATGGGCTCAACATGCCTCTCAGCAATTTCCTTGGGGTGTCTACTTTCCAAAATGGGGTCATTTGTGGGGGTTTTGTACTGCCCTGCCATTTTAGCACCTCAAGAAACGACATAGGCAGTCATAAATTAAAGCCTGTGTAAATTCCAGAAAATGTACCCTAGTTTGTAGGCGCTATAACTTTTGCGCAAACCAATAAATATACACTTATTGACATTTTTTTTACCAAAGACATGTGGCCGAATACATTTTGGCCTAAATGTATGACTAAAATTGAGTTTATTGGATTTTTTTTTAGAACAAAAAGTAGAAAATATCATTTTTTTTCAAAATTTTCGGTCTTTTTCTGTGTATAGCGCAAAAAATAAAAACGGCAGAGGTGATCAAATACCATCAAAAGAAAGCTCTATTTGTGGGAAGAAAAGGACGCAAATTTCGTTTGGGTACAGCATTGCATGACCACGCAATTAGCAGTTAAAGCGACGCAGTGCCAAATTGTAAAAAGTGCTCTGGTCAGGAAGGGGGTAAATCCTTCCGGGGCTGAAGTGGTTAAACTCTCTTCAATGAATGAGTATGGGATATATTGTACCCCTACCCAATCACCAAAAAATGTGTCAAAACACACACACACACACACTTTTTGACAATTAATTTATTAAAAATAAAAAAACAATGTCCCCCAATGTAGACCCATTGTCAATCATGACGCCCGCCTCCACCCGCCAGACCCGAAAAAAGAAAAAGAAAAGCTCCACCCGTGACGAAGGCTAACCGGTCAATGATGTCACATGGGGCGGTGCCACTAGGTGATCCCACCCCTTACCTATTTAGGAAATGTCAGACAGTGAAGCAGGCAGTCGGCAGTTAGCCTTTGTTGTGGCGGTTGTCGTGATTGACTATGGATCTACATCGTTGGACATTGTTTTTTTTTTTTTTAATAACAGAATTGTCAAAAACTGTGTTTTTATTCCTTTTTGACACTTTCCTGGCCTGCATGCTCGGATAAGGGTCTGGTATGGATTTCGGGGGGGACCCCACGCCGTTTTTATTTTGCTGTAGGGTTACCCTCAAATTCCTTACAAAACCCAAAGGACCTGGTATGGATTGGGGGGGACCCCCACGCCATTTTTTTTTTTTGCTTTTGGCGGCAATTGAAATGTCTTTTTTTTTTTTTTTTCCTTTATAAATGTCAGCTTTTCTGCAGCAGGTTCTATACAAGGTACTGATGCGCCACTTTACAGGCAGACTAAGGGGACCCAAGCACTATACTTACGGCATTTTTCAATGAATGTTTTTCACTTTAAGCATCTTGAAAATCGCTGCTCCTGTATAATCTTTAAAATCTGTATTTTTTTATTTTTTATTTTTTTTGCACTGATGCATGTCCCACAGGGCAGTACCCGGGCCCCCATACCCTTTTTATGGCCAATAACTTGCATATAAGTCTTCAAAATGGGCAATTTTGATTTCTCAAGTTTGAGTCCCATAGACTAATAGAGTTGAGTTCAGGTTGCAACTTTTGTGATGTTCGAGAGTTCTGGCACGAACCGGGGTGGTGTTCGGCCCAACTCTACTCCCTAGGTAGGTGCGAGGATGAATGTAGAATCATTTTCCATTTTTCTGCTTAACCGAGAGACAGCTAGGTAAATTGAATTGCTGTCTGCTTAACAGAGAGTGGTGATCAGCTAGTGTAGTCTGCTCAGTGTGCTCTGGTGCTGCTCATGCGGTCTTGAAGTTAAACTGGAAAGTGCTGGATAATAGGCATAAACTATGCAGATGGGAGCATGAATATTCATACAGCCTGGGAAATTACAAGGGGAGGTGTCCCTATGCATGCTAGGTGCCTGTATTTATCTTCTAGGAGCACATGGGATCTTGGTCTTTCCTAGCATAGGATTGCATTAAGCTTTTTATTTTTTAGGCTTTCTTTCCTCTATTTTCATTGGTGATCCAGCAAGTAAGTCTGTTCCTTTTCAAAAGAACAAGCTCTTTTGCAGATGTATCAGTAACAGGGATGATACAAACCATTTACTACTGACAGGGGTGCTTGCATAGATCAGCTTTTATTTTTATCCCAAAAGGAAAAAACTGTTTGCTGTCTCCGATTATAAAGTATTAGCTGCAGTTTGGCGTCAATTTGTTAGTGTATATAAATCTGCTAGTACATCCAACACTCCACTTCCCACCAGACTGGCAATGCTGCTATCCTAATGTGCCCCCCGTGGTCCTTCATCCAGAGGGGAGGCACTCTAATACAGGAGGTATGTTACTGGCATTGGTGTGTGCAACCTATTGCATTATGCAATTGCACCCCAAAGCTCAAACACAGACCTGTGTGCGTGTCATACACACCCCTTCATAAATAAGTGTAAATAAACATTTTAAAATGTATTAAAACATGGATAGTGTCAGTAGGGCAGTGGACAGCATCGGTAGACCGGTGGATTTTATCAGTTGGCAGAGGGCAGTGTCAGTAGAGCAGTGGATGGTGTCGTGAGAGCAGAGATTTGTGTCAGTAGGGGAGTGAACTGTGTCAGTAGTTTTTTAATTTTATTATTATTAAATCATTTTTTTTTTTTTTTTTTTTTTTTTTTAGGAGCCCTGTTGGGGAGGGGGGGGTCAAGGATTCCCCATTCCCTTCTCTGCAGCCTCAGCTACCCTGCACAGTGGAAGAATGGGAGGTGCTCTGTGCTGAACTTCCTGTTCATTCACAAACTGAAGAATATTAATCAGTTTGCTATACTTCAGATCTGAATAAACACAGAACTGTGTTCATTCAGAAAAGGAAGGGTCGGTAAATGACATATTTACTGGCTCCATCCTGAAACAACCCCACAGCAGCCAGCAGGAGAGGAGGGAAGCAGGCAGAGCTTTGGAGGGGACACTAGGGGCCCAGGTAGCAGGGGGAATCTGCACCCCATGGGGTGATTAGGGTGTGCCCAGGCACACCTATGGTTACTGGCCAGATCACCAGGTGAAAACAGAGGGAAAATAACCTAAGAAAAGAAAACGAATGCAACTTTCACATTTATTGATTGGTAAGCTTCAATGTATTACAGAAATAAAATATTTTTTACTGAATGCATCCGATATTATTTTGCACCTTCAAAATCCCCACCCTCTTTCTCCTTTGAATTTTCTGTTTATTTGGGGATCGTGCCATTTTATATGACTGTACATTTTTGGTTTTGGGTTTAATACTGCTTTGAGGATGTACCCTGCATACAAAAAGTGAATTGAGCTTGCCATGTGTCACACTAAATTGAATACATTCTACAGCATTGGCCCACATTCACACTGCAGTCACCATTCATCTCATTGACCTGGATGTAAAGAACTGTACACCAGGCAGAAGCATACTTGTGCGCTCAGGAGTCACAGGAGTTTTGCGTGCAGCTGTGTCCAGCAGCCTGTAAAATGCTGTCAGGTTGCAGGAAGGGGTGGCAGTTTGAAACCTTTTATTCTACAAAAGGGTCTGTTACTGACAATTACTTGTGCATGCCTCCCAACTTTTTGAGATGGGAATGAGGGACAATTATCAGCAAAAGTATGCAGAGATAGGACACACCCCTTGCCACGCCTCCTTAAAAGGAAAATTGTACAAAAAAAACAAGATTGGTTAAACCCACGAGTGCTTTTTTTTTACCACTACTATTCCTTTATATTGGCTTTTGGAATTTACAAATGCAGCAATTTAGAAATCAGATGAAAGGTTTAGTGCTGGAAAACACTTTTTGATAGATAAAAAATGCAGTTTTTATATACATCTATATAGATCAGACCAAAATGAGGGACAGAGGGACATTGCTCCAAATCAGGGACAGTCCCTCGACATCAGGGACAGTTGGGAGCTATGCTAGTGTGAGTGTGAGCTATAACTGCCAGCCTTGCCACCAATGTGGGACCCTGTATGAACGTCCCTGCCTCCCATCTGTTCTAGTTTTGACAGGACAAGTCAGATACCCAAATCTAGCAATAAGGCTATGGTTTACACCAGTGGTCATCAACCCTGTCCTCAGGGCCCACTAACAGGCCAGGTTTGCAAGATAACTGAAATACATCACAGGTGATATCATTTGCTGCTCAGTGATTGGAGTATTCTAGTCTGCATCTCCCCAAGGTAATACATAAAACCTGGCCTGTTAGTGGGCCCTGAGGACAGGGTTGATGACCACTGTGTTAGAGGGATATTTACTAATGTGGCAGCTAATGGTGTCCCAAGAACGCACAGCCCTTGCCACGTGTCTCTTCCTGCACAAACCTTGATGAATTCCGACAGATCTCATTCTTCAGCTTTTAAAACATCGAACACAAGAATTCTTTTTTGTAACAACTGTTTATTGTATGTTGGTATAAATGGCGTATGATTCATAATTCGTAATAAACATTCTTATTGTTGAATAATATTGGAGTTCTAATCACTAGTAGATCGGAGTGTACAATAAGTAACATACACAAGTCTGGTACACATTACAATTTATACAGTATGTGCAAGTTTGTTTCTTCTTCTACACGACATATAAATACATTGTACAGGTCTATACAGAATATCACAGGTGTAGGCTGGAGGTTTCAGGCGGAAACACATTCCTATGCCTAAAAAGTCAGTTAAGGTTATTGCTTAAAGGAAAGGGTTAATTCTTATTTAATTAAAACCATTCCTTCTTTGTACATTCATTTGGTTCCTTTGGAAATACAGAGTAGGCAAATAAGCAGGTCCCCTTGATAACAGGAATCACTAGTATTTTCTCCTGACCTCCCCCCACTCACCTTTTACAACTATCAGCCAATGCAGCTTGCCAAAAACCCGGTGTCCACAAATATTGGGGAACACATTACACTATACCTTGCTCCCATAGGGCCATGGAAGGTGCAAGAGCAGCCAATCGCCAAATCAAAGGGCTGTCTCGTGTTCCTTCGGATAGGTTTCAAGTTTGTACTTTTACTAACTTGTGCAGGAAATTTCAGGAGCAATTCAGTGCAGAGGAGGCATATGTAGACTTCTTGTTGATCTTTCTATCAAGAAAACCTCTTTGCCTAGTCGGGGTTAAAGGAAATCTGAACTTCAAGAATCTGTAAACCCAACATTTCATATTCCTGATGTGTCCCCTGGACCATGTACTTGTATTAAAACGTTCATTTTGTATTGCTTCCTTTGTGTGAAATCCCTGGTGATCCTACCATTCCTTCTTCTTTCCTATTAAAAACTGACTACACTAGGCATGAGAACAGGTCATGGTTAGTTCTCTAGCTGTGTTGGGAACTCAGGTATTTATAATTTTTTTATATTTATACACAAATGTTTTGCCTTTTATTTCTATTTTAAACTGAATAGGTTGTTTTATAAGGTAAGCATTTACAATCACTTTAAAGAGATAAGGTGGTGTCCATTGCTATCCTTCCAAATAACATTTCCTGGCCATCTCTGGCTTCAATATGGAGTCAGAACTTCCGATCTGTAAACTCATGTCGGGTCAGTGCCTTAAAAACTCAAGCATGACAGCCAGGCAATGATCAGTTTCAGAAGGAGAGAGCAGCCTTTGTGTTTTTTAAGTACAGGTTTTCTTTGAAGTGACCCTGTTGCCTTGTAAAGAGATTTTACAATGATCTCTGGCAGGCAGGGTAGACAGTGTTCATGTAGAGGTTGGCAGGAGCCAGTCAGGGACACATTATCCCACACACCAGGAAGTATCAGATAGCAATGGCACCTGAAGATTAGCAGGACAACACACTACCTGCACTTTAAAGCCAACTCCAACCAATTTTTTGGGGTAGTTTTGGATAATAGTAAACATTGTGGGCTTTAAAGTACCACTAAACTTACTCTATAAAAACTTCCAGCCCCCTAAGCTAATGTACCCTAGACTGTCGTCATACTCACCGCTCTGTGGCAGCATCACATGGAGTTTAGATCCTGGATGCAGAAATCTCGCATGGCATTGGCTGTACCTGTGCAGTAACTTTCATTTGCCCTGAAAGTTGCCGTACTGCAAAAGAAGAAGATTTTTGCATCCAGGATGTAAACCTGGTGGAAGGCTGTCAATGCTAAGGAGCAGTAAGTGCACCATGGTGGAGGTGGTTCTAGGTTAGCTTAGAAGATCAGGAAGGGATTTTATAGCAAATGTATAATTTCCCTTTAAATATAGTGTATCATGTACTAAGTTTACTTCATTCACCAAAACTATTGTGTCTGCTCCAAAATCCTGGATCATACTGGCCCTCACGTTAGACAGGGTTGGTTTGTGCAAGACAAGACCATCTGGATAACCGGTATCTAAACCGCCCCGTCACAAATTAACAGAATTCTAGAGCAAGACTCTGCAAATGCCCAAACCTGAAAATGGTAGACTTGAGTGATTTAACGTCCTTAGAGGGTTAAATGTGTAGAAGTGTAACAATGAAAACGTCCGTCAGCTACAAAACAAAATTGGACTAATGCACCAAAAGGTTTTCTAGTGGCCATGGACGACTTACTAAAACAAAATATACAAATCAGAACATGGTTTTAGTAACAAATACGTTAAAGGATTGTTCCACCTTTAAAGCAGAACTATACCCTCCTATCCTTTTTTTTAGCCAAGGAAGCTGCCATCTTGGCCCCCGTTTGATCTGCAAGTGCCATGATACCGCAGACGTGATCAGATATGACTCCAGCAGGTTGAGGGTTTGACAGTTTGGTTTAGAGCACAAGCAACTGTGCCAGAAATGTAACAGTTTTTTTTTTTACAACTGTTGGGTTTAGTTCTGCTTTAAGTAAATATTTTCACTTCCATAATTATTTACTTTGTTTGAACTTTTACATCTCCAAAAAACTTTTCCCCTATTCTGTCTGTGGAAAAGCTTGCTTTCAGTTGGGATTTTAAAGTTCTTGAATTAAAGGCTAAGTCACCTTTTGCAGAAAATTAGTAAACACTGATCTCATAATCAAAGTGCATTTTTTATTTTCTTTTGCACTGAAGCCTGACAAGTATTGCATCTACTAAATCTGGAGCACATAGAATGTATTGCACCTTTGCATAGTAACCAATCAGCTTCTAGGTTTTATCCTGAATTCACACAATGCGGGTTTGAAATCGTGTGATTTCAGCTGAACTCGCACGATTTCAAACCGGCATTTCAGTACGACTTCGGGGGTGATTTGAGAGACATCTGTGTGGGTTCCTGCACAGATGTCTATTGAAATCGCCCCTGAAGCCCGCCAAAAGTAGTGCAGGAACTACTTTTGGGAATCGGTGCAGCGTCGCACCATTTCAGACGGTGCCGTTGCCGGCAATAGGCGGCAATTTAACATGTCAAAGCGCCCCGATGTGAATGGGGGATTATTGTCCAAGCTTAATTTAAGAAGCCAAAATTAGAAGCCGATTACCTACCATACACAGCTGCACCAGATTCTGTGTGCGCCTGTATTATTAAATCTCTCCATAATCAAAAGGTGAACATAGCCTTTAACTGAAGACCTACCTGCTCACCAAATCTGTTTATGTGATGTATAAACCATTAGACCGCACCTTTGCTCTGCCTTTGTCACTAGTATTGCATAGCTTGTCTCTGCCACTAATATATGTGCACACCTGACAGTTACACAATGGAGCAAAATGTCATATTTGAATATCTGCAGCAAGACAAAAGTGAATGAGGCCTGTGACACCTCGTATGACAAAAGTTAGGGGCATTTTCAAAGACTACTTAATGGCCCGGGACTCTGGCTGGCAGAACCAGGGTCTTCCTTCAAATAACAGAGCTACACCAACTATAAATCTGTTGCCTGAGGTTACACTACATTTAAAGAGGAACTATAGCGTAATGTAAATGATCAATATGTCTTATAGGATTGAAAACTAGATAAGGTTTACGGTTTTTACAACTAATATGTACATAGTGGCAGCCATATGGACTGATTACATATGCAGGTTGTGCTTCCTGACTAGCAGTGCTTCACATGGTGGTACCTTACCTTAACACGCGCTTGTTTAACGTGCAACAAACCTAAAATGACTTCACATCTGTACATTGTGGCAAGGTACAACTCTCATGCATTGTGTTAGTATGTTGGGGCGCTGCTAAAAATCAAAAGCAACACACCACACTGCGGTACATGAGTTTGCAGTAATGCACCACAACCCACCAGTGTGAACCAGCTGATGCTCCCTCAATGCAAATCTACCAGTCAGATTTGATTAAAGTGTTATTAAACCCTCGTCAACAAGTTGTAACTGTAGCACCATGCCTCATTTATTTGAAATGTTGTTGTACCCTTTGTCTTTGCAGCAAAAGCTTAAAATAACATGTATACCCCATTTACTTCCACCTACAGTGTGACTACACTACTATGCAGGGCCTCCCAGGAGCCCCATCATAGCCACTCTGTTGCTTCCAGCCAGGACTACTAAGATCTGGGAGGAGGGACCTGCTGCAGCTCTATGAGAGCAGGGCTGGGTGCAAGGAATGTTGGACATGTAGTCCGGACACAGGAGGTCGCTTGTGAACACTGCGCACTCCCTGATCTGTAAATTCAGAGAAGTGCCGCAAAGAAAGAATAGGCTGTATACACTTTAGGCAGGCACATCTAGGGTAAAATACTGCTTAATAACCTGGCAATTGTTAACACGAACATGCTAAAGGGGAAAATACTTTATACAGTGAGGGTTTAATACTACTTTAATTGAAAAGGTTGTACTATGTGGATGAGATACATGCAGTAATTCAAATATGAGACAGCATGAAAAGGACTTAAAGCTCAGCTGAATTTTTATTTCAAAATCAGCAAAATATATTCTAGGTGCATAAAAAAGGTATGAAAAATAGTCTTACCGTTTGTTTCCTATAGAAAATGGAAAAGCTCTCCAATCAGCAAGAAACATGAACTTTGCTTATTGGAGAGTTCCAGTTCTGACTCAGCGGGGGAAGGTCAGACCCCTGCTTCCAAAATCAGCCAAATCGCAGCGCACCGGTGTGAACCCAGCCTAAATCATCGGCCCATGGAGGCTTGTGTTTATAGGTATTCCATGCATCTCATCCCATTAGTGTCAACTGGGATGCAGTGGCTGCTCCCAATTTGAACTCCATGTGGGTACAAGGACCCGAACGCACACAAATGCGTTCAGGGCCTTGCACCCGCACAAATGCCCATGTCTGTGCAGCTGCTGCATCCCAATTGGCAATAATAAGACTGCATGCATAGATAAACATGGTACTTCACAGCTGTACACTTTAGTGTTATTGAGGCCTTAAAATCTTAATTCAATTGAGCTTTAAAATTACATCAAAAATGAAAATGTAAATATTACAGCAATCATTCAAAACATTTGCTCACTATAGTTTCCCTTTAAACTGCCTTAAGGTAATAAAATGTTTAAAACCAGCTTGCAAAACTGTATTACTGTGAAATAGACATATAAAATAAATGCCCAAAACCACCATTACCTAGAAAAGGAGTGTCCTTTAATAACCAGGATAATGCTGATGTCCCTATTGCTCCTTATATTCTATTTAGCATTAACATTTTTTTATTTTTTTTTCCCGTGAATGCTGTAAAAATTGTAAACAGAAATAGGCTGCTGATCCAATGGCTCCAATACTTCCCGACCCAAAGAAACAAGTATGCAGATCAAAAATGTATATTCAAAGCAATTTTTTTTAACGAAAGTAGGAAATAATTAGACATGTTTCTTTCTATGCTGTCTGAGTCTCTGGTGTGATTTCATTATACTTCACAGTCTAAAGACATAACAGGTCATTTGGAAACAGGAAATAAACGGGGACCCCCATCACTTCTTGTCCCAGTGACAACAACTTTTTTCCACAACTTTTTGTCTTGGTGACGATCTACCCAGTGGGGACAAACAGCAAAAAAAAAAAAAACCTGATACTTCCACACTAATTTTTAAAAAGACTACTATGCTTTGACCTCACTTGCTGCATGCTTATTTCTCATAAAGGAAGTACTAAAGCCAGAAACTAGCCGTTTCAGGGGATCAGCAATGGTGGTCAAATTTCTCTCAATACAAGTAACCTTTAAAGTAATCTTAAAAAATATTAAAATAGAAATAAAACGTGTTATTGCCCTGAATTCATGAACAAAGATATAATATTCTAAATAAAAACACTACAACATTCCACAACAGGTGACGCAAAAAACAGATATAGCCCTAAATTCAACACCGCAGAGTCCCAATACTTCACGCAGCAAAAAAAACCAAAACTGCTTCTCTGTTTTGGTTAGAATTTAGGCATCCTTTCCCATATCAAGGTTTAAGGCTGTTTGTAATGCTAAGGCAGACCTGAATTCTTCAGTTGAGCTACTACTGTTAAAGGTATTCATATATTCTTATGAAGCAGCCCCTAGGGGGGCCTCAGAAATGCCCCTTCATATGACCTCTAGAGGATCTGCCATAAGAATATATAGGTGAAAAGCCAATCCCAGCAGTAGGCAAAAATAATCCTTCTGGGGTCTCAGACAGCAGTAAACGCAAAGCACAGCATCTAGCCATACCCTACTTTACCCAAACATGGAGAGAGATGTATGCATATATTCATTGCAGACTAATGTGCTGCTTAAAAACAAAATCATAAAAATATGGAGCCACTGAACATCAGGAACAATCCCAGATGGAGTTAATGTTACCAAAGTTTGAGGTCAGAACACCGGCGCCCAAATATCTGCCTGCTGGCATAGTTCTGGGTGAACACTGCTTGTAGCTATGCCGAATCCTTCATGCCACGCGGTAAGCCTTCATTAGTGAATATTCCCGCCGACTGGCCCGAGAGGCCCAGAGGAAGAGAGCTCCAGCCATAACCTGAAGAGGGGAGGAGACGCAGGCCAAGCAGAAGGACCAACCGTAATCCCCGCGCACACCTGGGGGAGGAGGCAGGCTCTTCTGCAACATATACATCCCGCTGGCAAAACACAGGACTGCTCCCAGTGTGCACACACCTGAAAAGAAGCAGCAGAGACACATTAGTACACATCGTACAATGCTAATCCATTACCAGTCACAACTGGACCTATGCAAGAATATTAAGAGTCAGAACTGTTCAAGCTTATTTGTGACATATTTATTTTTTTATCCAGAAAAATATTTTATTGAGAAAAACATGTAAAAACATACACATACCGATTTCACATTTGCATTCAATAATACATATTTCCACAAGGTATATCACATTTAAAAGCCCCACGGGCTGCATTATTTAACCAGCATGTCTTAAGTCACCATTTGTGACATATTTATAATTTCCTCCTTATTTAGCTTTTGAGCTGGGAGGTTCCTGATATCTGATATTTGTCACCCTAGCACTTGCCCAAGCTCCCAGCTCCTGAGTGCGTAAAACAATATCAAACAATAATGCATCCTCACGCAAAGTATGTAAAGGGGGAAGGTTTGATCCTCAAGGCTAAGTTTACCTATAGGGAAAAAATAAAACAGTAAAAGAATGAAAAATCCAGAAAGTAAATAAGGAAAAATAGCAGCCACTTAGCAAACTGTGATACCAGTTAGTAAATTATAAAGGGAGGGGGCGTGGCCTAGCGCATGGAGCTGTAGGACGCACATCGCAGCAGCTCCCGGTCCTGACGATCTCCACAGGGCTCTATCTCCTTTACCATCACACATCCAGCTACCAAGAACGTCCTGATGGGTAAAGGAAAGCCCAGGGACCACTCGAAGCCCACCAGTGACCGGACACAGGGCAATTTGGGGAATTTTGTGACCCGTTCCTCCGCGGCCTACCAGAGCCAGAGAGCCTCCAAGATGGCGGCGGCGCCTCCATCTCCGGCCCGCTCAGCACATGCAGACGCCGAACAGGTACTGTCCAGAGGCCGCTCAGTCTCCCTCACGGATCTGGAGCCCCCACTATACCACCCACACAGCCCCCAAAGCCTCTCCCAGGCCTCCCTGTGCTCTGGGGACGGATGGGACATGGAGTCGCAGATGCGATCCATGCATGCCTACCTCCGCTCTTTACCTACTAAAACTGACTTTGAACATTATGTCTCCCGCATGGAGAAGTCATACAGGAAAGAGATTGCTGAGCTCAAGAGGGATCTAGGGACTAGAATGGAGGATGTAGAAAATACCACTGATGGTATGTGCAATACATTACAGTCCCATGAAGAGATCCTTAATACCCATACTAACATACTACAACAGCTCATGTACCACCAAGATGACATCGAAAACCGTAGCAGACGGAACAATATTAGAATCCGTGGCATACCAGAAACCATAGATCACAATGATTTACATGGAGCAGTCACTGCCATATTCAACCAAATCCTGCAGCAACCCAAAGATACCCCTATTGAGCTGGACAGAGTTCACAGAACCTCAGGCCCGCGAAGTTCTGATTCCTCCTTTGTTCGGGACACGCTCTGCAGGGTGCACTTTTATAAAGTTAAAGAGGAGATCATGAAAGCAGCTAGCACACAGGACTCCATTCGGCTGAATGACACCCCAGTAATGCTGCTGCCTGACCTGTCGCGCCAAACTCTGGCCATGCGGCGTGCACTTAAACCGATTACATCTGTTCTTCAGGAAAGAAAGATCAAATATCAATGGCGGTTCCCTTTTCAATTGCGGGTTCATCATGAAGGCAAAACGGCCCTTTTCCGCACATTTGGAGATCTACCAAGGTTCCTGAGCACTCTGGAGCTACACCAGATCTCCCTGCCAGACTGGCCCCTTCCTTCTGCTACCCCGGGACTTCCATTGCACACACAATGGCAGAAAGCGAGCAAGAACAAGCGACCCAGAAGCTCCCCTCAGAAGTCTCCAGACGGCTGACTGGTCTCTAGGCCCGGCAGACACCACATCTTTACCCTGCCACCGTGACTATTATATTGTTTCCTTTTTTATTGATCTCTTCTTTTTTTTTTTTTTTCTCTTTCCCTCAAGGAAGGAAAGAATAGGAAAGCGGTGCAGGCCGTCTACCCTTGAACCACTTTTAAGTGGTAAAAATCTCCCTGGACTACCTACCTGTCTACTACACTAACAGTGTTACAGATCCAACACCCCCCCTCCCCCTTCCTTTTTTTTTACTTTTTTCACATCATCATTTTTGCAGATGCCTTTTTGTCCCCCCACATTATCCTAGTTGGATGTCCTTTTCAGGATGATCCTTTCAAATTTTTTCTCTATTGTTGTCTACATTTTCTTTGTTCTTTTTTCCTGGGGACAAGGCTGGGGCGGATGGGTTCTATAATTATGGCTTATCCCCCCCACCCATATTGAAACTCGCTCTTAACTACGAATTAATATACGAAAGCCTTATAGAAATGCTTCCATGTTTTTTTTTCTGATGTATTTGTGAGGGGGTGGGGGTATACACGTTATATGTGACAAGTTATTACTTATATGTTCTTACCAGATTACCTTATGATAACAAATTGATGGTTATATAATGTTTTCGCCAGCTCTTGCTCCCCCCGTGGACCCCGGGACCGGGAGGCACTCTAGGTGCTCACCACATCCCCCCCCCTTAGGACTTGTAGTGCCTGTTTGCGCACTTTACTGATATTAGTTTATAAGCACTTTATAGAAATGTTTCTACATTCAAAGGATTACTTAATGTTACCACCTAGTGGCTTATTTTTTTACCTATTTTTCTCTCTTACTTTCTTCCTCCCTTTTCCGCTCTCCTCTCCCACCTTTTTTTCTTCCCCTACCTACCCACTTACTTCACTCCCCTATTCTTGGGCTGGATGGACCTTGGCGCGGACGTTATTAACATGTACTGTTACCTCTCCTCACTCCTATTATGTCTTCACTTGAGCATCTAACCTTATCGTCCTATAACTGTAGAGGCTTCAATACCCCCGAAAAAAGAAGCCAGGTGTTATACCACTTTCATAGGACTAAAACTAAAATCCTGCTCCTACAAGAGACGCATTTCCGGGGTTCAGAGATTCCATCCCTTAAAAACCCTCATTTTCCCCAATGGTTCCACAGTACGAACCCTCATGCAAAATCCAAAGGGGTATCTATAGCTTTTCATAAATCGTTCCACCCAGAAGTCTTAGATTCCCTGATAGACCCGCTAGGGCGTTATTTATTCCTCAAACTCAAATTTAATTCTTCTGTCTTTACAGTGGCTAATGTCTATGGACCAAACCAGGATCAAGGGAACTTCCTGTCCAAGGTTCTAAACAAATTGCTATCATTTGGGGGTCCTTATGTCATTTTAGGTGGTGACCTCAACACAACTCTTTCTCCAGCCGTGGACACTTCTTCGGGTAAGTCAGCCATGTCCCACACGACTCTTACACACATAAAATCCCTTTTAAACTCGGCACAGCTCATAGACATATGGAGGATACAACATCCCCTAGAGAGAGACTACAGTTGTTACTCAGTAGCTCATAAATCCTATAGCCGTATCGATTACTTTCTAATCTCCCAATCATTACTAGATATACCACTCAAGGCCTCCATAGGAAATATACTTTGGTCGGATCACGCACCCGTACACCTCAACCTAGCCCATCCACCAAAATCCCGCACCCGGTCCTCGTGGCGACTTAATGACAATCTACTGACTGACTCGGTATGTGTTGCAGCAGTTGAAAAAACGATTAGTGACTTTATTGCAGATCACCGCCAAGATGATACTAATCCCCTTATTAAATGGGAAGCTCTGAAATGTGTACTTAGAGGGACACTAATCCAGCATGGCTCTCGGCTAAAAAAAGCCAGAATGGCCGATATTTTACATCTCTTATCTATGATTAAAACGCTTGAAGTAACACATAAGCGAGACTTAGACCCTGCAACATATACCGACCTATCTAATGCGCGTAGAGACCTGCTCCATCTACTCGATGCTAACTCCCTTATAGCCAGAGACCGAGGACGTAACCGACATTACACTCTAGCTAACAAGTGTGGACAACACCTCGCGAGAGTCCTTCATCCTCGCCCCCCACGCCGACTTATACCACAAATCTGTACATCTGACCAACGAAAAATTAATAACCCCAATGGCATTTCTGACGCGTTTAAACAATACTACTCGAACTTATACAATCTCCACACCCCAAAACGGGACGACCCCTACTAACGACACACACCTATCCTCCATGCAGGACTACATCTCTGACACAGCTCTACCACATCTAAACCCTGAACAGACATCTGCCATGGACGACCCCCTTACAACAGAGGAATTCACTGCCGCTATCAAAAGCCTGAAAAATGGTAAATGCCCAGGCCCCGATGGGTTCTCCCCGAGATTCTATAAATCCTTTGCTCATCATCTGACCCCATTGTTAACTAGCGCATTTAACTCTATAGATGATACCCATCTTCCCTCTAGAGACCTACTAGCAGCTAATATTTCAGTAATACCCAAACCTGACAAAGACCCTTCTCAAAGTAGCAGATATCGTCCCATTTCACTCCTTCACTCGTTCCTCCTCCGCTTCATTCCAGATTTCAAACGGCACACGACAGGGCTGCCCCCTGTCTCCCCTTCTTTTTGTTTTAGTGATCGAACACCTGGCCCAGGCCATTAGACAAAATACATCTATAGTAGGAATTCAAACACCCTCATCTCAACATAAACTTTCGCTTTACGCAGATGATTTATTAGTCTACATACAACAACCTCATACTACCCTGCCCTCCCTGATGCACGAATTTCGTAGATTTGGACAGTTTATAATTTCAAACTGAACATGTCTAAGACTGAGGCCTTAAACATATCATTACCCAGTACCACCCTTACCCAACTACAGACTAATTTTCCCTTCCAATGGGGTTCCAGAGGCATCTCTTATTTAGGGATCACGATTCCTGCCAATCTCTCCGATCTCTATGCTTCAAATTATATACCCCTCCTAGCCCGGATTAGGAAGGAATTAGATTCATGGAACCCCTCCACACTACCTTGGTTTGGGCGCATTAATACATTGAAAATGGACACCCTACCAAAATTACTATATTTATTTCAAACCGTTCCTATTATGGTCCCTAAACAATTTTTCACGTCTCTTCGCTCTATGTCCATACGATTCATATGGCAAAATGGCATGTCCCGCATTCGTCATAACTTATTCACATACCCCAAAATACAAGGCGGAGTGGGCCTACCTGACTATGAGCTATACCATAGAGCTGCACTGTTATCCCGGGTCCTAGAATGGTTCCCTCGCCCTTTCCCCAAGGCGTCCACCATGGTGGAACAGGATCTATCCACTTTAGATCTCAGGGCCTTGCTTTGGGGATACGGACGACATTTACATTCACTCTCCTCTACTTCCCCACTGACGATTGCAGCTTTACATTTTTGGTACAAGAAAGGCATACAGACTCTCCTATCCTCAGACCCTTCGCCACTCACTTCCCTATTTGACCACCCCGCACTCCCTCAGGATGAAGGCTCTACCACAATAGGCCCATATTCCCGCTCTACGTGGCCCGTGGCGAGATCATTTGTAGACCCTACCTCTGGTTCACCCATCCTTCCAAACACACAGGGTAATTGGCTCACAGCCCTCCGTATATCCTCCTATTGCTCCGACCTGTTCTCCACATCTCAAATCCACAGACCCTTAACGGAATTCGAACAACTGTGCTCTCTTATGGAAACCCCCAGACACTTACTTTCCACCCTATACACGATACAAAATATACTGCTACATAACCGACCTCCTTCATATACCAAGAAGTGGTCCACGGAGCTGGGAAAGGAACTTCATTCAGAGGATTGGCAAAAATCATATTACTTTACGCATAAATCTTCAATATCCTGTTATACCCAGGAAAAAAAATTTAAGCTTCTTTCCCGATGGTACAAGGACCCTCAATCCCTTAACAAAATTTTCCCCTCGGTCCCATCCTCCTGTTGGAGGTGTGGCTCAGAAAACAGAAGCTACCTACATATATGGTGGGACTGCTCATCTATTCAACCACTTTGGTCCCAGGTTTTTTCCATTTACAGTAGTCTCTATGATCAACCCTTACCACCCTCCCCAGAAATTGCATTACTGTCCATGCTTCCTGGTTCCATCACCTCACAGAAACGCTCCCTTTTACGCTTTTTTTTTTTATCGGCTGCCAGGCAGATCATACCCTTATTTTGGAAAACCCCCACTAGACCCCCACTTACTTTATGGGTGTCGACAATGAATGACATTATGCGCATGGAGGAGAGGTTGGCCATGGATAACGATACTTTTGATAAATGCAAAACTCTATGGCTTATATGGATTGAATACTCTACGTCAGACGCCCTGAAAACCTTATTGACCACTCAAGGTTAGACACAAATATTCATCTTTAATACTCCTTGCATACATTGTCGTGCCGAGGTCTGCTCCACGCCCTCCCCCCCCCCCCCCCCCCCCCCTGTATCCTATCCCTCTTTTCTTTTTTCCACCCGCTTTGCTTTTCTTTCTCCTCGCTTTCCTGAACTCTAATATGACCTCATAATCAGTGGTTATAGTCTATCCTAGACTAATTTATAGGTTTTTATAGACAGTTCATTACTATATAATATTGCTGGTTGATGATGGTCCCCTCTCACGCAAGATCTAATCAAACATTGTACACTGGACTAAGAAATACTCAGTTATGTCTTTGTCATCAATAACTGACTACCAATATTTGTGTATAAATATTCTTTGATATTGTTAATAAAAACATATTTGACACTAAATTATAAAGGGAAAAAGCAGCCCTCTTGGCCCATCCGCTGAAGATGTCTCGTTAATGACGAAATGCATCAGGGAGTGGCCTAGCAGTGACGACATCACACACACCGGATCACTTACCAGCAGTAGTGTTTAAAGCCAACAGCCTGATGTTCTTTTGTTATACAACACGATTGCCCTTTATGTTTTGTATGAAGGTAATTGTAACCATCCTTTAAAATAAAATCGTTTTATATCATGATGGGCTTCACTATGGGACTTTTTATATCATTGTGAGTCTCCCTGAATCTGTGATCAATATGAGGGTTACCATCCTCGATAAACTTGTCGCTGCCTGTTTGACTATTATAATTTATGGTCCTGGACATCTGGTAAGGCGTCTGATTTGAGGGTGCTGCTGGTGACGAATCCCTTTACTTTCCCTCTGCACGGATCATACCTGCATTGGATTGTTTTGCACTTATGGATTGTTTTTGATTTTTTTGTGTTGCATTATTAGGATTGAGTTCTGTTTTGCACATGGACACTTTTTTTGCACAGGGATATGCAATTAGCGGACCTCCTGCTGTTGCAGAACTACAAGTTCCATGAGGCATAGCAAGACTCTGACAGCCACAAGCATGACACCCAGAGACATGATGGGACTTATAGTTTTGCAACAGCTGGAGGTCTGCTAATTGCATATCCCTGACCTAGAAGATTGTGAAGAAGAAATACAAAAAAGGAGGGGGAAGGAGGGCATTTAACATCACCCTTCCAAAATACACTAGAACTTGCTGTAATTGTACAAAGAAATGATCACCTTCCTTCCCACTACATTTATAGCACATTGTTTTAAAAAAAAAGAAACTCAGAAATTGAACTTTGACATATCTAAAAGATTGAAGAAAACTATTTATGACTTGCCTGCGAGGAGGTGTAAGGCTCCCGTCCCCAGAGCTGGATACAGACTGCGGCACACGCATCCAGCTAAGCCAATAATGGCACCGAAAAATATGAGCCCCAGAGAGACCAACGGCAGCAAAAACTGGCACCGCCAAAGATCTGAAACAATGACAATTTATTAGCTCAAACACAAGGCAGCCCAGTAAGTTGCTCAGCATATGACCATGTTACCTCATTTCAAATAAGCCTGACTTGACAAGATCAGGAGTTACCATTGCTGAACCTCACATAATAGTTTTACTGTCTATTTGTGGCTTCAATACATTCAGAGTCACTGAACCAAGATCATGAAGGGTGACTCTTGTTGAGAGGCAAAACTTACAGGCCTAAGGACTCTCTCCCTGCCTCTATGTGACAATACTGGAGCCTAGTGATTGGTCGCCCAGGCCCCCAATGCAGCACTATGAAAGGAAGGGGAGAGGATCACATTCTCCTCCATACCTGGACAGGTATTTCTCTTGATTCGGGTGGACAAAAGGATCAACAGAAGCATCAAGGTAGAGAATACAGGTATAGAGGTGCAATAAACTGCCCTGCCCTCCTATAAATACTGTAATAAAATATGTAATATTTCAGAAACATTGCCAGGCCATGCTATTCCAGCTTTAAACCTGTTTGTCTCAGTGCCCAGATTCAGCCTGTCACCTACTCATTTTGTGAAGCAAGTTTAAATCACAAGGGAAGCTTTCAAAAGCTAAAACTACCCATTAAGCATTCCCTATTTTATGAGTCAAGATATATTATTACAAGGTATAGTCCTAACAATAAACTTCTGCTGTTCATTGTTACCTCGTTTGTCTGGAATGGGAAGGCCCCCAGAATAGCCAGATCAACTCTACAGCTGCCGGGGGTGCTGGGGGGACTGGCCCTACCCTGCTTTCTGAAATATTACTGGGCGGCGGTCCTAGTGACTGTTAAGTGGTGGTTCTCGGAGGACCCGACTAATCCTGCTTCCACTACGGAGGCGGCGTTGGTGGGCTCATTTGCGGAATTGGGGAATTTGGTTCATAGAGGTCCCAGATCCAATGCTCATGTGACTCTCCCCATGAAAACGACTCTTAAAGTTTGGGATACGGTTCAAAAACAGCTCATGAGACCCAGTGACTGGTCCCCTGCGACTCCCTTATGGGGCAACCCTCGGCTGCCTCACTTTCGTTCTATTCCTGACCCGGTCGTGTGGGCTAGATATGAGGTCAAAACTTTGGGGGATATAGTATCACAGGGCCGATTGATTTCCTTCGATGCCATAAAAAGAGATAGGGATCTCCCGAATCATATATGTTTTTTAGATTCCTCCAGTTGCGCCATGCATTCAGGTCCCAGTTCCCTGACCAACTGAATCTGGAGGGGTCGCAGGTGGAAAATGCACTTAAATCCCAAGATACTGGGAAAACGCTATCCACGCTGTATAATATATTTGCGTCGCATGATACATCTAGAGTATCCCAGTGGTGTGAGTTATGGCGGGGGGATATCCCGGAGCTGACAGATGAGGACTGGGAAGAGGGGATTCAGCAATATTTACCCCTTACAATTTCGGCTAGGGACAGGTTCATGCAATTGAAGTTTCTTCACTGTGCATATTATTCCCCATTACGTTTAGCAAGAATTTACCCTCGGATGACGCTGACTTCTTCCACGTGGTCTGGTCCTGCCCTGGTGTGAAGGAATTCTGGGAAAATATACTCGCTGATATTAACTCTATTGGGAAAGTGAAGATCCCATACAGCCCGATCCCTCTTCTGTTAGGTATCTGCGACTTCCTAGAGGTCTCATGGGGGAAGAAACTATTTATCTTCTATACCACACTATACGCTAGAAAGGCAATCCTACTACATTGGAATCAGGCCCAGCCACCCACCAGACAGCTTTGGCAGTCCTTGATAAATAAAGCATTACCATTATATAAAATGACATATATGGGAAGAAATTGTCCTAAAAAATTTGGGAAGATTTGGGCAGCATGGGTGAAGGCAAAACATTTAACAATAGATTGAGGGCCCCGGGTCATGGCACACGATAAATGACACGACATAACCTGTTCCTCACCAATAAAACTCTATGTCTCCTTATATGACTGTGGGATTGAAGTGTATGATTTGGAGGTAATCAATGTGCCCCTTATACCTCTACCCGGGTTAGGCGCAATGTTCTTGTTAGCATATTGTCGCTCCGATCAATACAATTATATTTGTTGAGAAATGTAAGAAAACTGAGTAAGATGTCTGTATCTATGACTAACCCGTTATAAAATGTTTGTTTTTGGAAAACCTTAATAAACTTTTTTGTTAAAAAAAACTTCTGTTGTTCAATCCCTTTTGATCTGTTAAATATACCATTGGAAGTTTTCATTTTTATCACTGTGATAAGTTCAAAAAATGTATTGCTCAAGTCTTGTTCCCCCCTCAGATCTCTATGGATATTCCGTTTTACAAAACTTATATGTACTTTCACATTTATGAAAACTTTAAGGAAGAGAGACTGAACGAAAAAATATGCATTTATCACAAAATCTTGTGAGCTGTTGATTCAGCCTGTGCTGACCGATATCCGTTGCATTGTTCTAAGCTGTCTCTGAATACTACAGAACCACAACCCTCTACGTCAGAGGTCCCCATCCCTCAGACCGTGGACCACCACTGGTTCTTGGCCTGTTAGGAACCTGGCCGCACAGGAGGGCAGCTGTCCGTTCCTGGCTGCAGGAGGGGGCAGCATATTTTTTTTTGGTTAAAAATTTTATTTGAAATGTAGAAAATGCTGTTGTACATTGCCATGTGATTGGCACGGTGCGCTGTGATAAAATGCAGCATGTGCTGCACTGTGAATGCAAGCTGACAGATGTTTTACAATGCAGTATGAATTACTCTTGCAGCTGCTCGGTAGGCTATACCAACCCCCCCCCCAAGCTTTAATTGTTTATGGAAATTTTTTGTTCAATGAAGCCAGTCCCTGGTGCAAAAAAAATAATAAAATATCGCTATGCCAGTTTTATGTTTTCATACTATACATCAGGGATATGCAATTAGCGGACCTCCAGCTGTTGCAGAACTACAAATCCCATGAGGCATAGCAAGACTGACAGCCACAAGCATGACATCCAGAGACAGAGGCATGATGGGACTTGTAGTTTTGCAACAGCTGGAGGTCTGGTAATTGCATATCCCTGCTATACATCTTTGATCAATGGGTAGAGCCAGTGTCTCATTTTTCCATACAACACAAAAGTTCAATATTCCTACTTACATGTCCGGATCAGATCAACCTCAGAGTTGTGGTTTCTAGGATGGGTGTATTTCTCTAAAAACTGGTCAGAGAAGGACAGTGATACACACCGGAACTCAGGCAGGACCTCTGTTGGTTAATGAATAGAAGACATCATATTCAGAGGGGAGGAAGTAGTGGTCTACAGTGCAATTGTCATTCAAAGGTAATAATGTAGCAAAGGAAGGTGGTAGGTCGGGTACACACCCTATACAGTAGATCCAAGAATGAAGATTAACATGGTTAAGTGATAAAATAAAAAAAATCATATTCCCCACTGGCCAATAGAAATGTGTGGGAGGTGGGCAAGTTCCATCCCTACTAGAAGGTACTAGACTAGAGCTTTACCCATTCAGGCCATGCCAGCATTCGTAGGAAATGAAATGTTCTGCAGACATCTGCATCTCTAGGTGCTACATGTTATACTTTAATCCCTGTACAAGTCTGCACCTTATCTGCAAATCCCCAAGGTTAAGGAGGTTAAAACGGGACTAAGGTCAGTATACTTACCTCTCTAATGGTCCGAAGTCCGGGATCGTTCACTCACCAGCATCTTCTCCCTGGGTGTCGGTCCTTTGGGCATCTTTATTGGCCAGCGTGGGATAATATACCTCCTGTGCATGTGCAGAAGTCATCCCAGCACACAGACCGAGATATAAGATGAGCAGCAATTTATTAAAAATTATATACAGTGTGAATCAGAACTAAGAGGAAGTAATATTTAAATGTTGTGATTCCTTTTCTTCTGTTATGGAACTTTACCCATAACAACTTGATAAACAACATAATGCTTTTTAGCAAGAAACATACATTGCACATTAATAATTATGCTACCAAAATTAGTGTGTGCTGTAAATTGCCTCCAACATTGTTTATTCTTGCTGGAGGCTGACATTTTGCTGAAGCCAAACGCCCCTGAGCAGCAGTAAATCTTTAGACTGTCAGCAGATCGGCCTCTACAAATTCAGCACAGAGCCTAAAAATAGAGAGCAACTGAGCATGTGCAAAGCAGGGGGAAACAGTGTATTACTGGATTTTAAACAGTATAGATCAGTGATCTCAAAACTGCGGCCCTTTGCTTGCTTTTATCCAGCCCTTGGGGCACTATTTCATCCACTGATACCACAAATGGGGCATAATTCCCCCCAATGACACCAATGAAGAGGGCACAATTCCTCCCAATGACACCAAATGACATCAATGATGGGGCACAATTCCTCCCACTTACACCAATAATGGGGTGCAATCACTCTGAATGAAACAAACATGGGGCATTATTTTTTTCCCACTGACATCGGGACCTTTTCTACTCCCGCTGTCATCCTGATCCTTGCTTCACATCTATGCATTTTATTGTGGGTTGTATAAAGAAAAAAATAATAATAAGCTTGCTGCATTTTTGGATGTAAATTTCCAGCACATGGTTCTTCCACAGGGATTAATGGTACTGCAGTAAAGAACATCACAAATGCACTATAAACACAAGAAAAAGGCTCTGATTTGAGTGAGGCCTGAGGCACATTTACAACGATTGAAAAACTTCATTTATTTATTTTTTAAAATAATAAACATGTCTGCTCTGTGCAATAGTTTTGCACAGAACAGCCCTGATTCTCCTTTTCTAGGGTCCCACACCAACGCTTCTGCTCTTCGGGAAGTGCCCCATTCCTATGTGGGCACCCGTGTGGGCTCGATCCTCAGTCGCGCTGCCTGTGTCTATAGACACAGAGATCGCGGCTGGGCACCGTCCTTGCCTCCTCACCACAGGATTTGATCGACAATGGCTCCCACTGCTATCAACCTGCCCTATGAGGGGGGAAAGAGCAGACAGAGCAGACAGAGTTGCTGCTCTCGGGCACAGTGCTGGATCGAGATCGGCCTCAGGTAAGTATAAGGGGGGGGGGGGGGGGGCTGGGAATGCAATAGGGTAAAAAAACTTAAGCCCTTAGAACCACTGCAAATTAAGCAATGACAGCCACCATACTGCTATCCTCCTATTTAAAAGGGAAAGTATCATATTTTTCCATGTTTTAGATACATGTGTAAAAAGATCATCTTGATGTAAATAATCACATCAATCTTTTTGCAAATATTTCAAACATTTGGCTCCTCTGCATAGATTGCAATCCGTGGGGGGGCAGCCATATTTTCTTCATTCAGCCTCTACTTCATGCCTTGCAATGCTATACATATGATGTGCTTTACTTTTCGTACAACGGCAGTCTATTCGTCAGCTAAAAGTTTATTCTGTTTGGCCAATATCTTCTCTCCTAGTTGGTCAGCAAGGGGGGGGGGGGGGGGGGGGGGGACAGAGTTAAAATAAAGTGTTTGTAAACCTTAAAATAAAAAAAAAAAATCATGGATCTGTCTCTTTAATGTATTGCTATTTGTTTAATGCTAACATTATATGAATTCTGCTAGCAGTTCTTCTTGATTACCTGGTTTATCCTGCCGGTTCCTGTCATCTTGTTAACAAACTAGCATGGAAGCCGATCCATGGTGGTCAGTTTACGTCCTTTGTCATGCATTTAGATACAAGCAAGCTGTATGCTTGCACAGCGTGCTTGTATCTTCTGTGGTCTGGTTAAAGCCACGCCCCCCCGACCATCTCTCCTCCAATGATTGCCAGCGACATCCCTGGACTTTGCTGGGTAAAGGCGGAAGTGGCACAATTCTGCCGGGGCTGATTGCGTTTCATTGCCTTGGAAACGCTGATACCCGGTGGCATTACATCATTTCTTGCAATGAAATCTGGCCCGGCTCTGTAACCTCCACACCTGTGAATTGCAGATCTGTGAAGAGCGGTCACGTGATCTGCATATCAATGGCATAAAAAAGAGCTACGGGCAAGTTTTGTTTTTTTTTTCTAAATGCAAGCCAATGTTTTTATAATGTATGATAGCATCTCTTCAAAAATGATTTTCTGGGTAATTAACTTTAATTAAACACTAATCTCTTTCCTCCTGTAAGCACATGTGCATGTAGTGTGACCTGATTAGCACCTTCTCCCTTTCCCAGTCTGAGTGTTGCTGTACACAGGATGTCAACAGGCTGATAAGTCAGGCCGAGAATATTTTTGAAGGAATAGACAACTGCATTAATGGTCAAGGGGAGGAGGGGGTGGTGAATCATTGAAAGCATTCTTCAG
Source organism: Lithobates septentrionalis (assembly GCA_037952835.1). Classification (NCBI taxonomy): domain Eukaryota; kingdom Metazoa; phylum Chordata; class Amphibia; order Anura; family Ranidae; genus Lithobates; species Lithobates septentrionalis. Next base: position 659,819 of record JBBDGP010002424.1, read on the forward strand.
GACTGCCAAGGTGTGAATACTTTTGAAAAGCCTGTATTACCATCCAAAAATGAACGGTTCTAGGCACAGCATCCCCCGAAAGAAGCCCCGTCTCAAGAAACATACCTTCCTGGTCATATGGCTGGGAGGCCATAATGCACTGCTGCCACAATCCCAGGCTGCCATTACAATGATAGAGCGCATCTGTGTATGCCTTCTCGTCTGCCCTCTCCAGCTCGCCAAGGAATTTACTGGCAGCCGTCTCGCTGACATTGGCCAGGACCGGAGAGGTGAAGTAGTGGTACCAGGAGACAGTGCCCACTGCAGCTGACAGGTAGATGACAGACAGGAGGGACAAGACGCTCCCAATCACCAGCGCGGTGGCAAATCGGTTATCCATGGTGTTTGGTTAATCGGTTTCTCTTTTCTCAGCATACGGAGGGAGCATCTGGCAAAGGAAAAGCAGACAAGAGGTTAGGAATTGCAATACTTCAACTACATAATGGCACAAACAGATGAACAGGACAAAGAAACATTAATATTAAAGTGAAAGTAAACCCTAAATCGATTTTTCAGTATGTCTGGCATCTGGCATCGTGTATTGTGTACTGTATACTTGTGTATTGCGAGTGCACGTAGGTCTGTGAGTACCTGTGTATTGTCTTGTTGTGTACCTGTGTATTGTCTTGTTGTGTACCTGTGTATTGTCTTGTTGTGTACCTGTGTATTGTCTTGTTGTTTACCTGTGTATTGTCTTGTTGTTTACCTGTGTATTGTCTTGTTGTTTACCTGTGTATTGTCTTGTTGTTTACCTGTGTATTGTCTTGTTGTTTACCTGTGTATTGTCTTGTTGTTTACCTGTGTATTGTCTTGTTGTGTACCTGTGTATTGTCTTGAGTATTAGTGCCAGGAAGCTAGCTGTTAGGTAATTTGGACAGGGTAAAATCCCCAAATCCTCACTATATTCAATAGGTACGATGCCCGGCGGGTGTGGAGAGGAGACTCTTTGTACATCTTGCCGCATGTATGCGTTCCTTGATCATCCGATCGAGGGCGAATACTGCTGTGCAAAATGTAAGCACATTGTTTCCCTGGAAGCCCAGGTTCTGAATCTGGGGAAGCAACTGTCAGCACTGAGAAGTCCCTCCATACTAAAGGTGTGCCAGGAATGTACATGGCAGGTGCCGGCAGGGGCCAGCACAGAGGCAGGTGGAGACAAAGAGGTGCAGGCACTAGGAAAGAGTAGATGGGAGACAGTCAGGAGGGGTAGAGGGGGAAGTGCCAGGGAGGCCGATCCAGGACTGGAGCATCCCAATAAGTATGTTCCATTGAGTGACATTGGTGAAACCAGTCAGGGACCAGCACTGCTGGAGATGAGGGACTCTCCTAGCTGCCAGGGGAAGAACTCCTCCAGTGAGAGTGGGGGGGAAGCGAAGGAAAAGGAAAGACAGATTCTGGTGGTAGGGGACTCAATTCTTAGAAGGACAGAGAGGGCAATCTGTAACCAAGACCTGAAGCGCCGAACAGTATGTTGTATACCGGGCGCTCGGGTTCGGCACATCACGGATCTTGTGGACAGATTACTGGGAGGGGCTGGGGAAGACCCGGCTGTCATGGTGCACGTTGGAACCAATGACAAAGTCAGAGGCAGATGGAGTGTCCTAAAGAACGATTTTAGGGATTTAGGTGCTAAATTGAGGAAAAGGACCTCCAAGGTAGTATTCTCAGGAATACTACCGGTACATCGAGCCACACCAGAAAGGCAGAGGGAGATTAGGGAAGTAAACAAGTGGCTGAAGAGCTGGTGTAGTAAGGAGGGGTTTGGGTTCCTGGAGGACTGGGCCGACTTCTCAGTCGGTAACCGGTACTATAGAAGGGATGGACTGCACCTAAATGAGGAGGGTGCAGATCTGCTGGGAATGAAGATGGCCAAAAAGTTAGAGGGGTTTTTAAACTAGGCGATGGGGGGGAGGGTCCAGAGACAGTGATAGCCAGCGCGGAAGATATTCCAGAGGGTAGTATTGGGGGCATTAGTGGTAGGTTAACCAAAGCACAAAAACACAAGGTGAGTATAGTAACAAGTCCTAGTTGCAATCTTGAAACACCCAATACGAGAACAATATGCGACCGGTCTAAACTATGTGGCATGTTCACTAATGCCAGGAGCATGGCGGACAAGATGGGTGAACTAGAGATACTGTTGTACAAGGAGGATTTGGATTTTGTGGGAATTTCAGAGACCTGGTTCAACAGCTCTCATGATTGGCTGGCAAACATTCAAGGGTATACCCTATACCACAAGGATAGAGAGGGTAAAAAAGGGGGAGGGGTATGCCTATATATCAAGAATAATGTACAAGTGAGTGTGAGAGATGACATCACTGAGGGGGCTAGGGAGGAGGTGGAATCCTTATGGGTAGAGCTCCAAAGGGATGAAGCTAAGAGGAGAATAATACTGGGAGTATGCTATAGGCCCCCTAACCTGAGGGAGGAAGTGGAGACGGATCTCCTATCACAAATTGGATTAGCAGCAAGGATGGGAAGTGTTATCATAATGGGGGATTTTAATTATCCAGACATAGACTGGGCGGAGGGAACCGCGCATTCATTTAAGGCTCGCCAGTTCCTTAATGTCTTGCAGGACAATTTTATGGGTCAGATGGTAGACGCACCAACTAGAAATAAAACATTACTGGATCTACTGATTACCAACAATACAGACCTGATCACAGATGTGGAAATACGGGGCAATTTAGGTAACAGCGATCACAGGTCAATTAGTTTCAGTATAAATCACACAAATAGGAAACATAAAAGGGAACACAAAGACACTGAATTTCAAAAGAGCCAACTTCCCTAAACTACAAACCTTGCTAAAAGGCATAAATTGGGATAAAATATTAGGAACAAAGAATACGGAGGAGAGATGGGTTTGCTTTAAGAGCATATTAAATAAGGGCATTAGCCAATGTATCCCATTGGGTAATAAATTTAAAAGAGCGAACAAAAATCCTGGATGGCTTAACTCCAATGTAAAAATGCATATAAAAGCAAAGGAGAAGCCCTTCAAAAAATACAAGGTTGAGGGATCATCCTCAGCATTCAGACTTTATAAAGAATGCAATAAGAAATGTAAGGGTGCAATTAGGACGGCTAAGATAGAACATGAAAGACACATAGCGGAGGAGAGCAAAAAAAATCCCAAGAAATTCTTTTAACTATGTAAACAGTAAAAAAGGGAGGACAGACCATATTGGCCCCATAAAGAATGAGGAAGGACATCTGGTTACAAAGGATGGGGAGATGGCAAAGGTATTGAATTTATTCTTCTCCTCAGTCTTCACGAGTGAATCGGGGGGCTTCAGTAACCAAAACTGCAGTGTTTATCCTCATGACACAACACAGGAAGCACCTACATGGTTAACAGAGGACGGAATTAAAATTAGACTTGAGAAACTTAACATTAATAAATCACCGGGACCAGATGGCTTGCATCCGAGGGTACTTGGGGAACTCAGTCAGGTGATTGCCAGACCATTGTTCCTAATTTTTACAGACAGTCTATTGACTGGAATGGTACCAGCTGATTGGAGAAAAGCCAATGTAGCACCAATATTTAAAAAGGGCCCAAAAAACATCCCTGGGAATTACAGACCAGTTAGCCTAACATCAATAGTATGTAAACTCTTGGAGGGGATGATAAGGGACTATATACAAGATTTTAGTAATAAGAATGATATCATTAGCAGTAATCAGCATGGATTCATGAAGAATCGTTCTTGCCAAACCAATCTATTAACCTTCTATGAGGAGGTGAGTTGCCATCTAGATAAAGGAAGGCCCGTAGACATGGTGTATCTGGATTTTGCAAAAGCATTTGACACAGTTCCCCATAAACGTTTACTGTACAAAATAAGGTGCGTTGGCATGGACCATAGGGTGAGTACATGGATTGAAAACTGGCTACAAGGGCGTGTTCAGAGGGTGGTGATAAATGGGGAGTACTCAGAATGGTCAGGGGTGGGTAGTGGGGTTCCCCAGGGTTCTGTGCTGGGACCAATCCTATTTAATTTGTTCATAAACGACCTGGAGGATGGGATAAACAGTTCAATCTCTGTATTTGCAGACAATACTAAGCTAAGCAGGGCAATAACTTCTCCGCAGGATGTGGAAATATTGCAAAAAGACCTGAACAAATTAATGGGGTGGGCGACTACATGGCAAATGAGGTTCAATGTAGAAAAATGCAAAATAATGCATTTGGGTGGCAAAAATATGAATGCAATCTATACACTGGGGGGAGAACCTCTGGGAGAATCTAGGATGGAAAAGGACCTGGGGGTCCTAGTAGATGATAGGCTCAGCAATGGCATGCAATGCCAAGCTGCTGCTAATAAAGCAAACAGAATATTGGCATGCATTAAAAGGGGGATCAACTCCAGAGATAAAACGATAATTCTCTCGCTCTACAAGACTCTGGTCCGGCCGCACCTGGAGTATGCTGTCCAGTTCTGGGCACCAGTCCTCAGGAGGGATGTACTGGAAATGGAGCGAGTACAAAGAAGGGCAACAAAGCTAATAAAGGGTCTGGAGGATCTTAGTTATGAGGAAAGGTTGTGAGCACTGAACTTATTCTCTCTGGAGAAGAGACGCTTGAGAGGGGATATGATTTCAATTTACAAATACTGTACTGGTGACCCCACAATAGGGATAAAACTTTTTCGCAGAAGAGAGTTTAATAAGACTCTTGGCCACTCATTACAATTAGAAGAAAAGAGGTTTAACCTTAAACTACGTAGAGGGTTCTTTACTGTAAGAGCGGCAAGGATGTGGAATTCTCTTCCACAGGCGGTGGTCTCAGCGGGGAGCATTGATAGCTTCAAGAAACTATTAGATAATCACCTGAATGACCGCAACATACAGGGATATGTAATGAAATACTGACACATAATCACACACATAGGTTGGACTTGATGGACTTGTGTCTTTTTTCAACCTCACCTACTATGTAACTATGTCTTTCTGTATACAGTTTTCCAAGGCAAATCATTTTTCTAACCTACTGATCCTGCCAATAACAACTCTTATGTACTTTTGCAGGACGCCAACTGCTTCATAATGAAGCCTCATCAGCCTCCCGTGTAAGTTTATTCAGTTCTCATTGAGCAGCTTCTCCGATGGATATCATAGGCAGCTCAACAGTCAACAGAATGATCTTGTTCAGCAAGCTGACTATGATGATAACTGCGGAGCAGCTGTTAGTCTGCAACAGAAAGTGCCGTTACTGGCAGGAAATGTTACAACAGATTAACCGCTTGCCGACCGGCGCACACCGATGTACGTCGGCAGAGCAGCACGGCTGGGCAAAAGGGCGTACCTGTACGTCCATTTGAATTTCCCGCCGTGCCCGTGCGTGCGCGCGCCGGCCGGGAGCTCCGTGAGTCGGGTCGCGGGTCCCGCGGACTCGATCGCCGCGGGGAGACCCGCGATCGCCTCACGGAGCGGATGAACGGGGAGATGCCGTTGTAAACAGCATCTCCCCGTTCTGCCTAGTGACAAGTGTCACTCCATCTCTGCTCCCTGTCATCGGAGCAGAGATCAGTGACGTCAGCCACACAGCCCAGCCCCCTACAGTTAGTAATCACTCCCTAGGACACACTTAACCCCTCCCCGCCCCCTAGCGGTTAACCCCTTCACTGCCAGTGTCATTTACACAGTAATCAGTGCATTTTTAAACGCACTGATCGCTGTATAAATGACAATGGTCCCAAAAATGTGTCAAAAATGTCCGACATGTCCGCCATAACGTCGCAGTCACAATAAAAATCGCTGATCGCCGCCATTACTAGTAAAAAAAAAATTATTAATAAAAATGCCATAAAACTATCCCCTATTTAGTAAACACTATAACGTTTGCGCAAACCAATTAATAAACGCTTATTGCGATTTTTTTTACCAAAAATATGTAGAAGAATACGATCGGCCTAAACTGAAGAAAAAAAATGTTTTTTTTATATATTTTTGGGGGATATTTATTATAGCAAAATGTAAAAAATAATGCGTTTTTTTCAAAATTGTCGCTCTTATTTTGTTTATAGCGCAAAAAATAAAAATCGCAGAGGTGATCAAATACCACCAAAAGAAAGCTCTATTTGTGGGAAAAAAAAGGACGTCAATTTTGTTTGGGAGCCACGTCGCACGACCGCGCAATTGTCAGTTAAATCGACGCAGTGCCGAATCGCAAATAACGCTCTGGTCAGGAAGGGGGTAAATCCTTCCGGGGCTGAAGTGGTTAAAACAGATTTGCTTCAGAAAACTCTATACAGTGAGACATCACACCAGACATACTAAAAAATACATTTCGAGTTTACTTACACTTTATAAAAAGTTCTAGTGTTGGAGGGGTTACGTTTTTATTGCCAAGGACATTCCTCTCATCTCTTGTGTTGGTAACCATTGGCACTGGAACAGGAATGGAAGGAAATGTTTTCTTTTCGGGCGGGTATCCGATACCAAAGCATGCCCACAGGGACAAACCTTACAGCAGGGATATGCAATTAGCGGACCTCCAGCTGTTGCAGAACTACAAGTCCCATGAGGCATAGCAAGACTCTGACAGCCACAAGCATGACACCCAGAGGCATGATGGGACTTGTAGTTTTGCAACAGCTGGAGGTCCGCTAATTGCATATCCCTGCCTTACAGGTTCCCGATGACACAGAAGGGAGATTCTCTGTTTAGGAACGATCCCACCATCACAGCAGATCACGACATTCCACTTGGTCCAATGCTTCTGTTTATGTAGAGGGATGGGGCCAGCGGTGCTGGCAGAGGCTGCTGACATTGGCTATTTCATGAGTGCTTTCATGTACTACCTCTATATAGTGACTAGATGTGTCTGCGGGAGGCCTCCAACTTTACAAAACCCAAACTGAATGACTATGCAAGGCAAAAGAACAGGTTCCCTTTACATAAGCAGTTTATACTTACCTTCCACGTGTTCCTCTGTCCTCATTAGGGTTGTCACCTCATCCCTTTAAACCCGAAGTACATGGGTTCTGAGGCTAATTTAATGCAGATAATGCGCCAAGTGAGTTTAAAGCGGAGTTCCACACAAAAATGGAACTTCCGCTTTTCAGGTCCCCCCCCCCCCCCCCCTCCGGTGTCACATTTGGCACCTTTCAGGGGGGGAGGGGGAGCATATCCCTGTCTAATACAGGTATTTTGCTCCCAGTTCCGGGCATAGATACAGTGAGTTTAATTACCACCTTAATCAGCCACAGAACCTGTGTAATATATGACTTCGGGTTTAAAGCAATGAGGTGGCAACTCTACTCGGAATCAATGTTCACCTAACACGAAATTAGCAGAAGGGGACCAAAGGGTGGCGCTCAAGAGCTGAAAATCCTCGTAGTACATCACTCATGTTTGTTGCCTGACAATTGTGTACCGTTAGTACGCAAGACAAGATCCTGGCACACGCCCTTAAGACAGAAATCAATCGCTCGGTTGGCCAACAATCGGATCGTGTGTACGAGGCTTAAAGGGGTTGTAAAGGTTAGTGTTTTTTCACCTTACTGCATCCTATGCATTAGGGTTAAAAAACACCTGTCAGTGACAGGCCCTCAGCCCCGCCCCCCCCCCCCCCCCGGTTTTACTTGCCTGAACCCTCGAACTTGTCCCACGGGCCGTCTTTTTTTGCTAGGGGGTTCTCGGCTATTGATTGGATAGATTGATAGCAGTGCAGCTATTGGCTCCCACTGCTGTCAATCAAATCCAATGACGCGGCCGGCGGTGGGCGGGGCTGAGTCATGGACTGAATGCTGGACTCAGGAGTGCGCCCACAAGGTAACCCCCCGGGAGAGCGCTGATGAGGGGAGGAGCCAAGAGAGCTGCCGAGGGACCCCAGAAGAGGAGGATCGGGGCCACTCTGTGAAAAACTAGCTGCACAGTGGAGACAAGTATGACAGGTTTGTTATTAAAAAAAAAAAAAAAAACCCTGATGCCCCGTACACACGGTCGGATTTTCCGACGGAAAACGTGCGATTGGAGCTTGTTGTCGGAAATTCCGACCGCGTGTAGGGTCCTTCGGACATTTTCCATCAGAATTTCCGTCACACAAAATTTGAGATCTGGATCTCAAATTTTCCGACAACAAAATCCGTTGTCGTAAATTCCGATCGTGGGTACACAATTCCGACGCACAAAGTGCCACGCACTCTTAGAATCAAGCAGAAGAGCTGCACTGGCTATTGAAGTTCATTTTTCCCGGCTCGGTCATACGTGTTGTACGTCACTTCGTTTGCGACGGTCGGAATTTCCAAAAAGATTTGTGTGACCGTGTGTATGCAAGACAAGTTTGAGCCAACATCCGTCGGAAAAAAATCCCATGGATTTTGTTGTCGGAAAATCCTATCGTGTGTACGGGGCATTAGTGTCACTTTAACCACTTCCCTACCGCTGTATAGTCATATGACGCGCGCAGGAACCCTTCGTCCCTCAGGGCGGGCGTCATATGACGTCCTGGGATTCCCTGCATTGTAGAGAGCGCACGCCCGCCGCATCACTTGGGACCCGATGCACATGCCTGGCGGCCGCGATGTCCGCCGGGCACCCGCGATTGCCCGTTAACCGAGCAGGACCGTGGATCTGTGTGTTTAAACACACAGATCCACATCCTGTCAGGTGGGAGGAGACCGATCCGTGTGTTCCCATTACAGAGGAACACCAATCTGTCTCCTCCCCTTGTGAGTCCCCTCCCCCTACAGTTAGAATCACTCCCTAGGACACACAGTTAACCCTTTGATCACCCCCTAGTGTTAACCCCTTCCCTGACAGTCACATTTATACAGTAATCAATGCATTTTATAGCACTGATCGCTGTATAAATATCACTGTTCCCAAAATAGTGTCAAAAGTGTCCGCCGCAATATTGCAGTCACGATAAAAAAAAAAAAATTAAAAAAAAAAAAAAAAAAAAAAAAAAAAAAAAAAAAAATCGCAGATCACCGCCATTACTAGTAAAAAAAATAACTAAATAATAAAAATGCCATAATTCTATCCCCCATTTTGTAGACGCTATAACTTCTGCGCAATCCAATCAATATCTGCTTATTGCAAATTTTTTTTTTACCAAAAATATGTAGAATACGTATCGGCCTAAACTGAGGGAAAAAAATTGTCTTTTTTTTTTTTTAAATTGGGACATTTATTATAGCAAAAAGTAATAAATATTGTGTTTTTCTTTTTCAAAATTGTTGCTCTTTTTTTGTTTATAGCGCAAAAAATAAAAACCGCAGGGGGTGATCAAATACCGCCAAAAGAAAGCTCTATTTGTGGGAGGGGGGGGAAATGATCAAAATTAATTTGGGTACAACGTCGCATGACCGCGCAATTCTCATTCAAAGTGTGACAGCGCTGAAAGCTGAAAATTGGCCTGGGCAGGAAGGGGGTGAAAATGCCGGGTATGGAAGTGGTTAAGAAAGCTCATAGGTTTACTTTACATGACTAACCAGAGGCAGCCTGTATTTATTACGGCAGACGCGCGGGGGGGGGGGGGGGCTGGGGGGGTGTAGAGTTGCCACCTCATTCCTTTAAACCCGAACACATATGAATTACACAGGTTCTGAGACTAATTGAATGCAGATAAGGCACCAAGTGAGTTTAATTACCAGCTTAATCAGAACCTGTGTAATTAATATGTGTTCGGGTTTAAAGGGATGAGGTGGCAACTCTAGGGGGGGGGGGGGGGGGTTGTTAGTGCCGTGCCGCCGGGGGGGGGGGGAAAGGGGTGGTTGTTTGCCGCCCACCCCCAACAAACAACCCACCAGCCTCCACTGATGGTAGCACACAATGTAGACGTGTTCTCCCGTAAACCGTTGTCACCCTGGGGTCATTCCTCTCTGGAGGGGACACCACGCCTTCCTCTGCCATCAAACGGGTAAGGCTCCAATCACATGCATGTGTTCTGGGAACATACGTAGAGACGCGCTCGTTCCTACTACACGCAAAAAAAAAAATCTGCTACAAACCCACGTTGTGGTTGCAGTGTTCTAAATGAACGGCGCCTCAAACGCGGCTAGCGGAAGGCGTTTTTTTTATCACGCCCAAAAAAAAAGGAAGAAAAAAGTGCAAAGCTAACGGCCCAAAACATTACGAAAGTTTCTTTGGCGTGTTTGTTGTGTGAACGGTCTTCTATGCCGCATTTGTTCCTTTGTGCAAAAAACGTGCGTCAGCGCGACACGTGGGGCCTACGGGGGGGGGGCAGAGATGGGTGTCCTCTCAGATATAAGGTGGAGAAGACATTTCCAACCTCCTCAGAAGACATGCCACCATTCTTCATAGGACCTGAGTGCCCACTCATGGACAAGTCACTGGTGACAGGTTCTCTTCAGCATTCTCCAGCACATGTCCTGGTCCTCTCACTTCTTTCACAAAACAAATAAGCTAAACAAGCCTCACATACACCGTTCCATAATTAGCGAACAATAGCCTCACCCTCTCCCTCGACTTCTATCAGCTGTTTCTTCCTGGGTCACGGCGCGCAATGCTCTCTGGGAGATGTAGTCTCTTCGTCTGTATGTGTCTGCTGCGCCCTACTGGTGAGATGTGATATCGCAGCCTGTTTCTCAATAGAGACAGAATCGGTTTAGAGGTGACACTCGTGCAATGAGCGCTGCTGCCACCAGGTGGTCAGAAATGGAATTGCAGCAGTGGTGATTCTCATAGTGAGAGGAGGAGACACTCATAGATGGGGATAGAACATTCTCAAGCTGGGTTCCATAAACCTAGGGTTCCTAAGAGGTGGCTTGGATAAAAAAAAAAGAGGTACCTCCTTGTATGGGACTTTAAAAGACCACCACCTCTCAAGTAAAAAAATATATCTTTATTAGAAAATAGATCTAGACAATGGTCTTGGATAAAAAGACGTATAACGTCTACACACTGTGTAGACGTTATACGTCTTTTTATCCAAGACCATTGTCTAGATCTATTTTCTAATAAAGATATATTTTTTTACTTGAGAGGTGGTGGTCTTTTAAAGTCTCATACAGGAGGTACCTCTTTTTGTCCTATTGTACCAGGGATGGAACCACCACACTCCACATCTGACATGGTGGAGGTCTTCCTTTCTTTCTCAGAGGTGGCTTGGGGGTTCCTTGAGCTGTGGTTGATTCACCTCACATTTTGATGGTGTTTTGTCAGGTCCAACTCCACCAGCTTTCCGCCAACGTGCTTTTTATTTGTATTGTAAGAGGTGCATTCTTCCTACTCCCCACCAATGTATGGGGCATATTTTAACCACTTGCCACCCAGGCCAATTCTGACATTTCTCTCCTACATGTAAAAATCATCATTTTCTTGCTAGAAAATTACACAGAACCCCCAAACATTATATATGTTTTTTTTTTTAACAAAGACCTTAGAGAATACAATGGCGGTCATTGCAACTTGTTATCTTGCACAGTATTTGAGCAGCAATTTTTCAAACTCATTTTTTTTTTCGGAAAAAAAAAACAGTTTCGTGCTTTAAAATAAAAACAGAATAGAAAAGTTAGCCCAATTTTTGTTGCATAATGTGAAAGATGAAGTTACGCCGAGTAAATAGGTACTTAACATATCACACTTCAAAACTGCACACGCTCGTGGAATGGTGCCAAACTTCGGTACTTAAAAATCCCCATAGGAGACGCTTTAAAATTTCTTACTGGTTACATATTTTGAGTTACAGAGGAGGTCTAGGACTAGAATTATTTCTCTCGCTCTAATGTTCGCTGCGATACCTCACATGTGTGGTTTGAACACCGTTTTCATATGTGGGCGGGACTTACGTATGCATTCGCTTCTGCATACGAGCACAAGGAGACAGGGGCACTTTAACATTTTTTTATTTTTTTTTTGTTAATTTTACTTTAAATTTTTTTAGTTTGACACTTTAAAAAAAACAAAAACATTTTTGATCACTTTTATTCCTATTACAAGGGATGTAAATATCCCTTGTAATAGGAATATGGCATGATTTGGTCCTGTTTACAGTGAGATATGGGGTCAATAAGACCCCACATCTCACCTCTAGGCTGGAAAGCCTGAAATAAATAAAAAAAAATGCAGAGGCCGGGCGTGACATCATATAACATAGTGTCCGGCCTCCAACGATCATAGAGACTCCGGCGACCATCTGGTCCGCCGGAAATCTCTATGGTAAACATCCGGGGCCGGCAGATCTGTTCTCCGACTCACCGATCACAGCGATTGATTGTTCTTACGGTGTAGGTAATCACCGGCTGAAAAAGCCAATATCTGAATGATGCTTGTAGCTGCAGGCATCATTCAGATATCCCCGCACAAAGCCCAGGGCATCATATGACAGGCCGGCCAGCCGTCGGTAAGTGGTTAAATTGACCCACGATGAATTGGTTTTAGTTTGGATTCTTTGACACTCACGGTAGAGTGTGGTGGCCTCTGAAGAGCCATCCACATGATCGCTTTTCAAAGGGCATATGACATGCAGCGAGAGGGCATTTTATCCCCTCCCCACTGCCTGATTTATCCCTATAGTGCTGCAGTACCATGCCACAATCATCTGCATTATACGTAGTTGCAACACAGCCCCATTGAACTTAATGGGCAAGTCTGAAAAAGCAGAGCCTCTTAGTTAGAGGAAATCCCTGCAAAATAATGGAATACACTGGGGTCCCCATTAGAAGATTTCCATTTTATTACTTTTCTGGGGACAACCCAATATTTGGGTTTTTTTTTTATTCTCACTTTCAATGATAATGGTAAACAAGAAAAGACAAATAAAGAGGTTGAATCTCTCTAACGGGGACACAGACAGCAATGAAAACCTCATAGGTGTTCTAATCCCACTCCACTCTATCCAAAACCAAAAAAAAAAAATGTTGCCTTTAGTTAGACTGCTTTTACACTGAAAGCGCCGGCCGTTATTGCTAAAGCGCCACTCGTTTTAGCGGCGCTTTTTCGACCGCTAGCGGGGTGCTTATAACCCCCCAAAAAAAGGGTTAAAAACTCCTGTTTTGCAGCGCTTTCAAAGCACTTTTAAAGCACTTTGAAAGCACTGCCCATTCATTCTAATGGGCAGGGTGTTTTGGGAGCGCTAAATACAGCGCTCTCAACCCGCCTCAAAGATGAACGTCCCGCAAGCGTACCGCCCAGTGTGAAAAGGCACACTGGAATGAATGGGAGGTGGTTTTCAGAGACTATTTCTAGTGCTAAAGCACCTGAAAACCACCCCAGTGTGAAAGGGGGTCTTATACTTTCAGGATGAATGGGTTAACACTACCTCCCTCTCCCACCAGGGGGAGCTGACAAGCAGAAGCTGCTTAAAGCGGAGTTCCACCCACATTTTACACTCCTCACCATCCAGCACGTGTACCCTTAAAACGAACTGGCATTTTTTTTATTTTTTTTTTTATTGGGATCGCTTACTTTATTTCAGCTTTTATCTTTTTTTCACTTCCTCCTTAGTGGCCGCGGACCCGCACGTCATTTCCGGCTTTGCAATGTCTCCTGGGAGATGTGTGTCGTCAATCCCAGGAGACAATAGGCAAACCTGACCTACAAGTGTTTATGCTGCTCGCACCGCACTGCGCATTTGTGAGATCGACAGGTGCATGCTGGGTAGCCAGCATGTACGGAACCCAGGAAGTAATACACTGCAGCTTCAGATGCCCACACAGGAGATGGCCGCAGCGTGCTGGGACTTACTGAAGTAAGAAAGCAACGCTGCACATATACAAAACGGCCCTTAGTTCATAGAATAGCTTTAGTAGGCTACACTAAGCTTCAGTATTACAGGAGTATTTTTATCTAAAAAGTAAAATTTCAACTGGAACACTGCTTTAAAGTGGTTGTAAACCGTTACACCACTTGTACCTACCTGCACGGTTTAGGAGATACTTATCATATACGATTGCGCCAACGTCATCAGCGCATGTGCACTGAAGAAATGGCTCGCTCGTGCTGTTTCTTCAGCAGCGAGCTCCCGTTGCATGGGGTTGAGTAACCTTGTGATTGAGCCCTATATCTGCAGGCTCTACACCTTTCTTTGGAGTACTACACAACGTTTGTCCCTTGCTGGTCCTCCTATCTTCAATACTAGTCTAACAGACTCACTCTGTTTTAGTACCCCTAGGACAGTGATGGTGAACCTCGGCACCCCAGAGGTTTTGGATCTACATTTCCCATGATGCTCATGCACTCTGCAATGTGGTTGAGCATTATGGGAAATGTAGTTCCAAAACATCTGGAGTGCCAAGGTTCACCATCACTGCCCTAGGATATGAGGAGATGCATCACTGGTTTAATGCCACTGGCCATATGAAGTTGGCCCTAAAATGATGCAGGCCTTGTTAGGCAGGAGATCAATCCACCACTACTAATGAAAACCCTGGTGACTGCTAGTGGAACCCTCGTTAAAAAAAAAAAAGCTACATTTACTATTGCCATGAAATGCCCACAATGTTCCTGATAACCAGAAATAAGTATTTGGATCACACAAGCAAGAGGTAGATTTTTCTCAAAATAATGAGATTTTTTTTTTTTTACAATTGAAGATGTTAATCTTTTTCTTTCATACCCCAGTTGAAGTCTTTGTAGACGAAACGTGTCTGGTTTGATGAGTCCTTTCCGTGCCATTGCACCTTTTTGAATTTCATGCTTTTGAGGTCACAGAGGAAATTTTTTTACTTGATGCAATACATCTTGGAATCTATGTAAAGCCTTTTTATGATAAATAAACACGCAACCATACGGTTTTTCACTATGTGGAGGCTTTCTGTTGTTTTTTATGGATGCTGTTAACCATAAACCTACCAAAGGGTTCTGTGGTGGAAGGAGGTTTTTTTTACCATCTGGGACATTGCCACCCTGATCCATATTCTCACATGCCGGGTCGAGGTTGCCTAAGGTGGCTCAGCTGAGGAGGAGGAATTGCACCACTCGCTATCCAGAGCTTTGATATCACATGAAAAAATAGATAAATAACTGCGCATCAAAATTAAATAATGTTAACCATCTAAGCTGCAGAGTCCTATATGTGACACAAACACACAGAAATCAAGTGAGAAAAATATTGACTCGCGCTCAAAGCAAAAAACTAACATGTGTATGACTGGAAAAAAAAGTACTCAGCCGATAATAAGTAAATATTGTGAAAACATATGATAAATGTGACAAACTTGATATTAGATTGAAAAACTGATCCCACTTCCCCTTAAAGGAATATATTCAATAGCAAATCAAATTCATACATAAACCATAAGGGATAACAGTGTATATAAAGGGTAATGTCTTAATTTGAAGAAAAATATGAAAAAAAGGGGAGGGGAAAGTCCATATACAAAAAACACCCTGTAAGTGCTGTAGTAATGCAAAAAAAAGGGTCCAATTAAAATGAAATCCCAGATGTGTGGGTCCACCACCGTAAATGAAGTGACTGGCCGCTTACCGGAACCCCATGACCCCCCGTTACAGAGGGTCTAAATGGGCATTGTAGTCATGCAGGCCTCTTGAACCCATTGGGAAAGAGAGCCCTGACTGTTGGGGGCATAACCAGGGCGGAGTATGGTGACTAGGGGTCACGGTGGATTGGTGGGGGGACGGAGTGGGGTTGGGCCTGAGCTCACTAAGGTGGTTGCCCCAGGGGATTCTGGGCCTTTTTGGTGAAGAAGATCGGTAAGAGCTGTGGCTGAACCCCACCCTGTCCCTCCAACCATGGACACCGAGCTTCTCCTGGCCAGGGTCCGGGAGATGGCTCTTCAGGGTCAGGCAGGGTGGCTTTTCTCCCTCCTGACCCCTGGGGATTCCTCTCCTATTCCCACACCTGACCCCCCTCAGGATTCCCCCCCCAGGGTTAGAAGGCGAACTCGGCCGCCTTCCCGCCTCAGCCCCAGCCCCTCTAGGGCCTCCTATTGCCCCCCTCCACATCCGTCCTCTTCTCCCCCCCTCCTGCTCCTGTCTCTCCCCTGCCTGTTCCGACGGGGAAACACCCTTCCTCTGCCCCCCCCGTTGTCTTCCGGCACGGAGAAGGTCCCCTGCGCGGGCTAAGGCCTCCACTCGGGCCTCGTCGCGCTGTCCCCGGTCACGCAGCCCCCCGCTCCAGCGTTCACCCTGCCCCCCCCCCTCTGATGTGGGAGGCGGGCCGGGCTGGAGCCGCAGCGCTCCCCGGCCCCCTCACTCATCCTCGTAGTACTGCCGCCAGCGCGGGGGGCGGGGGGGTCCTGAGCGGCCGACCCGCTTATTCCTCCGCTGGGAAATCATCGGGCACGAAGGGGAGGAGGAGGCGGGTCGGTCCGCCGGCCGCCACTGCGTCCTCCGCAGCTGTCCTCGGAGCCGGCGATGATCGCTCTGCCGAGGACTTGGAGCCGGTCCGGCGCCATCTAGTGGACGGAGTGCTCCCTGCGCCTGACAGGGCGGGAGTTTTGAATATCCACACACCACAGCTGGGTGCTAGGTGCGCTGGGCAGCACAGCAGTGTGGTGTGTGGAGAAAGTAATGATGGGCCACAGCACTATCCCCCTGCGCCTGCCTGGGCAGGAATGTTAGCACAAGTGCAGGATCAATCCTGCGGAGTTCCTTCTGTGCCTGGCAGGGCAGGGGACAGGTATCTTCCTCCCACGTCCCAGGATGCGGGAGTTGGCGCGAGGCACATCTCCCCTGCGCCCGGCAGGGCGGGCGATGTGTGGTTGACCCCTCCCCCTCTGATACCCCGTGCCCACCGGCAGCCTCCTGCGCCCCGCAGGGCGGAGGCCAGCCGGGTGCGTTTGACCTCCACCCCGTCGGTGGGGCAACCGTGTCCCTACGTGCCTGTCCGGGCTGGCGGTCCTGATGGGATGCCCGCATCGGTTGCCCTTCCTCATCCCCCTGCGCCCGTCAGGGCGGGGGATCTCGGCTCCAGACCCGGGCTGGCGGCGGCATCCGCCCCGGGTCAACCAAGAGGAGCTGGCAGGTGTACCTGCCGTTGCTCAGCCTCTGTCCATGGTCAGTCGGATTCGACCGGGTCTGTGGTTGGACCCCCGCCCTTGGACCTTTCCCTGAGTCGGGACAGCACAGCAGATTACGCAGCCCGCCTACGCTTGCAGTCTTCTGAAATCGCCTTGGAATCGGATTCGCTGCCGGGCCCGGTGGCCGATCGTCCATCACCCGCGATGCCTCCTCGACCAAGTGAGTATGACTGCGAGTTAATTTGGGGTAGAGCTGCTGATGCTTCCGTATCGGGCCCGGAGGATCGCATAGCGTCGGTTGTAAAATCTGTTCTCTCTAGTATGGGTGTCTCGGGATCGCCCAACCCCACCTCCGCTTATGGGGGTGCGTTGTGGGCTGTGTCGCCGACAGGTACCCACTTGGCGGAAGAGACGAAAGAGAAGATATGGCATCGCGAATTCGTCGACTTTCTTACCCTCGTTCCGCCGGATAGGGAGACGATCGACAAATCTCGACGGGTTGACGTATCGGCGCAGGGTGACAAACCCAAACAGCTTCCTAGGACGTTCGGGAACTGGCTGCAGGAGTTTTGTGCCTATGCGGGAGTGCTCAGTGAGCGGTTCCCGGAGTTGGCCACTTCGTTATTTTGCTATTTGGACCTTATTTGGGGTGCATACAAGGTCTATGGGGGTCAGTGCTGGTTTCATTATGACACTCAATTTCGGCAGAAAATGGCGGCACGTCGGGAATTTCGTTTTGATTGTCAGGACGGTAGCCTGTGGTTGCTGCTTATGTGCCCTCACAGGCCTTCGTCCTTTCAGTCCGCGGTCGGCGCCCCTCAGTCCGGAGCATCGGCCGCTCCTAAGAAGGGTATCTGCTGGCTTTTCAACGAAAGCCACTGCAAGTGGTACTCCGCCTGTCGTTTCAGGCATGAGTGCTCCAGTTGTGGAGGGGCTCACCCCGCCAGTAAGTGTTTTAGAAAGGGAAAACAGTTGTTTTCCAGACCCGGAACCAAGACTGACCTTCTTAAGCCGGAGGACGCCGGTGAACGTCATAAAAATGCTTCCCTGGCTAGACCGGTACCCCCTTCATAGAGAGGCCCTGATTCTGCGGGACGGTTTGGACCGAGGTTTCTGGATCCCCTTTACCCCGTCGGACGCCCCGACCATGTCTCATAATTTAAAATCAGCGGAAGAATTCGAGTCCGTCGTGGCCGAGAAGCTCTGGAGGGAATTGGAACTGGGAAGAATGGCAGGCCCCTTTGATCTCCCTCCTTTCCACAACCTGAGGGTATCTCCTCTCGGTGTGTTCCCAAAAAAGGCGGAGGGTAAATTTCGCCTCATTCATCACCTTTACTACCCTTCTGGCTCCTCGGTGAACGATGGCATTGACCGGGAGGAATCCAGAGTGCACTATGCGTCCTTTGACAGAGCGCTTCAGCTGGTCAGGGCAGCGGGGCAGTCTGCCCTTCTGGCAAAAGCGGACATTGAGTCCGCGTTTCGCCTCCTCCCAGTCCATTCGGACTGTTTCCACCTCCTGGGTTGCTACTTTCAGGGTAGCTATTTTTTTTCGACATGTGCCTCCCTATGGGTTGTGCCATATCGTGTTATTTTTTCGAGCTATTTAGTAGCTTCCTTGACTGGGTGGTCACCCAGGAGGCGGGTATTCAGTCCATTCTGCATTATCTTGATGACTTTCTTTTTGTGGGTCCAGCGGGCAGTGGGCAGTGTCTGTGGCTGCTCACTGTTTTTTCAGGATACATGCAGGCTTTTCGCCATCCCACTGTCCGCTGACAAGACTGAGGGTCCCATCACAGTCCTGTCATTTTTAGGTATTGAGATAGACACAGTGGCGATGGTTTTTAGGTTGCCTAGTGACAAGTTGTCCAGGCTCCTCTCGTTGGTCCGTTTGGCGAAGGGGGCGAAGAAATTACAGCTGAAACAGCTACAGTCGTTGCTGGGTCATCTGGTTTTCGCCTGTAGGGTCATCCGGATGGGTAGGGCCTTCTGTAGGCGACTGTCATGGGCCACGAAGGGCATAACTGCCCCTCACCACTATGTCAGGATCACCAAGCCTATGAGGGATGACTTGGGGATTTGGCTATCATTCTTGCAGACTTACAATGGACAGTCGTGCTGGTTGCGGGAGGAAGTACCGAACCCACAGCTGGAGCTGTATACCGATGCTGCAGGCTCCTGTGGGTTCGGCGCTTTCTTTCAAGGGGACTGGGCTGCTGAACGCTGGCCGGCCTCATGGGCCTGCATGGATTTGTTGCGCAACCTCACCCTGCTGGAGCTGTTTCCAATTATTGTTGCTGTTGAGCTCTGGGGTGAAAGGTTGCGCAATCACCAGGTGGTCTTCTGGTCGGATAACATGAGTGTGGTGCAGGTGGTGAATAAACAGTCAGCCAGTTCTCCTCCGGTCGTTTCGTTGCTACGGTTTTTAGTTTTAAAATGTTTACATTTCAACATCTGCGTTAGGGCTAGGCATGTGCCGGGTACCTCTAATGATATTGCCGATGCTCTTTCTCGTCAACAGTTTTGCCGTTTTCGAACACTGGCTCCGATGGCTTCTTTGGAGGGCCTCCCCTGTCCGGCCCACTTATGGAACCTCGTTTCCGGCGTTTGACTGAGCTCCTCCGGTCGTCGCTCTCCTCGCGGACGTGGGCGGCGTACTGCCGGGTTTGGCATGAGTGGGTCCAGGCGTCGGGCGGTGAGTTTAACATTTATTCTCCGGATGAACGTCGTTTAACCTTATTTGCCTATTTATTAGTTTTATCGGAAAAAGGCGTCTCCGGGTCGACGGTTTCATCCGCGTTGTCGGCCCTGTCATTTTGGTTCCAGCTCTTAGGGTGGGAGGATGTAACAAAAGCTTTTCTTGTCCGGCGGGTTATCCGGGGTTGGAAGCGGGTTACGCACCTCCCGGATACCAGACGCCCTATATCTGTTCAGATTCTTTTGGGCATCTTGTCTCTTCTTCCGAATGTATGTTCATCGGAATATGAGACTCTCCTTTTCAGGGTAGCTTTTTCTTGGGCTTTCTTTGGTGCCTTTCGAATTGGCGTCAAAGTCAAAATTGATCCCGGGGGGCATCCTATGGGAGGACGTGGCGTTGTCGCATCGCAGTGTCACGATTTTCTTGCGTTCATCCAAGACTGATTGTTTTGGCAAGGGCCGCCGGGTAGTCTTGCATTATTGCGGCGGCCCCTTTTGTCCGGTGTCCCTCCGCTCGCCGGGCAGAGATCCGAACTTACGGCAGGAACTTGGGATTCTCATACGATGTGGCGAGGATACGATGGATCGGGTTGCGTGGGTTACGTTGGACTCAGGTTCTTCAGGAATGTAAGCAACTTCGTGCCCACGTTTCTGGTCCCATCATCCTGGTCATACATGCGGGTGGGAATGACGTTGGATATATGCGATCCGTGGACATCATATCTGCTGTAAAAAGTGACATTGCCCAATGTTGTGCTTTCTTTAATAACCTGACAGTTGTTTGGTTGGAAATCGTGCCCCGCTCGGTATGGGCGCGTGATGTCCCTGGCCCCCTTCTAGAACATTTTCGTAGGAAGGTCAATGCCCAAGTGGCTAAGTTTGTGCGCCAGATAGGGGGTGTAGTGGTCCGCCACAGGGATCTGGAGGGTGATAATCGCGATTTGTTGCGGAGGGATGGAGTTCATCTGAATGACATCGGGCTGGATATTTTTAATTTGGGTCTCCAGAGGGGCGTGGAACAGGCGCTGGCTGCGGTGGGGCGCCAGTCAGTAGCTTACTGACAGGCGGGTGGCGGTTTTTGGTGACCTTGCCAGCAAAACACGGCGGTAAGAGGTACGCCCTTCACGCTAATTGGGAGATAGACAGCAGTCCAGCACTTATGGTAAGGACAGGCCCCTCAGTTATCTCCCTTTCCACCAGTCGGAACTGAGTGCTCACAGTGCTACTGTGACTGGCACTGTGGAATGTTAAATGTATGTTTAAGTTGTTAAAGAGTTGAATTTAATAAAAGCTGTGGCCTTGCCCTTTCCAACATGAATGGTGGTAAGTGGTCTTTATTGGATGGGAAGAAGGGGTAAGGTCTAAGTTGGATGGATCATGGTATGGACCTGGGTTTATTGCACCTCAGCAGTCATGCAGGCCTCTTGAACCCATTGGGAAAGAGAGCCCTGAATGTTGGGGGCATAACCAGGGCGGAGTATGGTGACTAGGGGTCACGGTGGATTGGTGGGGGGACGGAGTGGGGTTGGGCCTGAGCTCACTACGGTGGTTGCCCCAGGGGATTCTGGGCCTTTTTGGTGAAGAAGATCGGTAAGAGCTGCCCACCCTCCCGCCCTTTATATGGTTGGTACGTCACAGCTTGCTGCGGTTTTTGGTGACCTTGCCAGCAAAACACGGCGGTAAGAGGTACGCCCTTCACGCTAATTGGGAGATAGACGGCAGTCCGGCACTTATGGTAAGGACAGGCCCCTCAGTTATCTCCCTTTCCACCAGTCGGAACTGAGTGCTCACAGTGCTACTGTGACTGGCACTGTGGAATGTTAAATGTATGTTTAAGTTGTTAAAGAGTTGAATTTAATAAAAGCTGTGGCCTTGCCCTTTCCAACATGAATGGTGGTAAGTGGTCTTTATTGGATGGGAAGAAGGGGTAAGGTCTAAGTTGGATGGATCATGGTATGGACCTGGGTTTATTGCACCTCAGCAGTCATGCTGCTCGGATAACTCGGGAACTGGAATGATGACCGGATTGGAACCTCTCAAACTGTATTGGGGCTGTATAGCGAATGGATCCACAGGGAAAAAGGCAACACTCGACCCTCAATGGAGTGTAGACATCATATAGGGGAAACAGAAGAAGGCTCCCATAGTGTAAAATCAATTGGTATTTTATTAAAAAACATAGTAAACACTCACATATAAAGAGCAAATATCCTCTGATGAGAGGCAGTCTGTGACACCGGCCAGATGTGCACAGGCCGCCCGTCCTGCTGGAGTACAATGATAGAGGAAGGTGACGCGATGACACCGCTCAGCCCTACGCTGCGTTTCGCAAAAGAATTGCGTCTTCCAGGGGCACCTCGGTCATCATTCCAGTTCCCGAGTTATCCGAGCAGCATGACTACAATGCCCATTTAGACCCTCTGTAACGGGGGGTCATGGGGTTCCGGTAAGCGGCCAGTCACTTCATTTACGGTGGTGGACCCACACATCTGGGATTTCATTTTAATTGGACCCTTTTTTTTTGCATTACCACAGCACTTGCAGGGTGTTTTTTGTATATGGACTTTCCCCTCCCCTTTTTTTCATATTTTTCTTCAAATTAAGACATTACCCTTTATATACACTGTTATCCCTTATGGTTTATGTATGAATTTGATTTGCTATTGTATATATTCCTTTAAGGGGAAGTGGGATCAATTTTTCAATCTAATATCAAGTTTGTCACATTTATCATATGTTTTCACAATATTTACTTATTATCGGCTGAGTACTTTTTTTTCCAGTCATACACATGTTAGTTTTTTGCTTTGAGCGCGAGTCAATATTTTTCTCCTTTGATATCACATGCCTGATTGATGCTACCTTCTGGTAAGTGTATTTAATCTTCTCCCATGGGTGGTGCATGCATACACGGCGGTGAGTCCTTTAGTCCTACACGCCTGAATTCCTTCCTATCAATATATACTAATGGATTAATGTTTTAATCACTAATGGGACTATACTACCAGTGTTGATTTACAATTTGTACAGTGCACTTTATTTAGAGACACTATCAATCAGACTTCCCGACAGAAAAAGTCCGATGGGAGCTTTTGGTCGGACATTCCGACCGTGTGTATGCCCCATCGGACTTTTTCTGTAGGCATTTCCGACGGACTCAGATATAGAACATGTTCTAAATCTTTCCGTAGGAAATGCCGATGGAGTTTAGCCCGTTGGCAAGTCTGATCGTGTGTACGCAGCTTTGGAGTTTTGCACATCCGCCTGCACTGTATTGTCTAATAACCTTGACAGTGTCTCTTGACATATATGTAATCGCAGTGGTTATAATCTATAAGTTTTATAGTTTGCGGCACACCTAGGAAGATGACACATCCTGTGTGTAATCAGGAAGAATGTGCTACAGCCTAAGGGTCTGATCAGAAAGTAGTGATCCAACATGCAGAGAACTGGAAGGGCCTGTCTGATTGGGCATCAGTTGAATGAATCATTTATATAGGCCCTTAGGGGTTCCATTCACATTGACGATTAGCACACCCTGCGGATTCTTCCATTCCGAATGACAGGTGTGTGCGAATAGCTGCACACAAAACTATGAAAGGCCGCCGTTAGCCGCCGCTATTCGTGAGCAGCCATTACCTGCAGTGATCATGGCTGGACACATTTTGTACGCAGCTATTCGCACACAACTGTCATTTCAGCCGCAGGAATCCGCAAATTCTTGCCACCAGAAATCACAGTGTGTGCTAATCACCCATGTAAATGTAACCTTAAGTTACAGATTTAACAATACCTTTTTATGGATCTCACAGATCAAACTTTGACTGTGTGTGACCAGCTTCTGATATGTAATCTGTCACTATTGTAAACAACAAAGCCGTACCATACATGGATCGAAATTTGGCCAGTCCTGAGGGAAAAATTTCAATCCATGTATGAGCTAGCGGGTTGTACACAAGTTGATCTATCGATCGACTTGTGTACAACCAGCCTGTTGGTTTTTTTCTGAACGATGAGTGCCGCAGACTCCCCGCTGGCAGAATACAAACCGCTGTGATTTGGTTTATTTAAATTTTTTTTCGTTTAATTCACCAGTTGAATGAAAAAAAAAAAAAAAGAATTATGTATGGCCAGTCTAATGCCTGGTACACACGATGAAATTTTTTTTGCATGCGAAACTCATATGGAAACTGAAGAGTTTAATAAAGTTACAAAAATTCTCGTACAACAGACTAAAAATGTGGAAGCGATGTGATGTGTTGTAATGTATTTGTATTGTATTTTGGAATGACAACTGTACTGATTAAATGAAAATTGTATGATCTGGTATCGTATGAGAAAATTTTTAGTGCTTTTTCACTCGCATAATATCAGTTGAACTGTTGTGATTGGCTCTGGAAAGCTGTGTACGAACAATCAGATTATCGTACACTCGAATCGAATGCGGTATTTTTTTGTATGATTTTTTAATCGTGTGTACGGGCCATAAGTGGTCACCTTAAGGCTGGGTTCACACTACTGCAAATTGGATGCGGGTGCAGCACGGTCCCCTAGAGGACTGCTGAGAATTACCTGCTCATTTGCACAGCCATGACCTGGTGAACCTTCCATCCCATCTAAAACTCTGGGTTCAGACATCCTTGTATCACTGTATAGCAATAATCCAACAACTCAATGTATTTAGGTTCTAGGAATACTTTACTTGAACCAATAAAAGGGGAAGTTGTTGCAAAGAGGAGGTAATAAATCTGCTGAGTTTCAGGCACAGCGCCAACTCAGCAAAAATATTCCTCTGAAATACACAAGACAATATTTTAGCAACAACAACAATATAGTTACATAGTTAGTAAGGTTGAATAAAGACACCAGTCCATCCAGTTCAACCTGAGTCAGTGTGGGTAGGTGTCTACAATTGTCCCTGTCCCCATGCATTGTGTCTCATTAAGATGCTCATCTATTTTATCATTATTAATTTAGGGTACCCATATAGCGCTGTCAATTTATGCAGCACTCCACACATATATTGCTCCCTACCCTCAAGGAGCCCACAATCCAAGGTCCCCAACTCATTCTTATACTATGGCCAATTTTGGACAGAAGCCAATTAACCCACCAGCATGTCTTTGGAGTGTGGGAGGACCTGGAGGAAACCTACGCAGGCACAGGGAGAACATGCAAATTCCAGACAGGTAGTGTCATGGTTGGGATATATACATACAGTATATGTACACTTCCTTTTAGATGTACTGTTACCCCCTAGTGCACCCCTAAAAAATTCCACTTGCCTGCTCGCATTTTGCGAGTGGATTTTGAGGGCTGTCGAGGGTGGGCTGCCTGGGAGCGAGGGGGGGGAGAGCACCGCCGGCTGGCGGGTTGTATGGGAGTCCTTCTCCAAGCGCTTGTGGGGGGGGGGGGGAGAGAGAGGAGAGAGCCAGCTGGGTGATTCAGAGCATGAGGGACATCACTAGTGGTTTTCATTTCAATAGCCGAGTGTTCCCTGCACTCGCTGTCACACACAGCCCCGCCCCCTGGTCCCTGGGAATTTGATAGACAGATTACCCGTCCAATCCCGGGATGAGTGACGTGTATCAAAGTCCCCGGGCCAGGGGGCGGGGCTGTATGGGGCACAGCAATTGGAATCAAAGCTGTTCCAGTGATGTCCCTCACGCTCTTATCCGGCCGGCAATGCTCTTCCTCTCCTCTGCTCCCCTGCATGATGGACACAGGTAAGCTGCATGATTTACACAGGTAGGCAGCATAATGGACACAGTTGGCAGCATGATGGACACAGGTAGGTTGCATGATTTACACGGGTCGGCAGCATGATGGACACGGGTAGGCAGCATGATGGACATGGGTGAGGCTGCATTGGTGGACAAGGGTGAGGCTGCATTGGTGGACACGGGTGAGGCTGCATTGGTGGACACGGGTGAGGCTGCATTGGTGGACACGGGTGAGGCTGCATTGGTGGACACGGGTGAGGCTGCATTGGTGGACACGGGTGAGGCTGCATTGGTGGACATGGGTGAGGCTGCATTGGTGGACACGGGTGAGGCTGCATTGGTGGACACGGGTGGGCTGCATTGGTGGACACGGGCGGGCTGCATTGGTGGGCACGGGTGAGGCTGCATTGGTGGACTGTCATGGTTATGCAATAGAGTTTGTTTGTCAGCTTACCTGTCTCCATGTGTTCATCTCTAAAGACCAGCTGTCTCTCACCTGACTGCTTTTATTAACTCTCCTCTAGCACGGCTCCACCCCAGCTCCTATCAGAGAACTCTATATTAACCTCTGCATTGCAGGCCAGCCCTGCTAATCAACCTTTGTGTGTTTGGCTTCCTCTTCCTGCCTGCCGTGTGCTCTACATTTGTTTCTGTTACCGACCTTGGCGTGTTCTCTACTATTCCTGTCTGCTCGTGACCCTGACCTTTGGCGTGTCCCCGACCATCCCTGTTTGCCTGTGACCCTGAACCTTGGCGTGTACTCTGTTGTCCTTGTCTGCTTGTGGCCCTGACCTTGGCTTATTCCTTTACTATCCCTATCCTCCTGTTGCCTACTGTGGGTGTGAGCTGGGGGACCCTGGGGGTCGCGACCTGGAGCCAGTTGCAGCCCAGTCCATCCTCACCACTAGAGGCTCTGATGAACACCCGCTGGCTCTTAGACTCCGCGCCCCAGGGAATCCTACGCTATAACCCCGGTGGGATCCGTGTTGGTGTTCCAGCGACCCTGCCTTCCTTATACCCGGACTCCCATCCGCAGCAGTCAGCCGTAGGGTCCACTGCCTTGCAGTGCACTCCTGATCAGATCAAAACGGTGTGCATCTGTCACCTAGCCTCAAGGTGACCTGACAGTTTGATCAGCCATGGACCCGGCTGACGTGCCGCTTCCTGCAGCCGATCCATTGCAGGGCATAGTTCGCAGACTCGAGACCCAGGAATCTAATCAGACTCAGGTGATGCTATTCCTTAAGGATCTGGCTTCCCGCTTCGAGCAGCTCCAGGCCTCCTTGAGAAACCCGAGCCTGCAGCCTCAAGTACAATCAGCAGCTGCATCTATCCCACCAGTCACAGCCACACATTCATATTTACTGCCAGCTCTGTCCCGTTTCTCTGGGGACTCCAAGGCCTGCAGGGGCTTCCTCAGCCAATGCACCATACATTTTGAGCTCCAGCCTCAAAACTTTCTGTCTGATCGGCTAAGGTAGCCTATATCATTTCCCTCCTCTCTGGTGAAGCTTTAGCTTGGGCTGCCCCCCTGTGGGAGAAGAATGACCCGGTGGTTTCCAGCCTGTCCGACTTCTTGAAGCTTTTTCCTAATATCTTCGAGGAGCCAGCTCGGGTTTCTTCAGCGGCTAGTGCACTTTTACGCCTTCGCCAAGAATCTTGTTCAGTGGGACAATATGCGCTTCAGTTCCGTATCCTCACAGCTGAATTGAGCTGGAACAATGAGGCCCTGGTCGCAACCTTTTTGCATGGCCTCTCTGACCGAGTGAAGGACAAATTAGCAGGAAAAGCCACCCCCGCTGGTCTGGACAATGTAATTTTCTTGTGCAATCAGATTGACATTTGTTTCCAGGAGAGGTCCCTAGAAAAAAGACGCCAGCACCCCCTAGGTCCTAGTCAGCCAAAACTCTTCCCCTGTTGCTCTGTGGAGCATCCTCTGCCTGCTGAGGAACCTATGCAGCTGGGCCGGACCAGACTAACCCCCGAAGAATGTGCTAGACGCAGAACTCTGGGCTTGTGTCTTTATTGTGGTGGCAAGGGTCATTTTCGTGACTCCTGCTCGCTTCGTCCAGGAAACGCTCGGGTCTAATATATTTGGAAGGTGGAGTATTGGACCCAGAAACATCACCTTCTCGTCTTCTTCTTCCAGTGTTCCTCCATGTAGGCCCTTCTCCCCAATCGGTCCTATCATATCTGGACTCCGGGCCTGGAGAACTGCTTCTTCTATGAAGCTTACCCTTTCTCCTCTCACTACACCACTGGTAGTCTCGGCAATTGATGGCACTGTGCTCCCAGGGGGCCCTATAGGTTTCCAGACGCTACCTATTAGGATGTCGGTAGGGATACTCTACCAGGAGTGGATTTCCTTCCTCATTCTACCCAAGGCCTCTACCCCCATTGTATTGGACCTTCCTTGGCTACAGCTCCACTCTCCACATGTGGACTGGGTCTCTGGGCAGATCCTGGCTTGGGGTCCTGTTTCTCGTCCTGTCTTCTCAAGGTGGTCCCCTAGGAGAGACTTCCCATTGCTACCACATCCGTATCTTCTGATCTTCCCGCGGCATACAGCGATTACCGGGATGTGTTCTGTAAGAAGTCTGCTGATGTGCTTCCTCCCCACAGATCTTTTGACTGTGCCATTGACCTTGTCCCTGGAGCAACTCTGCCCAGGGGTCGTACCTACCCTCTGTCCATTCCAGAGACCCAGGCCATGTCTGAGTATGTCGCCGAGAATCTGGAGAGAGGTTTCATCCAGAAATCCTTGTCGCCTGCAGGAGCAGGGTTCTTTTTCGTTGCTAAAAAGGATGGTACCCTCAGACCCTGCATCGACTATCGAGGGTTAAACGCAGTGACCATCAAAAACCGATACCCCTTACAGCTAATATCTGAGCTATTCGACAGGTTGAAGGGGGCTTCCATTTTCACCAAGTTGGATCTCAGAGGTGCATACAATCTCATTAGAATACGGGAAGGTGACGAATGGAAGACTGCGTTTAACACTAGGGACGGGCATTACGAATACCTGGTCATGCCTTTTGGTTTGTGTAATGCTCCAGCTGTGTTTCAGAACTTTGTCAATGAAATCTTCAGGGATCTGCTGTATCAGTTTGTTGTCATCTATCTGGATGACATTCTCATCTTTTCCGAAAATCTGCTTGCTCACAGAAACCATGTCCGCACCGTTCTTCAGCGCCTTAGAGAGAATAATCTCTATGCCAAGCTGGAGAAATGTTCCTTTGAATGTCCTGAGGTCCTGTTTCTGGGATGTTTTGTTTCTAGTTTGGGTCTTCGCATGGATCCCGGAAAGGTCTCAGCCATTACCAACTGGCCCCTTTCTGCTAGCCTCAAGGCCACACAGCTCTTTCTTGGCTTCACAAATTATTATAGGCAGTTCATAAGGAATTACTCTTCCATTGCCGCACCTATTATCGCTTTAACCAAGAAGGGTGCAAATGCCAAAGACTGGCCTTCCGAGGTTGTCTCTGCATTTCATGATCTTAAGCAGGCCTTTGTTTCTGGACCTCTCTTGAGGAGACCAAATCCTGGAGACCCATTTTTTATTGAAGTAGACGCTTCTTCGATGGGGGTGGGAGCTGTGCTTCTTCAGTTCTTTGAGAAGAGACGTCAATCATGTGCGTTCTTCTCCAAAAAATTTTCTCAGGCAGAGAGAAATTATGCCATTGGTGATCGGGAACTTCTCGCAATTAAATTGGCGTTGGAAGAGTGGCGTCATCTATTGGAGGGTTCCCCTCACTCCATTACAATCTTTACTGATCACAAGAATCTACAATATCTACAGAATGCTAAACGTCTGAACCCCAGACAGGCCAGGTGGAGTCTCTTCTTTTCCCGTTTTAAATTCACGATTACGTACAAACCTGGTTCCTGCAACGGTCGGGCTGATGCGCTCTCTATGTCATTTGACACTTTGGACGAGGAGTCCACCCCTGATCCTAAGCAGATTATTCCGACCTCATGCATTGTTGCCCATTCTACCTTTGTTCCCACGGAGCTAAGAGCTAAGATCCTTCGTTGGGGACATGATTCCAAGGTGGCAGGTCATACTGGGTTCCTCCGATCCTTCCTGCTCATCAGTCGTCTCTACTGGTGGCCTAACCTCCGCTCGGATGTTAACCACTTGACGACCGCCTCACGCCGATGTACGTCGGCAAAGTGGCACGGACAGGCAAAATCACGTACAGGGTACGTGATTTGCCTTCCGCGGGTGGGGGGTCCGATCGGACCCCCCCCCCGGTGCCCGAGGCGGTCGTCTTTTGTCCAGCGGCGATCGGTGATGAGGGGGAGACCATCCGTTCGTGGCCCCCCCCTCGCGATCGCCGCCGGCCAATGAGAACACTCCTTTGCTGCTGTATGCTAAACAGCAGCAAAGGAAGTGATGTCATCTCCCCTCGGGTCGGTATTTTCCGTTCCGGCCCGAGGAGAGACGACATGTGAGTGAGTGCACAACACTACACACACACAGTAGAACATGCCAGGCACACAAAACACCCCGATCCCCCCCCCGATCGCCCCCCGATCCCCCCCCAATCACCCCCCCCCCCCTGTCACAAACTGACACCAGCAGTTTTTTTTGTTTTTTTTCTGATTACTGCATAGTGTCAGTTTGTGACAGTTACTGTGTTGGGACAGTGAGTATTACCCCCCTTTAGGTCTAGGGTACCCCCCTAACCCCCCCTAATAAAGTTTTAACCCCTTGATCACCCCCTGTCACCAGTGTCGCTAAGCGATCATTTTTCTGATCGCTGTATTAGTGTCGCTGGTGACGCTAGTTAGTGAGGTAAATATTTAGGTTCGCCGTCAGCGTTTTATAGCGTCAGGGACCCCCATATACTACCTAATAAATGTTTTAACCCCTTGATTGCCCCCTAGTTAACCCTTTCACCACTGATCACCGTATAACCGTTACGGTTGACGCTGGTTAGTTCGTTTATTTTTTATAGTGTCAGGGCACCCGCCGTTTATTACCGAATAAAGGTTTAGCCCCCCGATCGCCCGGCGGTGATATGCGTCGCCCCAGGCAGCGTCAGATTAGCGCCAGTACCGCTAACACCCACGCACGCAGCATGCGCCTCCCTTAGTGGTATAGTATCTGATCGGATCAATATCTGATCCGATCAGATCTATACTAGCGTCCCCAGCAGTTTAGGGTTCCCAAAAACGCAGTGTTAGCGGGATCAGCCCAGATACCTGCTAGCACCTGCGTTTTGTGCCTCCGCCCGGCCCTGCCCAGCCCACCCAAGTGCAGTATCGATCGATCACTGTCACTTACAAGGCACTAAACGCATAACTGCAGCGTTCGCAGAGTCAGGCCTGATCCCTGCGATCGCTAACAGTTTTTTTGGTAGCATTTTGGTGAACTGGCAAGCGCCAGCCCCAGGCAGCGTCAGGTTAGCGCCAGTACCGCTAACACCCACGCACGCACCATACACCTCCCTTAGTGGTATAGTATCTGAACGGATCAATATCTGATCCGATCAGATCTATACTAGCGTCCCCAGCAGTTTAGGGTTCCCAAAAACGCAGTGTTAGCGGAATCAGCCCAGATACCTGCTAGCACCTGCGTTTTGCCCCTCTGCCCGGCCCAGCCCAGTCCACCCAAGTGCAGTATCGATCGATCACTGTCACTTACAAGGCACTAAACGCATAACTGCAGCGTTCGCAGAGTCAGGCCTGATCCCTGCGATCGCTAACAGTTTTTTTGGTAGCATTTTGGTGAACTGGCAAGCGCCAGCCCCAGGCAGCGTCAGGTTAGCGCCAGTACCGCTAACACCCACGCACGCACCATACACCTCCCTTAGTGGTATAGTATCTGAACGGATCAATATCTGATCCGATCAGATCTATACTAGCGTCCCCAGCAGTTTAGGGTTCCCAAAAACGCAGTGTTAGCGGAATCAGCCCAGATACCTGCTAGCACCTGCGTTTTGCCCCTCCGCCCGGCCCAGCCCAGCCCACCCAAGTGCAGTATCGATCGATCACTGTCACTTACAAAACACTAAACGCATAACTGCAGCGTTCGCAGAGTCAGGCCTGATCCCTGCGATCGCTAACAGTTTTTTTTGTAGCGTTTTGGTGAACTGGCAAGCACCAGCCCCAGGCAGCGTCAGATTAGCGCCAGTACCGCTAACACCCACGCACGCACTGTACACCTCCCTTAGTGGTATAGTATCTGATCGCATCAATATCTGATCCGATCAGATCTATACTAGCGTCACCAGCAGTTTAGGGTTCCCAAAAACGCAGTGTTAGCGGGATCAGCCCAGATACCTGCTAGCACCTGCGTTTTGCCCCTCCGCCCGGCCTGGCCCAGCCCACCCAAGTGCAGTATCGATCGATCACTGTCACTTACAAAACACTAAACGCATAATTGCAGCGTTCGCAGAGTCAGGCCTGATCCCTGCGATCGCTAACAGTTTTTTGGTAGCGTTTTGGTGAACTGGCAAGCGCCAGCGGCCTAGTACACCCCGGTCGTAGTCAAACCAGCACTGCAGTAACACGTGGTGACGTGGCGAGTCCCATAATTGCAGTTCAAGCTGGTGAGGTGGAAAGCACAAGTAGTGTCCCACTGCCACCAAGAAGACAAACACAGGCCCGTCGTGCCCATAGTGCCCTTCCTGCTGCATTCGCCAATCCTAATTGGGAACCCACCGCTTCTGCAGCGCCCGTACTTCCCCCATTCACATCCCCAACCAAATGCAGTCGGCTGCATGAGAGGCATTTTCTTTATGTCCTCCCAAGTACCCCTACCCAACGAACCCCCCAAAAAAGATGTCGTGTCTGCAGCAAGCGCGGATATAGGCGTGACACCCGCTATTATTGTCCCTCCTGTCCTGACAATCCTGGTCTTTGCATTGGTGAATGTTTTGAACGCTACCATACACTAGTTGAGTATTAGCGTAGGGTACAGCATTGCACAGACTAGGCACACTTTCACAGGGTCTCCCAAGATGCCATCGCATTTTGAGAGACCCGAACCTGGAACCGGTTACCGTTATAAAAGTTAGTTACAAAAAAAGTGTAAAAAAAAAAAAAATAAGAAATAAAAAAAAATAGTTGTTGTTTTATTGTTCTCTCTCTCTCTATTCTCTCTCTCTATTGTTCTGCTCTTTTTTACTGTATTCTATTCTGCAATGTTTTATTGTTATTGTTATTGTTATTATGTTTTATCATGTTTGTTTTTCAGGTGTGTAATTATTTACACTTTACTGTGCTTTATTGTTAACCATTGTTAACCATTTTTTTGTCTTCAGGTACGCCATTCACGACTTTGAGTGGTTATACCAGAATGATGCCTGCAGGTTTAGGTATCATCTTGGTATCATCCTTTTCAGCCAGCGGTCGGCTTTCATGTAAAAGCAATCCTAGCGGCTAATTAGCCTCTAGACTGCTTTTACAAGCCGTGGGAGGGAATGCCCCCCCCCCCACCGTCTTCCGTGTTTTTCTCTGGCTCTCCTGTCTCAACAGGGAACCTGAGAACGCAGCCGGTGATTCAGCCAGCTGACCATAGAGCTGATCAGAGACCAGAGTGGCTCCAAACATCTCTATGGCCTAAGAAACCGGAAGCTACGAGTATTTCATGACTTAGATTTCGCCGGATGTAAATAGCGCCATTGGGAAATTGGGGAAGCATTTTATCACACCGATCTTGGTGTGGTCAGATGCTTTGAGGGCAGAGGAGAGATCTAGGGTCTAATAGACCACAATTTTTTCAAAAAAGAGTACCTGTCACTACCTATTGCTATCATAGGGGATATTTACATTCCCCGAGATAACAATAAAAATGATTAAAAAAAAAAAAAATATGAAAGGAACAGTTTAAAAGTAAGATTAAAAAAGCAAAAAAATAATAAAGAAAAAAAAAAAAAAAAAAAAACACCCCTGTCGCCCCCTGCTCTCGCGCTAAGGCGAACGCAAGCGGCGGTCTGTCGTCAAACGTAAACAGCAATTGCACCATGCATGTGAGGTATCACCGCGAAGGCCAGATCGAGTGCAGTAATTTTTCCAGTAGACCTCCTCTGTAAATCTAAAGTGGTAACCTGTAAAGGCTTTTGAAGGCTTTTAAACATGTATTTATTTTGTTGCCACTGCACGTTTGTGCGCAATTTTAAAGCATGTCATGTTTGGTATCCATGTACTCGGCCTAAGATCATCTTTTTTATTTCATCAAACATTTGGGCAATATAGCGTGTTTTAGTGCATTAAAATTAAAAAAAAGTGTGTTTTTTCCCCAAAAAATGCGTTTGAAAAATCGCTGCGCAATTACTGTGTGAAAAAAAAAAATGAAACACCCACCATTTTAATCTGTAGGGCATTTGCTTTAAAAAAATATATAATGTTTGGGGGTTCAAAGTAATTTTTTTGCAAAAAAAAAAAAACTTTTTCATGTAAACAATAAGTGTCAGAAAGGGCTTTGTCTTCAAGTGGTTAGAAGAGTGGGTGATGTGTGACATAAGCTTCTAAATGTTGTGCATAAAATGCCAGGACAGTTCAAAACCCCCCCAAATGACCCCATTTTGGAAAGTAGACACCCCAAGCTATTTGCGGAGAGGCATGTCGAGTCCATGGAATATTTTATATTGCGACACAAGTTGCGGGAAAGAGACAAATTTTTTATTTATTTTTTTTTTTTTGCACAAAGTTGTCACTAAATGATATATTGCTCAAACATGCCATGGAAATATGTGAAATTACACCCCAAAATACATTCTGCTGCTTCTCCTGAGTACGGGGATACCACATGTGTGAGACTTTTTGGGAGCCTAGCCGCGTACGGGACCCCGAAAACCAAGCACCGCCTTCAGGCTTTCTAAGGGCGTGAATTTTTGATTTCACTCTTCACTGCCTATCACAGTTTCGGAGGCCATGGAATGCCCAGGTGGCACAAAACCCCCCCAAATGACCCAAGCTATTTGCTGAGAGGTATAGTGAGTATTTTGCAGACCTCACTTTTTGTCACAAAGTTTTGAAAATTGAAAAAAGAAAAAAAAAAATGTTTTTTCTTGTCTTTCTTCATTTTCAAAAACAAATGAGAGCTGCAAAATACTCACCATGCCTTTCAGCAACTTGTGTCAAAATATAAAATATTCCATGGACTCAATATGCCTCTCAGCAAATAGCTTGGGGTGTCTACTTTCCAAAATGGGGTCATTTTGGGGGGTTTTGTGCCACCTGGGCATTCCATGGCCTCAGAAACTGTGATAGGCAGTGAAGAGTGAAAGCAAAAATTTACACCCTTAGAAATCCTGAAGGCGGTGATTGGTTTTCGGGGCCCCGTACGCGGCTAGGCTCCCAAAAAGTCCCACACATGTGGTATCCCCATACTCAGGAGAAGCAGCTAAATGTATTTTGGGGTGCAATTCCACATAGGCCCATGGCCTGTGTGAGCAATATATCATTTAGTGACGACTTTTTGTAAATATTTTTTTTTTTTTTGTCATTTTTCAATCACTTGGGACAAAAAAAATAAATATTCAATGGGTTCAACATGCCTCTCAGAAATTTCCTTGGGGTGTCTACTTTCCAAAATGGGGTCATTTGGGGGGGTTTTGTACTGCCCTGCCATTTTAGCACCTCAAGAAATGACATAGGCAGTCATAAACTAAAAGCTGTGTAAATTCCAGAAAATGTACCCTAGTTTGTAGACGCTATAACTTTTGCGCAAACCAATAAATATACGCTTATTGACATTTTTTTTACCAAAGACATGTGGCCGAATACATTTTGGCCTAAATGTATGACTAAAATTTAGTTTATTGGATTTTTTTTATAACAAAAAGTAGAAAATATCATTTTTTTTCAAAATTTTCGGTCTTTTTCCGTTTATAGCGCAAAAAATAAAAACCGCAGAGGTGATCAAATACCATCAAAAGAAAGCTCTATTTGTGGGAAGAAAAGGACGCAAATTTCGTTTGGGTACAGCATTGCATGACCGCGCAATTAGCAGTTAAAGCGACGCAGTGCCAAATTGGAAAAAGACCTCTGGTCCTTAGGCAGCATAATGGTCCGGGGCTCAAGTGGTTAAAGATTGCGTTAAGGCTTGTCATCTCTGTGCTCAGTCTAAATCTTCCACACAAGCCCCTGCTGGTTTTCTCATGCCCTTTCCCATTCCTAAGGAGCCCTGGTCTCACATCGCCATGGATTTTATCACCGATCTTCCACTGTCGGAGAATAATACAGCCATTTGGGTGGCAATTGATCGGTTCTCCAAGATGGCTCATTTTGTTCCTCTTTCTGGTCTCCCTTCTGCCTCTGCCTTGGTTCCCATTTTTGTACGAGAGATTTTCCGCCTTCATGGTGTTCCTTCCTATGTCGTTTCGGACAGGGGTGTTCAGTTTACGTCCCGTTTTTAGAGAGCCTTTTACAAATCCCTCAACATTACCTTGGATTTTACCTCTTCTTACCATCCCCAATCCAATGGCCAGACTGAGAGGGTTAATCAGGAGTTGGAGGTCTTTCTCCGTACCTTGGTCTCGGCTCATCACGATGATTGGGCATTACTACTCCCGTGGGCAGAGTTCTCCCACAATAATCATGTCAACGTCAGTTCTCAGAAAACACCCTTTATCACTGTTTATGGAAGACATCCTCAACTCCCTCTTCCTATGACCTGTTCTTCTGATATTCCAGCCTTGGCTACTGTTCAGGAATCATTCAATTCCATGTGGGCTGATGTTCATGATTCCCTCCAGAAAGCTGCCAACAAATTCAAGAGTTTTGCTGACCGTCGCAGGCGTAAGCCGCCTTCTCTTCAGCCAGGAGACAAAGTCTGGCTCTCCACCAGGAACACCAAACTCCGGGTTCCTTGTCTCAAAGTTGCCCCAAGATTCATTGGTCTGTACACCATAACTTCTAAACTGAATCCGGTTTGTTTCAAGCTCCAGATTCCCAAAAGCCTCAAAATCTCTAACTCCTTCCATGTTGCCCTTCTGAAGCCTTTAGTCCTCAATAAGTTCTCTCGTCCTCTCTCTACCGCAGCGCCGGTCTCTGAGGATAATAAGGAGTACGAGGTTAGCCAAATTTTGGATTCCCGACTCTGTAGAGGCATTCTCCAGTACCTCGTGCATTGGAAGGGGTTTGGTCCTGAGGAGAGATCGTGGATCAAGGCTTCTGAGGTCTTTGCACCTCGTCTGTTGAGGAAGTTTCATTTGAAGTTCCCCTCTAAACCTGGTCCCAGGCGGGGAAGGGGGAGGCCTCGTAAGAGGGGGGGTACTGTCATGGTTATGCAATAGAGTTTGTTTGTCAGCTTACCTGTCTCCATGTGTTCATCTCTAAAGACCAGCTGTCTCTCACCTGACTGCTTTTATTAACTCTCCTCTAGCATGGCTCCACCCCAGCTCCTATCAGAGAACTCTATATTAACCTCTGCATTGCAAGCCAGCCCTGCTGATCAACCTTTGTGTGTTTGGCTTCCTGTTCCTGCCTGCCGTATGCTCTGTGTTTGTTTCTGTTACCGACCTTGGCGTGTTCTCTACTATTCCTTTCTGCTTGTGACCCTGACCTTTGGCGTGTCCCCGACCATCCCTGTTTGCCTGTGACCCTGAACCTTGGCGTGTACTCTGTTGTCCTTGTTTGCTTGTGGCCCTGACCTTGGCTTATTCCTTTACTATCCCTATCCTCCTGTTGCCTACTGTGGGTGTGAGCTGGGGGACCCTGGGGGTCGCGACCTGGAGCCAGTTGCAGCCCAGTCCATCCTCACCACTAGAGGCTCTGGTGAACACCTGCTGGCTCTTAGACTCCGCACCCCAGGGAATCCTACGCTCTAAGCGCCGGTGGGATCCGTGTTGGTGTTCCAGCGGCCCTGCCTTCCTTACACCCGGACTCCCATCCGCAGCAGTCAGCTGTAGGGTCCACTACCTTGTGGTGCACTCCTGATCCCAATGGTGTGCATCTGTCACCTAGCCTCAAGGTGACCGGACATGGAAACGGGTGAGGCTGCATTGGTGGACATGGATGAGACTGCATTGGTGGACACAGATGAGGCTGCATTGGTGGACACGGATGAGGCTGCATTGGTGGACAGGTGTGATAAAATGCAAATATGCTGCATTTTGTCGCAGTGCACTGGACAGGACTGCATGCCACTCCATTAAGAGCCGGTGACAATCTCCTGCTATGTGAATTGGATGTGGGGAAATCTGCATCCAATTCGCAGTAGTGTGAACCCAGCCTAAAGCGGAGTTCCAGCCTCAAAAAAAAAAAAGTAAGTCAGCAGCTACAGGTACAGTCCATCTGAGTACCTCTCCCAGTCCATCCAAGTACCTGTCACAGTTCATCTGAGTACGCGAGTACCTGAGCACCTGTCACAGCCCATCTGAGTACCTGAGTACCTGTCACAGTCCATCTGAATACCTGTCACAGTTCATCTGAGTACCTCAGTACCTGTCACAGCCCACCTGAGTACCTGTCACCAGCCCATCAGAGTACCCGGGTACCAGTCACCAGCCCATCAGAGTACCCGAGTACCTATCTGTAGCCCATCAGAGTACCCGAGTACCTGTCACCAGCCCATCAGAGTACCCGAGTACCTGTCACCAGCCCATCAGAGTACTCAAGTACCTGTCACCAGCCCATCAGAGTACCTGTCACCAGCCCATCAGAGTACCCGAGTACCTGTCACCAGCCCATCAGAGTACCCGAGTACCTGTCACCAGCCCATCAGAGTACCCGAGTACCTGTCACCAGCCATCAGAGTATTCGAGTACCTATCTGCAGCTCATCAGAGTACCCGAGTACCTACCTGCAGCCCATGCCTCATAGAATATACGTTGGGGTGTTTGCTTTCCAAAATGGGGTCATTTTGTGGGCAATTCCACTGTCCTGGTGCTCAATGACCTTCAAAAGTGTGATAGGTAGGAATGAAATGAGATGTATAATTTATGCTCCTAGCACGCCTGAAGGTACTACTTCAGTGGTGGGCCTCTGTATGTGGACTGGCTGTGTAAATGTCTCACATATGTGGTATCACCATACTCAGGATGAGTAGCAGAATGTGTTGGGGTGTAATTTTTGCTATATACATGCTATGAGTTAGAAATATCTTATAAATTGACAACTTTGTGTAAAAAAAAAAAAAAAAAATAGGTTTTAATTTTCTTTCCACGTTTTCTGAAGACTTGTGTAAAAAAAATTAACCATTCAAAAGATTCATAATGCTTCATAGAATATACATTGGGGTGTTTGTTTTCCAAAGAAGGGTCATTTTGTGGGTAATTCCATTGTCCTGGTGCTCCAGGGCCTTCAAAAGTGTAATGCCCCGTACACACGGTCGAATTTTCCGACGGAAAATGTGTGATAGGACCTTGTTGTTGGAAATTCCGACCGTGTGTAGGCTCCATCACACATTTTCCATCGGATTTTCCGACACACAAAGTTTGAGAGCAGGCTAAAAAAATTTCAGAAAACAAAATCCGTTGTCGGAAATTCCGATCGTGTGTACACAAATCCGACGCACAAAGTGCCACGCATGCTCAGAATAAATAAAGAGATGAAAGCTATTGGCTACT
The DNA here is from genome assembly GCA_037952835.1 of Lithobates septentrionalis. Classification (NCBI taxonomy): domain Eukaryota; kingdom Metazoa; phylum Chordata; class Amphibia; order Anura; family Ranidae; genus Lithobates; species Lithobates septentrionalis. The sequence goes on from JBBDGP010002424.1 coordinate 698,702, forward strand.
GCCCCGTTTATAGTCCCGACGTACGTGTTTTACGTCACCGCGTTCAGAATGATCAGATTTTCCGACAACTTTGTGTGACCGTGTGTATCCAAGACAAGTTTGAGCCAACATCCGTCGGAAAAAATCCTAGGATTTTGTTGTCGGAATGTTCGATCAATGTCCGACCGTGTGTATGGGGCATTATAGGTCGTTAGGAAATTAGTTGTATTTAATACTCCTAGAACGCCTGACGGTGCTCCCTGCATGTTGGGCCTCTGTATGTGGCCAGGCTGTGTAAAAGTCTCACACATATGGTATCGCCATACTCAGGAGGAGTAGCAGAATGTATTTTGGTGTGTAATTTTTGCTATAGACTGTATTTATCGGCGTATAACACGCGTCGGGGTATAACACGCACCCCAAGTTTAGGAGGGAATTTTAAGGAAAAAACTATTTAAGGAAAAACTTACATCTAAATGCCCATCAATGCAGCCTTGCACAGCGTCCATCTGCAGCCTTGTCAGTGTCATTTGCCGCCTTGGTGTCATTTGCAGCCTTGCAGCCTTGGTGTCATTTGCAGCCTTGGTGTCATTTGCAGCCTTGCAGCCTTGGTGTCATTTGCAGCCTTGCAGCCTTGGTGTCATTTGCAGCCTTGCAGCCTTGTCAGTGCCTATCTGCAGCTTTGTCAGTGTCCATTTGCAGCTTTGTCAGTGTCCATTTGCAGCCTTGCCCAGGCTGCAGTTAAACTGCAGTGACTTGTCAGTGTCACTGCAGTTGGAAAATGGCGCCGCCGGCGCTGAGGTACACAGAGCCGGTGTCTGGCGGCGGCTCTCGGCCACTTTCGGCTCCTCTCGTAGTCCCTCCCGGGATGGGCGTAACTGTGAGCGGAGCCGAGCACCACCAATATACATAGATAGCCAAGTGTACTCGGCTAGGTTCGGCTAGCTCTGCTCACAGTCACACCCAGTCCCTGTGTCCATCATAGGGCGGGACTGGGCGTGACTGTGAGCGGAGCTAGCCGAGTACACTCGGCTATCTATGTTTATCGGCGGGCGGCGCTTGCTCCGCTCACAGTCAGTGGGGGATCGCAGGGGATCGGCGTATAACATGCACCAGCGAAAGTGTGTGTTATACGCCGATAAATACGGTACATGCTTTCCGTTAGAAATGTCTTATAAACTGACCACTTTGTGTAAAAAAAAAAAAAGTTTTAAATTTTCTTTCCACGTTTTCCGAAGACTTGTGGAAAAAAATTAACTGTTCAAAAGACTCATTATGCCTCATAGAATAGACGTTGGGATGTTTGCGTTGCAAAATGGGGCCATTTTGTGGGTTAATTCCATTGTACTGGTGCTCCAGGGCCTTCAAAAATGTAATAGGTCATTAGGAAATTAGAGGTGTAATTTATTCTCCTTAAACCCCTGATGGAGTGAGGCCCGGAACGACAAGAAAGAAAGGAAAATAGTGCAGGGCCGGGCAGGACAGTGTGTCTAGTGACACACATAGGGTTAGGTTGTCTGGGGTTTGGTGGGGGTGGAGGCAGCTGGAAACTTAGGGAGAGCGGCCATATAAAAGGAGGGGCGGAGCTTAGACGGTGTCCGTGGAGCAGGAAGAGACACGAGGAGGCAGGATTTCTCTCCTCCTACACAGCAATGGCCGACATCGATGTGATACTGGCCCGTTTGAGGCAGGCTGCGGCGTCCAAGGGACCTGAGTGGCTTCACAGCCAGGTTGCTGGGCTCTTAGAGAACGAAGCAGGCGGATCGGTGGCGGAAGGTGAGGGGACTGCCCGTGAGCGGAAGTCGCGGCCTCCTGCACGGTATTCGCCGGGACCCGATGGACGAACGGGTCGCCTGGCACGGAGCCCTAGAGGGGGAACAGTCAGCTCCACCGGCCAAGAGAAGTCACCCGACGGCCGCTGCTAGGCCCGGGCGGAATACTTGCCGTGGTCACAGCGCGGTGGGTGGGGCCACGAGGCAACATGGCGCCGCGTCCCCGAGTACAGGGTCCAGGCGTGCGGAATGATCGGAACCCCCAGCAGCTCTGCACGAGCCGAGGGGGGAGGACAGAAGGGAGAGAACAACCGCAGCAGTGTCCAGGGCAGTGAGTAGAGCCTGGCATGGGGAGGGACCTTCAAAGGGGCAGACAGCGGATCGAGCAGGGCGGCCCAGTAGCAGCCATTCCAAGGCGGCGTGGACTCCAGTCGGGAGGCGGGGTTTCGGAGGTCGGACAGGCCACGTCACAGTGGGTACATACGGCTTCTAGGAGAGATGCGCCTGGGGGGCTCAATACGCCGGCAAGCCCATCGCAAGGGGACCGGTCGGACGATGAGGAGTTGGAGGAAGGTGAGGTGGAGACACGCCAGCAAGATACGGCGGTGGAAACCAGATCAGCGGCTGTCGGGATGTCTCCGGGTCAGCCCGGTAAGTCCAGCAATAATTTATCTTTTACCAATGCTTTACAAAATTTATGGGGTGTGGTTACCACGGGTACGGCAGGGGCAGTCGCTCATTCGCCCAGTGTGACGGGACAGGGCCATGACCAACAAGTGGCGGGACAAGGATCCGCCAGTTCGGGGTCTGGGGGACAACTTAAAGAGTTGTTGGAGGGCCTGGGGCGCTCGTAGGGCGTTTTGGGAAGCAACCTCCTCAGGTGACCACGAGTGCTGTCTCGCAGGGAGCGCACAGCAATGGCGGGGGTTTGTCCTCTGGGGGGAGGCGACAGTTTCCTCAGGGGTGTCTACCGACAAGACCCTGGAGTCGGGGGTTGGTAAAGACAAGCCGGGAGAAAAAGCGGCAGCGGAGGCTGCGGGTAGGATGGATATAGTCAGGATTGCTGACGCAGCAAAATGCGAGGTATATGTCCGTTTTGAAGGCCCGCTTGGGGCGCATCTAAAACAGGAGGTGCGGGAAAAAATTTACAAAGGGGAATATGTGGAAATCTTTTCCTTGTTGCCGTTGGAAAAGTTTAACCTGGACAGGGTTAAGCCTGATGACTCCAAGAAGGAAGACGTTTGTTAATTGGTTACAAGCGTTCACTATCATGGCCAGCGTCATTGGCGAAAAGAACCCCGAACATCGTTCGGGGTTGTTTTGTTACATGGATGCTATTGGGGAGGCTCACAGAGTTTATGGGGGAACGGCTTGGCTGCGTTATGACGAGCAGTTCCGACAACGCAGAGCGGTTTGTCCGGCTCTGCGTTGGGACCATAAGGACATTAGCCTGTGGATGAGACTGATGTCCTCGGCTAGGGCCTCACCTCAGTCTTTTCAAGGGGGGGCCGGGGTGCACACTCCTCAGGACTACCGGCCGGCAAGAAATGGGGAGTGTGCTGGTAATACAATGAGGGAAACTGTAGGTTTGGGGGATCATGCAAATTCAAGCACGAATGCTCAGGGTGTGGGGGAGCCCACACACTTGCCAGATGCTTCAAAAAAAGGTAAACGTACCGGGGAGCCTGTTAACAAGAGGGATGACGCTGGTGAAGGTGGAAAGGATGCTGCCTTTCCTAAGTAAGTATCCGGATAGGGAAGCGGCATCGCTGATTACATCAGGTTTTCGTGAGGGGTTTAAAATACCATGTTACTTGGAGGTGGTTCCTCATATGGCACGGAATTTGAAATCAGCGTTGCAACACCCAGGGGTGGTGGGAGAAAAATTGGCAAAAGAGGTGGCATTAGGCCGCATGGTAGGGCCACTTGCGGTAAAGCCATTACCGGATTTGGTGGTGTCCCCGCCGGGTGTGGTGCCCAAAAAGGAGCCGAATAAGTTTCAGCTAATTCATCATTTATCCTTTCCAAAAGGGGGCTTGGTCAATGATTTCATCGACCCTGACGCATGCGCCGTGTCCTATACTTCCTTTGATGCAGCGGTGCGATGGGTCAGGAGGTATGGAAAGGGGGCACTGATGGCAAAATCTGACATAGAAGCTGCGTTTCAGCTACTTCCAGTGCATCCAGACAGCTTTAGGCTACTGGGTTGTCACTGGCAGGAACAGTTTTATGTTGATAAATGTTTGCCCATGGGTTGCTCCATTTCTTGCGCCATGTTTGAAGCGTTTAGTTCCTTTTTGGAGTGGGTGATTCTAATGTCAACGTTGCAACACATTGCTGGAAGGTTCGGAGAGCCATTGGCAGCCGAAAAAACAGAAGGCCCAACAACCGAGATTAGGTTTTTGGGCATTGTAATTGACTCCAAAGCAATGGAATGCAGGTTGCCGCTGGAAAAATTAGGGGATTTGCAGAAGGAGATCCGGGAGATCCATGGCATGCGGAAGGTGCAATTGAGGACCCTGCAGTCATTGCTAGGTAAGCTAAATTTCGCTTGTAGGATCATTCCCATGGGTAGGGTGTTTTGTCGGCGGCTGTTGGCAGCCACGGCGGGAATAAAAGCCCCCGCACAATTTATTAGACTGACTCGGGAGCATCGGGAGGACCTGAAGGTATGGTATCAATTTTTGTCGATGTACAATGGAAGATCAGTGTAGATGTCAGGTCCGGTAAGTAACTTCGATGTTGAATTAGCTACAGACGCGGCGGGTTCTACGGGTTATGGAGCATACTTTCAGGGGCAATGGAGTGCGGGACCTTGGCCACATTCGTGGGTGGAGGCGGGGTTTCTTCGTAACCTGGTATTGTTGGAACGGTTTCCAATTGTGCTGGCTATAGTGTGTTATGGGGACGGTCTTGCCAGAATTTAAAGTTGAGACTTAACTGTGACAACATGGGGGTTGTTCAGGTTGTCAATCGCATGTCAGCATCTTCACAACCGGTCATCAGGCTGATGCGGCAGTTGGTGTTGCGGTGCTTGCAATTGAATACCTTTATATATGCTGTACACATACCGGGGATTGACAATACATTGGCTGATTCGCTGTCTCGCTTTCAGTGGGACAAGTTCAGGGAACTAGCTCCGGCAGCAGAGAAGGAAGGGATTCCTTGCCCGGAGTGGATCAGGGAGCTGGCATTGGAGTCGCCGCGGGATGGATCCAGCAGTCAGTGAGTAAATCCACTTGGATGGCCTATGTGAAGGTATGGAGAGAATGGGCTGGCTTAATCCAAGAAGCTGGGGTGGACAAGGACGGGGCTGAGGTGCGCTTGCTAGTCTTGTATTTTGTTTCCAGAAATATGGAAAGGGGGTGGCGGTGTCATCGATTGAAAAGAAAATGGCGGCCTTGTCATTTCTTTTCAAGTTACAAAGGGGGGAGGATTGGTCAAAAGAATTTTGGGTTAGGCAAGCCCTCGAGGGGTACAAAAAAGGGCAGAGAAGGAAAGATGCAAGAAGACCTGTCACTTTTGCGAACCTGGTGGCCATTTGTGGGCAGTTGGGGTCAATATGTTCTTCAAGTTATGAATGTTTGCTGTTTACAGCAGCTTTTTCGTTGGCGTTTTTTGGGGCGTTCAGGATTGGGGAACTGGTTAGCCCGGCACGGGGGGGATGCGGGTGGCATTTTGGAGCAGGATGTTCGGCCACACAGGGATAAAGTGTGTTTGCGACTGCGGAGGTCAAAAACTGATCAGAAGGGGAAGGGTGTGGACATATGGTTGTTCGCTCTGCCAGGATCCTCGGTATGCCCGGTAAGGGCGGTCGAGGACTTGGTATGGGTTAGGCCGATGGGTGGAGGGCCATTTTTGTGTCACGAGGATGGGTCTTTCTTATCTAAATTTCAATTTGTATCAGTATTTAGAAAATGTTTGATGAAGTTGGGTTTGGATGGGAAGGCTTATGCTTCACACTCCTTCCGCATTGGGGCAGCTACTGAAGCTGCCAGATGTGGGTTAGATGAGGCAGCCGTGAGGAGGATCGGTAGATGGGAATCGAAAAGGTTCCGCACCTACATATGACCTCAACTGATAATGGAATAAAAAAAAAAAAAAAGAGGGATTTTGTTTCAGGTTATTATAAGTGATGTTACCTTGGTTTGTGATCTTTTCATTTCAGAGGGAGGTGCTCCACGCCTCGTTTGGATTCTGGGGCACTCGTATGTGTGTTGGGGGGCCAGGAGAGGTGATGCGAGACTGGATGGGCGGCAGCTGGGAATATCGAGGAGAGAGGCATAGATCAGGTGGCTGGGGAGACCGGGTATGATGTGGGGTAGAGTGGTTATGGATGTGGAACGTTATGCGTGGTTAGACAGACCACCAGATGTGTTGGTCATTCACGCGGGAGGGAATGATTTAGGGGTACGCACAGTCAGAGAATTAATAGCAGATGTTAAGTCGGATTTGCTATATATCCGCACGGTTTTTCCCAATACCCTGCTGTTATGATCCGACATGGTAGCACGTACCACCTGGCGGAAAGCAAGGTCTGTTGAACGGCTTAACAAAGCACGTATATGTGTTAACAAAGTGGTGGGGAGGTTTTTAGTGCAGCAGGGGGGCTTGGTGATACAGCATAGAGAACTGGAAATCAATGTAGGCCTTTATTTGCGCAGGGATGGTATTCACCTCACGGATGTGGGGATTGATTTGTGGACCATGGGGCTGCAAGACGGAATCCAAAGGGCATTGAGGGTGTGGAGGGGCCCTTAAGGATAAGGTTTCATCCTTTCGGGCTGTGGCTGTGTTTTCTGTTGGTCGGTGACGGTAGCGGTAAACAAATGTGGTAAAAAGGGGTGGGGGGTCATCTATAGTATGGCCCCTCCGGTGTATTCCCGTAAAGGAATACCGGTATGTTTACACTGCGGGCAAGGGGTTGTCTCTGAGCGGCACAGCTGGAGGCCTATCAAGTTGAAAATGGTTCCTGCAGTGTATTGGTTTTATATGTGGTAAAAGGAGGTAGCTCCGTCATTGACCAACAGATTGCGGTTAATAACATGTTGTTTGCACTGAAGTTATATGGTATATATATATTTAAGGTTATTGGAGTTATTTATTCCGTTTGTTTAATAAAAGAGGCTGTTATGGCCATTTTATACTCCAGTAACATGGTGTGGTCTCGTTAATTTAGGATAAAGAGGTAAAAAGGGGTTGGAGAAAAATGGTATAGCAGCAAGAGGTAATAAGTGGGTACATCTGGAAAACACTTGTCAAGTGAGGCCCAGAACGACAAGAAAGAAAGGAAAATAGTGCAGGGCCGGGCATGACAGTGTATCTAGTGACATAGTGACACACATAGGGTTAAGTTTTCTGGGGTTTGGTGGGGGTGGAGGCAGCTGGAAACTTAAGGGGAGCGGCCATATAAAAGGAGGGGCGGAGCTTAGACGGGGTCAGTGGAGCAGGAAGAGACATGAGGAGGCAGAATTTCCCACCCTCCCTCCCTATTAGGTTTGTTGTTACGGTGGTTAATGTGTGTGTTTATTTTTCAGGCTCGGAAGAAAGTGGTCGTCATGACAGCTGGAGGGTTGGCTGTGTTTTCTGTTGGTCGGTGACGGTAGCGGTAAACAAATGTGGTAAAAAGGGGTGGGGGTCATCTATAGTATGGCCCCTCCGGTGTATTCCCGTAAAGGAATACCGGTATGTTTACACTGCGGGCAAGGGGTTGTCTCTGAGCGGCACAGCTGGAGACCTATCAAGTTGAAAATGGTTCCCGCAGTGTATTGGTTTTATATGTGGTAAAAGGGGGTAGCTCCGTCATTGACCAACAGATTGCGGTTAATAACATGTTGTTTGCACTGAAGTTATATGGTATATATATATAAGGTTATTGGGGTTATTTATTCCGTTTGTTTAATAAAAGAGGCTGTTATGGCCATTTTATACTCCAGTAACATGGTGTGGTCTCGTTAATTTAGGATAAAGAGGTAAAAAGGGGTTGGAGAAAAATGGTATAGCAGCAAGAGGTAATAAGTGGGTACATCTGGAATACACTTGTCATGCTCCCTGCATGTTGGACCTCTCTGTGTGGCAAGGCTGTGTAAAAGTTACACACATGTGGTATTCCCTTACTCTGGAGGAGTAGCAGAATGCGTTTTGGGGTGTAATTGGAAGTATGCACATGCTGTGTGTGAGAAATAACTTATGACAATTTTATGGAAAAAAAAATCTTAATTTTCCCAAGAATTGTGGGAAAAAATGACAACTTCAAAAAACTCACCATGCCTCTTACTAAATACCTTTGACTGTCTACTTTTTAAAAAGGGGTCATTCGGGGGTGGTATCTGTACTTTCCTGACATTTCAGGGCCTCAAGAAATAAGATAGGCCATCAGTACATCAGGTGTGATCAATTTTCAATGATTTGCACCATAGCTTGTAGACTCTATAACTTTCACAGAGACTAAATAATATCCACTAATTTGGGTTATTTTACCAAAGAGATGTAGCAGTATAAATTTTGGCCCAAACTTATGAACAAAAATTACTTATTTGCAAAATGTTATCATAGAAACTAAAAAAGTGGGGTTTTTTTTCAAAGTTTTCGCTTATTTTTCACTTATGTCGCAAAAAATAAAAAAACCCAGTGGTGATTAAATACCACCAAAAGAAAGCTCTATTTTTATAAAAAAAAAAAATTTGTTTGCGTACAGTGTTGCATGACTGAGTAATTGGCATTCAGGCTGGGTTCACACTGCTGCGGTGCGGGAACGCAGCGAATTTACTGCGGGTTCCCGCATCGCACCAACTCGCACGGCAGTTCACACTGCCATATGCGAACTGCTGGGGAGTGTCAGACAATGTTAATGACACCCCCAGTTCAGCCCGCATATCGCACTGCGAACTGACAATTCGGACATTTTTGGATCGCATAGGTGTGAACACCCATGCGATCCGATTCTGGTCCGAACAAAAAAAAGGGTCCTGTGCGAGTTTGGACCGAATGCGGTGCGATATCAGCCATACTATCTGTATGGCTGATATCGCACAGCACAGACATCGCATGTGATGTGAACAGCAGTGCGCTGCGAATCACATGCGATGTCTGCCACCGCAGCAGTGTGAACCCAGCCTTAAAGTGTGAGAGTGCTGACAGCTGCAGCTGAAAATTGGTCTGGGCAGGAAGGGTGTGTAATTACCCTGTTTTGAAGTGGTTAAAAAAAATTGTACAAACTTTTCAAAGGATCTCACTAAATGAATGAAGTGTAAAAAAAAAAAAATGTACAAAACTTTTCAAAGTATTTCTTTAAATATATTTTTACTGTTATTTTGAAGTCCTGGAAACTATTGGTTTCTGTTCCTGTCTTTGGCCCCACTGGGGGGATTGTTTCTCACTTCCTGTCCCAGGTGGCAGAACTGAAAATTAGGATAAACCTCCCCAATCCAGGCAAAGGAATAAAAAAAAAAAAAAATCTCCATTCTATTAATGAGATTCTGTCATGGGAAAAGTATGCAAGCTGCCATGGCTGTCTACTCCTATCCTTTGAGAATGTTAGTTCCCTGGCTGCCATTCGGATGCTAAGGCTAATGCCGCGTACACACGAGCGGACTTTACGGCGGACTTTGCCCGGCGGATTTTTCGACGTACTTTCCGACGGACTTTCTGAATGAACGGACTTGCCTACACACAATCCACCAAAGTCCGTTGAATTCGTACGTGATGACGTACGACCGGACTAAAAGTTCATAGCCAGTAGCCAATAGCTGCCCTAGCGTGGCTTTTTAGTCCGTCGAACTAGCATACAGACGGCGGACTTTTCGACCGGACTCGATTTCAACGGATAAATTTTAAACAAGTTTCAAATCTAATTCCGTCCAACTTTTGAGAAAACAAAGTCCGCTGGAGCCCACACACATCGAATTGTCCGACGAAATCCAGTCCGCCGGGCAAAGTCCGCCGTAAAGTCCACTCGTGTGTACGCGGCATAGGTTCACCTTTTGGTGCTCGTTACACCCATATTTAGGATATAATGTGTAGCATGCTCCAGACCTGCCCCCCTGCACCCCCGATCCCCCCCCCCCTTTGTGACAGCGGGCAGGAGATCCTCTCACCACACTCACTGTCACTGAAAACAGAACGGCTGTACAGGGCTCCGTCCACAGAGCTGCATCATTCATTCATAGAAATCTGTGAATGAGAAAATTACAAGTATCATCCACCCATCGCAGCAGAATGCCTTATATCTCCCAATGGACCTCAAGCATGCTGATCAGCATGCTCATAGTTCATCCACACTGCCTATAGCAGCGCTGCCAACAGAAAGGCCGTACCGATGTATGGGCAACAGTGCTGTAGGCAGTGTCTGCAGGCTCCTTTGAAAAAAATAATAAATGCACATTTTTTTTTTTAAATCATTTTTATTTTGTTTTATAAAATGCACATATTTTTGAAGGAAAAATAAGTGCATTTATAATTTTTTTCAAAAAAGTGAATTTATTCTTTGTATTCTGACAATTTTTTTCTGAAACTCATGGTCAGCTTACTAGTTCTGGGTCTGTGGCACATAAGAATTGAAGCCAGACACAGCCGAGCAACTAGACTTTAACAAAAGGAGACAGCAATAGGTTATCCAGTATCCTTTTATCATGAAAGGGTAAGTTTTTAAAGCAGTCCCTGAAAACAAAAATTTGCCAGCAGGTAGGGTCTTTTGGTAGACGTGCTTCGGGCCTGCTCCTCTTGCAGCCAAGGCAAGGGTAGAGGGCAGGCATGAGCCAAATGCCTAAAAAAAAGCTTGGGTTTAGATGAAGTCAATTACAAGTTGCCTGGGCAGGTTTTATGCAGGGTAGGGAGAGCATAAAACCACCATGGTGTCCACACTTTAAGAAGATTTGTGTGAGAGTCATGTAGAAAACTAAAGGTGGCATCCATATTTTTAAACTACAAATCTCTATGGCCTGTGCGTGGCAGGAGGAGCCATGAGGGCTTTACTGTATATTCTTTGCCCGGGGAAAATCCCACTCTTTTGGCACTGTGGACATTCGAGTAGACCGGCAATGGCGTCCCTAGGGGGGGCCAGAGGGGCCCCTGACCCCCCCAACATTATGCTGTGCCCCACCATGTGCCCCCCCCCCCCCCCCCCAATAATAAAAAAAATTTTTTTTTTTTACAAAAAATCAATGTCTAAGAGGGAGAGAGTCCCCAGTCAGCTCCTGCGGGTGATTCCTCCCCCCTCCCTCTGCTTGCTGACACTGCTCACACAACCACGGCCGCCCGATCTGCTCCTTCCCCTGCATCCTTATTGGCAGGGAGAAGAGCGAGTTGCAGGAAGGACTCCACCAGGACTCTCAGTTACTGAAAAAACAGACTGATTTCTCCCATCCTTAGGACAGGAGAACCAGCCTGTAAATTCCAAGAGATGCCAGACCAGAGCATTCAATAGCAGGGGCAGAACAGCAAGAGGAGGCTGGGAAACCCCACAGTGGCAGAACACCAGGGCCCGGAGGGAAGACAACCTTTGCTACCCTGATAGTTCTCCCACTGCTTTGGATACTTATATTTTCTTGGTATGCTGGTGACATATATATCTTGTTTTCTGCCACCCTGGGGGACCCCAATACAGTAGGAAGGGAGCTCACTGCAGAACATGTGAAAGGGCCATTGTGGGGTCGTAGTAAAAGGGCCCCAGTATATATTTATCTATCTATCTACATTTTATAGTTTCCCCCCTACTTTTGTCCCTGTCCCCCCCATGTGCCCCCCCTAAATATGAAAGCTGGAGACGCCACTGCAGACCGGACCTATTGGAACAAACCAGCCGGGAGTAGACCTAAGCTTGGTTGGGAGCACTATTTGTGCCGTTCACAGACGGAGGCTGAAGTCGCTACATTCATCAGATCCACCATCTCATCCTTAGCTGAGAGAGCTGCATATCCTCCAGACCACCTGTCAAATGAGTCAACAGCACTACCACCACCTCAGAACCTGCTAACAAGGGGGGTCCCCTTCCACCCCAAGACTTCGTCTCCTGAGACGTTGGTGAGTGAGCCGCCAGCCCACCTACATTTAACAACTGACATACTGCTGAGAGCAGAACATCGATTACGTCTCCCATCGCCTTATAATCTGTCGATGTCTCTATTTCTTGACTTCATTTCATACATTGCCATCTCAAGGTACAGTCCCATTACAGTTCACTCTGGAAGGAGCAAAGTTTGGAGAGGTGGGAGGCGAAAATGTGATGGCCATGACATCCAGACAGCACAAAGTTGTAGCACAGCGATAATCCTGCACAACACTCGGAAACAGGAGGGAATGTTCCAGGGTTTGACAGATTTGAACATGACACTTAGGAAAAACCCTATCGGCAGCAAACTAGAAGCCAAATGAGAGTCTAGCCTGCCTCAGATCGAACAGACGCTTTTTAATGATTGATCTGTGTACAATGGTATATCTAAAGGGCATATTGGACTTCAGAAGCAGCTGCATTGAAAGTTACTGCTACCTTGTATGTTCCATATGGACTCTCTTCCAGCTGCTGAGGTTGCCGATTCATCACCTTACCACCTGCGGAGGTGACCAATCACCCAGGTTTAGGAGGAATGCCGCCTGTGACTGAGGACTTGTGGAAATGGTCTTTCCTCTCTTCTTCTGGTAGAGGCCTTAACTAGGAACCTTTACTGAACCAATTTGAAGAAAAAAAACCTCAGTCCAAATCTGTCCTGATCCTTCTGCCATGGATGAACAATGCACAGAATTTTCTCATGAACACGGACATTTAAAATTCACCTGTCCAAGTAAACCACTAGTCCATCTTAGGAGTGAGCAAGAGATGGTGGCTACGTTCCTACCCTGTTTCCCCGAAAATAAGACCTAGCGTGATTGTCGGTGATGGCTGCAATATAAGCCCTACCCCCCAAATAAGCCCTACCCTGTTTCACTGAAAATAAGCCCTACCCTGAAAATAAGGCCTACAAGGACTTTAACCAGGGCTTATTTGGGGGGTAGGGCTTATATTGCAGCCATCACCGACAATCACACTAGGTCTTATTTTCGGGGAAACAGGGTATGTACAGTGGGACCACAGAGAACGAACCTAGCCACTCTTTAACAGGAGGTCAGCAGCAAAACATAGGAATTTGGACACGGCTGAGAGCAATAGAAGGGACATTTTTCAAGAGGAACTGCAGTCTGCTCCCATTGTAATAAAAACATCTTTGCCATTCTGAAGCTTCCCTCCAACCACTTTGCATATTATTTTATATATGTGATTCTGTACCAAATATGCTGCAGAAATCTCCCTCCACTGAGTCTGGCTGCAATAATTTTAACTGTGGACAGCTGAAGCTGCTGCCTATTCACTTCCTAGGCTTACACAGACACACATAGGCACACCTCCAGCTCTGCAGCTCTCATTGGCGCTCTTATGACTCATCACCCCTCCCTTCCTGGCAAACTCTCACAAGAGTGAGAGAGTGAGAGCTGTGCATGATGTCATAAACCTAGTTTTTTTCCAGACAAGAAACAGGAAGTGGGCTGTCTAAGGTATTTACTGGCAGAAAAAAAATGTTTTACTATCCAAAGTTAAAACATCAAGGGCAGAAGATTTAATAGATGGAAAGATGAAAAAAAATGACTAAAGTTCCACTTTAAGTAAAGAATACATACTGGGAAATATATATATATTCCAAACCAGAGTTTAGCCTGACTTTCAGGTTTTGGGTAACTGCCACGGCTTATTGCTGTATTTAAAGCTCATTACAGTAAATGGGTGTTGAAGACTAAAGATTGGTGGTTAAAAATTTATGGATATGGTTTATGAGCTAATAAAAGTTCAAAATGGATTTAACCCTTTTGCTGTTAGAGCTTTTTTGACAAATGTAAAATGATAAATGCATTAATGTTTACCAAATCTATATTTTTTTTTAGTAAAAAAAAAAAATCTCAATATAATAGCCTAATCTTTTAGTAAAATATAAAGGATGAGGTTGCATTGAGTGCATAGATGCCAAACAAGTCAAACTTTCAGATTGCATGCAGCCACTAAACCGTGCAACAGTAAGTAATTATAATTGTCCATAGGTGACACTTTAAAACTACTTGCGGACTGTTAGGTCCTAAATACTGTACATTTTAGGATGGCTGGGTGGAAGAGGTGTGGGGGAGGCCATTCACTCAGTGGTTTAGCTCTGCTTTAAAGTTATTGTTATCACAAGAGGGCTAATAAGCTGAATGGCTGTAGGCTGACAGGAGGAGTCATCAAAGATGGCTTTGTCAGTCTGCTTACTGCATCTTTACTGTCCAATCACAGGCTGGGGGTGGAGAAGTGACCAAACTGTATTTCTTAACTGCAATAGAGAGCAGTCAGGTCACCAAATTTCTGGAATGGCTGGACAGAAATACAGATCCTTTGGCAGAAAAAAACATCTACATATCTGTGAATTTACCTTTTTTATATGAAGTTGAGCTTTAAAGTATAACCTTAATCTTTTTTTTTTTTTTTTTGGGATAGAGTGGAGGGGATTATACCACCTGTAAGGTTTTTATTGCGGTCTATGCACCCACTTTATTTGTGTCCTGTTTAGGCCTGGTTCACACCTATGCAGGTTGCAGGTTGCGGATTGCATATTGCAGGTGCATTGTGCGTTTTTCAATACATGCTTTTGATCCATTGAAGTCTATGGAACCAAAAAACAGAAAAATTCTGGCCCTTTCCATAAAATGCACATGACCAGTGTAGGACAGATGTTCCATCCTTAGCCTAATAGCTGCCCAGCCAAACCCATACTCCACCCCAACCCATACCATTAAATCCCATTAAACTACATACCTCCCAACCAGGTAAGCCCTCTCTTCTCACCTCTACATGACCTGTTCCCCTGTTCACCCGTCATGCCTGCCCTACGTTTTATTTTTATTTTTTAAGCTCCGGGCCTTACTGATGTGAACTGGGACCAATCCTGTTTAATTTGTTCATAAACGATCTGGAGGATGGGGGTAAACTGTTCAATCTCTGTATTTGCAGATGACACTAAGCTAAGCAGGGCAATAACTTCTCCGCAGGATGTGGAAACCTTGCAAAAAGATCTGAACAAATTAATGGGGTGGGCGACTACATGGCAAATGAGGTTCAATGTAGAAAAATGTAAAATAATGCATTTGGCTGGCAAAAATATAAATGCAATTTATATACTGGGGGGAGAACCTCTGGGGGAATCTAGGATGGAAAAGGACCTGGGGGTCCTAGTAGATGATAGGCTCAGCAATGGCATGCAATGCCAAGCTGCTGCTAACAAAGCAAACAGAATATTGGCATGCATTAAAAAGGGGATTAATTCCAGAGATAAAACGATAATTTTCCCACTCTACAAGACTCTGGTCCAGCGGCACCTGGAGTATGCTGTCCAGTTCTGGGCACCAGTCCTCAGGAAGGATGTACTGGAAATGAAGCGAGTACAAAGAAGGGCAACAAAGCTAATAAAGGGTCTGGAGGATCTTAGTTATGAGGAAAGGTTGCAAGCACTGAACTTATTCTCTCTGGAGAAGAGACGCTTGAGAGGGGATATGATTTCAATATACAAATACCATACCGGTGACCCCACAATAGGGATAAAACTTTTTAGCGGAAGGGAGTTTAACAAGATTTGTGGCCACTCATTAAAATTAAAAGAAAAGAGGTTTAACCTTAAACTACGTAAAGGGTTCTTTACTGTAAGACCGGCAAGGATGTGGAATTCCCTTCCACAGGTGGTGGTCTCAGCGGGGAGCATCAATAGTTTCAAGAAACTATTAGATAAGCACCTGAACGACCGCAACATACAGGGATATACAATGTAATACTGACATATAATCACACACATAGGTTGGACTTGATGGACTTGTGTCTTTTTTCAACCTCACCTACTATGTAGTTACATCCATAGAAAACCATGTTAAATGGACTATAGTGTGTTTCTGCAAAACTGAAAACGCACTAAAAAATGCATAGGTGTGAACCAGGCCTTACCGTTATCAACACCGGTGAAGACAAGAAAAATCACAGATTCTGGGTTGTCACCAGAACAGGAGATAAAGGGGAAATCTTTCAATGAGGAGAATAGTTCAGTGACAACCAGGGAATAAAAATAAAAAATAGAAAAGTGCAGTCATTTGAATGTATACATGCATATTTTGCAATAATGGCGACTAGAAGAGGATGAAGAATTGTATGCATGTATATGCACACTTGTGCGCCTATACTCTTTACAGAACAACTTGGGATCTTTCTGTTATCACGATCCTGAGTATAAACATAAGTAAATGATTATGTCAAATGCATTCCTTTCTTTTTGTCTCTTTTTTCTTTCTTTTTTTTTTTTTCATCGCCTTTTTTTATGTTATTGTCCTGTCCGTCTGGGGTGACCTAACGTGTTGTCTGTGATGTACCATGATCCATAGCACCAGTCAGAAACGTAATCAGCTTACCTCTCAAAATATTACGACCGCCAACGCAGTGCCAAAGAGAAACCTCAAAAATCTGAAACGCCCTTCAAAAAGAAACAAAGTTTATTTGGGCAACTTGTTTTTGTGGTTCGCATCTTTCTTCCCTCCCATAATCCTCTCCGCCTTCTCTGACTCTGATGTGCTTCATTAAAGGAAGGGGAAGAGGAAGAGGGGGGGGGGGGTCGGCTGATGGATTCAATTACCTGTCAGCCTTGAATGTGAAAAGTCTTGTTTCTCACCCTCCCTCTTCTACGCTGCAAGTCTTGTATTTTGCACACATGATACTGAGTCATAGCCAGCCCTCCCTTTTTTTTTCCTCATTTGAAAACCACAAACTTCTTGCAGAATAAAGCGAGTTCCCCGGGCTTAACCGGGTGTGGTGATCAGCAAGCGGAGCAGTCAACAGCAAGGACGACAGAGCAGCCGAAGAAGAAGGTGAGCGATGACGGGGGTGACAATGGTAGCGGGGTTCGACCTTGGTGTACTATTTGTCTGTTAAAGTGATACTAAACTTTGGTTTTTGAAAATTGTTCAAGTATGTATTCTTAACTCAAAAAAGTTCCTTCTATTGCTCTAAGCCTCCTGCAAATTACTTTTTTTTTTTTACTGCTTTGATCTGAACTTCTGGGAGGCTATGTTTGTTCTCCATGGTCCCACTGTGTGTAGGAACATAGCCATCGCTCTTGCTCGCTCTCGAGATGGACACCATCTCGAGAGCGAGCAATGTGCATAGAGCAGTACACATGAACACATCTAACGTTACATAGTAGGTGAGGTCGAAAAAAGACACAAGTCCATCAAGTCCAACCTATGTAACGTCGTGCACTGCTTGTTCCAAACAAAGGAAGGTGAGGGCGAGTAGGGCAGGTTCAGGAGCTCGCAGATGATGGTACAGAGGCAGAAAAACACAGTAAGAAACAATAGGGTTGATTTACTAAAGGCAAATCCACTCTGCGCTACAAGCGCACTTCAAAGTGCAGTCGCTGTAGACCTGAGAGGAAGCTCTGCTGATTTTATCATCCAATCATGTACAAGCAAAAATGCTGTTTTTTATTTTCCTTACATTTTCCCCTCGGATCTACAGCGACTGCACTTCAAAGTGCACTTTTAGCGCAAAGTGGATTTGCCTTCAGTAAATAGCACCGCCCCCCCATCATAAAAAAGTAGATTATAGGGCCATGTGTTCTGTCAAACTGGCTTGCTGGAAAAAAAAAAATTTGATCAGAGGCTGCAGCGCAGATCGGTGTATTCTGACAGCAGAGGCTCCCCACTGTCAGAATACAATGGGGGCTAATTACTAAAACGATTGCACACAGAATCTGGTGCCGCTATGCATAGTAACAAATCCGCTTCGAGGTTTGAGTGCTGGTTCACGCGATGCGGTGTTGCAACACGATTTTTAAACAAGAATTGCACTTCATTCCTGTTCAAATCATATGCGATTCTTCAGCAGTGTTATTTGAGCCATATATCATTCTGTATGGCTCAAATCGCACTGAACACGCACCAAAAAATGTGCAGGACTCTTTTTTTTTTTTTCGGCCGCACCAGAATCAGATGGTATGTGTGTTCGCACCCATGCAATCCAATTCTGCAAATTGCACTGTGTTTTGCAAACCAATTTCGGGGTGTCGTTAACTTAACATACACACTCACAGCAGTTTGCATGAACGGGATATGATTTGAATGCGGTGCAGAATCTGTACAGAATTTGCAGCAAATTTGCACCGCATCAGTGTGAAACGGGACTTAGTGCCGGTTCACACTTGTGCGATGCCAAACATCGCACAGACAGCGCATGTAATTCGCATCGCACTGCCGTTCACATTACATGCGATGTCTGTGTGGTGCGATATCAGCCATAGAGATAGTATGGCTGATATCGCACCGCATTCGGTGCAAACACACACAGGACCCTTTTTTCTGTTCGGACCAGAATCGGATCGCATGTGTGTTCACACCTATGCGATCCGATTCATGTCTGAACTGTCAGTTCGCAGTGCGATATGCAAGCTGAACTGGGGGTGTCGTTAACAATGTATTGACACTCCCCAGCGATTCGCATATGGCAGTGCGAACTGACATGCGATGCGGGAACACGCAGTGAATTCGCAGTGTTCTCGCATCGCACCAGTGTGAACCGGCACTTACTGTCAAATATTAAATGAACAAGTTAGACAAGTTAGAAGCTTATCTTGTATAAGGGGCAGTGAGCCGAAACGATTGCTTGGTTTATGGAGCAAGTCATTACAAGTAAAACTATGTATATAAAATGTTCAGTACTTTTTTAGGCCCCTTCATATGGGCATTTCGATCAGGTCCGCCTGTCAGTTTTTCAGGCAGATCTGATCGGACACTCCATTCACTCCTATGGGGCAGCGGATGTCAGGAGTGACATGTCCGCTGACACCCGCTGCTATGCGATCCGATCCTCTCCGTGAAATCCAGACGGATGGAAACCCTATTTTCCCTTCGTTTGGGGGATTGGATTGGATGGGATCAGATGAAAATAGACAGGCGGTCCGTTTTCATCCAATCTCCCCATAGAGGAGAGCGGGGCTCTGACAGGCCCGTCTCTACACATTGAGCGGAGACCGATCTGTCATCCGCCGGCTTAGCGGGGAACACTGGATCGATTTCCCCGCTGTGCACGCGGAGTCCACCGGACACTAAATGTTAAATAAAGATAATTCAGATAAACCTGTCCTTGCAGAGAAATATTTTCTCACACATTGGGGTTGATATGCTGTAGCAGTACATATTTTAGTTTGCAGTGCACATTTTAACTCGTCATCTGATCAAAAAAAAATTAAATAATAATAAAAGGGAAATATATATATATATATATATATATATATATATATATATATAAATTATTTTTTTTTTTTGTGTGCTTATGATGTATTTAATGTGAATACAGCTTCGCTTTGTAAAGGGGAAGCTGCAGACTGATGAGCTCTTCTCTCTGTCACTATCCTTGTTAGCACATAAGCACTGCATCACAATTGATTGGCTTCTTGTGCTGCCGCTCCCTCTCCCAGTCTTCTCTCAGAGATCGCAAGGGGTTGATATCCTGTCCAATTCAGGTACACAGCTTGCATTATATTAGTAAATACAGAACTGTATTATAGTGACTTTTGTATCTGCTTGGATTTCACCTTAGGGCTGCATCAGCCTCTGCATGTTTCCTCAACATGCGACAAAACACACAAAGTTGTGCATCTTTCCAAGCAATTCAGAAACGCACTGCAATAGCGGGTCACGCATGCAGTGGCGTTAATTGTCAATGGCACCCCAAGCGCAGGTAATAGACGCGTGTTTTGCCTACAAACATGCCAAAATGTGCACTGAAAAAAATGCTTCATGAATAAAAAGGTTCTGGAGCTACTTTGGAGCGTTTGTCCTGTTTAGGGCAGGCCATTCATGTGAACGAGCTGCCCTTGGCGCAACGTGTGTTAACACATGAAAACGTGCAAAAAAAAAAAAAGCTATACTCAGGTGTGAATAGGGTCTTGTATAGAACTCAAGGCAAAATGTTTTTTTTGTTTTTTTTTTATTTTGAATAGAGTAAGGGATCCCCTGACATTTTTCTGCCATCTGTGTCCCATTGGGGGGGATTTCTCTTCACTTCCTGCCGCATAGCCAAAATGGAGTGAGCGTAAATCCCTCCAAAGTGAGGGAATCCCCAGTTGTCAGCACTGCTGGTGTCCCCATTGGAGGATTTCCCCTTTATTACTGTTCTGGTGACCACAATCTAAAATTTTGGGGATTTTCTTTCACTCTTGGTTATAATGGTAAACAGGTCAGAAAAAATGGAAGTCTTCAAATTCCAAAATGCAAATACAGTGCATGGATGTAAAGCAGCCTATTTTCTTTTTTGGTGTCAGGAAGGCCCAGATCCTTTGTCAGGTTTTGTTTGCTTCCTGTGTCCTTTGTGGTGGCCACCAGCACATAAAGTGAGGGGAAAATTCTCTCCCTTACTTTCAGTCCACACACAGTTAAAAAAAAAAAAAAAAGTTCCTCTTTGCTTGTGGAAAAGGCAATGACTAGATTCTAGTTGTTAACTAAGGATAGCCATACACATATAGATTCCTCCAACCGCACTAAACACTGTGGATGAAGGAATCTCCACTGCCGGCTATTGTATTCTAAATAGAAGAACAAACGGTGGCTTCAGATTTTCTAAGGGTCAGTGATATTGGCACTGGGTACACTGGCGCTGGTTCGGGAGCACACCACAAAACCGAGAACTGTCCTCAAGAACAGAGAATGAGCCCATACTTGAGAGTCCACATACATGCAATCCAACAAAAGCGCCAAATGCCCAAGAATTGATTTAATGATCAAATTGATTCATATAAGAATAAATCCAACACATTTCAGGGGTCACACACACTCCCCCTTCATCAGGGTTATTGGCCCCGGTGAAGGAGGAGTGTTTTTGGCCTTAAAAACACTTTTTGGTTTTATCCAACAAGAGTGCCAACCAAATATCCAAGGTAATTTAATGATAATATTAATTCCTAGCAGAATAAAGCCAATGCGTTTCAGGGGTCAAACACACGCCCCCTTCATCACCTAATTGGCCCCTGAAACGCATTTGTTTTATCCAACGAGAGCACTAAACAAACATCCAAGGTAAATTATTGATAAAAAATAATTCATAACAGAATAAAGCCAGTATATTTCAGGGACCAAACACACTCCTCCATAATCTGATGAAGGGATTTTTTTTTTGCCCCTGAAACTTATTGAATTCAATCTGCTGTGAATCAATTTTGTCATTAAATTACCTTAGACTCTTGGGCATTTGTTTGGCACTCTCCTTAGATTGTATGGCTATTGTATTCTTTCAGCCAGCACCTTCATCATTCTGATGCTTCTTCTTTGGGATTGCAGATCTGACTCATTCAGAGCCAAAAGTATATTGTAGAAGAATTATTTGAGAAGAACCATTATGGAGGAAAAACTCCATTTATTGTTGCCACCATCCCAAATGTATTGTATATTAAGAATAAGTACCCCCCGGTACAAAGGGATTTTAAGGGCGAACTTTTGAAGACACAATATTTTAAAAAAATAGAAAAAATGTATTTCATAAAAACAGTGTAATGGTAAAAGATAACAACTGGTTGTTATCTTTGACCGCTATATATTAAGAAGGGGCCAAAAGAAGAAGTCCTATCATTATGTCACATCAGTAGAGTCCAAAATACAATCTCATTTTTCACAACAGCTATTTTAATTATCTGTGAATTATCATCATAGGAACCCATAAATTATGTAATTGGTTGCTGCCACAAATTCAAGCCATTTATTTTGATGGCTGATTTAAAGGAATTTAAATTTAATAAAAATTTAAAGGACATCATTTATAAAAGAAATATGCAGGCTGCTACTGCTGACCTCTTTCTGAAAATTATACTTTCTTGGCTGTCTGTGAACTCAGTACTTCGGCCACTGATCCAAAACAACATACCTCCCAACTTTTTAAGATGGAAATGAGGATCACCTATTAGCAAAATTAGTAGACATAGGCCATACCCCCTGCCATACCCCCTTACAAGGAGAATTATACAAAAAAAAGATTATTTAAACCCACAAGTACTTCTGTTTTACCACTACTATTCTTGTTCTTTCAAAATTTCCAAAGGCAGCAATTTAGAAATGGGATAAAAGGTTTAGCACTGAGAAACATTTTTTGAAAGATAACTAGTGCATTTTTTATACAACTGTATAGATCAGACCAAAATGAGGAACAAATGAGGAGGAAAGAGGGACAGAGGGACTTTGTTCCAAATCAAGGACAGTCCCTCAAAATCAGGGACAGTAGGGAGCTATGAAACAAGCATGCGAGGATAAAAGCATGTGGTTCAGAGCATCATAAGTTCTAATCAGTGATTTCCAGTTGTAAGAAGTTTAGCTAGCCTGCCAGTAGGTGACTCTGTTCCAAAATAGTATATGGTAACAGTGAATAATGTAATTTGGTGTTAGGTTCCTTTTTAGACGAAGCCTTTCCGTAGTGTGGTAAGGGGTGGAGTGTGTGTATGTATGTATGTATGTATATATATATATATATATATGTATGTATATATATATATATATATATATATATATATATATATATATATATATATATATATATATATATATATATATATATATAACATACATACACATACACACACACACTAGCTGGGGAACCTCCAAAGGTAAGGAGAAAAAAAGGGGGGGGGGGGAGAAAGAGGCCGCAAGAGTTCCTTATGGTGTAGTAGTTTGATAGATAATTGTGTGAAATCTATGATAATAAGGTAAAATGCAATGGTGTACTCGCATCTGTGAGGTTGCTGAGCTCCCCAAGGAGATCAGACAACCTCGAACAAAAGCCTACAGGGAATATGACTGTCCCTGTGCAGAATAAGGTAGCTCTTGATGCTCGGTGGAGTGAGCCGGACAACCCTACACTCTGCGGTCTCAGAATTCCGTTGTGTCCCAAAAGATGGGAAAGGGGTGTCAGCAGATGCGTCAAATGTGAAGGAGAAGCTTAGAAATGGCGTCTTCATTGATCTATTTATTGCTCACAGGATAAGATAAAAATTGAAGGTGGTGGGTGGAAGAAATTTCAGCCCAACAGTGAATGCACCTAATCAGATGCAATCACTGTTCGGAAATATAAATGGATGCAGGTGTCCTTGAATGTCAGATTCCTCTATCCATGCCATTTAGTGGAGATAGGTGAACCTACTGTATTTCTTGTTTAGCTAATGGGATTGGGAAAAGGACTGGAAGAGCAGTGGGGCTCTGCCAATGCTGCTCATCTCAAAAGGCAACTATAGCAATCCAGGCATCTTTTCGAACATTTCTGATTGAATGTCCCCAGCATCTGATGAACTAATACCCATGATGTAATTACCCAAACTGACTTGCTGATCAGGGCTGTCTCAGACAACCACTGTATATTCCTGACTTACCGCTGGCTGGTAAAGGAGTGTCTGCTTGTTCATCCAGGAATGATGATACAAGTTTAATGCACAAAAAATGTCTTACCACGTCATAATGCTTTATCAATGCAACTTGCCAATAACCCTTCCTTTTTTTTTTTCTTCTTATAGTTTAAAGATGTACGGAGGACCCAGTGCAAGGTACGCTGTATGGAATGGAATCTTTCAGAGACACACGATACCCACACAGGTGTTCATAAACAAAAGCCACCAGCATCACTAATGGCACACTGTGCCCATAATAGCACTGAACATGGATGTCGGTCTAATTAACAAGAAGGACCTTTTTAAAAGAAGAGCAGTGTAAACCTGACCTCCAGGCAAATAGAAAAGGATACCCTTTAATTTTGTTTTTTTGTTGGGCTTAAAGGCTAGGTTCACCTTTTAAATAATTAATGCACGTGATTTTGCAGGTAAAAAAAATTGTGCATTTTTTTTTTTTTTATAGAAGCGTGCAGAGAATTGCAGCTGCGATCAGCAGATCACGGTTGCACTGTCAGGCTCCTGCACAGTCTTCCTCTAGCTTTGTGTCCATATCTCCATAGCTTTCTGTTACAAAGCTAGGAGGAAAACGGCATAAACTACAAGCATGCTGATCAGCCTACTCACAGTTCATTGAAACAAGAAGTCCATCTGCCGTGGTGGCTGATGGGACTTGTAGTTTTTTCATTCATAGATCTCTTTAAAGTTTAAACAGATGACTCGGCTATGTGGGCAGAGGCCTATGTATCTTGCGCCATTCTTAAAAAGTAACAGCAGGTGCAGGGAGATCGGGAGAGAAAACCTCGCCTGCTGTCATGGTGGGAGTGAGGAGGTTGAGGTGGGGAGGTGCTTAACACTAATATGTTACGCCCTAAATACGAGTGTAACATGTTACCAAAGGTGAACTTTTCCTTTAATAAAGGAAGTTAGGGAAAACAGGCAGCTATTTTCTTCGAAGAAAGACCATTTTTAATTTTTTGTATTTTTACATTTATTTTATATTACTAGTATCCCATTTGAGAAATGTCCTATCACTTCCTGTCTTGTGGGTGTAGAGGCACGCTAGGTATAAAAGTTAGTAACACTTGAAGGTATATTTAAGTTTAATAAAGTTCATAGGTAAAGCCTAAAGGCTTTACCTGTTACCCGTGAATTGTCAACTTCAATAAAGGCTTTGCCTTTTACCCGTGAACCTCAATAAAGGCTTTACCTGTGAGCTTCAATGAACTTCTAAAATATACCCGTGTTAGGAACTTTTATACCAAGTGCGCCTTGACACCCATCCTAAGTACTCTGCAAAGCATCTTTTACATCGCTTTCAGAGAGGCAGCAGCCGAAACCTTGACAAGGTAAACCTACACCACACCTCCATTGGGTACAAACTCCCCATGAAGGATAACCAAGCCCACAGTGCTCATTTAAATACCAGATGAACCACCGTTCCAGCACTATCACACTCACAATGGATTCTGTAGTTCCAACAGGATGTTGCATCTTCAAAGTGAGGGAACTCCACTGATAGACAATTATCACCACAATTGGAAGATTTCCCCTCTATTATAGTTCAGATACCAAGTCAAGTTTTGGATTTTCCCTCACATTCAGTCCAAGTGGAAACGTCCACCAGGACAAATAAAGGGGTGAATCTCCCCAGCAGACAGTGATAACACTTACAAGGGATTCTAACACTTCCCAACTCTACTCAAAAAAAGTTTGGGCTTTATATATACCCTTAGCATGTTAGAGTCTCTGTTGCCAGACTATTCCTCTTCTAAAGAATTTTTATGTGCACTTAGAGTATTTTAGGCATGTTATTTCCTGTAAAGGTTTCCCTTGTGTAGACCTCCAAAAGCCCTGAGACTGCTGCTAGGCGCCACCATCTTGAATGTAATGTCAGCAGCCTCATCAGACTCAGAGATATCACTCAAGTGACAATATAGAATTTCCCTTTGCTTTTTATCCAGCTGCTAAATAAAAAGATTATGTAGAAAGGGGAGGGGCAGAGGAGCTGGGCCAGCAGAGACAGTAATCTGACACTCCCAGGAGAGGGCTAGGGCATGCAAGGGAATTGATTCTTTCTAAAGTACTCACATTCAGACATCCCAACCTGCAAAAACTCATTTCAGGGAGGTGACGCTTTGCGCCCCCCCCCCCCCCCCCCAATGAGACGCAGCCTTACCAGTGCCAATTAAATGCAGCCTATCAGTGTTCATCCATGCCACCTCATCAGTGCCTACCAGCGTAGCCCATCAATGTCCATCAGTGCCCATCCGTACAGCCCATCAGTGCAGCCTATCGGTGTCCTTCAGTGCCACCTCATCTGTGCCCACCAGTGCAGCCCATCAGTGCCACCTCATCAGTGCCCACCAGTGCACCCCATCCGTGTCCATCAGTGCCACTGCCACCTCATCAGTGCCTACCAGCGGAGTGCTCCTGGCTCTGTCCCGCCCCCTCCCCTGAGCCATAGACAGTAGACAGAGCAACCCGAGCGGTCACTGCAACCGTACTCCATTTGGCCACTCGGGCTATTGTCTTTTGTCTGTGGCTGAGTGACTTGCCCAGCTGGGAGATCGCCTGTCCCTTGCAGGTGTCCGGGAGCCCGCAGCCAAATGTGGGAGACTCCCCCCGACTCACGGGCGACTTGGGATGTCTGTACATTTATTATCAAATTCATTGGCTTATTGCAAGTCAACAAAAATAGTTTATAGGAAGAAAGAAACCCTGAATGTCATAATTTAAAACACTAGGTTCTTTCTGTACTTTCAAGTTGGTTGCAGGGTCTCTTCAACCACATTTGTATGATGTGTGTGTATGTATAGATAGATAGATAATCTCATTTAGTACATGAAATCCAATAATGAAAATATGGGCCATAATTAAAAATGTATATATCTTATCAAAAAGTTGCAAATGACTAAACATGAATACACTATAAATAACCATAGTTTCCCTTTTAATCTGGGGTCTCAGAAGAAGTGCGTACAACAGATATTGAAATGAATGCAGAAGTAGAAAGCTAGAGTCAGTGGTGCATAGTTTTCAGCATTTTGTTTGTTTCATTCATATGAGTTCACGCCTTCTCATGTTTCAGACACTGAGGATGGTACTTTAAAAAAGATGTAACTTTGTTGTGCCCTCTCACCAGTTGTTTACTTACCTTGGTTCCAGAACTGAGGCCTAACTGGCATTTTAGGAATGTTGGAAAAAAATTCTTCAGGGCTGTCCAGGGGGTGTAGATAAGGGGGGGGGGGGGGGGTTAGGGAGTCCATTGTCCCCCCCCCCCCCCTTCCCAGAGCAGCTGTGCATGGCATGAAAAGGGGGAAATAGACCAAAATTGAATAAGCTCAGTATTTCATGTCAATGGGAACTAAGCAGGGCCAGCCTTGGGGACCCTGAATAAAAACAATAGGCAGTGCAGGCAGAGGAAGAGCCACTCTTATGCCCTGTACACACAGTCGGACATTGATCGGACATTCCGACAACAAAATTCTAGGATTTTTTCCGACGGATGTTGGCTCAAACTTGTCTTGCATACACACGGTCACACAAAGTTGTCGGAAAATCTGATTGTTCTAAACGAGGTGACGTAAAACACGTACGTCGGGACTATAAACGGGGCAGTAGCCAATAGCTTTTGTCTCTTAATTTATTCTGAGCATGCGTGGCACTTTGTGCGTCGGATTTGTGTACACACGATCGGAATTTCCGACAATTTGTTGTTGGAAAATTTTATAGCAAGCTCTCAAACTTTTGTGTGTCGGAAATTCCGATGGAAAATGTGTGATGGAGCCCACACATGGTCGGAATTTCCGACAACAAGGTCCTATCACACATTTTCCGTCGGAAAATCCGACCGTGTGTACGGGGCATTAGGCTGTCGGTTCACAGCAAGGGAGGCTGCTTTTCCCTGGCTTCAATAACATGACCCAGTTGAGGGAGGACTTCCCTTAAGCCGGTTATACATGGATCGAAATTTGCCTCTTTCAACAGGGACCAGCTGAGATTCGATCCATGTATGGACAGACTGATTGTACCCAAGTCGATCCATTAATTTACTTAGGTACAACCAGCCTGATGGTTTTTTTTTAATATTCAGTTATCGCTGGTGGCTATAACCGCTAGCAGTAATTGTTGTCCTGCCTCCTGCACTCTGTGTCTAAAACACTTCTGTGCACAGTTTTGCCACATGTACAATTTGCTGCAGCGCACTGTGTGTACTGCCTATTGTTTTTCCTCCAAAGCTGACCCCTCCAGAAAAACAAATATCCATGGCCCTGATTAGTCCCTATGGACGTGAAATACTGAAGATCTTCAATTTTGGTCTATTTCCTCTTTTAAACCAAAAGGGGTGCAATATGAGATAAGTGACTAGGGAGAGGGGTTAGCGCGGTTCAGTTTAGGAGGTCAATTTAGTGATAATTGTAGTTAAGGGTTTAAAATCAAAGTAGGTAATCATCATTGCGTGGGGGGACGAGGGCTAACTAGAGATCCTGTTACTGCCTCTGAGTAGACAGGGCACAGACCCCATAGGTATAAAAAAACATGTTTAAAAAATGTGGTCATACTATTCAGGGCAAAACAGCAATGTAGCATGGGGAAAATTGTGGATTTAAATATTTTTCAGACGTGGAGTATTATTATGGCCTGGTTTATCATTTTGAACTGGAGTCCCCCTTTAATAATGTTCCTGCCAGCCAGTGCTCTGTACAGTATATTTTGCTTCATAAACACTTAGAGCCATTTCTAACTGCTTCAACCTTGTTTCCTGCCTTGTGGTTCTTCCTTCCTCCGTCTAGATTTTTGGTTTCCGCAAGAAAATAACCAAGATGTTTGTGAAAGATAGGAATTGATCATCTTAACGTTAAATGAGGTTAAACTGTCTGCAGTCCTGTTTGAGAGACTCACTGGGGTTGATTTACTAAAACTGGAGAGTGCAAAATCTGGTGCCTCTGTGCATAGAAACCAATCAGCTTTTTTTTTTTAAATCAGATTTTTTTTATTTATTTATAAAACATAGAAAGAGAAAAAACTCTTCCTAAAAACAAAAACAAAAACATACAGCAAATTACATTGTCAAGGACATATTATTAGATAAAATGAAAGACAATCAGCGCAAACCAAATGTAAAGGTAAAATATGCAGGCTGAACACTAGGAGGATAACACCAACCTCAGTGACATACAATAGATAAAATAAGTGCAGCGCAAAGAAATGATCACAGAGTAATAAATAATCTAATTAATCCTGTAGGGATAACAAAGTCCTTAAGTATAGGAGAAATGGTAAAAAAGCAGGTAGCTCTCTTCTGGGGAAACTCATAACAGACTTTAATCCAAGCGGTAAATGTGGAAAGAGATTGTGCTTACCAGATCCAATTGACCCCTTGATTATAGGGGGTCCGAAACAGCATGAATGGGTCCGTGGCAGACTGCTGGGCTGGCTGTCATCTGCAGAGATCTCCTCAGGTCTGAAGTATAAAGCTGATATACCGCTAGATATTCTCTTTCTCAGTTTGGCAATGTCCTTAGGAGCGGGGGGAGGTCCGTGTGGAGATGCCGGGCGGAGAGGTAGAGATCCCCAGGGAGAGTGAATGACATAAAGAAAAAAATCTAAGAGCGATCCGTAAGGTAACCAATGATCCACATTTATTAGGTCACTTAAAAAGAGAGAGGACGCTAACAGAGCGCCAATGAATGCAAATACTTGTGGCAGTGTTCAGTGATGGGACAGACTGTTCGTGACAGAACAGCTGTCAGCAAGAGCTCTTGTATCCTGTATCATATCCTGTATTTTCTACGTGTAGTAGTTGTCTCCTTTTGGTACTTTGTACCCCTACGCCGCTCCCGGCCCTGAAAAGGACAATCGGTCGGTGCAGAGGTACCCCTCCCCCCTAAACAGTGGGGGGAGGGTTCCAGTGTTCTTTTTTTTTTTAAAACCAATATGTAAGTAAACCATATAACTCGACACTGCAGAGTTAGACAACTTCTCATCAAGAATATTATGTTAGATTGTTCCACATTCTGAGTCTCTATGTCACCATATCACCCTGTACCCACCCAGCGTAAACAGCCTCCTCCCTCAGACAAGTGGAGCAGGGGTCTGTGTCCTACCACCAAGTATTTTATTTTGGACCAGTTGGAAGGGCGCCAAACCAGGCACTTCACCAATCAGCTTTTAACTTCACCTTGTTCAATTCAACTTTTGCCAAAAGAAAACTGGAAGCTGATTGGTTTCTATGCAGAGCTGCACCAGATTTTGCACTTTCCAGTTTTAGTAAATAAGCCCACTGTCTTGTTGACCATCCACGTTTTGTGATATGATTGCATGATGAAAAACGTATGCACATTTATCATATTAAACAGAAGGGGAAGGGGGTCGCTGGTGAGACAGACAGTAATCAAAACCTGCCAAAGCAGCTGTTTGAGCAATCCCACCGATGAGCAATATAAAGCTATATCATTTATGCCCCTGAGGAAACATTGGTTTGTTTATATCTTTCTGGAATGCTACCTAGTTTCCTTTTGGTTTGAGAATCATTCATTGAATTCAAGGCCTTTATAGTAGAAGACCAAACATTCAGAATCTAGAGAACCATATTTAGAACCTGGACAGCTCTCTAAAATACAAGGTCCATCACTGGGCTTGATGGATGAGAAATTTTGTAGGGGTTCTTCAGGGCTTCATTAGCAACTTAGGCCAGGGAACTGAACAGGCTGTACACCCTTGACATGATTTCAAATATAGATCAATTCATCATCCAGACTTCTTCAAGTTCAGAAAGAAAGTTTTTTTAAAAGCTGATGAAGGGGGGTTCTTTAGAACACATGAAACACATTGGCCATATCTTATGCAAACATCTTTTAAAACATAAATAATTTCTAGACTGTAAAAATTGTTTGGCACTCTTCCTACAAACTCTCTATAAAAGTAAGAAAGTTCTAAGTTTCTAAAATGTTCCAAGTTTCCTCACTTAACCGAAAAGTTTCAGAACAATTTGTTTGGAATTAACTTTCATTTACGCATACAGAAACCATATTCATTCAGTATGCACCCAGGGGCTACTGAGTTCAGCCCACATGGTTAGAGTGGCATTCAAAGCCATACATTCAGAGTACATACCTTTCAACGTCATCAAATGAAAGAGAGGCACTTTTTAGTGCAAATAGTTAAGGCAAAGGACACACCACTGTCATTTGGTTCATCCCACTGATATTTTATTATACTGCCTCATCTCTTTTATAGGTTTTTTTTTTTTTTTTTTTAACCATTTAAATCATTTTATAGGCTGGATGAAAAGCCTAGTGCAATATACAGTAAACCTGTTTGAGGTTAACATTTGTCTGTTATGACAATGTTATGGGAGTGTAGAGGAGGCCTATATACACAAAGCCTACCCTGTCTAGCTTTATCTGGTTTCCTGGTTGCCCTTACAGCATTCCTAACAGAAAAAAAAAGTGAAACGAGAAATCTTACTAAAGTCTGTAATTTAAGTTGCAATGACAGTTCAGTGTTAATATCAGTTTTATCTTATGCCATGTTACCCCTGTTTGTTGGCACTCATCCTCCTAATGATTGAATTGGCCAGCAAAACCTGGGTTGATGGCTTTATTGAAATGGTACCAATTGCCAGTCCCAGAACTGCCACTTGGGGATGGAAACAAAGACTTGGCCCTGTGTAAACTTTGGCCACAGCTACTTTGAGCTTACACAGGGGCCATGCTCCACCTGTAAGCTTTGCTTTGGCCTTCCCCCCCTCCATGCCTAACTAACCACTGAGTTAATTGTAGAAAAAAAAATCTAAAAGCCCAAACTGCTAATCTAAATCAATGGTCACATGATGCACCAACCAAGTTCTTAATCTATCTTTCCTTCAGAGGAGGAGGGTCCTTCTTTGGCTGTCCTGTTAATGGCGAGGTGATTTGGACACTTTCTATTGGATGTCCAACAGTGGGGTTCTCCCAGGATCCAGAAGACTGCAGATAATTGACAATTACTCCAACCTGGAAATACTATTCTAAATCTATGTGAATCAATCAACTAATGCTTTATTTGTAGTCTTCAGTAAACTGCAATCCATTTCAACTTACCTATGTGTCCCTAATATAAAAAGTAATTCTTACAATAATACGATCCCTTACATGAACCCTTTAAAGCTTTACTTCCCCCGAAACAAAGTTCAATCCAGCCAAAAAAGAAATATATATACAGTATATTTCAGTGTTTGATGGATGCTAGGGAGTTAAACTACTTGGCAGTTTCTTCTATTTCTTGGGGATTGGTAAGTTCTCTTTGCTGAGTTCTCAGCTATGCACCCTCCCTGTGCTTATTATTATTAGGGATTCCCATTATCCTTGGTGGGAATGTCCAGCATTGGGGTTCTCCCAGAATCCAGAAGACTGCAGAGAATTGACAATTACTTATGCCCCGTACACACGGTCGGATTTTCCGACGGAAAATGTGTGATAGGACCTTGTTGTCGGAAATTCCGACCGTGTGTTGGCTCCATCACACATTTTCCATCGGAATTTCCGACACACAAAGTTTGAGAGCAGGCTATAAAATTTTCCGACAACAAAATCCGTTGTCGGAAATTCCGATCATGTGTACACGAATCCGACGCACAAAGTGCCATGCATGCTCAGAAAAAATTAAGACATGAAAGCTATTGGCTACTGCCCCGTTTATAGTCCCGACGTACGTGTTTTACGTTACCGCATTTAGAACGATTGGATTTTCCGACAACTTTGTGTGACCGTGTGTATGCAAGACAAGTTTGAGCCAACATCCGTCGGAAAAAATCCATGGATTTTGTTGTCGGAATGTCCGATCAATGTCCAACCGTGTGTACGGGGCAATAGACTGTAAATTGATCGGCTATTAAAGTTCAGTCCGCCCAAAAAATAAATATATACAGAATATTTCAGTGTTTGCTGGATGCTGGAGACTTAAACCACTTGGCAGTTTCTTCTATCTCTTGGGGATTGGTAAGTTCTCTTTGCTGAGTTCCCAGCTTTGCACACTTGCTGTGCTAATTATAAGGGATTCCCAACATCCTTGCTGGGTTTTTATCATTATTTTTT
Organism: Lithobates septentrionalis; assembly: GCA_037952835.1. Lineage (NCBI taxonomy): Eukaryota > Metazoa > Chordata > Amphibia > Anura > Ranidae > Lithobates > Lithobates septentrionalis. The sequence goes on from JBBDGP010002424.1 coordinate 730,979, forward strand.
ATTCTAGCAAATGTAACAGGAGCTGGAACACACAAAGGTGGGTGGGAATACCCAGAATTCCCAGGAGGACAGTTGGGAATTATGGCAGGAATTTGAGAGTAGGTAGGCACGGGGAGACAAAAAAAAAGCCATTATAAAAAATATGCCATGTTCATTATATCTAATTAATAGTCACATTTTCATTTTGGAATGGACCATATTTAAATCTTTGCCATTTAAATTGTTTTCTCTACTGCAGAGATCTTTGTTTCCCTAAATCCATTTCGGAACAGGGACTCCATGTTTTCCGCATTGAAAAAATGAAGCTGATCCCGGTGCCACAGGAGAGTCATGGTGTATTTCACTCTGGGGACACCTACCTGCTGGTTCTCAATTCACCCGAAGGCAACAACATCTATGTCTGGAATGGTAAGGCTCAGAGAGACAGAGTAATGGAATATGGGAAGAATGTGCCTAGTGTTTGCTTTCAAGGTCACAGCTTAACAAATTATACATCACAAATGCTCCAATAATGAATCCTCTTCTCGGCTATAGCCACCAATTGGATTCTTTTTTAGATTTCTTTGAAAATTAATTTTTGCTAGGCTTTTCATTAAAATGCCATGTTCATGGTGGGGAAAGCATAAAAAAGGCACTTAATGGTGTCTTAGCAAGCCACAGCCTAACTTGCATTTCTCTTTCAAGAAAGTTGCTTTAAGATACAGTGATTTGTAGCGGAACTTTTTTTTACTATTTTTGGTTGTATAGATAATCTTTTTGCATGTTTACTATAGTGTTCCATGATAGAATAATCAAATGATCACACATGTGACACTTGCGACTCTCGTACCTTAAAGATTCATTGTTAGCCAACTTATACTGTATATGTAATTTGCAATCTTTTTTTTTTTTTTGAGAAAATCTTTCATGCTTAGAGAACTTTTTTGGATTCTAGCAATTACTATTTTTAGTGGCTTTTTTCCGCTATGATTAGAAAGGTGACTGAATCTCCATTGTTAATCACCTAAATGCCGAGGTGTGACCTCATGCCACATGCACACAGTAAAGCCGCCCATAAGAAATTTGTCTGGTTCAATAGGGACTGGATGAATTTTGATCCAACTATAGGCAGGCTGGTTGTACAGAAAAGTTGATCTCTCGATCGACTTCTGTACAACCAGCCTGTCTGAGCAAAAAAAACCCCATTCTATTCTGACAGTAGGGAAAGCTACCTGCTGTCAGAATACAGTAGCTCTGCGGTAGGGATTGCCTCGTCAACATCGAGTGTGTTGATAGGGAAAAATCAAATCATTTTTTTCCATTTAACCTTTCACAAATGCATCAACTATGGCCTGCATCACGCAACCATGACTATTTGGGAGTAGCGACAGAGCTCTCTTTAGAAAATTCACCCAAACCTGATTTTATTTTTTGTTTTGTTTTGAGTGAGCTGTCATAAAGTTAATATGTTCTGATATACATAGTCAGTCTGTTTGGAAAAAGACATCCAAGTCCATCTAGCTCAACCAACAAAAGGGGAAACAATAAAAAATAAAAATATCCTAAAAAAAACCAACAAAATCCAATCCTATACCCACAGTTGATCCAGAGGAAGGCAAAGAAAGAAAAAAAACAGCAAAGCATGAACCAATTTGCTCCAGCAGGGGAAAAAGTTCATTCCTGATCCCCTGCGAGGCAATCGGATATTCCCTAGATCAACTTTACCTATACATTTTAGCATCCAGGTATATTATGTACATTTAGAAAAGAATCCAGGCCTTTGCTTAAAAAAAAAAATCTACTAAGCTGGCCAGAACCAGCTCTTGAGAGTGTCTATTTCACATTTTCACAGCTCTTTCTGTGAAGAAACCTTTCCGTATTTGGAGATGAAATCTCGTTTCCTGCAGATGTAAAGAATGCCCCCTTGTCCTCTGTGATGACCTAAAGTGAATAACTCAACACCAGGTTCACTATATGGACCACTTCTGTATTTATACATGTTGCTCATATCCCCCCTTAATCTCCTCTACTCGAGAGAATAAATTCAGTTCCTCTAATCTTTCCTCATAGCTGAGCTCCTCCATGACTCTTATCAGTTTGGTTGCCCTCTCTGCACTTTTTCCAGTTCCCTGATATCCTTTTTTTTGAACTGGTGCCCAAACCTGAACTGCATATTGCAGATGAGGTCTTACTAATAATTTGAACAGGGGCAAAATGATATCCCTCTCAGGTATGGCCTCTCTTAATAAAAGAAAGGACTTTGCTCGCTTTAGAAACTGAAGCTTGGCCCTGCATGCTATTATTAAGCTTATGATCTACCAGAACACCCAGATTCTTCCCCACCATTGATTCCCCCAGTTGTACTCCTCCAGTATGTAAGATGCATGCATATTCTTAGCCCCCAAGTGCATAACTTAAAATATTTCAACATTAAACCTCATCTGCCACATATTTGCCCAATTAAACAGTGCATTGAGGTCGACTTGTAAGTTGGAGACATCCTATAAGGACGTTATTCCACTGCTTAGCTTGGTGTCATCTGCAAACACTGAAATGGTACTTTTAATCCCAGACCCTATATAATTTATAAAGATATTAAAAAGTAAGGGTCCCAACACTGAACTTTGGGATACACCACTAATAACCTTAGATCATTCAGCATATAAATCATTAACCACAACTCTCTGAATTCTGTCTTTTAGCCAGTTTTCTATCCATTTACAAACTGATATTTCCAGGCCTGTAGACTTTACCTTACACATAAGCTGTGTGTGGGGAACTGTGTCAAACGATTTTGTAAAATCCAAATATACCACGTCAACAGCCACCCCTCTGTCCAAAGTTTTTCTTACCCTCTCATAAAAATAAATCAGATTTGTTTGACAACTTCTGTCTTTCATGAATCCATGCTGTCTGTTAAAAAAAAAAATTCCAGCAAGAACTCATCTATTTGGTCTTTTTATGAAACTCTCCAGTATCTTCCCGACTATAGAAGTTAAACTAACAGGTCTATAGTTACTTGGTCAAGACTTTGAACCCTTTTTTTAAATCTAGGCACCACATTTGCCTTATGCCAATCCAGTGGTAGTATTCCAGTCATTAAAGAGTCCCTGGGTGACGTTTTACGGTGATTAAAACTAGGACAAATAGATTTAAAGAGAGCTTCTTTCCCAGGGCTTTTAAGGCTATCAATGCAGGAATGAAATGAAAGAGGTCACAAGGTCACATAGTCTTAATTTATTGTCTTGTCTAGTTTTTTATATGGACACTTTTTTTTAAATATGTGTGTGTGTATATGTGTATATGTGTGTGTATATATGTATATATATATATATATATATATATATATATATATATATATATATATATATATATATATATATATATATATATATATATATATATATATATATATATATATATATATATATATATATATATATATATAGTGCCTTGCGAAAGTATTCGGCCCCCTTGAACTTTTCAACCTTTTGCCACATTTCAGGCTTCAAACATAAAGATATAAAATTTTTATTTTTTGTGAAGAATCACCATCAAGTGGTACACAATTGTGAAGTGGAACGAAATCTATTGGATTGTTGAAACTTTTTTAACTAATAAAAAAATGAAAAGTGGGGCGTGCAAAATTATTCGGCCCCCTTGCGTTAATACTTTGTAGAGCCACCTTTTGCTGCGATTACAGCTGCAAGTTGCTTGGGGTATGTCTCTATCAGTTTTGCACATTGAGAGACTGAAATTCTTGCCCGTTCTTTCTTGCAAAACAGCTCGAGCTCAGTGAGGTTGGATGGAGAGCGTTTGTGAACAGCAGTTTTCAGCTCTTTCCACAGATTCTCAATTGGATTCAGGTCTGGACTTTGACTTGGTCATTCTAACACCTGGATACGTTTATTTGTGAACCATTCCTTTGTAGATTTTGCTGTATGTTTGGGATCATTGTCTTGTTGGAAGATAAATCTCCGTCTCAGTTTCAGGTCTTTTGCAGACTCCAACAGGTTTTCATCCAGAATGGTCCTGTATTTGGCTGCATCCATCTTCCCCTCAATTTTAACCATCTTCCCTGTCCCTGCTGAAGAAAAGCAGGCCCAAACCATGATGCTGCCACCACCATGTTTGACAGTGGGGATGGTGTCATTTAGGACAACATTGGATCATTCAGAGATCCTCGCTGAACTTCTGGAGTGAGTTTTCTGCACTGAAAGTAAAGGGGCCGAATAATTTTGCACGCACCACTTTTCAGTTTTTTATTTGCTAAAAAAGTTTAAAATATCCAATAGATTTCGTTCCACTTCACAATTGTGTCCCACTTGTTGGTGATTCTTCACAAAAAATTAAAATTTTATCTTTATGTTTGAAGCCTGAAATGTGGCAAAAGGTTGAAAAGTTCAAGGGGGCCGAATACTTTTGCAAGGCACTGTATATGTGTGTATATATATATATATATATATATATATATATATATATATATATATATATATATATATATATATATATATATATATATACACTTTTTTGGGGTATAATTAAATTCTGTGTGGTAAATGCATGGTTGATAATTGTAATGTATGTATAGAGTAGAAATGTAATTTCATTGTGAATTTGTTTTCTAAAATGACAATAAATCTTATCTCATCCTAAAAATTAGAAACAATGGCTTTGAACTGTCAGAGCTCAATTCTTTTAGGGCCCATGGGTGTATGTCATCTGTTCCAGGTGCTTTATCCACCTTTTATTTTTCTCTAAATATTTCAGGACCATATCAATTTTATCACTTGCCTACAGGGCACTTGCACTCCCTTCCTACCCAGGCCATTTTTCAGCTTTCAGCGCTGTCGCACTTTGAATGACAATTGCGCGGTCATGCTTCACTGTACCCAAATGAAATATTTATCATTTTCTTCACACAAATAGAGCTTTCAAGTCTTGGAGAGCAACCCTCATCCTTGGAAAATTTTGCTCTCCTAACCACTTCAACCCCCGGAAGAATTTACCCCCTTCCTGACAGAGCACTTTTTGCGATTCGGCACTGCGTCGCTTTAACTGACAATTGCGCGGTCATGCGACGTGGCTCCCAAACAAAATTGACGTCCATTTTTTCCCCCAAAAATTTATAAAAAAACAATTTTTTTCCTCAGTTTAGGTCGATACGTATTCTTCTACATATTTTTGGTAAAATCGCAATAAGCGATTATTGATCGGTTTGCGTAAAAGTTATAGCGTTCACAAAATAGGGGATAGCTTTATGGCATTTTTCTTAATTTTTTTTTTTTTTTTAATGGTGGCGATCAGCGTTTTTTATCATGACTGCGACATTATGGCGGACACATCGGACATTTTTGACACATTTTTGGGACCATTGTCATTTATACAGCAATCAGTGCTATACAAATGCACTGATTCCTGTGTAAATGACACTGGCAGTGAAGGGGTTAACCACTAGGTGGCAGTGTAGGGGTTAAGTGTGTCCAAGGAGCGTGTTTCTAACTGTGGGGGGGCATGGCTGTGCGTGACACATCACTGATCTATGCTCCGATGACAGGGAGCAGAGATCAGCGACACTGTCACTAGGCAGAACGGGGAGATGCTTGTTTACATCAGCATCTCCCCGTTCTTTCTCCCCGTGAGGCGATCGCTGGTATCCCCACGGCGATCAAGTCCGCGGGACCTGCGACCCGACTCACGGAGCTTGCCGCGCTCTTAAAGGGGAACATACAGGTACGTGATTCTGCCTGTACGAGCCCTTCTGCCGCAGTATATCTGCGTGAGGCGGTCCACAAGTGGTTAAAGTTGTGTTTTTATATTTCCAGTATGAACTTGTTGCTTACAGTTTACAATAAATTAAGTTATGGTCACTGTTACCCAGATGTTCTTTTATATGACCATTAGTAATACGCTCTGCATGGTTTAAGATTACCAGGTCCAGCAGAGCATCATTCCTAGTTGGGGCCTCTATGAATTGTACCATAAAATTGTCTTGTAATAGGTTTATACAATTTTTGCCTATTAACTGTTCCTGCAGTGCCATTACTCCAGTCAATTTCTGGTAGCTAAAATCCCCCATTATTATCACTGTCCCAGTCCTTTCTATCTGTGCAAGGGAATGGCCTCCTCATTACCCTGGGGGGCCTATAACAAACTCCAATGATTACCTTTGTAGTACGCACACCCATGTACAGTCCACCCATTCTGCTTCAGCCTCATTACTCTCCATCAAGTAGGTCCTCATTCACACTAGCTTTGAGATCACTTTTCACATAGAGACAGACACCCCCCCCCCCCCCCTCCATTTACCATGTCTTTCCAAAAAAGAGCATAGCCGGTAATATTAATAGCCTAGTCGTGAAGAATGAAGCCAAGATTCAGCAATACCAATTGAATCTGCATGCACCAAAGCTTCCAACTCACCTATTTTGCTTGGCAGAATGCTTGTGCATTGTCACATTTTGCACACGTAAAATGTACTTCTGCTTCATCACATGTCTTAACTCTTGGTTTTGTCCACATACAGGAAATGGAACGACGGTTGATGAAAAGGCAGCTGGAGCCATCTACAGCTCTCAGCTTCACATGTATATGGGTGAGAAGCCTACTCAGAACCACGAGACGCAGGGACACGAAAGTGTAGAGTTCATGTCTTTATTCCCACGGGGGGTGACGTATTTGGTAAGTAAGCACCTTTTTGTTTGTTCAAGTATTTCTTGGGGTTTATTGAAGCTCAGGCTTTGGCACACCAAGATTTTTTAGTGTAGCACCCTCCTAGGTAGAGTTGGGCAAACTGTTCGAGCCGAGTAAAAGTTCGGCCCCAACAGCGCATTTTCACCCGCAGAGTGCCCCACAATGCACTGCAATCTAAGCCCTGATAGGGCAAAGCTTTGCCCAATCGGGCACAGTGAATAGCTGGTTGTTTAGGAGTGGGCCAGGAAGCCGGCCACAGCATCCTTGACAATGAATGAGTCATCAGCTGTCCACAGGCTTCCCTGATGGCAGCTGAATGGGAAAAAAAAAAAGAAATAGAAAAATGTTAAAAAAACGGCGTGGAGGTCTCCCCCAATCTATACCTTTTGGGTCTGGTATGGATTATAAGGGGAACCCCACACCAAAATCTAGGAGCCCATGGGATCTTGGTCTTTCCTAGCATAGGATTGCATCAGGCTTTTTCTTTTTTAGGCTCTCTTTCCTCTAATTTTATTGGTGATTCAGCAAGCCATTTACTACTGACAGGGGTGCTTGCATAGATCAGCTTTTATTTTTATCCCAAAAGAAAAAAACTGTTTGGTGTCACTGATTATAAAGTATTAGCTGCAGTTTGGCATCAATTTGTTAGTGTATCTAAATCTGCTAGTACATCCAACACTCCACTTCCCACCAGACTGGCAATGCTGCTATCCTAATGTGCCCCCCTGTGCTCCTTCATCCAGAGGGGAGGCACTCTAATACAGGAGGTATGTTACTGGCATTGGTGTGTGCAGCCTATTGCTATATGCAATTGCACCCCAAAGCTCAAACACACACCTGTGTGTGTATCATACACACCCCCTTTATAAATAAGTGTAAATAAACATTTTAAAATGTATTAAAACATGGATAGTGTCAGTAGGGCAGTGGACAGCATTGGTAGACCGGTGGATTTTATCAGTTGGCAGAGGGAAGTGTCAGTAGAGCAGTGGATGGTGTCGTGAGAGCAGAGATTTGTGTCCGTAGGGGAGTGAACAGTGTCAGTAGTTTTTTAATTTTATCATTATTAAATCATTTTTTTTTTTTTTTTTTTTTTTTTTAGGAGCCCTGTTGGGAGGGGGGGGGGGGGTCAAGGATTCCCCATTCCCTTCTCTGCAGCCTCAGCTACCCTGCACAGTGAAGGAATGGGAGGTGCTCTGTGCTGAACTTCCTGTTCATTCACAAACTGAAGCATATTAAACAGTTTGCTATACTTCAGTTCTGAATAAACACGGTGAGTGATTAGTACCGATCACTCACTGTGTTCATTCAGAAAAGGAAGGGTCGGTAAATGACATATTTACTGGCTCCATCCTGAAACAACCCCACAGCAGCCAGCAGGAGAGGAGGGAAGCAGGCAGAGCTTTGGAGGGGACACTAGGGGCCCAGGTAGCAGGGGGAATCTGCACCCCATGGGGTGATTAGGGTGTGCCCAGGCACACCTATGGTTACTGGCCAGATCACCAGGTGAAAACAGACGGAAAATAACCTAAGAAAAGAAAACTAATGCAACTATCCCATTTATTGATTGGTAAGCTTCAATGTATTACAGAAATAAAAACATTTTTTACTTAATGCATCTGATATTATTTTGCACCTTCAAAATCCCCACCCTCTTTCTCCTTTTGAATTTTCTGTTTATTTGGGGATCGGTGCCATTATATGAATGTGCTTTCCACGATCAATTATCTGTTTTTCAATGTATTACAGTACATTTTTGGGTTTAATACTGCTTTGAGGATGTACCCTGCATACAAAAAGTGAATTGAGCTTGCCATGTGTCACACTAAATTGAATACATTCTACAGCATTGGCCCACATTCACACTGCAGTCACCATTCATCTCATTGACTTTCTATAACTTTCTTGGGTTAAATTCTGTATGAGCACTAAGTTGGCATATTCTAGCCTAAACCACTGTCTTAGGGCTCATGCACCTGGATGTAAAGAACTGTACACCAGGCAGAAGCATACTTGTGCGCTCAGGAGTCACAGGAGTTTTGCGTGCAGCTGTGTCCAGCAGCCTGTAAAATGCTGTCAGGTTGCAGGAAGGGGTGGCAGTTTGAAACCTTTTATTCTACAAAAGGGTCGGTTACTGAAAATTACTTGTGCATGCCTCCCAACTTTTTGAGATGGGAATGAGGGACAATTATCAGCAAAAGTATGCAGAGATAGGACACACCCCTTGCCATGCCCCCTTAAAGGAAAATTGTACAAAAAAAACAAGATTGGTTAAACCCACGAGTGCTTTTTTTACCACTACTATTCCTTTATGTTGGCTTTTGGAATTTACAAATGCAGCAATTTAGAAATCAGATGAAAGGTTTAGCGCTGGAAAACACTTTTTGATAGATAAAAAATGCATTTTATATACATCTATATAGATCAGGCCAAAATGAGGGACAAATGAGGAGGAATGAGGGACATTGCTCCAAATCAGGGACAGTTCCTCGAAATCAGGGACAGTTGGGAGCTATGCTAGTGTGAGCTGTAACTGCCAGCCTTGCCACCAATGCTGGTCATTGCCTATGCTATACAGAAATTTGGCCCTGTGGGACCCTGTATGAAGGTCCCTGCCTCCCATCTGTTCTAGTTTTGACAGGACAAGTCAGATACCCAAATCTAGCAATAAGGCTATGGTTTACACCAGTGGTCCTCAACCCTGTCCTCTGGGTCCACTAACAGGCCAGGTTTTATGTATTACCTTGGGGAGATGCAGACTAGAATACTCCAATCACTGAGCAGCAATTGATATCACCTGTGATGTATTTCAGTTATCTTGCAAACCTGGCCTGTTGGTGGGCCCTGAGGACAGGGGTTGATGACCACTGGTTTACACTATGATATAGGTAGTTGGATGAATATGGGTGAAATTTGGACAGATTGGAGACCTGGTCTAACAGATGCATTTGTCTTTGTGTGGAGGTCACCGTGTAAATAAATAGAACATTATTTCTGTTGAGTACTCTTAGGAACCATTCATTTGGGTTATTAGAACTTATCATTTGCATTGCAGAAAAAACGATCAGCCAATACTTGGCGGCTTCAGTTGAAATGCCCACAATTATAAAAGGGATGCTTTTTGATTTTCTGACTCTGGGAAAGCTGAGCGCTCTAGGGGTAACTCTCTGACATACAACACACAGACTGATTTTAAAATCTGAAAGCAGCCTAGAGGAGCACCACAAAGAACAGGGAACCTTCATGGGGTTCACGCAGTTTGACATCCCTGGTTTCCCTTTTACTCAAAAACCAGTTTGGATTTGGATGGATAGAGTAAGCTGTCAGAACTAGACAACAAAGTGTCTGATAAATATTAGGATATATAATGAACTTTCAAAGGGGACAGACCCATAGCTCCCAACTGTCCCTGATTTTGTGGGACTGTCCCTGATCTGGAGCAATGTTCCTCTGTCCTCCTCATTTGTCCCTCGTTTTGGCCTGATCTATATAGTTGTGTATAAAATGCACTTTTATCTATCAAAAAGTGCTTCCCGGTGCTAAACCTTTTATCTGATTTCTAAATTGCTGCATTTGTAAATTACAACCACCAATATAAAGGAATAGTAGTGGTACAAAAAGCACTTGTGGATTTAACCAATCTTGTTTTTTGTACAATTCTCCTTTAAGGGGGCGTGTCAAGGGGTGTGTCCTATGCCTGCATACTTTTGCTGACAGGTGTCCCTCATTCCCATCTCAAAAAGTTGGGAGGTATGCAGACCTTCAACTCTACTAAAGACCAATACACACCAGCAGTTTTATAGGAGAAATATTTATGCAGAAACTACAAATCTTTTTGGAGCTGCTACCAAATTAATTGTGTGATAGTCCTTAGAAGGAAAACTGTATGTAACATCTGATCCACAGTGTAGTAATCATATATTCTTTAGCCTAAATATACGGTTGTTTTTGGGCACTCTTAGAAGACTTGTTGCTACAGCCGTGTACACGCTATAGGAAAATCAGACAAATGATCGTCCGCTTTTCCTCGAATGGTCATACAATGAAACCAAGAAGGGTACTAATGGTACAACAAAGGCAAAATTTTCCTGTACATACACTGAGCAAAATTATAAACTCAACACTTTTGTGTTTGCCCCTATTTATCGTGAGCGGAACTTAAAGGTCTACAACCTTTTCTATGTACACAAAAGGCCTCTTTCTCTCAAATATTATTCACAAATCTGTCTAAATCTGTTAGTGAGCACTTCTCCTTTGCCGAGATAATCCATCCACCTCACCGGTATGGCATATCAAGATGCTGATTAGACAGCATGATTATTGCACATGTGTGCCTTAGGCTGGCCACAATAAACGGCCACTCTAAAAGGTGCAGTTTTATCACACAGCACAATGCCACATATGTCGTTTTGAGGAAGCATACAATTGGCATACTGACTGCAGTAATGTCCACCAGAGCTGTTGCCCTTGAATTAAATGTTAATTTCTCTACCATAAGCAGTCTCCAAAGGCATTTCAGAGAATATGGCAGTACATCCAACCGGCTTCACAACCGCAGACCACGTGTAACCACACCAGCCCAGGACCTCCACATCCAGCATCTTCATCTCCAAGACCAGCCACCCCGACAGCTGCTGCAACAATCAGTTTGCATAACCAAAGAATTTCTGCACAAACTGTCTCAGAGAAGCTCACCTGCATGCTCATGGTCCTCATCGGGGCCTCGACCTGACTGCAGTTAGTCGTCGTAACCAACTTGAGTGGGCAAATGCTCACACTCAATGGCGTCTGGCACTTTGGAGATGTGTTCTCTTCACGGATGAATCCCGGTTTTCACTGTACAGGGCAGATGGCCGACAGCATGATTTCAAAATTATGGATCGAGTGGCCCATGGTGGCGGTGGGGTTATGGTATGGGCAGGCGTATGCTATGGACAATGAACACAGGTGCATTTTATTGATGGCATTTTGAATGCACAAAGATATCCTGAGGCCCATTGCTGTGCCATTCATCCACAACCATCAACTCATGTTGCAGCATGATAATGCACGGCCCCATGTTACAAAGGATCTGTACACAATTCCTGGAAGCTGAAAACATCCCAGTTCTTGCATGGCCAGCATACTCACCGGACATGTCACCCATTGAGCATGTTTGGGATGGTCTGGATTGGCCTATACAACAGCATGTTCCAGTTCCTGCCAATATCCAGCAACTTTGCACAGCCATTGAAGAGGAATAGACCAACATTCCACAGGCCACAATCAACAACCTGATCAACTCTATGCAAAGGTGATGTACTGCACTGCGTGAGGCAAATGGTGGTCACACCAGATACTGACTGGTTTTCGTTGATCTTTGCGTTCAGCTCATGATAAATAGGGGCAAACACAAAAGTGTTTTTCGTTTTAGAATTTCGCTCATTGTAGTGTAGATTAGGAAGTAATGTGCGTGTGACCTTTTTGTAGCCATGCCTTTAAGGGCCATACGTTCAGTGTGTTGCAGAGTTTTTGTTCTTTTTCATTGGATCATTTTGTAGATACTCCTATCTATCCCTCCCTCCTTGGCTGAGTTGCGTGTAGTTCCACATTGTGCCGGTGGGTGTCGTTGTCACCATGGGCTGATGTTGGAAAGGCAATGTGTTGAAGCGTATGAGTGCTCCTCTGTCCCGGAGACAGCTCGGTGGAGGTGGTCCTCCGAGTTGCATTCTGGGAGAGGGTATTTATGGGGCAGACACCATGTTTAGGGGTTCCTTTTCAGGCACCTGCTGGCCCTCCTGGCCGACAGGTATGCGTTAGGAGTACCACCTCGTGGTCCTCCGTTCCGGAGGCCCACGTCGCTGCGGCGTGTGGGTGGGCCCAGAAGCCTGTCTGGGGCCTACCACAGCAGCAGAGGATTGGTCCTGAGCTGTCTCTCCAGAGTGAAGAAGCTGGACAACCGAGGAGATCCCAGGGGAGGACCCGTCATGGAAGGATCACGCAGAGTGCTGGTCTGGAGAGGGGCCTGGTGACTCGGTTGGAGGACGCATCCTGAAGTAATCCTACTGCATAGTACTGCCGGGTTGGCTTAAAGGTTCAAGTACTGTGTCTGACATTCATCGCAGACCAGTACATCCTGTGGCAGAGGATCGTACGGGTTTTATTCTAAACAAGTCTGTGGCAGAGACTTTTGTTCGTGCTACGTACTGGCTGCTAGGCAAGTGAGAGAGGCCTATCCAGGCGGGCAAAGATTGAGTCCCACGAGGGGAGTGCATTCAACTACAAGTGTTCAATTCCAAAGAATGTTCTAAAGAATGCTAAGGAAAGGTATTTGAGCTTCCCTGCAGCTTTCCTTCTGCCTCTTTCCTGCTACTTCCTTTTATTACTTGTTCAATAAAGCATTGGAAAATCTACGCAAGTGTTTGGTGTCTACATCGTCCAGAGGTGTCGAGAGTGAAGGTAACAGCCCGCTTTAAACCAGCAGCTCCATCAAGAGTTAGTGCTACATATATATCATATAATATCTATCTATCTATCTATCTATCTATCTATCTATCTATCTATCTATCTATCTATCTATCTATCTATAATATATCATAACAGAAGTAACTTCAAAAGAAGAAAAGGAAGCGGAGCACACAGTGTAAAAAAAAATGGCTAACGCTCTTCATAATACGAATAAACTTTACTGTTTACAAAAATGTTTTTTGTTGCATCTTTTTCTGGGTCGTACTTTGTTTCTGATCACGTGCAGTCTTTCCCATTCACTTTTTCATGTATGAATACTGTACATATTAAGCAAAAATTGTTAGTTCTGTTCACTAACAAGAAAAATTCTCTAGATCGACCCTTCATACTGATAACGTGTTTTTTTTGTTTTTGGTTTTTTTTGGTCGATTTTTATAGTGTGTACCCAGTTCCTTCTACCCCCAATGTCTAATGCTTGTGTCCCTTTTGAATATTATTGATAGATAAAACTTCTAGAGAATATGGAACAACGCCCATTGAAAAGCTAGCAAAACAGTGCTACCTACATTACTAACCCAGTACAATCTGCTGAGAGTGGTTTTTTTTTTATGTTTTCCTGTACAACCCCTTTAAGCCATTTTTTTCAGCCTTTCAGCCTTTCACTGTCACTTTGTATGTTTTTATCACAGGAAGGAGGGGTCTCCTCAGGTTTCCAGCATACAGAAAAGGACACAGTGGCCCCTACCCACCATCTTTACCATGTGAGCGGTCGCAAACACATTCGTGCAATTGAGACAGACCTAACATGGGACAGCTTCAACACAGGCGACTGCTTCATCCTGGACACAGTAAAGGTATTATTATTTTTTTTTGCAGGAGGAAGTCTAGTTCAACTGAAAGTCATTTCGATAGCAAAAACTTTAAAGTCACTAAATAGTAGCAAAATGTATACCACCTGTCCTGGTAATGGGAGGGTAGCTGATTGCACTTGTTCACTGGTTATGTGTATGACTAAACACTCAGTTACATTGCCTGATTGATAGGCTTGGTTGTCAATCTAGGAGCAAAGCAAGGAAAGCTCCTTTGGATCATGAAACAGTTCAGTTTGACTAAGAAAAGGCATAATGAGAGGGAGAAGAGGTCTTCATGTTCTTCCTGTCAGAGGCATTGGACACCATAAAGTTCCAATTCCAAAGCTGGCCATACATTAGTAGAATTGTGCATTCTTATGCCCCGTACACACGATCGGATTTTCCGACGGAAAATGTGTGATAGGACCTTGTTGTAGGAAATTCCGACCGTGTGTAGGCTCCATCACACATTTTCCATCGGATTTTCCGACACACAAAGTTTGAGAGCAGGCTATAAAATTTTCCGGCAACAAAATCCGTTGTCGGAATTTCCGATCGTGTGTACACAAATCCGACGGACAAAGTGCCAAGCATGCTCAGAATAAATAAAGAGATGAAAGCTATTGGCTACTGCCCCGTTTATAGTCCCGACTTACGTGTTTTACGTCACCGCGTTCAGAATGATCAGATTTTCCGACAACTTTGTGTGACCGTGTGTATGCAAAACAAGTTTGAGCCAACATCCGTCGGAAAAAATCCTAGGATTTTGTTGTCGGAATGTCCGATCAATGTCCGACCGTGTGTATGGGGCATTAGAATGTCCCTTCTTGCCATCATTGAGCCAACTGATTATTTTTTTTCAAATCCCTTACAATTTAGTTTGGATCTGCTATTTGCATGTAATCCCAGACCTATTATAGAGGTTTGATTACAATATGTATGATTTTTTTTCCTGAACAAAAACAACATTCACAGTTAGCATTTTGGTCATTTGAGAAGCATTGTCTATCCTGCTCCTTCAAATTTTTTCATCACTACAGTTGAAAAAGGATATCAGTTGACCCTGAATGAACATTCTGAAAATGATCATTTTTGTACAAAATTTTACTAATGTACAGAAAGCTTAAGAAATCTAAGACAGAGTTTTCCTCCAAGATCTCTTATCAAGGGGAGGACTGGGCTGGGGGGCATTTGTCTTTTTGGCTAGTACTAATAAGCTTTGTTGGGCTGGCGGCCCAGAGAGGAGATCCTTTACAAACCAGACATTGATTAAAGTAGGACCCAAAGTAAGTGGACATTATATAGCTACAGTCTGACTTCTTGTTCAGACAGACCTATGATCACAGTGCATGTCAGTCTTCCAGCACTGACTTCCTTTTCTGCTCTAAGATATAATGCAATCAAATGCCAAGAGCCTTTTAATGAAAGTGATACTGGAAGATGTGTGTTGCAAATGAAGAAGAACAAAGGGATATGGTTTCAAAAGAGGAACTGTCAGTCACTCTAAAAGAGGAACCTTTTAAGGAGCTATGGTTTAAGATATGAAAGTGGTCACGGACCTTAGATAGCAGGTGTTCAAGCACAATTCATCCATCAGGAGAGGGCCTTTTCTTCATGAATAAATGATATAAGTTCAGGTCACCCAGGCATTCATGTTTATGATAAAGAAGAGGCTATAGAACAGGGGTTACCGAACTACGGCCCTCCAGTTGTTCAGAAACTACAATTTGCATCATGCCTAGTCATGTCTGTGAATGTCAGAGTTGCCTCATGGGATGTGTAGTTTCGCAACAGTTGGAGGGCCACAGTTTGAAGATCCCTGAAAGAATAGAGAAGAAAACAATAGTAGACGTCTTAACTTTCTGAAATGATAGAGAAGTTTTTTTTAGCACATGGTAACTTGGCTTTTCTAGATAGCAGATGTAGAAATATTGAGGTTGTATAAAAAGCTAGTGCAGCATAACACTTTTGGTAGTAAATTAGTACATAATGTATATAAATGTATAAATCCTCCCCCCCCCCCCCCCAAAAAAAAAGAAGGAAAATAAATGTATAAATCCGGCAACTGAGACTGCACAAGTGGCAGAAGGATCTGGTCTCAAAAGGAACGGTCCTTCCAAATGAGGGTTAGTTGGGAGCAATCCAATAGTGCTTGGACTGGGATTTCAAACTTCTCTGATTGAACTTTCCCTTTATGATTGATTAAGCTAGGCTTCTCAGTAGACCTTAAGTTATAGCCTAGAGTGACATGACTATCCTAGCTTCAAATTTTGGTGGCCACTTCTAGTTAAAGTCTTACACACCCGAATGTCAGCTAACCCCCCCCCCCCCCACCACCACCACCACCTTTTCCTTGTATATTTGCAACTCCCATATTTGTCACAACCCACCCAGAGCTGAAGTCCATCTCCAGCTAACTTGCTCCTATCTCGCTGTGTGCTGGGACATAAGTCAGAGCATACATGCTTTTGGTTGTGCCAATACACTACTTGTGTGGAACAGTATATGTGTCCTATATGAGTTTTTGTATTGTAATGCCGCGTACACACGGCCAGACTTGCCAACGGGCTAAACTTGGTTGGCATTTCCGACGGAGAGATTTAGAACATGTTCTATATTTGAATCCGTCGGAAGTGCCGACAGAAAAAGTCCGATGGGGCATACACACGGTCGGAATGTCCGACCGAAAGCTCCCATCGGACTTTTTCTGTCGGGAAGTCCAGGCCGTGTGTACGCGGCTTTAGAGGTGAAAAAAATTTAAGTCCAGGCGTAGTGACCAGTTGAGAAGACATTTGCTGGTGCCATAAAATTCAAACAAGATTGGGCAGCAATTATCTTATGCCTGTCACCAGCAAGAATTGACAATAAATGTCTGTCAGGTTCACATGTGACCAATGTGCTCATCGCATGTGACATGGTTTAGTGAAACTTTTGCTGCTTCTCTCCTAGGCTGTCCTCATCCTCTTCAGCTGGACAGTGTACTTAGCTCTTCTCTATTGTCTGAAGTCGATCCTTTCACTTTCTCTCCCCTTTCTACAATATACCAGGTAATACGTTTTTGTGTTCCATCCTTTCCCTTCCATATTGCACCTTTTACTCGAAGGTAGGCTGAACAGGAAGTGGCCAGGTCACACAATACGAATGCTATAGCATATTTGCAATTAAAATGCATTTCCACCCCATACTGTTTTCTAGTTTTAAACTGGGGAGGGATAGAATGTCATTTGCCAGTGCTGATTCCAGTAGTGACAACAGGTGATCCTGCACTGCATTCTCTGGCCAAACTGATCACCTCTTTGTGACCTTATCATGATGCTACAGTCCTTATCCTGAAATGGCTCTACTGCTGGACAACCAATATGAAATGTCCACATCACCCAAGCAGTGATGTGAACACCTGAAGTAGGGCAAGAAGCAGGGAAGAAGATAGAAGACAAGGAACCTGGCTTGTCACATAGCTAAAGATTTGAGTGAGTATTTAAGGACTAAAGTTTAGTTAAAGTCTAAATAAACGCAAAAACTTTTATGTTTTTTCGCAGGAAAAAAAAATAGCAAATGAATTAAATAATATAACATATACAATTGCGTCACAAGTCATATTGTAATTCAATGTTATTAAAAAATTACCTTTCCTTTTAAAATCTGCAGCTCTGTAGTTTTCAGTAAAATGCAATATGGCTACCTGGAGGTGTTCTGTACACCAAATGTGTACAGAACACCCTCGAGAAACATAATATACTGCTTGTGTGATTGGCTCACCAATTTTCCCAATAAGATACAAGTCAGATTTCAGGCATCCTCTGCAACAAAATGTCATTTTTGGTGATATAGTCACAATAGGAAATCATGTCTAAAGGGATGCAGACTCTGCACTTTTCTCAGAGCCCTGCAGGTGCAGCAGTTGATTGATAATTATGAAACCACTCCCATACAAATTCTGTAAATGACAAACAGGGATTTCTTTAGAATAACAAAAGGTAGGAATTTTCAACAAAGTTTGTTAAAATCCTTGCCATGTTCACAAATTGCCCAGAGGGGAATGTTTTTTTTTTCGCAACAAACCTGAAGTTACTTAAAGAATATCTGTACTTAAATAAACATGGGGGCTGCCCTTGCTTATTGACTTCTGAAAATGCTAGTTGCCTGATGCCCCCCAGCTTTAGTAGCTTGAGAATCTGACTTGAAACAAAAAAGATTACGATTGGGAAAGTCAGAGTATTCATAATACCTAAACTCAATATTTTCATAATTTTAGTGACTTTGAAAATACTTTTTCAAAGTCACTCAAAGTGACTCAACAGGACAGCCCAGAGACTAGTATATTGTAAAAGGAGAGGTCAGCAGTAGTAGGCTCAATATTTCTTTCCTGCAGGTTTCCCTTCATGCAGGCAGGCCAGTGGGTGCTGCATTTGCAGTAGAGCTTAAAGGTTAGAACATTTTGTCCACAATGCTGCTGTCCTCTGCCGCGGGAACCCTTTTTACTGCATATTTAAATTCCTGATTTTCAGATGCTCCTTATTTGGTTATTAAAAGGGAAACTTGCCCAGATTCAGTTATGGGTGATTACCAGCACATTGAATTAGTTCTTATTACATCAGTTTTGGGACCTGTACTGCACTAGAGGGGAAAAAAAAAAACGGCAATCAGAATAGTTGCTAGTGGCAATTGCAAATTTGTTCCTACAATTTTGATCTCGTGCAGCCCCAAATATATTAATTCCATACGTGAAACACTGTATATATGCTTGACAATGGAAAAGTTGACTATTTGTTCAAACTCATGCAATGGCATCACCAAGGGGGGCCAGACCCCCCCCCCCAAATTTATGCTGTGCCCCATGTGCCCCCCCCCCCCCAATTAAAACACATTTTTGTTCCTATATGTAGCGGGTGCCCTTGCTCGGCTCGCCGCCGAGTGGACACAGGCTCTCCTGAGAGGCAGAGCGTCCTAACAGCTCCAGCAGGGGATTTCTGCCCCTCCCTCTTTCCTCGCTGACACTGTGCAATGCTGCATGTATAATACGAGTTACTCATGTTATGACTATTTAGAACAGTGGTCTCCAAAATTTCAGTATGGGGACCGGATGCAGCCCTTTGCTTGCCTTTATCCTGTCCTTGGGCACTATTCCTCCCATTGATGGGAGTTACTATTCTGCCAATTGACATCAACAATGAGGCAACATTTCTGCCACTGATGCCAGGGATGGGACACTATTCCTCCCACTGATGCCAACAATGGGGCACTATTCCTCCCAATGATAGCAATGATTCCTTCCAATGATACCAGGGATGGGACACTATTCCCCCCACTGATGCCAACAATGGGGCACTATTCCTCCCAATGATGGCAATGATGGAGCACTATTTCTCCCCCTAATACCAAATGTAACAATGTTTTTTTCCCACTGATGCCAGGAAAATGTCCCCTTCTGCTGGCCACAGTCCAGCCCCCCAGAGTTAGAAGGACAATAAACTGGCCCTTTGTTTAGAGAGCTTGGAGACCTGATTTTAGAGGAATAAAAGGAATAAATTAAGATTACTAAAATATCTTTCCTCACCAATTCAGATTATCTACGTCTGGTCGGGATCTCAGTCAAACATGATGGAGAAGAACCGTGCAAGAGATTTGGCCTATCAAATACGAGACAGTGAAAGACGTGGCGCTGCAAAAGTGGAAATTTTACAGGAAGGGGAAGAACCTGAGGAAATGGTTCAGGTACATTTGTCTGTCTTAAACTTATACTGGAGGACAGTGGCGGCTGGTGTGTTGTTGTTTGGGGAGGTCAGCAACCACCCACCCCCCCCACGGCACCTCAAACACCCCCCCCCACTGCTGTCTGCCGGTCGGTCCACCGGCACTTAACCCATCTAGGCAGCGGCGCTGATCGGAGCACCAGGCAGCAGCAGGGATCGGGCATCCAAGGAGCAGCGGGGATCAGGGCAACAGGCAGCAGTGGGGATCGGGCATCCGAGGAACGGCAGGGATTGGGGCACCAGGCAGCGGCGGGGATCGCACATCGGCCAGCAGCTCTTCTCCTCCTCACTTCTGCGGTGTGTCTCCTTCCCTGCTCCTAGATGTTCAATAGGAGTGCATGTCCTTTCAGCCAATCGGGTGATGGGTATCAGACCCATTTCCTGATTGGCCAGGAGGAGATTCAGTGTTGCAACAGCAAAGATTCATTCGCTGTTGCAATACACCTGGGTGGGCTCCAGACGCAATGCTTTGCGCCCCGAGCCCACCCTATTTTGAAGCCTATTAGAGCCTCTGGCTCTAATCAGTGCTTCAAAAAAACACACCCCCCTGCCATAGGAATTCATTCACCCGGCGTCCTAAAAGGGGCCGCGTGCATGGATGGGGGGGCGGCACCTGTGCGCCCACAATGGACGGGCCGCCCTTGCTAGAGTTCCCAGTTGTGTGGGTTTCCCTTGTGTACTCTGGTTTCTTCCCACACACCAAAGACATGCTGGAAGGTTAATTGGATCCCATCTAAATTGGCCCTATCACTGTGTGCATATGCATTTAGGGACCTTAGACTCCTTGAGGGCAGGGACTGATGTGAATGTACAATATATAAAGCACTGTGTAAATTGTAGGTGCTATGTAAAAGCCTATAATAAAAAATAAAGTTAAAAGGTGGATTTCAATGGCATGTATTGAGCCCCACTGTATGCTTTATTGTGGCACAGCAGTCCAGCTTGCTAGTGCTGTAAAACAGAATGCTCCTACTTGACTCCCCTGCCAGAACACAGGTCAGGCTGCAACAGTGGGAGTGTGGCCTGATTCTGCGCACTCTGGGTGATCAAGACCCCAGTATCTCTCTCTCTCTCTCTATATATATCTATATCTATATATATCTATATCTATATCTATATCTATATCTATATCTATATCTATATCTATATCTATATCTATATCTATATCTATATCTATATCTATATCTATATCTATATCTATATCTATATCTATATCTATATCTATATCTATATCTATATCTATATCTATATCTATATCTATATATATATATATATATATACACGCGGCTGATGGGTTTTGCATTGCGAGTGACTGTGACTTTTAAGCATTTCTGCGTGTACCACATAGGGCGGTCCATTCACTTGAATTTAAACTTATTTTATCTTCCTTCATCTTGGATATGATGCAGATTCTGGGACAGAGGCCGGTGACGCTGAAAGAAGGGAGCACACAGGACGACAAGGAGGCGGATGAGATTCACACCAGGGGAGCTGTACTCTACCAGGTAAGTGTTCCTCACACCAAATATTTCTTTTTTGTGTCTTTATGATAGGAGCACAACTCATTCACATAGTTTTGCACGTTAGGAAAAAAGGGAATTGGTGGCTTTTATGCCCCATACACACGATCGGACTTTCCGACGGGAAATGTTGGATGTGAGCTTGTTGGCGGAAAGTCCGACCATGTGTATGCTCCATCGGACATTTGTTGGCGGACTTTCCGCCAACAAGTGTTGGCTTGCAATTAGTTTTGTTTCAAATTCGTTTTTTTGACAAATTTGTTAATTCAGAAATATCTGAATTAACGAAAACACGTGTAACAAATTTTTCCGAACATTCGGAAATTCGAAAACCCGTATTTAAATTCTGAAATAGTAATAGTAAAGTTAACTATTAAATTATAGGTATTTCAAATTTGGCTGTTAGTTAATGTAATGTATACGAATTTATCCAAAGTTACGAATTATCCAAAATGACGAATGCCGTATCTAAACGAATGGTACGTAACTAATTAATAATAATAAATAACAACAACTTTTTATTATTAATTTGTTCCATTCCATTTGTTTAGATGGGGCATTCGTTATTTTGGATAATTTGTAACTTCGGATAAATTTGTATTTGTTACGTTCACTAACAGCCAAATTTTAAAAGGAAATTCCAATACCTATAATTTAACCACTTCCATACCGGGCATTTTCACTCCCTTCCTGCCCAGACCAATTTTCAGCTTTCAGCGCTGTTACACTTTGAATGACAATTGCGCGGTCATGCAACACTGTACCCAAATGAAATTTTGTTCATTTTTTTCCCCACAAATAGCTTTCTTTTGGTGGTATTTGGTCACCTTTGCGGTTTTTATTTTTTGCGCTATAAACAAAAAAAAGCAACCATTTTGAAAAAAAAAAACACAATATTTTTTAATTTTTGCTATAATAAATATCCTATTAAAAAAAATCAAACAAATTTTATTCAGTTTAGGCCGATACGTATTCTTCTACATATTTTTGGTAAAAAAAACAAAAACAAACGCAATAAGCGTATATTCATTGGTCTGCGCAAAAGTTATAGCGTCTTGTAGAGCGGGAGATAATTCTCCCGCTCTACAAGACTCTGGTCCGGCCGCACCTGGAGTATGCTGTCCAGTTCTGGGCACCAGTCCTCAGGAAGGATGTACTGGAAATGGAGCGAGTACAAAGAAGGGCAACAAAGCTAATAAAGGGTCTGGAGGATCTTAGTTATGAGGAAAGGTTGCGAGCGCTGAACTTATTCTCTCTGGAGAAGAGACGCTTGAGAGGGGATATGATTTCAATTTACAAATACCGGACTGGTGACCCCACAATGGGGATAAAACTTTTTCGCAGAAGAGAGTTTACCAAGAGTCGTGGCCACTCATTAAAATTAGAAGAAAAGAGGTTTAACCTTAAACTACGTAGAGGGTTCTTTACTGTAAGAGCGGCAAGGATGTGGAATTCCCTTCCACAGGTGGTGGTCTCAGCAGGGAGCATTGATAGCTTCAAGAAACTATTAGATAAGCACCTGAATGACCACAACATACAGGGATATACAATGTAATACGGACACATAATCCCACACATAGGTTGGACTTGATGGACTTGTGTCTTTTTTCAACCTCACCTACTATGTAACTATGTACAAAATAGGGGATAAATTTATGGCATTTTTATTGTTTTTATTTATTTTTTTTTACTAGTAATGGAGGCGATCTGCGGTTTTTTTTTTTTTGTTTTTTTTTTGTTTTTTTTTTGTTTTTTTTATCGTGACTGTGATATTGCGGCGGACACTTCGGACACTTTTGACACTATAT
The DNA here is from genome assembly GCA_037952835.1 of Lithobates septentrionalis. NCBI lineage: Eukaryota > Metazoa > Chordata > Amphibia > Anura > Ranidae > Lithobates > Lithobates septentrionalis. Next base: position 754,030 of record JBBDGP010002424.1, read on the forward strand.
TTTTGGACCATTTACATTTATACAGCGATCAGTGCTAAAAAAAAATGCAACGATTACTGTGTAAATGGGACTGGCAGGGAAGGGGTTAACACTAGGGGGTGAGCGAGGGGTTAATTATGTTTCCTAGGGAGTGATTCTCACTGTAGGGGGCGGGGATTAACAAGGGGAGGAGACCGATTGGTGATTCTCTGTACTGGGAACACACCATCGGTCTCCTCTCCTCTGACAGGACGTGGATCTGTGTGTTTACACACACAGATCCACGGTCCTGCTGTGTTCATAGGCAATCGCGGGTGCCCGGCGGACATCTTGGCCGCCGGGCACACGCATTGGGTGCCTAGTGACGCGGCGGGCGCGCGCCCCCTGGGGGCTCAGAAGTAAAAGACGTTATATGACAGCGGCCCGGAGGGACGAAGGGTTCCTGCCACCGTCATATGACTATGCGCGGTAGGTTAGTTATTATTAGTTATTCATTCTTATTTTCGGATCTTCTTTCTTATTTTCGAATTACGAAAAAACCCAAAAACGAATAAAACTAAGACAAACAAATTTTTCGGCAGTGTACGTCTACTTTTATTGTACAAGACAAGGTCTTTTAACTCCTTGGTGCCGACAGTATGCAAATATGCGGCCTATCGGCGGGTCGGTCTTAACGGCAAGAGGCCGCATATTTGTGTACTAGGATGTAATCATAGCTGTGCTGGGAACTGTTCAGCGCAGGGCGCACGATCTCAGCGGCTAACTGAAAGCTCCTAATCGCTACTTGAGATCGGGAGCTTTTCCGATCATGTGACTGCTGTGATAGCCAATCACGGCAGTAACCTGATCATAAACCCTGTCCCACCTCCCGGAATCTGACAAGGGGTTAACACTGTTTTTATATATTGACCCTGTTCTAGACATCTATATGTCTTCATATGCTCTCGTGAAGAAGAAAGTGTGTTTTCGAAATGCGTCAAACTTCCTATGTGGACCAGTTTTGTAAAAGCAGGAATATTCTCTGTATTATAGATAGTTACATAGTTGGTCAGGTTGAAAAGAAACAAGTCCATCTAGTTTAACCAAAAAAAAAATAATAATAATAATAATAATGCAATCCCATATACACACTCCTCTACCCACATTTGATCCAGAGGAAAGAAAAAACCCCCAGCAAAGCATGCTCCAGTTTGCTACAGCAGGGGAAAAAATTCCTTCCTGATCCCCCAAGAGGCAATTGGATTTTCCCTGGATCAACTTTATCTGTAAATGATAGCACCCAGTTATATTATGTACATTTAGGAAAGTATCCAGGCCTTTTTTAAAGCAATCTACTGAGCTGACCAGAACCACCTCTGGAGGGAGTCTATTTCACATGACTATTGTATACCAGATGTATCTAGTTTCCCTTTAATATCACACCCTTTTAAACCTGCTACGTACCCCCATCCCTATTTACCCCAAATAATTGAGACCACACCCATCTGGACTAAAATATTGGCCGTAGCAGCCAATTATCTTTATTAATAATAACCAATAAAATTAATTTCAATATCAACTTAACGTAACTGTATAAAAACACCTGACATATCAGTTAAATACTCCCGTTGGTCTTTGCAGGGAAAAACTCACCAATCTTAAACTCGATCCAATCAGGCACTGCGGTACCTTAACTAAAATAGGCCTCCAGCTGACATGCTAGCTCGGAGACAACAAACCAATTGACAGCAGTGCACCCAATAACCAATTTCAGCTAAAACCTCCGTTAGCTGGAATACCACCAACGGGCCTCATACTACTGATGGGTCCCAAACTTTACCATAACTGGGGTTTAATCCTTCACCCGCAAAGACCAACATCACGCCACTGCCACGACATTCCAACATTTGAAATTGTACCAACAAAATCCATATAGACCATACTTACCAATTTTAGGGAGGGAGGGTGGGAAGCTCTCTCTTCCAGACCAACTGAGCTGGGAAGGGACCTTGCCCCCTGTTCAGTTAATTTTTGCTCCACCCCTTCCTAATAGCCTACCAATCCCAATTGTTCTAACATAAACATCCCTCAAACTATGTTCCACTGTTAACTCTGTCATGTCCGCCCTTTGCTTATTATTTTTATTTCTTTGCTCCGGGCTTTCTTGACTATTGTATACCAGATGTATCTAGTTTCCCTTTAATATCACACCCTTTAAACCTGCTACATACCCCCATCCCTATTTACCCCAAATAATTGAGACCACACCCATCTGGAGTAAAATATTGGCCGTAGCAGCCAATTATCTTTATTAATAATAACCAATAAAATTAATTTCAATATCAACTTAACGTAACTGTATAAAAACACCTGACATATCAGTTAAATACTCCCGTTGGTCTTTGCAGGGAAAAACCCACCAATCTTAAACTCGATCCAATCAGGCACTGCGGTACCTTAACTAAAATAGGCCTCCAGCTGACATGCTAGCTCGGAGACAACAAACCAATTGACCGCAGTGCACCCAATAACCAATTCCAGCTAAAACCTCCGTTAGCTGGAATACCACCAACGGGCCTCATACTACTGATGGGTCCCAAACTTTACCATAACTGGGGTTTAATCCTTCACCCGCAAAGACCAACATCACGCCACAGCACACACCAGGGTAAAGCCTTACCCTTGTGTGCCCTGCCAAACCCTCAATGTTCGCTGTATCCCATCCTGTATTCCCAAAGCCCACATCGTTCAGGTGTACCCCATCTCTCCGCAAGTAACGCCATGTATCCACCTCTAACACCATGTGCCTGATAGCCAACCCACCATTCCTGACCACGAAACCACTGACTTCCTTGTTAACCATCTTACGGGCCCCGTTAACCTTGTCCACCGACCTCGCCAACCTCCACGTAGTACGTGCCACGATGTCCGACCACACAATCAACATGTGTGGAAAAGCCATCCTAAGTTGCCAAAATCAAATTTGATGTCTCGCACCAAATCTAACATTGACCTGAGCCCCAGATCATTGCCGCCAACGTGTAACACCCACCCGTCAAGAGGCCTATCCATACGTGCAAATCTACGCACCTACGACACTGTTCTACCCCATAGCATACCAGGCCCCCCAACCACCGGAGACAGGCTTCCTGTCTGGAAAACAAACCCCAACTGTCTCCCATCCCTTCTGGCATCACCTCTCCTCGCCCCCCAACACATATAGGGGTGGCCCACTGTCCAGACCAGGCACTGCATTTGACCTGAAAGAAAAGAAAAAACAAAAAACAAAAAAACAAACCCCCCAATAAATCAGACACCCCAGCACATATAATCTTTTCACCCGTAGCCACCCTTATCCTAAAGGAATGGGATTTTTTGATCCCCCAAACCAAGTGCCCCCAAACATTTATTGAAAATTTCAATGAATTGAAAAACGCGATAACGACAACCCATCCTGATGTACCAAAAGGGGGGACCACCCCCCCTCCTGGGCGTATGGCAAGAAACCCCCCGCACCAATTGTACTGGGCACAAGGGAGAACCTGGCAGTGAAAAAAAAAACCTGCACCGTTATTCCCTTGCCCCGCTGATTCATTTTAGATTTTGTAACCAATATGGACAATCTGTCCTCCCCACAACTGACATCCATTACACCCAATCCCCCATTTTTCTTTTTAGAGGGGCTGACTAATTCGCTAATTCGAAACGCCCCGAAAAACGCCAAGGCGAATGCCGCCTTAAACAAAACTACCTCATAACCTGACGAACAAGTAATGTCTAACTGCGCCACTGTCCTACCTAATAGCTCGAACGAAACCGGGCGCCTAGCGTCCCTCCCCAGCTTAGAACGCCAGTAACCCTTCAATGCCTGCCCAACCCAAAATTCCTTAGTAAAGTCAGATAAACCTTGAAGTTTTAACCAAAACGCCAGGCCTGCCAACTTTTTTCAACCCAGACACCGACACCCCATCCTCCAGATTCCGGGAAACAAAATACAAAAAACCAACAACCAGAAATCTTGTTCCTCATGGCCTTCCACCACCTGTTGCAGCATTGATACCCAGTCCTGCCATACTCTGTTGTAAGCTGACCACGTCGCCTCGCTCACTGACTGTCTAATCCATCCCGCTACTCTTCCAAGGCCATCCTCCACAGCCGCTCGGGACAAGGGACCCCGTTCTGCTCCGCCCCTGGTACCAACTCCCGCAATCTGTCCCACTGAAAGCGAGATAGTGCATCAGCAATGACATTTTCCACACCAGAGAGGTGAACAGCATAGATGCACACATTCCGCTGCCAGACAGCGCAATACAAGGTGTCTGAGCAACCTTACCACCGGCGGTGATGCAGCTGAAACCTTGTTAATTACCTGTACCACCCCCAGGTTGTCCCCGTGAAATCTAACTTTCAAATTCCTGAAAGATTCCCCCCACAACTCCACTGCTAATACCACAGGGAACCGTTCAAACAGTAACATGTTCTTTACTAAACCTGCCTCCTTCCACGACTGAGGCCAAGGCCCTGCACTCCACTTACCTTGGAAGAAGGCTCCAAAAAACCGCAGAAACCACCGCATCTGTGTACAGCTCCCGATCCAAATTGCTAACTGGCCCTGACATCCACAACGCACTGCCATTAAAATTAGCCAGGAGCGTGTGCCGTACCTACAGGTCTTCTCTATGAGCCTTCACCAAGCGCACATAGTGCTTGGGGGACGTAACCCCTGCCGTACTTGCAGACAGCCGCCTGCAAAATACCCTTGCCATGGGCAAAATGCGACACGCCAAATGTAACTTACCTAATAAGGATTGCAGGGTGTGCAGCCGTACTTTGCGAAATCCCATTATTCCCTGAATCTCTGCTTGCAAAGCCGTTAGCTTATCTTCCGGCAGCCTGCACTCCATGTTCTCTGAGTCTAACATGATGCCTAAGAAACTCAACACCTTCCGTGGACCTTCAGTCTTCTCTGGGGCCAATGGAATACCAAACGTATCTGCAACATGTTCCAGCGTAGCCAACAGGACCGCACAAAACTTCTGACTTGGGAGGGCCCACGCAAAGGAAATCGTCCAAATAGTGAATGATTGAATTTATTCCCGCGACGTCACTCACCACCTACTCTAGGAAGGAACTAAACTGTTCAAACAACGCGCAGGATATAGAACACCCCATAGGTAGCCAGCAATCTACGTAGTGTTCCTACTGCCAACAACAAACGAAAAACTCTCCGGGTGAACCGGTAGCAAACGAAAAGCCGACGCTATGTCAGCTATCGCCCTAAGTGCCCCCCGCCCATACACCCAAACTACCGCTGCATCAAACGACGTATCTGAGACCACGCAGACCTCTGGGTCGATGGCATCATTCCCCGAACCCCCTTTAGGGTAGGAAAAATTCTGAATAAGCCTAAATTTGTTAGGCTCTTTCTTCGGCACAACGCCTAGCGGTGCCACTACCAAATCCGATATTGGCAACGAAGGAACATTCCCACTTATGCGGCCTAACAAAATTTTCTTCCCCAGTTTCTCCTAAACCATGTCAGCATGTTGTAAGGCTGACCGCAAATTGCATGACAGCGGGGGAGTATCCATTAAACGTGAAGGGATTCTAAAACCCTCCGCAAATCCCCGACCAAGTAACCGCGCTGCCTCCCTGTCTGGGTATCTATCTAGGAAAGGTTGCATCTTTGCCACTTTCACCGGCGTTCTCCCCTTTTTCCCCCAGGGTCGCCGGTACGGCCCTTTCCTTGTTTAAAAACACCGGGACACCGTGTGTCCCCCTCCACAACCTGAACCTTCGTGCTTGTACTTGCACGACCCCCCAAATCTACAGGAACCCTTATTAAACTGCCACCCCTTGAAACAACAGAGCCGTCGGCCTAGCCGAGGTCATAAGGCGCATCCATAAGCTGATGTCCTTATGATCCCACTTCAAGGACAGGCGTATAGCCCTCCGCTGCCTAAAAAACTGCTCGTCATACCGCAGCCAAGCTGTTCCCCTGTAACTCTGAATGCCACACCTATAGCGTCCAAATAGCCCAAACAATGACGAGCAGTGCTCTGGGTTCTTTTCCCCAATAACACTTGCCAATATTGCAACGGCCTGCAGCCAATTCGCAAAAGTCCTGGGGATAAGCCTCTACCTCCTTGTCCTCCTTCTTGTTATCCTCCGGCTTAACCCTATCTAAGTTACATTTTACCAGCGGTAGGAGCGCAAAAAATCTCCAGGTATTCCCCTTTCCTAATTTTTCTCGAACTTCAGGTTTTAGGTGCGCTCCGATGGGCCCCTCAAAACCCACCTAAACCTCACATTTTTCTGCATCTGCCAGTCTCACCAAATCTTGTTTTTTCGCCCCTTCCCCTGTTTCCCCCCCCCCCCCCCCCCCGGCGGCTTAGGCACCACCTCCTGCACTGCCACCCCAGCGGGCGCCGCTTGTTCCGTAGCAGGCACGGGGGGAGTCCCCGAGCCCGTTGACCACCCGACCCTTGCCCCCCCGCCCCAGGATCCACCCACCGCCGCAGGAAACTGAATCCCAATTGTCCCCAGCTCAAATTTTTTACTAAATCCTTCAAACCTGCTCAGAATTCCTGCAACCCCAATTCCGCCGTATCGCGGCTAACCGCCCACGCGGCCGGAGTGGGAGGCACAGTCGCATCCGACTGCCCCGCTGCTCCCTGACCCCCACTGTTAATCTCGCCCCCCTCCCCCACAAGATTACCAACAACACGTGAAGGAATAAACATGGACTTACCGAGATGCCTGGGAAGGGTCCCACCAGCCGAAAGTCCCGTCTCCACTGCAGCATGACGTCCCTGCTGCCCATCGTCGTCCGACTGCGACAGCTCTCCTTCTGACCGGTCTTCTCCTATCTTCGCTTCAGTGGCCGACAGTCCTCCAGCAGACACCTCCCTGGCCGCCGGGGATCCACGGTCCTACAGAGCTCCTCCTCCGAGCGCCGGATTCACCCACTGATTTGTGGGTCGCTTTTTTATGGGCCCAATGACATCTATCCCACAGTGCCGCACCAGGCCACTGCCCGCTTCTGTCCTCTCTCCCTCCCCTCTTACGTGCCCCCCAGCCCCAGCTTTGGGGTGCCTGGGTGCCGTTGCTGCCATCCTCCCATGCTGAAGCCCCGCCCCTGCTGTGGAAACGCCAGGGGCCTGTCTCCCTGTTCCATCTTCGCTAGGCCCTGCATCCACCTTGGAACTGCTGGCGCTACTCCTGGATGCTCCACGGACTGATGGCCTCTGCCCCCCCTTCTCCCCACCTCATGTGCCGCCGCGCGCTTCGCGGGAGGCCCAGAAACCGGCCTCCCTGCCCGAACCTGCTGTCTCTGCTCTCTGGGAGGGAGGGGGATAGAGGGATCTGGCTGGGAGCGAACCCCCCCTTTCCTGCGCCACCGCGCGCTTCGCGGGCTGCCCAGAAACCGGCCGACCCACACGGAGCTTCTGACTCTACACCCTGGGAGGGAGGGGTAGAGGGGGATCTGGGGAGAAACGAGCCTGGCGGCCTGGACCGCCGCGCTCGCACCGACTCACCCACCGCTGAAATGGCCGCTGAGGCACTGTCACCCAGCGCCGCATCCAGGCTGCTCTCAAGCCATCCAGGTCCCCTGGACGCCGTCCCGGCCTTCAATCTTGCAAACAGGGATTCACAGTGGCCATGCTGCAAGCTCTCTCTTCCAGACCAACTGAGCTGGGAAGGGACCTTGCCCCCTGTTCAATTAATTTTTGCTCCACCCCTTCCTAATAACCTACCAATCCCAATTGTTCTAACATAAACATCCCTCAAACTATGTTCCACTGTTAACTCTGTCGTGTCCGCCCTTTGCTTATTATTTTTATTTCTTTGCTCCGGGCTTTCTTCTCTTACTGTGAAGAAACTTTTCCGTATTTGGAGATGAAATCTTTTTTCCTCTAGACGTAAAGAGTGCCCCCTTGTCCTCTGTGATGACCTTAAAGTGAATAACTCAACACCAAGTTCACTATATGGACCACTTATATATTTGAACATGTTGATCATATCCCCCCTTAATCTCCTCTTCTCAAGAGAGAATAAATTCAGTTCCTCTAATCTTTCCTCATAGCTGAGCTCTTCCATGCCTCTTATCAGTTTGGTTGCCCTTCTCTGCACTTTCTCCAGTTCCCCGATATCCTTTTTGAGAACTGGTGCCCAAAACTGAACTGCATATTCCAGATGAGGTCTTACTAATGATTTGAACAGGAGCAAAATTATATCTCTCTCTCTGGAGTCCATAACTCTCTTAATACAAGAAAGGACTTTGCTCGCTTTGGATACCGCAGCTTGGCATTACATTTTATTATTGAGCTTATGATCTACCAAAACCCCCAGATCCTTCTCCACCATCGATTCCCCCAGTTGTACTCCCCTTAGTATGTATGATGCATGCATATTCTTAGCTCCCAAGTGCATAACTTTACATTTATCAACATTTTATCAACTACTTGTCGACCAGCCACCGTCGTTATACGGCCGCAGCTTGGCTCCCATGCACGATTAACCTTAGCTGCACGGTGGCCGCTTTAAGGGGTATAGGGGGCACGACATAGGAGCCAATGCGCGTGGCTGGCCACCCGCGATCGCTCCTCAGAGAGCCAGAACGGGGATCTGTCAGTGTAAACAGACAGATCCCCTTTCTGACAGAGGAGAGAGCTGCTGTTCCTAGTGATCAGGAACAGCGATCTCTCTCTACTCCATCAGTACACTGCCCCCACAGTTAGAAACACCTCTCTAGGGAACACTTAACCCCTTGATCGCCCCCTAGTGTTAACCCCTTCCCTGCCAGTGACATTTATACAGTAATCAGTGGCTATTTTTAGCTCTGATCGCTGTATAAGTGTCAATGGTCCAAAAAAAGTATCAAGTGTCCGATGTGTCCACCCCAATGTTGCAGTCCTGCTAAAAATCGCAGATCACCACCATTACTAGTAAAAAAAAAAAAATATATATATTTATAAAAATGCCATAAATATATCCCCTATCTTGTAGATGCTATAATGTAGAAGAATACATATTGGCCTAAACTGAAGAAATTTTTATTTTTTGGGGGGGATTTTATCCCAAAAAAGTTTTTTTTTTTTTTTTTTTTTTTTTTTTTTTCTTCAAAATTGTCCCTCTTTTTTTGTTTAGCACAAAAAATAAAAACCGTAGAGGTGATCAAATAGCACCAAAAAGATAGCTCTATTTGTGGGGAAAAAAATACATCAGCTTTGTTTGGGTGCAGTATCACACGACTGCGCAATTTTCAGTTAAAGCGTTGCAGTGCCGTATCGCAAAAAATGGCCTGGTCATTAAGGGGGCAAATCTTCCGGTCCTTAAGTCGTTAAACCTCATTTGCCACTTAGTTGCCCAATTAGACAGTGCATTGAGGTTGGCTTGTAAATTGGAGACACCTGTAAGGTCATTATTCCACTGCATAGCTTAGTGTCATCTGCAAAGACAGAAATGTTCATTTTAATCCCAGACCCAATATCATTTAAATTATTTAAAAAGTAAGGGTCCCAGCACTGAACCTTGGGGTACACCACTGATAATCTTAGACCATTCAGAGTACCAATCATTAACCACTACTCTCTAAATTCGTTATTTTTTTAGCCAGTTTTCTATCCATTTACAAATTGATCTTTGCAAGCCTGTAGACTTTACCTTACACATGAGCCGTGTGTGGGGAACTGTGTCAAATGCTTTTGCAAAATCCAAGTATACCACGTCCACAGCTACCCCTCTGTCCAAGGTTTTACTTACCTCCTCATAAAAAGAAATCAGGTTTGTTTATCAACTTCTGTCTTTCATGAATCCATGCTGTCTGTTGCTTAAAATAATATGTAAACTTTACCTGGGTACAACACATGGATGTGGTAACTACGATGTCTTTAACTTTTGCATAATAAAATTTGGAATTTTCGGTTATCGATTTAGTAGGCAAAACCAACAAAACAGAAACATATGTTCTTTTACAGTCCCTTTGCTACAACACATTCTCATTTTAACATGAAGGTTTCATGATTAACTCTGTGTATACATTTTTTTTTTTTTTTAATATCACAGAATGTTTGAATTTCCCACTTTTGCGACAGGTGTTTTTTAAATCCCATCTCTGGGCAAAAAAAAATATTTTTTGTTTTAATCTGTTGAACAGTGGTAAAACTTCCAATTGAAAATTACATTTTTTACTGTAACATTCACCTTCTGTACAAAAACGGTAAAATGTTCACTTGACATTTCCTCAACCTATTTAACAAAAAAACAGGGATTCTGTGAGTTACTTCTGGTAGGATGGGTTTTTATGCTATTATATATTTTAAATTTGTTTTTACAGTTTCAGTATCATGGAGAGCTATGGCCAGCAGGTTCACCTGCTGCATAAAATCCTATTTTCATCTATTGTAAGTTAGATTGGGTGGACATTCTCTGGCTCCTGCATTCATCTAGTGCCCCTGATTCTATTGTTAATAGAAGGAATGTAACTGTGGAATACAGGGCGAATGTTTTCGTTATTGAGTCACGCTAAATATAATAGTGTCCATTCAAACAGTTATGGAAAAAAAAAAAGAAAAGGACCAAAACATAAAAGAAAATCCACATGTGATATAATGATAAAACCATATAGTCTTCGCTTGAAAGTCATCAACATCCGCCACCATAGGAAAAAAGGTCCTCTGTGCAAACACCATCGCCTTCAGAAATGCTCGCTTACCAGCTAGTAATGACCCCTTATTACAGGGGGTCAATCACACCTGTGGCTGTATACCCAGCCCGGGGCTTGACAAGGCAAATGTCAAATCTCACTTGGGCAGTAAAGGTTTCACTGGGCAAATTTCCCAGCAGAACTTTAAAATAGACACTTTAAAGTGTATTCCTGTTTTTGCTGACACATTTGAGAACCCCCACTATGTTTGTGTTGCCATGGAACAGCATACCTTTTTAAGAAATCATTTTTCCTTTTTAGTTTACTTGGAGCAGGATTATATATAGGACTCTATAGGCAGCTTATATGAATTAGGGGGTATTTTTGTGAAAGATGATGGTTTTTCAGATGGAATTAAGTGATATTTAGGCTTATGATGTTCACATATTTAGGCTACTTTCACACTGAGGCGTGCGTGCGCTGGTGGTACAGCGGCGCTAAATATAGCGCTGCTTTACCGTTGTCTTAGCGGCACTAGCGGTGCGGTTTTAACCCCCCGCTAGCGGCCGAAAAAGGGATAAAACCGCCCGCAGCGGCGCTTTGCGAGCGGGTTTGCAGCGCTGCCCCATTGTTTTCAATGGGAAGGGGCCGTTTGGGGGGGGGGGGGTCAATACACCGCTCCTACAGCGCCCCAAAGATGCAGCTTGCAGGACTTTTTTGGCCGCCCTGCAAGCGCACTGCTCCGGGACTTTCACACTGGAGTGCATTGAGCGGCTCTTTCGGGGCACTTTGCAGGCGCTATTTTTAGCACTTTAGCGCCTGCAAAGCGCCTCAGTGTGAAAGGAGCCTTATGATAAACCTAACTGATACGAACACAGGATTTTTTTTACTGAAGTGTGTATGACCACCATAACTGTACAATGTCTCTTTGCACAGGTCTCTAATGCTACCGGAGAGATGAAGGTGACCCGTGTGGCTGATGGAGGTACTTTCCGTAAAGAGCAGCTCATTTCAGATGACTGCTTCATCCTGGACACAGTAGGGAAGCTCTACGTCTGGAAAGGTAACTCCGGATGACATAAAATTGCTTTGACTCCATATCTATTTATTTCCTTATTTAGCTCTACACACTTTGAAGCAGGTTCTTGTATTTGGAGTCTGAGGCCCCCCAAAGTCAGAACATTGCTCCCCTTTTAATTTTTGTTCATAAAACACACACTTCTCACAGCTCATGTGTGTGTATAATGGCATCAAAAATCAGAGCACATTTACACATTCCGGGTGGACCCCACTCCCCATCAGGAGTCTTGCACTCCGGGGGATCAAGGCCAGGGTCCTTTCTCTTTTGAAGGAGGACCACGTGCACTTATTTCTGGTTCACTTTTTGTGTGCTCACTTTTTTTTTTTGCACTTGATGTTTAGTTTTGAGTGTGCACACTACACCGTGGGAGGGAAAAAAAAAAAATGCAGTGTCGGTAATGTTATGCAAGAGCTGGCAAACAATACATAGTATCAGGTCAGGCAATTGACAGGAAGCCAACTGTCTCACATCAGGGCCTCTATTGGCTCTTACTCCCAACTTCAGAGTTATCTTCATGCAAAGTACAGCTAAAAAAAGCCGAGAAGCATAAATCTTTTGTAGTTCTGAACAATATAAGGCTACATTAATGGCTTCATAGGTGCAGATAGTTTGCTGCATACAGAGATGGCTAAATGTAGTGTCTTGACACAGCAACACTCTGTGCTATGGCAGCATACAAACTGGCTAATTAGCTGCGAGTGCGATCAGAACTTAACTGGATGAACACTATCTACATACTGGGTCAGTTGGGGGGCTCTATTCCCATGTAACTACATGTGAAAAGCAACACCACCAGCCATTGATTTTTACAGAGTACAAACATGACAACCGCTGCTTGTCACACAGTATCTGCGGGCAGCATTTAGATTCGCCAGCAAGAATTGATTCTTGCCTGCAGCCGCCCCTGGTCACTGCTGTGTGAATGTAGCCTAATACGTTAAGTCAGAATTTTCAATCTATGAATTAAGCCCAGATCATGATTTTAACCTCTGATACAAAACTGGAACATTTTAATGGGATTGTTAACATTGTTTACCGCACTTTCTTCACCCCCCTTCTTGAATGAGGTAGTGTTTTTATTTTCATTTTAACACCAACTAGGGAACATTTCAAAGGGGTTGTAAAGGTTTGTTGCTGTTTATTTTAAAAAAAATGGTATACTTGCCTCCTCTGTGCAAGGGTTTTGCACAGAGTGGCCCCGATCCCCATCTTCTGGGGTCCCTCAGCGGTGCTCCTGGCTCCTTCCCGCATCGAGTGTCCCCAATTCCCAAGGGGGTACTTATGCGGGCACGCTCCTAAGTGCTGCGTCCATTGATAGAAAGCAGAACTCGGCCCCACCCCCAGCTCACTGGATTTGATTGCAAGCAGCATGAGCCAATGGCTCCCGCTGCTATCAATCTGTCCAATGAGGACCCAAGACAGCGGCTGGAGCTGCTGCGCTTGTTCTCATCGCTGGAAAGATTGGGTTCAAGTAAAAGGGGGGGCTTCTGCATTAAGGTGAAAAACCACATGGGTTTACAACCCCTTTTAAATATACATTTAATTTAAGCTTTTACCACCAGAAATTTATTGCAAGGAGTATTTCTCCAGCTGTGACATATGGGTGTGTAGGCAGGGGCAGGTCCCCCCCTTTGTGCAGAGTTTTGAAATAATGTGCTGGAAGCTTCTTCTATACAGCAATACGCTTTGCTTTTATGGAGGATTTGCAATGTATGTCTTACAGCATGAGAAGCATGAAACAGGAACTAAACACAAACAAGTGCACTGAACTTAGATAAACGGTACATCCTGTCATATCATAGAGTACTCAATATGACAGCGCCACCTGCTGCATAGATAAGTATAATGAATACAGTATTCTCAGTTTATTAGCAACCATGCTGTTGTTCTTGCCAACACAACCCCCCCGCCCGATTTAGCCTCGATTCACATTGCAGCAGGCTTTAAAATGTGCGAGTTCAGCTGTGCGGGTTCCTGCAAAGATGTCTATTCAAATCGCCCCCGAAGTCGTGGCACCGCACTGATTCGGATGGTGCCATTGCCAACAATAGCCGCCGATTTGGCATGTCAAATCAGAACAATGTGAACGTGGGCTTAAGGAAATATCCTGATATATCCAGACAAGCAACATGGGGCTTTTCTCAGCTGCATTATAGTGCCATCCTGGTACACTGCAAACCACCACCCCTCCAGCGGAAACAATCGTATGGTTATACAGGCCTGGTCACATTGTATAAATACCAACTGCTATATTGCCTTATATCAGTGCCTCCTAAAACTATCTTTTATTCATTACTGCTAACCTGTATAAAACCCAAAAGGTAAATTACAAGATCAAGCACTGTGTGGTTAGTCTCTCCCTTATTGGGTACCCCTGACCTAGGCTCCACCTATAGGTGGAGCTTATCTTCAGGGGTGGGCTTTAATGAGAGAGGATGAGGGTGGAAGTTTGCAGTGCCAGCTACTATAACATGGAAAGCTGCTAGTGCCTGTGAACCAACTAGGGGGGGTTAGGGAGGTAGAGAATCAACGTGAATAGCATTTACAGCAATATTGTAATGTCAAATATTCTTTTATTATCAGGTAAAAAAGCAAATAAGGAGGAGAGGGAACAATCACTAGCAACTGCCGAAAAGTTCATAACTCTCATGAAGTATTCAACTAAAACACAGGTGAGATGGTGAATTCTTGCCCATTCGTTTTTTGTTTTTTTTTTCTTCTTTAACTTGAGCTCACTGGTAAAGTACATAGGTCACAAAGTAGAATACCTGTGTGTACAGCCCACGATTAGAGCCACCATCCTTTTAATAGGTCAGTGTCACTGCACTAGAACAAGCATGTATCCTTGGTACCTAAGCTTCTTTAGGTACTTAAAGCTTCATCTTGACCAGTGGTGGCTACTCCATTAGGGGCGCAGCCCCCCTAATCTCCATGCAGGGTGCCGGACACATGGATTTTAAATGGGGTTTTGTTTTTTTAAAGCACATGATTAGAGCCTGAGGCTCTAATTAGCTTCAAAAAGGGTGGGCTCGGGGTGCAGTGGTCTGCGCTCGAGCCCACCCACTTGTGTGACAATACCAAATGAATTTTCGCTATTTTCTTCGTGTTTCTCCTCCCGGCTCATCAGAAAACGGGATTGGCCAAGAGGAGAAGCGATCATATTGGCCAGCCAGGAGCAGAAGCGGGGGGAAGCTGCTAAAGCTGCCTGCAACCTGGATGGGGCAAGTGCAGGGCTGGTGGGCGGATGACGGGGGGGGGGTTGGGTGTTTGTTCAATCAACCTGGGGGGTGGGTCGGGTGGTTTGTTTGCACCCCCCAAAAAAAATTGAGCACCAACCGCCATATTGGAAGCGATTGGGCAGCTGTTTAGCTTGCTGTTAGTCAAGCTGAAATCTGTGTGTACAAAGCCAAGTCACAGCCACAGTTTTTTCTTTTTATCTATATTTGATATCAACTAGATCTGAAGACGGCACCAAAAAAGCTGCTGGAAGCTTAAAAATGCTTTTGAAAAACGTATATTGTACATATTCTATTTATTATGCTTAAAGTCCAATTTTAGTTGGGTATAAAATAAATCAATAGCCCAGCAATTCCATAAAAAAAAAAAAGTGGCTCTAGCAGACTCAAGGCTCTGTGATCCAGCATATTACTTTTCTGGGTTATAAACCAGTTGGGGCCATTCATCCTCCCCTTCCTGTGAGTGCAAGTTCTCATGGCCCTTTCCCCTTGGGGCATGTGACCACAGCATCCCGCATGCCCACTAAAATGATGCGAAGAAATGAGAGGTTGTCATCACTTCAGTGACCCTCTGCATCATTGGGTACTGCCCATCACCAGTGCAGAGAGGATGAGCACCCCACAAACCATGTTGCCAGTCTGAAATCAAGAAAATATTTAAAAAAATGGTTTTATATATATATATAAATAATCATCCATACCGAAGACTGGATTTGGACTTGACTGTGCATGGCTTGAAGTGGATGTAAATGCTCACATATTCCCAGTGAAGTGAATAGCCCCAGATACACAGAGATTAAAAAAATCTCCCTACATAAGTTTTACATATATATATTCTTTAGAAAGTGCACATCATGTTAGAGATTCTTCACTTCCTGTTCAGTACTGGAAGTGGATTCTTGGCATACAGCCGATTGGAGGAAAAGCACCCCCCCCCTTCCACATAGGCAAAGATTTGCAGACCTTTGCTGTGACTGACAAGGCAAGCTCTCTGCTAATAAATTTATAGCAACCTCCCACAACACAAATTTCAGGCTGGCTTTATCCTGGTTGACAGAGAACTTGTCAGAAGTCATCATGCTGATAACAGAGCAAAAATACACTGGACTTAGTGGTTTGGAAAGAGATATGAGCACAACTGTATATCTGTAGTGTTTTCTTAAGTTTACATACCCTGGCAGAATTTGATTTTCTTGGCCATTTTTCAGAGAATATAAATGATAACACAAACTTGTCTTTCACTCGTGGTTAGTGTTTGGCTGAAGCCATTTATTATCAATCAACTGTATTTACTCTTTTTAAATCATAATGACAACAGAAACCAGCCAAAATGACCCTGATCAAAAGTTTGCATACCCTGGTGATTTTGGCCTGATAAGTTGACACAAAGGGGTTTGAATGGCTATTAAAAAGGTAACCATCCTTACCTGTGATCTGTTTGCTTGCAATTAGTGTGTGTTTATAAAAGGTCAATGAGTTTCTGGACTCCCGACAGACCCTTGCATTTTACATCCAGTACTGCACTGACGTTTCTGGATTCTGAGTCATGGGGAAAGCAAAAGAATTGTCAAAAGGATCTGTGGGAAAGGGTAGTTGAACTGTATAAAACAAGTTTACATACCCCAGTTCTTAATACGGTGTATTGCCCTCTTTGACATCAATGACAGCTTGATGTCTTTTGTGGTATTTGTGGATGAGGCTCTTTCTTCTCAGATGGTAAAGCTGTCCATTCCTCTTGGGAAAAAGCCTTCACTTCCTGGAACTTCTTGGGCTGTCTTGCATGAATTGCACATTTGAGATCTCTCCAGAGCGGCTCAATGATATTGCGGTCAGGAGACTGAGATGGCCACTCCAGAACCTTCACTTTATTCTGCTGTAGCCAATGACAGGTCAACTTGGCCTTGTGTTTTGGCTCATTGTCATGTTGGAATGTCCAAGTACGTCCCATGCGCAGCTTCCTGGCTGATGAATGCAAATGTTCCTCCAGTATTTTTTGATAACATACTGCATTCATCTTACCATCAATTTTGAACAAATTTCCTGTGCCTTTGTAGCTCACATATTTCCAAAACATCAGTGATCCACCTCTGTTTCACAGTAGGAATGGTGTACTTTTCATCATAGCCCTTCTTGACTCCTCTCCAAATGTAGCGTTTATGGTTGTGGTCAAAAAGCTCAATTTTGGTCTCATCACTCCAAAAGATTTTGTGCCAGAAGGTTTAAGGCTGGACTTTGTGCTGTTTGGCGTATTGTAAGCGGGATACTTTGTGGCATTTGCGTAGTAATGGCTTTCTTCTGGCAACTCGACCATGCAGCCCATCTTTCTTCAAGTGCCACCTTATTGTGTATTTTGAAACAGCCACACCACATGTTTTCAGAGAGTCCTGTATTTCACTTGAAGTTATTTGGGGTTTTATATTGCACCCTGGACAATTTTCCTGGCAGTTGTGGCTGAAATTTTAGTTGGTCTACCTGCCCGTGGTTTGGTTTCAATAGAACCCCTCATTTTCCACTTCTTGATTAGAGTTTGAACACTGCTGATTGGCATTCTCAATTCCTTGGATATCTTTTTATACCCATTTGCTGTTTTATACAGTTCAACTACATTTTCCCACAAATCCTTTGACAATTCTTTTGCTTTCCCCATGAGTCAGAATCCAGAGACGTCAGTGGAGTATTGGATGAAAAATGCACGGGTCTGTCAGGAGTCCAGAAACTCATTTTATACACACACACTAATTACAAGCAAACAGATCACAGGTGAGGCTGGTTACCTTTTTAATAGCCATTCAAACCCCTTTGTGTACATATCAGGCCAAAATCACCAAGGTATGTAAACTTTTGATCAGGGTCATTTTGGATGGTTTCCGTTGATTATGATTTAAAAAAAAAAAAAAAAAAAAGGAGAGTAAAACACTGTTAGTGTTTGGCTGTAGCCATTATCAACCATGAGTGAAAGAAAAGTTTTTGTTATCCATATTCTCTGAAAAATAGTCAAGCAATCATAAATTCTGCCAGGATATGTAAACTTATGAGCAGAACTGTATGTGCTTAGGTCACATTTCACAAATCAGGTTTACATCCACTTTAACCACTTTCCTCGTTCTGCCTTGTGACATGACAGAGATCACTGCTCTCTGATCGGCAGAAGTGATCGCTGTCATGCGAGTGGAAGCCTACCCCCCCCCCCCCCCCACACACACACACACACACACACACACAGTAACTGCCGGTTCACACAGGGGCAAGCTGACTTGCAAGCCGACTCAGAGGCGACCTGCACACGACTTCAGCGGCGACTGGCAAAACTACTTCTGTATAGAAGTCAATGCAAGTCGCCCCAAAAGGTAGTACAGGAACCTTTTTCTAAGTCGGAGCGACATGAGTCGCTCCTATTAGAACGGTTCCGTAGTACAGGACGAGACGCAACTTGTCAGGCGGCTAAGTCGCCTGACAATTGCCCCTGTGTGAACCAGGGCTTAGAATCACTCCCTAGGACACACTTAACCCCTTCATTGCCCCCTAGCCTGCCGTTGTCATTTACACAGTAATCAGTGCATTTTTATAGCACTGATCGCTGTATAAATGACAATGGTGTCAAAAGTGTCCTCCCATAATGTCGCAATCACGATAAAAATTGCAGATCGCCACCATTACCACTATTAAAAAAAAAAATTAATAAAAAAAGTCATAAAACTATCCCCTATTTTGTAGACTTTTGCGCAAACCAATCAATATACGCTTATTGCGATTTTTAAATCAAAAATATATAGAAGAATACATATTGACCTAAACTGAGGAAAAAAAACATTTTTTATATATTTTTGGGGGATATTTATTACAGCAAAAAATTGTTTTTTTCAAAATTGTCGCTTTTTTGTTTATAGCGCAAAAAAATAAAAACCGCAGAGGTGATCAAATACCACCAAAAGAAAGCTCGATTTGTGGGAAAAAAAGGACGTTGATTTTGTTTGGGTGCAACGTCGTACGACTGCGCAATTGTCAGTTAAAGCGACGCAGTGTCGCAAAAAGTGCTCTGGTCAGGAAGGGGGTAAAATATTCCGGGGCTAGAGCGGTTAAAGCAGAGTTCCACCCATTTAAAAGTAAGCAGCTACAAAAAGTGCAGCTGCTTACTTTTAATAAACAGACACTCGCCTGTTCCACGGTCCAGCGATGCGGCCGCCCAAAGCCTCGCTCTTCTACACGGTGCTGGCATTGCAAGTGTGGGCGCCCGGCTGCGACAGCTTGCGGCTTCATAGCCGGGCGTGCACTGCGCTGTCTTGAATGGCTGGCCAATCTTCTGGGACCTGTGACGTATCCCAGAAAACTGCAGGGAGAGGGAGGAAAAGAGGTGAACTTCCGCTCGTGCCGTGGCGCTAGGATAGGAAGTGGGAGCTGGGTAAAAATGACATGCCAAATGTGGCATATCAGGGGGTCACGAGTACTTAAAGCGGAATTCTACCCAAAAATTTAACTTCTGTTTTAAGTGTCTTATTCAGATTATCTACTAAAATATTCATATTTAAAACATTGTTTGCTGAAACCACTGTTTTTTGTTATAGTATGTGTAATACATGTGTTTTAAGTGAATGTTTTCTAAGCATAATATGTGAGATACTTTTGAAAGTGATAGCTACAGCACCATCATGTTGATCTACTGTCTTCAGTTCTAAGGCTGGTCATACCTGCATTTATTTTCGTTCAAGCAGTGGGTTGGGGAAAAACAAAAGCCTATCCCTTCCCCTCCATCCAATGTGGATGGGGGAAATCTTCCCCCCCTGTGCCATTTTATTAAGACAGCAGGAAACCTTCCCTGCTGTCAGAATACCATGATCAGTGCTGCTAGCTAAAGCTGACGGCACTGATCTTTTGGGAAAAGCATGTCAGGCTGGTTGTACAGAAGACAGTTGGTTGATCCACGCACATATCAAAATGTAGTTGTCCCTATTGAACCTGCAGAATTTCAATCCGAGTCTGGCCAGCTTAGTTACTGACCGAAACATCAACTTAGATAACAAATCAGGAAATCCTAATCTGCATACATGGTCAGAGTTAACCTGGCCATAGATTGATCACTTTTTTTTTTTTTCTTTGAAATCGGGCAGCTGCCTGATCCAAAAATATGAATTAAAAAATCCCCCATCCATACATTCAAGGTGGATTAAGGAGTCCTTCCACTGTTATTGTATTCTGATAGCAGGGACTCCTCCGCTGTCAGATTATACTGACCAGTGCTGCAGCCAATTGGCTGTATGTACTGACCAAAACACAAAAATTTCCAACAGTTCTTTGCAACAGGAGTCAATCTCTAGGTCAACTGTACTCGACCAGGGAACAGCCATAGATGGATCAAAATTTGTCTGGTCTCTGCTGAACTGCCCAAATTTTGATCTATGGCCAGCTTTAGTGACTCAAGTGAAGGTAAATTGGGTATCTGGCGCTCCAGGAGGCAATGCCCTTAGTTTGTAATGTACATTTGATTAGTCTTTAGGTAAAAACAAAAAGTTGAACCAGTTAGGGGGCGATTTTAAAAAAGGAGGCAGCCATCTTCAGTGTGTGCAGCAACTCTGCAAAATACATAAACGAAACAGGCGCCACCCTCCCCTTTTAAGTGTAGTATTAAAACAGTATAATTTATTGCACAAGATTAAAAACACTTACAAGATATAAGTGGGAGTCATGCTCGTATCTTGTAAGTGTTTTTTAATCTTGCGCAATAAATACTGTTTTAACCACTTCAATACCAAGGACGTCATATGACGTGCTGGGCTTTGAGCAGGTATATCTGAATGATGCCTGTAGTTAGACATCATTCAGATATTGCCGGTTTCAGCCGGCGAATCTCTACACCATAGGAACGATCATAGCGGCCGTTCCGCCGCTTGATCGTTCCTATGGGAGGCGAGAGGGGACTCTCTCCTCCCCCCCCCCCCACATCCAGCCCCCCCCCCCCTCCCGCTGCCCTCCGGTGCTTGCTCCGACTCACCGTTACGATCTGTGAGGCGGAGAGTGGATCCGCCGGCGCCGGATGTAGATTTCCGGCGGACCAGATGGTCCCTGGAGTCTCTATGATCGTCGGAGGCCGGGCGCGATGTTATGACGTCACGCCCCGGCCTCTCCATTCAAAAAAACGGCGCCGCTTTAGCTTGGAAGCGGCAATAGTTTTATTTTTTTTTTATTTCAGGCTTCCCAGCCTAGTGGTGAGATATGGGGTCTTATTGACCCCATATCTCACTATTAAGAGCACCTGACATGTCATATTGCTATTACAAGGGATGTTTACATTCCTTGTAATAGGAATAAAAGTGATCAATTTTTTTTTTTCAAAAAAGTGTCAAAATAAAAAAATTTTTTTTAAAAAATAAATGTTTTTTAAAGCGCCGCTGTCCCCGTGTGCTCGCACGCAGAAGCGAACGCATACGTAAGTCCCGCCCACATATGAAAATAGTGTTCAAACTATACATGTGAGGTATCGCCGCGAAAGTTGGAGCGAGAGAAATAATTTTGGCCCTAGACCTCCTCTGTAACTCAAAACATGTAACCAGTAAAAAAATTTCAAGCGTCGCCTATGGGGATTTTTAAGTACCGAACATTGGCGCCATTCCACGAGCGTGTGCAATTTTGAAGCGTGACATGTTAGGTATCTATTTACTCTGCGTAACTTCATCTTTCACAAAATGCAAAAACATTGGGCTAACTTTACTGTTGTGTTTAAAAAGAAAACAAAAAACAGTTTTTTTCCCCAAAAAAACGCGTTCGAAAAATTCCTGCGCAAATACTGTGCGAGATAAAAAGTTGCAACAACCGCCATTGTATTCTCTAGGGTCTTTGCTAAAAAAACATATATAATGTTTGGGAGTTCTATGTAATTTTCTAGCAAAAAAATTATGATTTTTACATGTAGGAGCAAAGTGTCAGAATTGGCCCAGTATTGAAGTGGTTAATACTACACTTAGGAGGCGCCCCCCTTTCCTCCTCCTGTTTCTTTTATAAGCTTTAGTGACTCATGTACTGAAGCAAGAAGATCCATTACAGTCAGGTTGCCAGCATTTCCAATAATGGCAGCGGCCTTTTTTTCCCAGAAAAAGGTTCTCTTGACAGATACAAAAAAAAAAAAAACAACTTTGCATTAACCTGAAATTACCTCTCTTTGTCTGCAGGTCCAGGTGATGTCTGAAGGAAACGAGTCACCTCTCTTTAAACAATTCTTCGGAAACTGGGTGTGAATAGCTGGCCTTGGGTTCCTCTGTGCTATAAGATTTCCCCTCTCCCCTCCACCTGCTTCACGAACAGGTCAATTTTGTATTAAGAGGATTTGCAGTCTGCTCAAATAATTTGTAATAAAAACATCTTTGCCATTCTGAATCTTCCCTCCAACCACTTTGCATATTTTATATATACTGTGATTAACACAAGGGCAGAAGATTTAATAGATGAAAAAACGACTGAAGTTCCGCTTTGAGGGTAAGCCCCAGCCACCAGGTGAAAAACTGTGCTGCCTTCTCCGGTTGCAGTGAAGGGCTCGGAATGTCTCAAGACAGAGGGATGCATTCTGTCACATTAAAAATGTATTGCAACTCACATATAAAGTTCATGTTCACTGGGCCGAAACACGTTTGGCTTGTACCTAGCTTTTCATCTGCAGCTGCTATGTGGACACCAGTATCCCTCATTGAGCTTTATTAACAATGCACCAGCATGAAGGAGATCATTGATCTAACACTGCATACCTAGCTGTCAGTCACGGATGCTTCAACTCTCTTCACTTTTTTTATAGCTGCAATTATATAATTTTTTTTTTTTTTTGGTTTATACAATAGCAAGTCATTTTAATGACAGCTAGGCTCAGGACTTTGAGATGTAGAGTTTTTTTTTTTATTACCTTAAATGCGACTGTAGCCTTGCCCCAACCTGTGTAACAAATGTCAGGATATACAGGAACCAGACTGCTTGATCCTATATTGATGGAGGGCTCTGTTAGCAGCTCAATTGTTACTACTATATCTTTCAGTGTTACTACTTCTGCAGTTTCCCTTCACTTCTTGTCCCGGTCATGTGCAGCACTGAGAGACACAAACATGTATTTTTACAAATCTACTGCCCTACAGGTAAGAAAGGCAAAGATCTAAATACAGGAAATCATTTACATATTCCCTGCCAAAAATAGGTCTGAAAATAGATTGTGAGCTTCTGTGTTTAGATGCAAATAATTTCAGGTTACAGCTGTGCACCATTGGCATTCTGTGCATTTATAACATTTTGGCATTTCAGCCTCAAATCTGCATTTTTTTGAAAGTCGTCAACTCTTAGTAGAAATTTTCTGGTCTACACACTGATCACCTAATTTCACAGAAAGCATAGATAGGACAAAGTAACATATCTGTTTAAATGGTCAATTCGATATTCCAGTCACACACGTTCCCGGACAAATGGCAATAGAACATTAACGGTTGCTGTAACGATTACGAGTTGGGTTCTGGAAGCATCAAACAGAAGTACATCTTCGCCAGCACACCATGGATCAGCAAACAAGATTGTCCAAAAAATCGGAGTTACTTACCGGTAACGTCCTTTTCCAGGAGTCTTTCAGGACAGCACCATAGAGAGACCTTGACTCCTCCCCTTCTGAGGAAACACCGCCTTCAAATTTTAGATTTAAACCTCACCGCTTCCCCCCGGCCCCTCAGTTCTTCAAGAGGACCTCTGGTTAGCTGGGGAGACACAAGAACACGTCATAATAATTCTGATCTTACCTGACGTTCTTCTGCGATGAACTCTTCACGAATGTCCCTAAAGTAGGGTGGGTAACTGTGCTGTCCTGAAAGACTCCTGGAAAAGGACGTTACCGGTAAGTAACTCCGATTTTCCCATTTACGTCTTTCAGGACAGCACCATAGAGAGGATGAGCGAGCACCTTACCTTAGGGTGGGACTACTGCCTGCAGAACCTTACGCCCAAAAGCCTGGTCTTTTGCTGACAGAAGGTCCAATCTGTAGTGTTTCACGAACGTGTCGAATCTGGACCACGTTGCCGCTCTACAGATCTGCTCCGGAGACGCACCAGCCCACTCGGCCTGAGAGGTCGCCACTGCCCTAGTGGAGTGTGCCCTGATACCTTTGGGGGCTTCCAACCCGCTAATTATATAGGCCTGGCTGATGGCTAACCTTAACCACCTAGCTATGGTGCGCCTAGAGGCTCGGTCTCCCTTCTTGGTTCCTGAAAATAACACAAAAAAGGAATCAGATTTTCTAAATGGTTTTGTATCCTCCAAGTACTGCAGGACACACCTTCTTACATCTAGTTTATGAAACCTATGTTCCTGTTCCCTCACAGGATTCAAACAAAAGGTGGGCAAAACAATTTCCTGGCCTCTATGGAAAACCGAGGCCACCTTTGGCAAGAAGGCCGGATCGGTTTTAAAAATTACCCGGTCCGGAAATATCTGAAAAAAGGGTGCCCTAATGGAGAGGGCCTCGAGTTCACTCACCCTTCTTGCCGTAGTGATTGCCACCAAAAACACAGTTTTGAGGCTAATCCATTTTAGCGTACACGTCTCCAATGGCTCAAAAGGTTCCCCTGTAAGCGCTTGTAAGACCAAAGAAAGATCCCACATTGGGAAGGGGGAGACCCTCAAAGGTCTCTGCCTACTCAATGCTTTAAAAAAATCTAACGATCCAAGGATCGGAGGCCAGTTGTTTCTCCAGAAACACACTTAAAGCGGAAACCTGTCCTTTCAGGGTGCCAAGGGCTAAACCCTTGTCCGCCCCTGCTTGCAGGAACTCTAAGACCGCTATAGAGCTGTGAACATCAAAGGAAGTCTCTGTGCACCAGCTATTAAAACGCTTCCATGTTTTTTGGTAGATAGCCTGGGTCTCTTTTTTCCTGCAATTTAGGAGGGTCTTCACTAAGTTATCTGAGAAACCCCTGCTCTTCAACAATCCCTCCTCAGTAGCCAAGCCGCGAGGTTCCATCTCCCCACCTGGGGACAACAGATTGGCCCCTGGGAAAGGAGATTCTCCTGAACTGGCAAAAGCCAGGGGGGTTCCGCTGCCAGACTTCTCAGGATGGAGAACCAAGGCCTCCTGGGCCAATGTGGCGCAATAAGAATGAGGGTTGTGTTTTCCAGCTGGAACTTTCTTAGAACGGCTGGGATCAGTACAGGTGGGGGGAAGGCATAACACCTGTCGAAAGTCCAACTCTGAGCCAGTGCGTCTACCCCTAGAGCTCCATCCCACCTGTTTAGGGAGAAGAAGAGATGCACCTTCCTGTTCTCTCTCGAGGCAAAGAGGTCTATGCATGGCCTTCCCCATTTCTGGGATATTGCCTCGAAAACCCCCTGGTTCAGAACCCAGTCGCCTTCTCTTAGCAGTTTCCTGCTGAGGAAATCTGCCACCAGATTTTGTTCCCCCTTCAGATGCACTGCCGAGAGGGATAGGACATTTATTTCGGCCCATTTGAGAATGCTTTCTACCAGGGTCCACAAGGGCCTGCTTTTTGTACCCCCCTGCCTGTTTATGTAGGCTACAGCTGAGGAGTTGTCCGACCGGACTCTCACATGCTGTCCCTGAAGTTCCTTTTGAAAGGCTCTGAGTGCCAAGGCTACTGCTCTCAGCTCTTTCCAGTTGGAGGATCTTCTTGCGTCCTCCCTCCGCCAGACGCCCTGAGCCACCCGGTCCTCCATATGCGCCCCCCAACCTCTGCCACTTGCATCGGTCGTGACGCATCTGGACACCGGCAGCACCCACTCCAGACCCTGTGAGAGATTGGCCTCTCTTCGCCACCACCATAGGGATCTCTTGACCTGGTCTGGTATGGTTATCAGGGAGTCCAAAGACCCCTGACTGTGGTCCCAAGTACTCAGGATGAAGAGTTGTAAAGGGCGAAAGTGTAACCCTGCCCATTGAACTGCTGGAAGTGCTGTCGTCAGTAACCCTAAGGCTGACATAGCCTTTCTTACTGATATTTGTTGGCTGCCCTGGAGTAACAACATTGCCTTGTCTACCTTCTGGATCTTCTCCATTGGCAGGAAGACCTTCTGTTTTGTTGAATCCAACAGGTAACCTAAAAAGACTACCTTTTGCGATGGAGTCAAATTGGACTTTTCCAAATTTAAGAGCCAACCTAGACCCTCTAGAATGTTCCTTGTGAACTGTAGGTCCTGTGACAGTTGTTCCGGGGAAGAGGCAAAAAGTAGTAGATCGTCTAAATATGCGATCACTGAGATGCCCTTGATCCGTAGGAAAGCCAAGACTTCTACCATGACTTTGGTGAAGATGCGGGGAGACGAGGATAGCCCGAAGGGAAGGGCCCTGAATTGCCAATGAAACGTCCCTTCTCTGGTATTTACCGCCAGCCTGAGGAACTTCTGACACTGATCTGCAATGGGAATGTGCAGGTAGGCATCCCTCAAGTCTACCGATGCCATGAAGCAGTTCGGAGGAAGGAGCGTTTTTACTGAATAGATCGAGTCCATTCGGAACCTCCTGTAGGTGAGCGAGACGTTCAGAGGCTTCAGGTTCAGGATGAGCCTGAACTTCCCCGAGGGTTTGCGCACCACAAAAATGTGGGAGTAAAAGCCTCTGCCCGTCTCTCCTTCTGGAACTCGAACTACCACCTCCTGTTCCTCCAACTCCTGGAGGGAGGAAAGGAGAGCCGCTGACCTCTCTGCACATTTCGGTAGCGTGGTTACCAGGAGTCTGCATGGTGGAGGTTCTGCAAACTCTAACCTGTACCCTCTTCTTATGACTTCCAAAATAAAATGGTTGGAGGTGATCATCTCCCACTGTGGAAGGAAGGCCCCCAATCTTCCTCCCACCGTTATTCTGTCACTTTGTCTTTTTGGGCTGTTCAGGAGGGCGAAAAATAGCCCCCCCACGCCCTTTCCCTTTTTGTCCCCACCCCTTTTTCTGTTGATCAGATTTTGGGGGGTCCAATTTCTTCCAGGGCCGAGACTTTCTTTTAGTCTCTGCCGGTTTCCTTTTAAAAGGGAATGCCTTTTTTCTGTCAGCCGTTCGATCCAACACGGCTTCCAGACCTGGTCCGAAAAGCAAGTCCCCCGTGAGAGGAATGCCGCAAAGTTTAACCTTGGATGCGGTATCTCCCTGCCACGTTTTAAGCCATAAGGCTCTTCTTGCCGAATTAGACAATGCGGCTGATCTTGCGGACATACGCACCGATTCAGCTGAAGCATCTGCCAGATAAGCTACTCCCTTCAGGAGCATGGGGAAAGACGACAGGATTGTTTCCTTAGGTGTTCCTGCCTCTATGTGCGCTTTAATTTGCGTCAGCCAGTATTCCATGTTTCGTGCCACGACTGTGGACGCCATGGCGGGTTTGAGGTTCCCTAGGGAAGAGTCCCAGGATTTTTTCAGAAGGGAATCTATCCTCTTATCCATGGGATCTGGGAGTGCCCCCATGTCCTCAAAGGCCAAGTCAGTGTGCCTAGAGACCTGCGAAAAGGCTGCGTCTAGCTTAGGAGATTTGTTCCATACCAGCGCCTCCTCTTCTGCAAAGGGGAACCTACGCTTAAGTGCTCTTGAAAGGAAAGGTTTCCTTTCGGGGTCTTGCCATTCTTTTTTGATGGCGTCGACCAAGACCTCATGGACCGGGAACACCTTCCTTTTATGTTCCCCTAGTCCCTTATACATCTGGTCATGGAGTGATAGCTTTTTTCTTTCCTCCTGGATTCCTAGGGTGGTATGAATGGCTCCTAGGAGCTCCTCCACCTCTTCTAGGGAAAGCTTGTATCGAGAGGATCTTGTGGATTCCCCTTCCACCTCCTCTCCCTCTGATTCCCCCTGGGGATCTGAAGACTCGCTATCAGGCTCTTCCTCAACCTCGAGTCTGGCACCTCCTGGATTCTCTCCACTTCCCGAGGGAGCATCCATTAAGGACTGAGGGACACTCAGCTGTGTTGGTGGAGGAATAACCTGCGGCTGTGGCAACTGAAGACTGGAAAATAGTGCCTTAAAGGTCTGCACCGTATTAGAAAGCTCCTTAACGGATGCTGCTAAATCTGAAGACTGTTCTTCAGACTGCTCCCTCACTAACCCCTCTATACATTCCCTGCAGAGGGGCTTAGACCAAGACTCCCCCATTGTGATTCTGCATGAGGGGCATTTTTTCTTGGTACTGTGGGGCGACTTGCTTTTCTCTGTAGCTTTGCCCTGTAAAATAAGTTAAAAAAGAGGGAGCAATCAGCAAACCTATCCACCAACACTAACACAGAGGGCCACCAGGGGTGCACTTCCCGGGACCGACCACCACCAGGGACCCAGTCACACCCTCCCCCCTCACCACCAAGGGGAGTTCTACACCTGTGGAGCTTACAGGAATCGGTAAGGGAACACCACCCCAGGGTTCCTCTTACCTTGGAGTGGCTGGTGCAGGATTCTCCTGGAGCGGTTCTTGAAGCCTCTGCTTCCGACATCTCCTTTAGAGCACAGTGGTGTTCCAAGCTTCTGTATGCTGTCCCCACAGCAGGTCAGAGGCAGCACCAGCCGAACGCGCGGTCCGTTTTCATCACCGCGACCGGAACCGGAAGTCACGGGTCAGACGGAAGCACTGACCTCCGCCGGAAATGACGTCACCCGCCCTCCGACCCAGCGCTCAGAGCTCCCACGCTGGCTGCTAGTGCAGGGCGGTCTCCTGTGCCTCCGCCTATGCCACTGCTAGGCAAAACGAAAACGGACCCCTCCAGCTTACAGCTTCACTAAGAGAAGCTGGAGGAGCGTGATGTGCAGTCTTTAAAAAGGTACCCAGCCACACTAGCCCCTTAGACTGCAGTCTTTTTAGGAAAATGAGCAGGAGAGAGACAGAGAGAGAGAGCGCCCGATCCACCCCCCTCTGCTCAGCCTGCAATTAGCCTCAGCCTCCCTGGCTGTTTAGCCCAGGTTCCTTGCGATGTCTCCCCACCGGAGGAAACACCAGAACTGAGGGGCCGGGGGGAAGCGGTGAGGTTTAAATCTAAAATTTGAAGGCGGTGTTTCCTCAGAAGGGGAGGAGTCAAGGTCTCTCTATGGTGCTGTCCTGAAAGACGTAAATGGGAAAAGGTTTTTAATTGAAAACGGTCACATCACAAGGGAGGTGCAACGTTTCGGGGCTGCGCAGGACTCCTTCGTCAGGCAAGTGACGAAGGGGTCCTGCGCGGCCCCGAAACGTTGCACCTCCCTTGTGATGTGACCATTTAATTAAAAACCTTTTTTGGACAATCTTGTTTGCTGATCCATGGTGTGCTGGTGAAGATGTACTTCTATATCTGTTTAAATGTCTGCCTTGACCGCTGCTTATATTGGATATCCTGCACAAGCCTTCCACCAGGACAGCAAGCAAACTTACACTTCAGGTTGTGGAGGGGCATTGACCGTCTTCCCTCCACCATATAGCCCTTGGTGCCGAGCTGCCAGGACTGAGTGGTCATGTGGCAATATTAGGGAACTCTTCACTCAGACCAAGCAGAGCTTATGCAGGGCTTCTTCTCACTCCCGTGGGCACTGGGACAAAAAGATTTACCATAGCAGAGAAAAATTAAACAAACTTGTCCTTTCTGGGCCAAAGCACAGGTTCAACTTTGAAGATGAATGAATAACACTGAATGGTGCCCTGTGGAATCAGTGAACAAACCTAGTATAAGCTGCCCCTTTAAAAGTCAAGTCACCAAAATCTGTAAATAATATATTAAAGGTTGTATATTTTATGTTTTACTGAAAATCACTAGCACCCCATAGTATAGCAAGCTAGAAAGTCCATACGTGATGAAGCCCAACACCAAAATGTGATGCTCAAAAAATAAACTTCTAGATCTTCACCACGAGTGCTCAGTAGATGGGTGGCCACTCACCAGAAAATTCTGACCACTTTTTACAGGAAGGTCAAACAGCGCTTCTGGAATACCAATTGATTCCACTGAAAGCACAGTTCCACGCTACTGGCCCCTCGAGATGAAATTAGACTGGCTGAAAAAATGACTCCACAAGAGACAGGAGGAAGGTCTCAGTGTAATAATTTTATTAAAGTGGAGTTCCACTAAAAAACAGAACTTCTGCTTTAAGTGATGGTGACCGACCCCCCCCCCCCCCCCCCGACATGCCACATTTGGCATGTCATTTTTTTGGGGGGCGGGTACCCAGTTTTTACAGGCACCCAGCTTTCATTTCCTCCTCTGGCTCCAGAAGGAAGTTCACCTTTCCCCCCTCCCTGCAATCTTCTGGGACACACAGGTCCCAGAAGATTGCCTAGCCATTCACAGCTTGCGCATGTGTGAAGCCACAGCCGGGCGCCCGCAGTTAGCATGCAGGCACAATGGAGAGGAGGAAGAGTGAGGCTTCGTGCGCCCGCATCGCTAGACCGTGGGACAGGAGTGTCTGACTAAAAGTCAGCAGCTACACTTTGTAGCTGCGGACTTTTAAATGGGTGGAACTACGCTTTAAGGTTAAAAAAAAATTTAAAAAATATGACAACAAATGACAGTAACATGCGAGTGTAATTGCCATTTCTCATTTTTTACCCTAATAAAATTACTATACTACGAGACCTTTGTCTCTTGTGGAATCATTTTTCCCATCTTAGTTTCATCTTGAGGGGCGTGTGGATTGGAACCGCTGTCAGTGGAATCAATTGGTATTCCAGGAGTACCGTTTGACCTTCCTGTAAAAAAGGTGTCAGAATTTTCTGGCGAGAGGCCACCCATCTATAAAGCACTCATGGTGAAGAACTAGAAGTTTAGTTTATTTTTTGAGCATCACATTTTGGTGTTGGGATTCATCACATATGGACTTTCTAGCTTGCTATACTATGTATATTTATATTTGCAATTCATCTTATATGTTTTACTGATCATCACTTTGAAGATACCAAAATCTGTAGATTATGCACGAGTCGTACCAAGAGAAATCAGTAGGCTGCCACTGCTGGCCCCTTTCTGGATTCAGTACTTTGTGGCAGTGACCTGGAACAAGAAAACAGCAGCTGGAGAACTCCTGACTTCCAAACTTGATTCAGGACATTGAGGTTTTGAAGCTTTTGGATCAATATGGACACCATACAGTTAGTGTGGTTATGAAGGAAAGCTCAGTAACAATGAGAATCTATATGCCCCACCTCCTTTTTCCTAGTAGCATTTTATCGTGGAAAGTCTTATACTACTTTCTCCCTCAGGACCTTAATTTTTACTGTGAATTAGCATGGCTCATGTCAAAGTCTAGCATTTTTAATCGACCAGTTTGTGCCCTTCTAAGAAGACTTTTTTGTATAATCAATGTTCATTAAAATGTTTGAGCAAAAGAGATAAACATTTTCAGTATTCAGTAATCAGGAAGACCCAATTTAAAGCAGAACCGAAAAAGTGAAAGGTGAACTTCGGAATGGAAAGATGCTTCCATTCTTTGTACCAGCTCTACAGAATTGACTCTCCCACAACCTGGTTTTAACCAACTTCAGCCAACACTTGTTTTGGATACAGTGGGGATAGGTTATAACAAGGTTTTAATTGCTGCCTGTGCTCCCACTGCATACATTTCCAATTAGTTACTGTTGTGACAGCCATTACCTGCACAGGAATAGAGGGAAAAATCTTCCATTGAGATATAGCAAAAAATCCTGACAGATTCTATCCACCCAAGGGCTTCTTATACCATAGAAATTCTAGCAAAGAGACATCCATGCCAGAGTTTAACTTTCCTCCCTTGAATCGGTGTTCTGAAAAGCTGATCTATTGTCCATCCCATAAAATATAAATCTTACAGAGTGAGCCATTCATAATTGTTCACATGGGAAGAGTTGGAAATACATGCAGACTTTTTTCTATGACAAAGTGCACCACAATGCATGGTAGTACATAGTGTGCTGTGGGGCTCTTCAGTGCATGCGTGTCTATGGTGCACTTAGTGTGTTGGCATGCCACTGAAAATGCATGAAATCTCAATGCCAATATAAGCCTAGTGTTCACATGTTACCTCAATACACCAGAATCCATAAGTGTTAATGGGTTCTTAGGGAATTAAGGGAGCGTGTACATAACTATCCACGGTTATACTCTGCAGGTTTACTACATACCACAGCATGCATTTTGCAGCCACATTTTTAAAATTCAGGCCACAGCATACAGCCCGTGGTATCCTAGAAAGTTCTCCCTGCTTAACACAGTACAGAGTGGAGAGCCAAACAGAAAAGTCACATGCAGGGGCATAACTAGAAATAGCAGGGCCCCATAGCAAAATGCTGTATGGGGCCCCCCTGCAAACAGCCCCCCCCCCCCCCCACAGCTGCCCTAGTGTCAATGCAGCGTGACCTGTGCCACATACAGCATGACCTGTGCCCAATGCAGCGTGGTCTGCCTGTGCCCCATACAACCTCACCTGTGCAGAGGAAGAGGCAAGCCACCCGGGTCAACAGAGAGCGGGATTGCCCACTGTAATAGCTTTCATTTGAATTTCCCATCTTCCTGGGGCTCATCGTCACATAGCCCCACCTCTTGGCCCGACGCCTTTTATGACGTCACACGTCCCGCATTGGATTGGCGTTCTGTCTATCAAAGGTGCCGGGCCAAGAGGTGGAGCTATGTGACGCGAGTCCCGGGAACACTGGAAGTTCTAATGAAAGCTATTACATTGGGCAATTCAGCTCTCTGCCGATACAGACAGCTTGCCTCTTCCTCTCCTCTCTCTTCCCCTGGCTGGGAGACTGTGCCGGAGGTGCTCTCATCCTCACCGGGCCCCACTCGGCTGTGGGCCCCATAGCGCCGGCATGGGTCGCTATGGTGGTAGTTCCACCCCTGGTCACATGGTTAGGCATTCCTCACAGTTTCCCACACTGCTTTATAAATGTACATTATTTTTTTTAGCAGAAGTATGCCCAGATCAGTGCTTTACAATGCAGTCTTTGGGTGTACCTCCAACTGTTTTGGATACTAAAGATGAAGTTTCAGAATGTGATAGAAGTCCTTGCATTTTCTCCCTATACCTGCAGAACTGGAAGTCTTAGGAGGAGTTTCTCTTTAATTACAATCTGTGTGGGGTTGCCCACAATTCATAAAAAGTCAACAGTTGGTGCCAAGTTGACCACATCCTCTATTAATTCCATCATTATTCAAGTTACAGAAGACTAGGTCATGCTTCAGAATTCAGGTGCTGCTGGGGCATTCCCAAGGCCGCGTAGCTTTGTGAGCTATACTTTTTTTCCTTTCAAAATCATTAAAACACAAAAGACCAGAGAAGAATATAAAGTGCTTTAATTGAAAACTAATCTAAGTTACATTTATGGACCTAACTGTAAAACTGCGTTTGAGCACGACGACAAGACATAGGAGAACAAGTAGTGCCACTGCAAATAGGATTCCTGGAAGAGCCATGGTGAGGTGCTGGAGGCTGGCCAATCCTGTGACACACAAGAACAAGATGTAACAAGAGTTACCTGCATTGCCAGATCATAATCGAATATATTCCATTTACCGTAAGTTTGAGATTTAGATTTATCAGGATAATGCAGGATGCAGAACTTGCATAATTTCCTGGCACTGAGACTGAGTTTAAGCCTGAGCTATAAGCACTTTTCAGTAGATTAAGGCTAGGGCTGCACTGGAGATTTTAATCATCTGTTGCTAAGAATTAACCATTTGCAGGTGGTCACTAGAACAGGCTGCTATACAGGATATTTTTAATAGCTCAATGTTGCTACTAAAATGGTTAGTGAAAGTTAAAATAGGTATAGAAAATAATCACTAAACATATGGCTCCCTATGAAGCAGGCTACCCAAGGCCATCAGTCTCGCATGTCAATGCTCCATTCATGTACAAGGGATTGCTACTGCATTGGGGGGGGTTGGGGTTTTTGTTCTGATTTGATGGATTGATTAGGGAAGCTGTATTTTTGTAAATTTAGTTAGCTTAGTGAACAGCCTATATTCACTCAATATTTTCCTGTCTAGACATGTCACCTTGTTGGCATGCAAATATCAGCGTTCCCTAGCAAACTGACCACATTCCCACTGGCTGTGCTGAAACGCCTCCCCCAACAGTGTTGTTACGCTCCAGTCCCCCTCACTGCATGTCTTGTCGCATGAAACAGTTGCATCAAAGATGAACTGCACAGAACCGCACTACGTACAAGCAGCAGTGATCGCTTCTCATGATACCAATCATGTGCCTTATACCCTCTTCAGGAGTCATGACAATTCAAGCAGCTTTACGAGAAGGACCAAAGTCAACACCCACTTATTTTGACTTACTTGCAGATGTTACCACTTGCTGATATAGCTTGGCTGCAGTATTAGCACCCATAGGTCTTCATTTTTCACTTTTGCCACTGCCTCACTCTATAAAACTCATCAAAATAAGAGCCATCTCCCTCTGTGTAGGCCACAGAGTGCCAGCGCATTGTTGGGATCAATATCCTTTCCAATGCTGCAGAAGCAAAGTTGTCGCAACCAAGCATAGACACTGTTGGGAATGGATGTATATCAATCCACCCAACTTGCCATGTATCAATCCATTCGGGTATGTGTTTAGTGGCAGTGCAGCAGCAGCACCCCTATCTGAAGGTATCTGTTTTGGACTGGCACAAAAATGCATGCCTTTATGTCACACAAGAGGGAACATGTCCACTTTAAATTTTCAAGTCACCAAATAAAAAACATACCACAATGTACCCAAATGCCATTGAGCAATTTAACCCCTCAATGCTCAGTTAATACTAAAGCAGGGTGCCTATGTTTTGATGTGTGCTTCATTAGGGAAGCCCATTCACTTTAAAATCGGTCTTTAAATCTGTGCGTTGTGATGTGCTGCCACTAGTGTACATGTGTTAGAGCGCCATTTAGAATGAATAGCAGTGTACAAAAACAGTGTTGTAGCATTCTTATACATGCATTACTGTGGTGTGAAGCTAGACTAAAAGAATGAGGGGTGTTTTTACAGTGCAAATACAGCATTTTTGTGTACTTGGCTCCCTACATGAAGTATTAAAAAAAAAAAAAAAAAAAAAAAAAGTCTTACCAGTTTTGGCCCCTGTTTGAAAGACAAGAGGCCCAGCTGTCTTCACCAAATGATGGGAATAATAAGTCTCAAAGCGCCGACCTACAATGGCAAGGAAGTGGGCAAAAGATCAAGCAACACCAATGATCAGATTTAGGCTCAAATGAGGTGACTGCTCCTTACCTCGCTTAAGGCTAGAGCAGTCCGAGGTGCAGGTTTCATTGGAGGAGGGAACACAGACCGAGACGCTGCAGAAAACAAACACCTAAACACAAGCAGAGAAAACATTTTAAAAAGGCATTTAATCACCGTTTGCCCTCCATCTTTCTTCCTCCCCCAAGAATTCCAAACACAATGGCAGTACTCCTGCAAATCAGGCACCATAGTTAGTAGGTAAGGTTGAATAAAGACATTAGTCCATCCAGTTTAACCTGTGTAGGTGTACTTGTGTCAGTGTCTATAATCATTTCCCATCTCTGTATGTTGTGTTCTTTAAGGATGCACGTCCAAGAGTCTTAAAAACATCAATACTCCCCGCTGCCACCATCAATTGTGGAAGAGTTCCACATACTTATCGTCCCAACAAAAAAACCCCTGCACAGTTTAAAGGTTGAACCGCTTCTCCTCCAATCTCATTGTGTGGCCCATGTCCTCTTACACTCAGAGACTGAATAGTTCTTTTCCTACTTTGGGATCATCATTGAGGCATTTGTAAAGCGCTATCATGTCCTCTCTCAAGCATCATTTCTCCAGCAAAAATAAATTCAGTGCTTGTAGCAGTTCCTCGTAATCAAGGTCCTCCAGTCACCTTCTTAATTTAGTTGTCCTCCTTTGGACTCTCTCCAGCATATCCTTTATTAGGACTGTTGACCAGAACTGGACGGAATACTCCAGATGTGACCTAACCAGAGTTTTATAAAGTGACAGTATTATAGCTTTATCCCTGGAGTATATACCCTTTATGCATGCTAAAATTCTGCCTTATTTGGTAGCTGCAGCTTGACATTGCATGCGACTGCTCAGTGTCTACTACTAGGACCCCTAGATCTTTCGCTATCTAGGATTACCCCAGAAGTTCTCCCCCTAGTAAGTAGGCTGAGTTTATATTTTTAGCCCCCAAGTGCATTACCTTAAGTTTCCCCACATTAAATCTCATTTGCCATGTAGTGGCCCACCCCATTATTTTGGTCAGGTATTTCTGTAAAATTTCTATATCCTGATGTGAAGTTATCATAAACCGATGCCAAATTACCATCAATGATACGGTTTTGTTCAGTAAATTCTTAGATATAGTACCCTTATCCCCTCAAATAATTTATCTACTATTGGAAGTTAGGCTGACTGGCCTGTGGTTTCTAGGAATAGGTCTCTACCCTTTTTGAATATTGGTACCATATTGGCTTTTCTCCAATCAGCTCCTACCAGTATGCTGTCCACAAAGATTAGGAATAATGGTCTGGCTATAACCTGACTGTGTTCTTTGAGGACTCTTGGGTGTAACCCATCTGGTTCCCCATTGAGTGGTTTCTATTGCTCAATAAGGCCTACGAGAGAAGTGAGGATATATTTCTAGTGTAACAATCTATCCATCAGTTTTCACAGAAACAAACGCCCCATTGGAAGATTCTTCCTCTACTGCTGTTCTGGTGACAACTTACATTAGAATTTAAACCATTTCCAGCGACATTGGTGATCAATACAGTAAAAGAGACGCTAACAAATAGACAGCAATAAAAACCACTTTAACCACATCTTAGCAACCACAATATACAGGGATATGGGAAATAGACAAATACATGCAGCCACACAGGTTGAACTGATGTCTTTATTCACCCTTACCAACTATGCAACCCCCTCCAAATCCCAAAAAAAGCTTTGCCTTAGATCTACTTTTCTATGACGGGCATAGAAATGTAGTAACCCCCCGCTAGCAGCACATACCTTTTATTTACCCCACCGCTTCTCCATGAAGCCACTTCAAACAAAATACTTGGTAATCCTGGATGGGACTCACCTTCATGTAACAATGGTGGCAAGGAAGGAATTTTCAGCCCTATGTAAGCTTCACCTAGCACAACTAGGTTAAGCCAGACAGATGGTTCAAACAGTGTATGGGCAAGGTTAACTGTACAACCAGCATGGCAAAATTTTTAGGATACGATTGCCAGCGAATATAGCCGCAAGCAATCATCACTTATCCATGCAGGGACAGCTCCCAGCGACTCACTTCTGGGAGAATACAATAGCTCCATGCGAGGCATTCCCCCTACCCCCCCCCCCCCCCCCCCATCAACACGGACTGTCAATGGGGGAATTTGAGATGTTTTATTTACTGCAGGATTGCAGTGCTTACTTTCGACCTCCGGTTGCTGAAAGGGGCTGCAGAGGAGCAAAAGAAGTCAAGAATGTTGGGGGTGGCGCAAACCTGAGGCTGTCATACTTATCCGTTAAACCAAGAAACCATCAATGCCCTGACAAAATCACTGAAGCACTTATGTTTTAGTTTTCTCAAAGGGTCAAACCTAAAACACATTTCCTACATCTCCTCAGATTCTCTTTTTTTCTTCCACAATCACTGGAAATTGGGGAGCATTTAAGTGTTACATATTTAAGCGTTTGATAGCAGCAGCCCCTGTGGCTCAGATTTGATTCACTACACACCAGATAGGCCTTATTTGGCTCTATTTAGATCAGTCCAATGCTGTAAAATATGCTACTGTGCAACCAAGTGCATATATAGTCAGGTTAAAAAATAAAAATAAAAAAACACCACGTCACCACCAAAACGTAAAATCCATGTACACAATCCTATACCCACAGCTGAGTCTGAGGAAAGTAAGAAAACTCCAATAGGTGCAGTGCCATTTATTTTGAATGTAATACAATGCACCTAGCCATTGCCACACATGTACATTTTAGGGCACCACAATGCATAGACATGTACAATTTTTGTGTTGGTGTGCTGCAAAAGAATAAAAAGCAAAATTATAATATATATAAAACACACACACACACACACACACACGCTTATAAGTTTACCCTGTCAGAATTTCTGATTCCTTGGGCATTTTTCAGAGAAAATTAATAACAAACTTCAATTATGGTTAGTATTTGGCTGAAGCCATTATCAAATGTTTTCTTTTTAAAAAAATAAATCACAACAGAAACTACCCAAATGACCCTGATCAAAAGTTTACATACCCCAGTTCTTAAATATGGTGTATTGCCCCCTTTAACATCAATGACAGCTTGAAGTCTTGTCATATTTGTGGATGAGGCTCTTTATCTTCTCAGATGGTAAAGCTGGCCATTCCTCTTGGCAAAAAGCCGCCAGTTCCTGTAAATTAATGGGCTGTCTTGCATGAACTGCAGGTTTGAGATCTCCCCAAAGTGGCTCAATAAAAGGTCAGGGGAATGAGCCGGCCACTCCAGAACCATCACTTTATTCTGCTGTAGCCAATGAAAGGTCAACTTGGCCTTGTGTTTTGGATCATTGTCATGTTGGAGTCTCCAAGTACATCCCATGCACATCTTCTTGGCTGATGAATGCAAATGTTCCTCCGGTATTTTTTTCTTATAACATACTGCATTCATCTTGCCAACAATTTTGACCAAATTTCTTGTGCCTTTGTATTTCATACATCTCCAAAACATCAGCGATCCACCTCCGTATCTTTCATCATAGGCCTTGTTTACGCCTCTCCAAATGTAGAGTTTATGGCCAAAAAGCTAAATTTTGGTCTCATCACTCCAAATGACTTTGTGCCAGCAGGTTTGAGGCTTGTCCACTTGCTGTTTGGCGTATCGTAAGCGGGATAATTTATGGCATTTGCCTAGTAATGGCTTTCTTCTTGCAACTCGACCATGTAGCCCATCTTTCTTCAAGTGCCTCCTTATTGTGCGTCTCGAAACAGCCACACCACATGTTTTCAGAGAGTGCTGTATTTTACCTGAAGTTATTTGTGGGTTTCTCTGCATCCTGAACAATTTTCATGGCAGTTGTGGCTGAAATTTTAGTTTGTCTACCTGACTGTGGTTTGGTTTCAAAAGAACCCCTCATTTTCCACTTCTTGATCAGAGTTTAAACACTGCTGATTGGCATTCTCAATTCCTTGGATATCTTTTTATATCCCTTCCAGTTTTATGTTTTATACAGTTCAACTACCTTTTCCTACAAATCCTTTGACAATTCTTTTACTTTCCCCATGACTTCGAATCCAGAAACGTCAGTGCAGCACTGGATGAAGGATGCAACGGTCTGTCAGGAGTCCAGAAACACATTGACCCTTTTATACACACACACCAATTACAAGCAAACAGATCACAGGTGAGGATGGTTACCTTTAATATCCATTCAAGCCCCTTTGTGTCAACGTGTGTGCATGTTATCAGGCCAAAATCACCAGTGTATGTAAACTTTTGATCAGGGTCATTTGGGTAGTTTCTGTTGCCATTATTATTTAAAAAGAGTAAACAGTTGATTAATAAAATGGCTTCAGCGAAACACTAACCATGAGTGAAAGAAAGGTTTTTATTCATATTCTCTGAAAAATGACCAAGAAATCAAATGCTGAATGTAAACTTCTGAGTACATACATACACTCGCAAAAGTGAGTACACCCCTCACATTTTCCCCTAAGTGAAAATGTCCACATTGGGTCCAAAACGTCAATATTTTGTGTGGCCATCATTTTCCAGCAGGGCATGGAGTTCACCCAAGCTTCACAGGTTGCCACTGAAGTCCTCTTCCACTCCTCCATGATGACATCACGGAGCTGGTGGATGTTAGAGACCTTACGCTCTTCCACCTTCCGTTTGAGGATGCCCCACAGATGCTTAATAGGGTTTAGGTCTGGAGACATGCTTGGCCAGTCCATCACCTTTACCCTCAGCTTCTTTATCAAGGCATGGGCATCTTGGAGGTGTGTTTGGGGTCGTTCTCATTTTGGAATACTGACCTACGCCCCAGTCTCCGAAGGGAGGGGGATCATGCTCTGCTACAGTATGTCACAGAACATGTTGGCATTCATGGTTCCCTCAATGAACTGAAGCTCCCCAGTGCTGGCAGCACTCATGCAGCCCCAGACTATGACACTCCCACTACCATACTTGACTGTAGGCAAGACACACTTGTCTTTGTACTCCTCACCTGGTTGCCACCATCTGAGCCAAATAAGTTTAACTTGGTCTCTTTAGACCACAGGACATTGTTCCAGTAATCCATATCCTTAGTCTACTTGTCTTCAGCAAACTGTTTGCAGGCTCTCTTGTGCATCATCTTTAGAAGAGGCTTCCTTCTGGGACGACAGCCATGCCGACCAATTTGATGTAGTGGCATATGTTCTGAGCACTGACAGGCTGACCCCCCCCCCCCCCACCCCTTCAACCTCTGCAGCAATGTTGGCAGCACTCATACGTCTATTTCCCAAAGACAACTTCTGGATATGACGCTGAGGACGTGCACTCAACTTTCGGTTGACAGGCCTGTTCTGAGTGGAACCTGTCCTGTTAAACCGCTGTATGGTCTTGGCCTACGTGCTGCAGCTCAGTTTCAGGGTCTTGGCAATCTTCTTATAGCCTAGACCATCTTTATGTAGAGCAAAAAAATTTTTTTTTCAGATCCTAAGAGTTCTTTCCCATGAGGTGCCATGTTGAACTTCCAGTGACCAGTATGAGAGAGAGAGAGCGATAACACCAAATTTAACACACCAGCTTCCCATTCACACCTGAGACCTTGTAACACTAAACGAGTCACTTGACACCAGGGAGGGAAAATGGCTATTTGGGCCCAATTTGGATCTTTTCACTTAGGGGTGTACTCACTTTTGTTGCCAGCAGTTTAGACAATAATGGCTGTGTGTTGAGTTATTTTGAGGGGACAGCAAATTTACACTGTTATACAAGCTGTACACTCACTACTTTACATTATAGCAAAGTGTAATTTCTTCATTATTGTCACATGAAAAGATAGAATAAAATATTTACAAAAACGAGGGGTGTACTCACTTTTGTGAGATACTGTATATACAAACACACACTACAGATCTTTTAAAACCCATGTTGTGGTTCAATAACTGCTCACTGAAGGGATTCAACCACTACAAAATAGGCCCTTAAAAAGTAACAAGGTGTCTTTATTTTTATGGATGTGTTAAAAAGAACCAGAAGTAAAAGCTCACCAAATGGGCGCAGCAACAAATACACTTCAGGCAAGTTAGAACCTTTGTTTTTTATTCTTCCAAATTGATGAGGCAGTGTAGCTTCTACATATATTTGCAAAATGGCAACAACCTTTTTAAGCATTTAAATAGTTTGTGTAATTGGTTTGCTACCAGGTAAGTTTGCTGTGTAAAGCCCTTCCATCTACACCTCACCCTAAAAGCAGGGGCGGCTCCAGACAATTTTTTTTGGGGGTGTTGTGTGGGAGCTGTAAGAAAAAGTGGTGGAGCTAATGCAGAGCACACAGTGCATCACGGTCTCGTGGGTGTGGGCAGAAGTGGGTGTGGCCAAAGGTAGGCATGACTGAAAATTGGGTGTTTCTTCACAGCCCTTCCCCTTTATTTAGACAAAATAGTGCCTTTGGACACACAGAATTGATTGTTGGAGTAAAACAAGCCCAAATGGGAATAACAATGATAACCCCCAGCAAGTGTCAAGGTCAGCAGAAGGTCCCAAGTATAAGGGCCAGATAATCTCCAGTACATGTCAGGGCCAGCCATAACAACCAGCAAAACATAATAACCAACCCCCGGCACAGAACAAAAATAAACCCCCAGTATGGCACAAAAATGAACCACAAGCATGGCACAATAAACCTCCAATATTGCACAATAATTAGCCCCTTAGCATGGCAGGACAATTAAATCCCAGCATGGCACAATAATGTAGCACAGCAATAAACCCCCAGGAATATGCATTAACTACCAGAACTACACAACCAACCCCCAACACTGTACAATAATTAACCTCCAGGATAATAGCAGTCAGTGAGCCCCCTTTATTGTAAAACTTAGAGAATATACAGTGAAGAGGTCAGCACTACGTGGTCACCATAAGTGCCTAGATTAGGAGTGACACCCTAGGATGCCCAGAGCAGGAATGCCCCATTTAGACTGCCCAGAGCAGGAATGACCCCTAAGATCACAGTGCCCATATAGATCAGGCTTGCTCCTTAGAATGCCCAGAAGAGGAGTGCCCCTCAGTGTACAGAGCAGAAAAAGTGATCCCTCAGAGTACCCAGAGCAGCAGAATGTCCTCTTCAAATGCCCAGAGCAGGAGTGTCCCATCAGAGTTCCTAGAGCAGGAGTGACCCCTTAGATCAGTGCCCATATAGACCATGCTTCCCTCTTAAAAGTGCCACAATTAGGGGTGCCCCTTTAGAGCTTCCCCCATAGACTGTCAAGATTAGAGTGCCCAGAGCAGGAGAGTGACCCCCTAAGTGTACCCAGAGCAGGAGAGTGACCCCTCCATCCCTCCCTACAATGTATCCCCGTCCAGCATCATCCATCCCTCTCCAGGATTCTGGCGGGGATTGGGACTTCCCAGAGCAGGAGAGTGACCCCCTAAGTGTGCCCAGAGCAGGAGAGTGACCCCCTAAGTGTGCCCAGAGCAGGAGAGTGACCCCCCCAAGTGTGCCCAGAGCAGGAGAGTGACCCTCTAAGTGTGCCCAGAGCAGGAGAGTGACCCCCCAAG
Organism: Lithobates septentrionalis; assembly: GCA_037952835.1. Taxonomy (NCBI): domain Eukaryota; kingdom Metazoa; phylum Chordata; class Amphibia; order Anura; family Ranidae; genus Lithobates; species Lithobates septentrionalis. Next base: position 796,612 of record JBBDGP010002424.1, read on the forward strand.
TGTGCCCAGAGCAGGAGAGTGACCCCCCAAGTGTGCCCAGAGCAGGAGAGTGGCCCCCCAAGTGTGCCCAGAGCAGGAGAGTGACCCCCCAAGTGTGCCCAGAGCAGGAGAGTGACCCCCCAAGTGTGCCCAGAGCAGGAGAGTGACCCCCCAAGTGTGCCCAGAGCAGGAGAGTGACCCCCTAAGTGTGCCCAGAGCAGGAGAGTGACCCCCTAAGTGTGCCCAGAGCAGGAGAGTGACCCCCTAAGTGTGCCCAGAGCAGGAGAGTGATCCCCTAAGTGTGCCCAGAGCAGGAGAGTGATCCCCTAAGTGTGCCCAGAGCAGGAGAGTGATCCCCTAAGTGTGCCCAGAGCAGGAGAGTGATCCCCTAAGTGTGCCCAGAGCAGGAGAGTGATCCCCTAAGTGTACCCAGAGCAGGAGAGTGACCCCCTAAGTGTACCCAGAGCAGGAGAGTGACCCCCTAAGTGTACCCAGAGCAGGAGAGTGACCCCCTAAGTGTACCCAGAGCAGGAGAGTGACCCCCTAAGTGTACCCAGAGCAGGAGAGTGACCCCCTAAGTGTACCCAGAGCAGGAGAGTGACCCCCTCCATCCCTCTCTACAATGTATCCCCGCCCAGCATCATCCATCCCTCTCCAGGATTCTGGTGGGATAGGGATACATTGTAGAGAGGGATGGATGTTGGGCAGGGATGGGGATACATTGTGGAAAGGGATGTGGATACATTTATTTTTGAGGTGGGGGATGGAATCTTGGGCGAGTTCCCACACTTTTTTCCCCAGGACTTGACCCCTGGGTATGCCCCTAGATCAGTGCCTGCCACCACCATAGAGGAGATTAGGAGTCCCCCCCAGACCCCCCTTGTCTCAGCTCAGGTGCTCCATAAGGAACTGGCACTGCCTGGTGTGTGGGGAGGGGCTGGCACTGCCTGGTGTGTGGGGAGGGGCTGGCACAGCTTACTGACAGAAAAACAATCCTTATCCTTCCTCCATTGATTAGGACTGGAGTCCCACTGCCTGTCCCTATCCCCTCCCAGCTCAGCAGCTCTATAATAAGGATCAGGGCCAGACAGGTGATAATGTGATGGTGAGGGGGCGGGTGCACTCTACTTACATTTCCAGAAGAAATCCTTCCTCCGGGGTTGGGATAGGAAACTTCCCTCTTGTCCTGATCTTGGCTCAGCCCACAGCAGCTCCATAGAAGCGCATACAGCTTCTGTCTGCCTGGTTGTGACGAGGAGGAGGGGTGGGCGTGGCTTCCATGCAGGGAGAGCATAGTTGCCAACATTGTAAAAAAACATTTAGGGACACTTTTGGCTGTAGGCGGAGTCTTGTTATAATCAGGGGGCTGGGCATGCGTTTGTGTGCGCGGCAAAGGGGAAAAGTAAAAATGCGACACGCGAAGCACGCCAGGGCGGCAAAATGGGTGTGGTTTAAGCGAAATAGTAGGCGCGTCTTAAATGGGCGTGGCTCAAAGGGGGTATGGTTAGAGTCAGATGTATGAGGGATGGAGAGGGAAAGGGGGGGGATGGAGGGACAGCAGGCCCAGATCCTACACAATGGAAATGTGTATTCTAGAAAGTTTAACAATCAGCAGATAAAGATACTCCAAACACCTGGTGTTAGCACTTCAATTATCCCAGCACCATGGTTGTTATGGTGTCAGGATGATTGAAGTGCATTATTTCTATTACTACATTGTAATATAAAATGAAATCATTCAACTCACCATAATGCTGAATCAGTGGGATCTCTGAGCGTGTCACCTGCCACGTCGCCTGCCACCAGCTGTCCGTCCTGGACTCAGGTGCCCCCAGCGGAGCCTTCCTTACATCTGGTGCCCCCCGTGACATCCAGACCGCCCGCCCCCCCGTGACATCCAGACCGCCCGGCCCCCCCGTGACATCCAGACCGCCCGGCCCCCCCGTGACATCCAGACCGCCCGGCCCCCCCGTGACATCCAGACCGCCCGGCCCCCCCGTGACATCCAGACCGCCCGGCCCCCCCGTGACATCCAGACCGCCCCATCCCCCCCGTGACATCCAGACCGCCCCATCCCCCCCCGTGACATCCAGACCGCCCCCCCCCCATGACATCCAGACTGGCCCCCCCGTGACATCCAGACCGCCCCCCCCCCCCCCGTGACATCCAGACCGGCCCCCCCCCGTGACATCCAGACCGGCCCCCCCCCTGTGACACCCAGACCAGCCCCCCCGTGACATCCAGACTATACGGCCTTAAAGTTGGTCGAGTGGCGCCGCATGGTTACAGTAGAGATTGAGCTGCGGCGCTGCCCATCCCCCGCCCCTTTCCATAACAGGTCACAGAGACTGGCAGCGGGGCAGAGCGGGCCTGGGGGTGGGCGGCGCTGCAGCTCAATCTCTATTGTAGCCATCTAGCCAGCCTATGGTCTACTTGAAAATAACGGCCGGAGGAGACAGTCTTCGCCGGCCGCGGACCTCTAACAGCCGGCGGCGAAAATCGGGAAAAAACTAATTTCTCGGGACATCTCCCGGGAAACAATTAGATCGGGAAAAGAGTCTAAATCCTGGGAATGTCCCGAGAAATTCAGGACAGTTGGCAAGTATGAGAGAGACTAATTCCTTCCTCCACAGCCCGGCTGAGAGCTTCTCCCTCCTTCATTTCCTTAGTGCGGCTGAGTACAGAGGCGCCACATGTCCCAATGCTTTCAAAACCTAGCGCCTCTGTACAGTACTGAGATCAATCCGCCACTAATGATGCCGGGACTCACTGAAGATCAGCGGCTTATGCGGCCAGAGCTGCAGTATCCCTCCTTTATATGAAAGAGTCCCCAGACTTTTGTCACACAGAGCACACAGGTAAAAATGTATTTAAAAGAATTCCATTGCATATATTGGAAATTCAAGTGTGTACATTTTGGGGGGTGCTTAAGCACACCCAAGCACCCACCTGGCGCCGCCCCTGCCTAAAAGAAAGTTCTAAATTGGGGTGATTGACATTTTTTGATTTGAGGAAATTTCCCATTGCCTCCTATTCTGTTGATCAGGGACCAACAAAAAAAAAAAAAAAAAAAAAAAAAGGGAAACTTCCCTAATGGTCACGTAGGGAGCACAAAAAAAAATTTGCAATTGCATGCGTCAGCAAGCCTGCAACCCATGAACACAGATTTCATGCAGTCCTTGGCTGGAACTCTGCAATACAAGGCTGCCAACCGCTGTTTAATCCGGGTTCCAGAACCCATTCTGCACTCATGTGCAACACTTGTAAAATGGAAAATAAATTATCCTTCTGGTACATACCTGTGACTGGTTTGAGAAATCAATAAATGTGAATGCAGACACAACAAATCTCTGATAACTGGAAGGAACGGGCCCTTTTAAAATATTGGTCATTGGGTCATCATCTGTATAAGGACATCTACAAAAAGGACAGAACATCTAGATTAGGAAAACCCATCTCCACACAAATTGGTTTTTAGTATAAAACTCTCTCTCTCAAACTCCATTTTGAGATAAATGGGGGCAACGCCGCAACCAAACATCCAACCACACAACCCACACTTTCAAAATTTAGACGGGCATTCTCTATGTTGGTATATAACCCATTCATATCCAGGGGTGGTGCCCAAATCAGTTATCCATTCTCTAAGGATGGGAGGGGAGGCACTTTTCCAGTGAAGCAAGATGATCCTGTGTGCCTGAATAAAGGCCCCAGAGACTGCTACCTTAAAAGCATCTGAAACTATGTCATCTAAAATATGCAACAGCATTTGGGATCCAGGGGTACAGTACACTGAAATGCTTGATTAATAGTAGAAAGTATGGATTCCCAGTATATATGTAGTTTTGGACAGTGCTATAGCACATACGATCTTCATGGTCCCTACTACATTTAGGACAGATGGGGTCAGAGAAGTCCCATCTTAAATTCTTTAAAAGTATAGTGTACTCTCAACAAAATGTACAGTTGGGGAAGATGCAGAGAGATAAAGAACCATCATGCACCACTTCCAATGCCATCTCCCACTGCTCACTGGTTAAATTCCCCCAAACCGGGCAGCCACTGTTCCATTGCTTTGCAGGGATAGACTTCCAAATAGATGTTGTGCAAGGATGAACATCAGCTAGATATAATACCTTTCTGTACATTACTGCATTGCAATATACCAAAAAATGGGAGTTAGAGAAAGAAAAGTCTACAGATATGTTTTGGGCCACAAGTGCATGATGCAGCTGTACATAGAATTGCGTAGACTGTGGTATTTGATACAGATCTTGTAAAGAGGAAAACTAATAATTTCCCCACCCTAAAGATATGCTTTAAATCCGCTTTACACTACACCTTATGCATTGAGCGATAAGGAAAAGTCTTAGATTAAGCAAAGTATTGAGCTTCGAATTCTTCAGGGAGAGGCTGCATTTGTATGATGTAACAAAATGGACAGGAAAGAAAAATCAGAAAACATTTAAAGGGAGAAGAGAGGAGTAGGCATCAATACTGGGCGACAGTGATAAAAACACTATAAATTTACCTTTAAGGCCTCATGCACACTGGAGGTTATAAAAACGGCAGTAGCATTGGCTTATGGCTCAAAATTGTTGATAGATGGCGAATAGCGCTTTATTGGCGTTCAGCTTTTTTTCAAAGTTAGTGTTTTTACAGCCTTAGGCTGCATACACACGGGAGGACTTTTCAACCGGACTGGTCCGACAGACTTGATGGACTTCCGACAGACTTTCGAACGAACGGACTTGCCTACACGCGATCACACCAAAGTCCGGCGGATTCGTAGGCGATGACGTACATCGGATTAAAATAAGGAAGTTGATAGCCAGTAGCTGCCCTAGCGTGGGTTTTCGTCCGTTGGACTAGCAGATCCACACTCGTGGTAATGTTCACTGCCCTCTAAAAAGGGATAAGCAGTGGATCGCTTTCGGAGGGTGGTATAGCAGTGGCTGAAAGGTGTTGAGGAGGCGCTACTCGAATAGCCATTTTACATTGTGGTACCGTGCGCAACTGTGAACCAAGAATTTGGCTTGTGGTTGCGGCGTGGCCCCCCATTCATCTCAAAATGGAGTTTGACAGGCAGTGCCGCCTGTCAAACTCTGAAACCCAAGTAAAAAATGCAAGTCATGACACAAATCTCAGTCAGAGCATGCGTACAGCCCTGTCAGCTAAGTTAGAATTCGGATGGGTGACCAGAAGGCATGGAAAAAAGCTGCTCGGACCTATGTTTTTACCACGTCCCTCCTGGCTGCCCATGTAAAAGCCCATGTTATAACATGGCAACTCAGGAGAAATGGGAGACTGGGACAGAGCATTGCCATTCTACCATGTCTGAACAAGGACCTTCATGGCAGGATCACCAAGTATTAACAAAGGCTTTACATTATTTTGCTAAAACTGAACTCCAGGTCAATCCTTTCACCCCAACCTCACTCTCCCCATGTACAGATGCTGGGAAAAAAAAGTAAATCCCTTCTGTGATGAATAGTGAGCCCTGGGATAATGGAGAACACCCAAGACACAAAAATTGAATCTAAACCCCAACTTCCCAATTTACATACACTTTCGGGCATGCCTTATATGCCCAAGAGCCTTGTGGTTTTAAGAATTGTGGGAACTTCATTAAACCCTAGGATAAAAAAAATTGTAGACACATGAAATGCTGTGTTTGGGTGCAATCTGAAAGCATCCATTCGGGCCCAAAGCATAACCGGAGCATAGGTATGCCATTTAAAGTGAATACCACTAACATACACCGGGTGTGAACCACAACAATGTTCCCCTACTGTGACATCAGATAAAGTCATGCCAACATGCCTCACCCATCATAAATCAGAGGCCAGCGAATTGTGGATGCCGGGTCCAGGTTTGGTGCCCCCCAGCAGTGATGAAGACGGAGATGTAGCCTGGGATCGGATGGCTGCAGAAGTCTAGCCTCAAAGAATATGGGATCTCGCAGCAGTATCTGAAGTGGGTAGTCTATTGATGTATAAAATTCTGAGAAGTCTGGACCTAGATTAGATTAAAAAGAAAATGGTCACAACTAGGCTTACTCGAGAAACTGAATATTTAGTCTAAATGGAGCAGGCTTAATATTTCAGACATAAATGGGTAGTCGTACTACTGTATAAAAAAAATAAAAATAAAGTTTATCTTATATGATGTATATTTTATATGATGTATACACACTGCTAGCTTTTTTCGATGCATCTCTCAGATACTGACTTTGTGAAAACTTCAACAGATTAAATAAACTGAGCAGGCTTCCATTTTCCACTGTGCTGTCTTTATTCAGCATGAGAGCTCAGGTCACCTGACCACAGAAGGCTGCACTGTAAACTACTGGTAAACACTCCATTCACCAGCACCTATGTGTAGCGCTCACTCCCACATAGGAGTTGCTAAACTTGTTGGGTCTCCATCCCCCTCCACCCCCCCCCCCCCTCACAGCCAGGCAATGGACACTTTCACACGCTCAACAGTAGGGGTTTTGGTTTCATCTTTTTTGCCTACTTAGGGTATAATTGGATAGGGAATAGGGATGCATTAGATATCCAACTGAAGAACATGAATAAACTCTTGAGGACTTGCTAATGTCTCTGGTTAATAAGAACAGACTTCTAACTGTGCTGTCCACCCATAGGAATGATGCAGCCAAAACAAGGGAGGTTCCAAAATGAAAAATGTAGTTGCTGCTCCTTGCAGACAGGGCCGTAGATAAGAGGTACCCCCTGTCCTCCTGTAGGGGGGCCCAGGCAGCTCAGTGAATTGTATGTGGGCAGGAGGGTGATCAGTATGGCAGGGGCAATTATTGGCATCAGTCCCCTGTGTGGCTCTCTGCAGCAGCTGAAAGCCAGCTTATTTTCCTCTCCCACCAGCTTTCAGCTGCTGCAGAGAGCCATACAGGGGACTGATACCAGTAATTGCCCCACCCACCACCATACTGATCACCCTCCCTGTGCACCATACATTTCCCCCTGCTACCCAGGCCTTACTGTTTGACCCCCACAGCGCTGCTGGCTTCCCTCTCCTTCCTGCCGGAAGCTGCAAGCACACAATAGGATCCTTCAGGACTGAGAGTGGGGGAAGGGTCAGGTAAATATTTCATACTTACCAGCCCATTCCTTTCCTCAGTGAACACATGTGTGAGCTGTACCGATCACTCACAGTGTTGATTCATAGCTGAAGCATTGGCTGTATGAGGCCCAGTGTCAGGTTATCTGGAGATATGGGATGGTTTCTGGCTGCTTAGCGCTGGCTCCAAGCTGTCCCCTGGTCCTGTACATGTAAAGTATTGCCGTCTTACTGTCCTCTATACAGGCTTAAGGAAGGTTGAAATGGAAGTTACTCACTCAGTCCCCTCAGCGATTCCTGGAATCCAAGAGGACCTCTTGTATACAGGCCAGACCTTGCTTCTCAGCTAAGCCTAGTTGAGGCTGTTACATTTAGCTCCTCCTCTCTTCCTCCTTGCCTTCCTTTTGCCCAGGGGCAGAACCCCCAGCACAGAGGTCCCCTCCAGATGACTGGACCCTGGACTCTGCTCCCAGTGGCAGACTGTCCATTAGGGGCGCTGCCCCCCTAATTCACGCAACGCATGGATATTTTTTTTTTCGTTCTTTTTTTAGAAGCACGTGATTAGAGCCAGAGGCTCCAATTGGCTTCAGAAAAGGATGGGCTCGGGGCGCAGAGCATTCGCTAAAGTCTTCCTGATTCTCCTCCCAGCCAACCAGGAAGTGGGTGAAACCCGATTAGCGATAGTGTTGCCTGCTGCGCCGAGGGAAGGCGCCGAGGGAGCCTATGGAGGAGCCAACTAAATTTACCTCAATTAACAAGGAGGGTGCTACATATGCATAAACTTAAAAAAAATAAAAAATAAATAAAAAAAAAACTGTAGTCAAGAACACTTGTGCACGCTTATGATGTGCAAGATCAGACAGCTGGCGTAGTAGCAACTGTTAGGTCTCAATGCCATTATACCATATAGTGCACGTGTTCACATGGCCAATCACTGGGCCTGAGCTCTGTCACATGGGAGAGAGGCATGTGTCTAGCACTATGCAGGTTTTAAAAGTGCACAATAGCAATGGAGGTTTGCAAGGTCTGCAGTGCAGATAAATGTAAAAAAATTTAAGTTATTGCACCAAGGTAAGTTGGTAGTTAAAGCGGTTGTATACCCGCAAATTTTTTAAATTTTTTTTTAACCCTGTAAAGCAAAAAGGCATAATGAGCTAGTATGCACCGCATACTAGCTCATTATGAAATACTTACCTTAGAACGAGGCGTCAGTATCTTACCTGGTCCACGCCGAGGGAGCTGTCATGTTGCCTCGGCGTGTCTTCCGGGTATCGCGGTTCCAGCGCTGTGAGTGGCTGGAGCCGCGATGTCATCACTCCCGCGCATGCGCGCGGGAGATTTCTTACTCGGCAAGGTCCGGCAGCTGCCGGGCTTCAGCCGAGAATCCCCTGTGCGCATGCGCCGCTGCGGTCAGCGGCGCATAGCAAGGGGAATATCTCCTAAACCGTAAAGGTTTAGGAGATATTTTTTTACCTACAGGTAAGCCTTATTATAGGCTTACCTGTAGGTAAAAGTTAGAAAAAAAGACTATACAACCGCTTTAAGGGAGCCTGAACAGAATCAATTTTGGATGCGGTCATTCCTAGTCTGCTTCTGAACATGCTGGTTGCTTGGATGTCTCTGGTTTCAAATTAAAGTTACTGACCAACAACAAATACGCATCAAGAAGTTTGTGAAATTCAGAACTTCACTGCATACTTGTACCCGATTAAAGATTTAAGCCACTGGATCAGTCTGTCAACCTGCATTTTTAGAAAGAGGAAGACAATGGCAGCTACCATACAGTATATTTCCCCATACAGAATTACCAGAGCACTAGGAGTTAGCTAAAGATCTCCTTCGACTCAAAACTTGAACTGCCCAACAAACGACCCAGTTCTGTAAAAAAAGAGGGATTCGGCACAGCTGTGAAACATACTTAGGTGCACATGAATATGTTCATATTGTCTTACTGATATCTATAAATATAAGTTTGGATACCTTTAGCAATGTGCAGGTCTACATCCAGTACTCCGCTATTGGTCACAGACGGGAAGGGAGGTGGAGGCTCCACAGAGGACACTAGCTTTAGTGATAGAGTGATATTGTACAGGCATTGGATTGTCACCCTGAAAAAAAACCCAAAAACAAAACAAAAAAAAAAACACGGTTAAGTCTTACACCTAGGTCTTTATAGCCATGTACTTCCCACATCTTTTAACCTGCAACAGATTTTTGCTGTGGAATGCCTTACAAATTGGAGTCATCATTTAACATACAATCCTGCTTCGGAGAACATTAAAGCCGAACTCAAGGTATTCAGCCATTTTGTAATATGTGCTGACTTGCTATGAGTTAAATCCAACAAGGTGCATGCCACCTTGTGGACTTCCGGTTAATTTACAACTGACAAGTTTTATGGAGCTTTGGGATCATAGTCATCACTATACTTCCAGAACTCCATCACTGGACTATCTGGCCTCAGCTCCTGTAGCTGCAGAGTCACATGCAGCTGCTGTGCCCACCCATAATCAGATAGTTTTATGTGAACCCATTCACAGAATAAAAGGCCTGCTATGAATGAGCAGCAGAGGGAAAGGGCAGACAGCTGCTGTGTGCGAGCAGACAGTATCTTTCCTGTCAGAGCCCCAAAATAGTAACAATAGCTATCCTCCATAAAACTCAGATGTGCATTAAAATAGCCAAGTCCAGGATGTGGCATGCACCTTGCTGGACTTAAAACCAAGCCATCAGACTGTACAAAGTGCCTGAATTCCTGGAGTTCAACTTTAAGGGACATAGGATGAGTAATTCAGTGCGAGTATCTAGGGTTATGCTGCTGCCGCCTTCAGGAAAATATAAGCTGGCATATAAAGTTGAAGGGACAGCCTAGTGAAAAAAATAGTCTTGCACCCCCATCATGCTTCAGTTTTGTAGTAAAAACAATAGTAGGAATCAGTCATAAGAATTAAAGAGGGCCTTAATGTACTGCAAGAAAATGTAAAGAAATTAAAATTAAAATGTACCTGAAGAAAGTAGAAAAAGTAGTAAGCTGTCCCTTATGGGACAATTTTTTTTCTGTAGCACAAGACACAAATTAAGGCTGCCAAAGAGGCGAAAGGTTGATCCAGACTGAAGAAAAACCTTAGACTTACCGGTGATGGTATTTCTGGAAGTCTTTCAGGACAGCACCTGGAGAGAGTGTAGCTCCACCCAACTTCCTTGGAAAATCTGCGAATAACGCCTTTTAAAAAGGCAGCCCACTTCCACCATGGCCTCAGTCAAATGAGAAACCTCCAGCCATGCTGAAAGAGAATTTTTACAACAAAAAACGTACACATAATAACAGTGCAAGTCATATTGGAAACCACTAGGGAGGGTAAAAGCTGCTGTCCTGAAAGACTGAGAAAACCTTAGACTTAAAAGGTGACTGTATTTCTAGAAGCGTCTTTCAGGACAGCACCTGGAGAGAAGCGAGAAAAACGTACCCTAGGGTGGGACCACCGCCTGTAGGACCTTCCGGCCAGAGGCCTGCTGAGGCTGATAGTAAAATCAATTCTATAAAGGCAGGATGAACGCAGTGAAACTTGTCCAAGTCACAGCTTTACAGATCTGGTCAGACTAGGCTCCATTCCTCTTGGCCCAGGATGTTGCAACTGGCCTAGTTGAGAGAGCCAGAATACCATCCGGTGGTATCTGCCCTGAGGCCTTGTAGGCTTCTTTAATGGCGGTTATGAGCCATCTTCCTATTGAGTTTGGAAAGCACACTCTTCCTTACGAGCCCCTGAGAACAGCACAAAAAGAATTGCCTAGTCAATTCCAAATATTGCATTAGACATCTCTTCACGTCCAGCGTGTGGAAATGTTCCTCTTTAGAACTGGCTGGGGATGCGCAAAATGTTGGTAGAATCACCCAAGAATGATGAAAGGCAGAGGAGACCTTAGGTAGAAAGCCTGGGTCCACCTTTAGGACTATCCAATCTGGAAAGACTGTTAGGAAAAGTTCAACTATGGAAAATGCCTGCAGCTCACGACTCTCCTGGCAGAGGTTACTGCCACCAATAGGGCCATTTTCAAAGTCCAATTTCTTACTGTAGCCTCTTTTAGAGGTACAAAAGGCTTCCTAGTTGGAAAAGTCCTAAGTTGGAAAAAATTTGATAGGCCCTGGTCTTAACCTAGCCATTGCCTAAAATAACCTAACTACTAAAGGATCTTGTGAGAATTGTATTTCTGAAAAAAGAAATAATGCAGCCACCTTAGCTAACCGCTAATCCCTTCTCCATTGTAAAGAAATTCCAGGATGGAAATTATCTCCTGCGTCTAATACTTTGTCACGCACCAGGAGTTGTAGCATTTCCAAACCTTGAAATAAATATCTCTGGTGACTTTTCCTGCTGTTTAGCACCATAGGAACTAAATTTGTCAGATAGACCCCCTTTTCTTTAGGATCTGCTCCTCAGAAACCAGAAGAGTGTCTCATGGAGGCAATATCCAATGGAGTTCTGCCGCCAGGTTCAGAGGTGTCCAGAACCAAATCCTCCTGGGCCAATAGGGAGCCAACAGTATTAGATTCGTGGACTCTCCCTGAAATTTTTTGGAGGACCAACGGCATTAACTGGAAGGGGGGAAAGCATAACAAATGGAAGTCCCATGAGCCAGAGCATCTAAGCCTCTTGCCTGATCCCTTCCGTTCAGAGAAAAGTAAGACAGGAGCTTTGCATTTGCATGGGTCACAAACAGGTCGACCTGAGGACTGCCCCACCTGTTTAAATTCTGAAGTTTTCCAGATGGTGGTAGACTCAACTCTGATTCGGAAATCATCTTCCTGCTCAGGAAGTCTGCCATCCAATTCAAACTGCCTTTCAGGTGTATTGCTGACAGGTACCCCAGATTTTTCACTGCCCAGATTAAGATCTCCTAAGCCAAGGGCAGGCTTCTGGTACCTCCCTGCTTTGCTACATAGGAGACTGCCGTGGCATTTGTCGCAATGTGTTGGCCCCTGATCTCTTCCTGAAACCAAAAGGAGCCTCATCCAAAATTGCTTTCAGTTCCCTCCAATTGGATGATCTTTTTGCATCTGAGCTTTTCCAGATTCCTTTAGGCAAAAAAATCTCCCAGATGTGCCCCCCACCCCCAGGAGCTCGCATCTGTCGTTGGCCTTTTTGAGACTGGGAATACCCAAAGTAGGCCCCCGCTTAGCTTTAACTGGTTCCTCCACCACTGTAATTTTCTCCTCACTTGCGCAGGAATCATGAACCGTTTCTCTAAGGGTTCTTCGTACCTCCAATTTTGGGGAATTACTTGCTGCAGATCCCTGGAGTGAAGGCAGGCCCATTGAACAGCGGAATGGAGGATGTTAGGAGGCCCAATGTCTACATCGCTGACTGTACTGTTACTGGTGAGCTTGTCTGGATCTGTTATCGCCCCCAGGATCTTTTCCTTTTTCTCTTCCAGCAAGAAAATCTTTTGTTGGATAGAGTTGATTCTGTACCCCAAAAATCTTATCTCTTGGGAAGGGATTAAGTTTCATTTCTCCTCGTTCAGGATCCAACCTAGGTTTTGCGAGTGGCATTTTGTTCTGTTCAGATTTGCCAGCAGCTGATTTTGAGCTGGTGAACAGAAGCAGATTGTCCAAATACGGAACTATGATTTCCTGGATCCTCAGTGGCGTCACGGCTTCCGCCATGACCTTGTTGAAGATCCTCTGAGCCAAGGACAAACCGAAGGGCAAGGCTCTGAACTGCAGATGGGACATCCTGCCCTCTGAGCCGATTGCCAGACGCAAAAACCTCTGGGACGCTACTGCTATTGGGATGTGAAGGTAAGCGTCCGAGATCGATGGAAGCCATAAAACACCCCCTGTAAGCAGTTTCCTTACCAAGTAGATCGTATCCATGCGGAACTTTTTGTAGCAAATGGACGGATTCAGGAGTTTTAGGTTCAAAATGTGGTGAAATTTTTCCCAAGGGTTTCTTTATTAGGTAAATGTGAAAATAAAACCCTAGACCAGGGGTAGGCAACCTTTTGAGCACAGTGTGCCAAAAAATGTTTTCAAAGAAATTGAGTGACGATTTTATAACAAAAAAATATCAACTTCACGATATCATGAAAAGGATTTTTTTTAAGTAAATACTGTAAACTACTTGAGTAGTAGTGAGAAATTAACATCCTGCACTCATGACTCAGATCAGCCCCAATTCATGCACCTTCACACCTCAGATCACTGTCCCCCCCTGCACATCTACCCCACCCCTGGCGCCAACCCCCCCCCCCCCCCCAGGCAGAAAAAAAAAATGTATTACTGGCCCTTTAAAAAAAAAAAAAAAGAAAAAAGGTCCTTAAGTGCACTGTGTTCGGACGCCGGACACAGTGCGACGCCGGACACAGTGGACTTATAGGAAGCGCCACATCTATTCAATCACGAGATTGCAGACGTGGCGCTGCATTTGCGGGCGTTTAGGCTGCCTTGTGGCGTTTTCTGAAGCGCCGAGTAGCTTCGCCCAGCCAATACATACTACAGGCGCCGGGCGGAAGCTACTTGGCACTTCAGATTAGATTGACATCTGCCCTGAGTCAGATGTCACTTCCTGCTTCTCTCTCTCATTGCGCCCGAGAGAGGAAACAGGAAGAATGCTGGTGCCAGTGTGAGGAGGACACCGCAGGAGACTGAAGGCAAGTACCGCTGTGTGGAGAATGGGGGGGACAGAGGCTGTATTGGGGGGGGGGGGGGGAACAGGCAGCATTTTGGGGGGGGACAGAGGCCGCATTTAATGGGACACAGGCATGCTGCATTTGGGGGGGACAGAGGCTGCATTTGGGGGGGGACAGAGGCTGCATTTGGGAGAACACAGGCTGCATTTAATGGGACACAGGCATGCTGCATGTAATGGGGGGGCAGAGGCTGCATTTGGGGGGACACAGGCTGCATGTAAGGAGGGACTCCGCTGGGGGCACCTGATGTAAGGACGGACTGCTGGGGACGCCTGATGGCATCTGGTTGTAGGCGACGTGGCTAGTGACACACTCGGGGCTCCCACTGATTCTGCATAATGGTGAGTTGAATGATTTAATTTTATATTACAATGTAATAGAAATAATGCGCTTCAATCATCCTGACACCATAACAACCATGGTGCCGGGATGATTGAAGTGCTAACACTAGGTGTTTGGAGTATCTTTATCTGCTGATTGTTAAACTTTCTAGAATACACACTTCTATTGTTGTGTAGGATCTAGGCCTGCTGCCCCTCTCTCCCTCTATCCCTCGTTCATCTCAGACGCTAACCACACCACCTTAGAGCCACGCCCACTATTTCGCTGAAGCCACGCCTGTTTTCACCAAGTGGGAGGGGTCAAAAAAGGGCGGGGTCTGGCGCCCCCCCATCCTAAAACTTCACCAACCGCAACTGGTACCAACCCCTGCACATCTGCCCCACCACTAACCCCCTGCTCTTCTGCCCACCACTAACCCCCTGCTCATCTGTCCCACCAATGCACCTCCTTTCACATCTGCCCCACCGCTGTACCCCCCTGCTCTTCTGTCCCACCACTGAACCCCCTTCTCATATGTCCCACCACCGTTTCCCCCTGCTCATCTGCCCCATCACTGTACCCTCCTGCTTTTTGGTCCCACTGCTGAACCCCTCTACTCATCTGCCCCACCACTTTACCTCCCTGCACATCTGCTCCACCACCATATCCCTATGCTCTTCTGTCTCGCTACTGAATCAGCTTCTCATCTGTCCCATCACTGAACCCATCTGCTCATCTGCCCCACCACTGTAACCTGCTTTCTCATCTGCCCCACCAATACACCTCCTTTCACATCTGCCCCACTGCTCTACCCCCCCGCTTTTCTGTCCCACCACTGACCCCCCTTCTCATCTGTCCCACCACGGTAACCCCCCCTGCTCTTCTGTCCCACTGCTGAACCCCCTTCTCATCTCTTCCACCACTGTACCTTCCCTGTACATCTGTCCCACCGCTGTACCCTCCTGCTCATCTGCGATATGCGTGAAATGCAGAGTGGTGAAAGGAAGCCGAGATGAGACAACTGTCCTGGCACACTCATCCTGCTGATCCACCTCTCGCATCCAGTCCACGTGCTTGTGTGTGATGTCACATACAAGCATCTGGAATGGATGCACAATGATGAGCTCAGGTCAGGGGTATTTTCTGAAAGCAGCGGGCTTATGTGCAGTATCATAAGTTGGGCCCCCGCAGCTGAGAAAAATCACAGCGTTCTGCGCCGCAGCAAAAGTTGGGTGCGATTTTCATTGTGCTGCATACTGGCTGTGGCTTAAAGGGACACAGAGTGCAAGGGTTCAGTAGTGATGCAAAGGTTCAGGAATAATTTCAACAAAGTTCCTAGAAGCTCAACAGTAACTCCACAAACTGTCACCCGATTGTGGTGTAGCAAGGTCCCAGGCCTCCTTTGGTCTAATGAGAACCTCCAGAACCAGGGATAGCCGACATCCTTCTGTAGCCCCCCCCCCCCCCCTATCAAAATTTTTGAAAAAAATCTTATGCAGTTTGTTAGATCTTTGTTAGATCAACCGTTGTTTGCATTAGATCTCACAATGAAGCAATATTAACAGTTATTTGCTGGGGGGGGCTAACCCGTCATCAGCCCCCCCTTATCAAAAAATTGACCAGTTAGCCATTTTGGAAGCCATTTCAAAAGTAAGATCAAGTGGTTTTAACGTTAGATCTCACATAATTGGAGATTTATTAAGTGATTAATGAGGGGGGCTGGCCCCCCTTATCAAATTTTCTGGCCAAAAATCATTCAGGCTAATATATATATTTGTTAGATCTGGTAAGATCAAGTGGTTTTAACATATCTCACATCATTTCAGAGATATTCCATATCAAAATGGAGATATTAGGTGGTACATATGGACGGGTTTGCCCCCCACATACAATTTTCTGGCCAAAAATCATTCAGGCTAATAGACATTTGTTAGATCCGGTAAGATCAAGTGGTTTTAACGTTAGAGATATTAGGTGTTGGTACATAAGGATGAGATTAGATCTCACATAGAGACTTAAGTGATTAATAAGGGGGCTGACCCCCTCTTATCAAATTTTCTGGCCAAAAAAAAAAATTTAAAAAATCACCCCGGCTAATTGATATTCATTGGCTCCAGTAAGATCGAGTGATTTTAATGTTTGATTATCCATAATTACAGGGATACTATGGATATTTGGTAGCGATGCATGGATTTCCATACTAGTGTATATCGGAGCCGATGAGCATTTTCACGTGTACCAGTGAGGAGTGCCATGAAGCATACCGAGGTATGCAGAAATTAAGTGGGATATTAATTGACAGGTGTGACCAAGCCCAGTGAAGCCTGACGCAGTGCCAGAAGCCAGAGGTGAAGGAGCCAACCGGGTACCCATCTACGGTAGCTGGCTCAAAACCAATGAAACGAAGAGACAGCATGGAAAGTCCAAACCCTTGGAGAGGGCCCCCCCATTGTTGCCTTCAAGCAACCCAGTGTCCCGTTTCCTTTGACACATGGTGCCTGATGTCGGAGAGTCAGTGCACACCAGACTCCCAGAACTTAGCGCAGACTTGAGCACGATCAGAATATCCGCAGACAGGAGCGCGGATACAAACCAAACAGGCCAGGGCCACCACTTCCTCTATGCTCCCTGACAAGCTGCTGGGACCTTCTGTTCCCATCCAAGTAAAGGGAGTCTAAACCAAGGTCCTTCTGGATAATGGAGCCTAAGTGACCCTTCTCTACAGAGACTATGACAGGCACCTCAAGCACCTGCTGTTGCAGAAGTTGAAAGAGCTGCAGACATGGGGCATTGTGACTCAACTTCCCCTATGATGGCCATCTACCGGTCAAGCTGACCTTCGATCTCTCCATGGCTGGGAAAGCCGAGACTTGACACTCAGGCAGTGGTCTGTCCTCGCCCACCAGGGGCCAGCAAGTTCTCTCATCATAGGGACCAATACTGATCTTGTCAGAAGGCTGTTGACACCTCTTGTTCTGGAGCCACGCACTTCAACTACAAGTGCGCTCCCCATGCTGAGACAAGCCTACCAGCACCTGGTACAAAAACAGAAGGCTCCAGCTAAAGGAGTGGAAAAGATCTGGCGCTTGGACCAGTGTGAGGTGTTTCAGCCTTGTAAAGTGGCCTATTTACGAGCATCTGTCAAGCTAAATTGGAAGCAACCAGGCCCTTTCATTGTCCTTGAATCTGATAGAGAAGACATGGGAGTGGAGAGAATTCCCGAGGTGGTTTCAACCAAAGGGTTGCAAAGAAGTCACGGGAAGATCTTGGTTAGTGTCCGCAACATAACAGCCTCACCAGTGAAGATGCTGGCTCAGATGTTGCTGGGACGAGTGAATCTGGCCACCCCAGTCTGATTTGGTGGGGGGAGCAAAGGATGGGATCTCCGTGGAGGAGTTCTATCCGAAGAATACTCCTTTTTCCTGAATGGAAAGAAAGGGCCAAGACTCAGCTCCTGAGATAGCAGGCTGCATTCTCCAAGAGGGAATTTGATGTGGGGTGTGCAAAAAGTGCCCAATACTGGATCCATCTCTTCGAGTGCATAAGCCATTCAGGGAAAGAGTTTGATGGATTCCTTTAGGGCACTTGGAGGATCTGCGTGAACAACTGGCAGAGTTGAAGAGGGCAGGTACCATCCGAGAGTCCCAGAGTCTATGCGCTACCCCAATAGTGGTGGTACGGAAGAAGAATGGGTCACTGAGGCTGGGTATTGACTATCGGACGCTGAACCGAACGACCATTCCCGACCAATATACCATTCCAAGGATAGAAGATGCCTTGCAGAGCCTGTCAGGAGTGAAGTGATTTCGCATGCTGGATTTGAAGAGTGGATATTACCAAATCCCCATGCACCCCGAGGATCGGGAGAAGACCATTTTCATTACCCCAGAGGGGATCTTTGTATTTGACCGTATGCATCAAGGCCTGTCTGGTGCCCCAGCCACCTTCCAAAGGCTAATGTGGGTGACATGAAACTGATCGAGGTGTTCTTAGACAACATAGTTTTCGGCAAGACCCTGGAAGAGCACGAAGAGCGTCTGCAGAAGGTCCTGAAGAGACTCCATGATGAGGGGGTTGAAGCTGTCTCTGGAAAAGTGCCAGTTTTAGCAACCCTCAGTCAACTGCCTTGGCCACATTGTGTCTGCTGACGAAATGGCCACCGACCTCCAGAAGCTGGAAGCTGTCACCTCCTAGCCAAGGCCTACCAACGTGACTGAGCTTAGGTCATTTCTGAGATTCTGCTCTTATTACAGGAGATTTGTCAAGGGATTCGCCAAGACGCTGACCCTGATCTGGTGAAGCCTGTCAGACCAGCTGGAGGGCCCAGAAAACCAAGAGAATCCATTCAGGAACAATGGACTCCTAAGTGTGAAGATGTTTTAGGCAGCTGAAGTGAAGCCTAACAACTGATCCAGTTGTGGTCTATGCAGATCCAACTAAGCCATACGAGCTACACTTTGATGCCAATCGAGATGGGTTGGGTGGGGTGCTATATCAAGAGCAGCACAGCCATCTATGGTCTGTTGCCTATGCGAGACGGAACTTGGCCCCCGCCAAAAACTACCCCATGCACAAACTTGAGTTCCTGGCCTTGAAGTGGGCAGTGGTGGATAAGCTGAGGGATTACCTGTATGGAGCAGAGTTCGTGATCAAGACAGACAACAATCCTCTCACCTACATCCTCACTACCACCAAGTTGGACGCCACAGGTCATAGATGGTTGGCTGCTCTATCAGGGTTTATTTTCAGCCTGAAGTGTCGACCGGGGTCGGGATACAAGATGCAGATGCTTTGTCAAGAAGGCCAAATTGTTCCAGAGACCCTCCCGAAGAATAGGCCCAGCGATATAAGAGGTTGGAGTGTCAGCTGCTGGTGTCCCCAGATGTTATTGCAATGTCACCCAAGTCAGGGATGAAGGTCTGCCCAAGCTGTCAAAGAAAGACCTGTGGAGGGACCAGTTGGAGGACCCTCCCTGTAGCTTGGCATTGAAGGCCATGGAGAGCCAACACCCAGATTTGCTCCTCACTGACTCCTCGAAGGAAACCCATCTGCTGCACCAAGAGTGGGATCCGTTTCAGGTGCACAGAGGGTTGGTCTACCGAAGGGGCCCCTCTGACGATCCTGAAGAAAAATGGGAGCCATTCCTCCCCGAAAAATATAGGGAGACAGTATTAACTGCCCTACATGACAACTATGGCCACCTAGGGCCCAAGAGGACTTTTCACCTGGTGAGGGGCCGTTTCTACTGGCCCTGCATGCAGGCTGAAGTTGAGGACTATTGCCACTCCTACATCAGATGTATCCAAAGGAAGACTTTGCCTCACCGAGCTGCCCTAATGGGCCATCTTCAGAGTCAGGGACCCATGGAGCTGGTGTGCATTGACACTGTTTGGAGCCTGATCTGAGCGGGCAGGGAAATATCCTGGTAGTGACTGACCATTCCCCTCTGTATGCCCAGGCGTTTTCCACGAGGGACCAACAAGCATCCATGGTGGCCAAGATCTTCGCTGAGAAATTCTTTGTGCACTATGGTCTGTCCCAATGCATCCACTCTGATCAAGGGAGAGATTGAGAGTAGACTCAGACTTTCAGACCTGTTGGGCATCAGGAAGTCTAAAACCACCCCGTATCATCCTCAAGTAGATCCTCAACCAGAGAGATTCAACCGAACCCTCCTGGATATGCTTGGAATTCTAAGTTCAGAACAAAAGCAGCACTGGAGCAAGCATATAGTGGCTATTGTGCATGCTTATAACAGCACCGCCAATGATGCCACAGGTTACTCTCCCTATAGTTTGATGTTCGGACCGTAGGCCCGGCTACCAGTAGGCTTGGCCTTCGGCACATCCCTCGACCATACCTTAGCAAATTCCCACAGAGGGTATATGGATCGCCTGCAGAGACGTCTGAAAATTGCCTATGATAAGGCTCAAGCTGCCTCATATACCCGAGGACAGAGAAACAAAATAAACTTTGACCTCAGGGTACGAGTGCAGGACCTGCAGCCGGATGGCAAGGTACTGCTGAGAAACCTGGGTGTCCCTGGAAAGCACAAGTTGAATGACCACTGGAAGTCGCAGCCCTATGTCGTTTGCAAGCATCTGCCAGGACACCTAGTATATCAAATCCGGCCAGAGGGAAGCACAGGAACGGTGAAGACTTGGCATCGCAATCTGTTGCCTCTGTCAGAAGCAGTTCATGTACCACAGCCAGATTTACAGTCCACACCCACGGCCTCTCAAAGATCCCGGCCAGTGACTATATCTCACTCTGTACCCTTTGCTGAAGATGAAAACAGCAAGGATGAAGAGAAAGATGGTCTGTGGCCTCCCAAGGTGACTGAGGTGACTCAGGACAGAGGCTCCTGAGTTTGTACCTCAAAGTCCACCTTTTGAAGAGTTGGAAGACCCGCAATCTTCCCTGCTGACAACAGACCCCAAAAGACTTTCCATCCTTCATTGAGGAAGCTGAAGCTGATATGCAGGAAGAAGAGACCAGTGTGCCTGTAACCCCAGAACCTAAAGAACAGTGAGAGCGAAGTGTTATTCACCCGCCTTAAAGACTAACATATTATACTTCATGTGAAAGCTCTGAGGTTGTTCTCATTGTAAAAAGGACTCTTGAAGTAACTGACCCTTCCACCGCAGATTTGGTGGTGGACAATCCCAACTCACTGTCAAGGCTGGGCTCAGCCCTTCTCCGAGCTGGCTGCTCAGCTGTCGGCTAGTTGCCAGCTCCTATCTCTCCACAGTTACTCAGCTGTTGATGATATCCCGCTTGTCAGTCCTGCCTACTTAAGCCGTCCAGTCGATCTCGGCCTTCGCCTTGGTTAACATCACAGAAACAAATGAAAATTCTTTTGACCAAGGGCACCTGGAAAAGCCTCTTATCTGCAGTCCTATCCAAAATGGCCTCCAAGCTTGGGCCAAATAGCAGATCCCCATTAAAAAAGGGAGACCACAGAGCTTCACTTTAGAAGCGGAGTCTCCAGCCCAAGTTTTTAACCAGAGCTCCCTTCACGCCGAGTTCACCAGGGCCGAAATCCTAGCGGACATTCTGATCGACTCAGCCGAGGCGTCTGTTAAATATCCCACTGCTTTCAACAGAACTGGGAGGGTATCCAACAGATCCTCTTGGGAAGTACTTCCCTCGATATTATACTACTATTATATAATACTCCAGATTTCTGGCTACCACAGTTGAGGCCATGGCCAGCTTAAGACTTGCCATAGATATTCCTCCCTAGAAATTGTGTTATGCCCTATTAAAATTCCAGTTGTCTTTTACATAGACAAGCGTGCTGAGAGTGGGACAGTGCCCATAGTGAAGTCAGTTTTACGCTGCCATTGGTCTCATTTCATAGACGCATTTCTAAGAGGTTAAATTAAACAACTTTCATTTGTGTAGTACTTTTGTGAGTTAAATCTGTTGGCTGTCACACTATGTTGGTCTGATAGTAAAACTGCTGTAATCATTTTTGAAGCAGATACAGTAAAATATTAATCTTGGTTAAGTACCATTGCGTGGAGTGCCGTTTCCTTTAAATTGCATACCAGGTGGAGAGCTGGAGGTTAAAGGTAAAGACAAAAAGGTAAACTATATTATCAATTGTGCAATTGTCTAAGTTTCTGCTGCACACTAACATTACACCACAGCTGTGTCAAGGGGACTGAGCATAGTTGTCAACATTGTAAAAAAAAAAAAAAAAAAAAAAAAAAAAAAAAAAAAAAAAGCGCCAAAAATGGGTGTGGTTTATACAAAATAGTGGGTGTGGCTTAAATGGACGTGTCTCAAAAAGGTGTGTGGTTAGAGTCTGAGATGAATGAGGGATGGAGAGGGAAAGGGGGGTAGAAGGAGAGGGATGGAGGGACAGCAGACCCAGATCCTACACCACAATAGCAATGTGTATTCCAGAGTTTAACAATCAGCAGATAAAGATACTCCAAACACCTGGTGTTAGCGCTTTAATCATCCCGGCACCATGGTTATGTCAGGATGATTAAAGCACATTATTTCTACTATTACATTGTAATATAGAATGAAATCATTCAACTCACCATAATGCAGAATCAGTGGGACTCCTGAGCGTGTCTCCTGCCGTCAGGTGTCCCCAGGACAGTCCGCCCCCACGTCAGGTGTCCCCAGGACAGTCCGCCCCCACGTCAGGTGTCCCCAGGACAGTCCGCCCCCACGTCAGGTGTCCCCAGGACAGTCCGCCCCCACGTCAGGTGTCCCCAGGACAGTCCGCCCCCACGTCAGGTGTCCCCAGGACAGTCCGCCCCCACGTCAGGTGTCCCCACGTCAGGTGTCCCCAGGACAGTCCGCCCCCACGTCAGGTGTCCCCAGGACAGTCCGCCCCCACGTCAGGTGCCCTAGTGGTGACTAGGCCGGAGGGGGTGCAGGTATGGCGATGACATGGGGGAGGGGGCTGCAGGTATGGTGGTGACACGGGAAGAAGGGGGGTGCAGGTATGGTGGTGACACAGGAAGGAGGGGGGAAGCAAGTATGGTGGTGACACAGGGGGAGGGAGGTGCAGGTATGGTGGTGGCATGGGGGGGGAGGGAGGGTGCAGCTATGGTGGTGACACGAGAGGAGGGGGTTGCAGTTACGGTAGTGACATGGGGGGAGAGGGGGGGGGGAAGCAGGTATGGTGGTGACATGGGGGGGGGGGTGCAAGAATGGTGGTGACATGGGGGGACAGGGTGCAAGGGGGAGCCAAGACCATCAGTATACTGTCCCCAGCCAGCGGAGCCCCGGTCCTTCCATCAGTGTGACTGTGTCCCCCCCCCCCCCCCCCCCCGCTCATCGCAAGGAGGGAGCCAGGACCATCAGTGCACTGTCCCCACCAGCGAGCCCCGGCCCTTCCAGTAGTGGCGCTCTTCAGACGAACGGGGCGGAGCGGAGGGTTGGCGGCGTGTTGAGACTGAACATCTCCTTGTGTTCAGTGGAGGGAGGGGTCGCCAATCCCTGCAGCCAATAGGCTTCAGTGTACAATAGAATTTTCTATTTGTACACTAAAGAGAGAAGCAGATTGGCTGCCCCTCTCCTCTGCACTGAACACAAGGGGAAACACTTGTGGAGGCGACGGCAGCCATTTTTGTGTAACCGTTGCCTTTTTTTTGCCAAAAATATTCCCGATTTTCTCGGGACAAAACCCAAAATCCTGGGAAAACAATCGGGACAAGCTTTAATCAGGACGAGGGTCCCAAAATCGGGATTGTCTCGGGAAAAATCGGGACTGTTGCCAACTATGGACTGAGTCAAATTAAGGGGGCGTATAGCAGAGTACAGGCCCAAATCAAAATATCAGCAGCTCCTTGGGGGGGGGGGGTCAGTGCTACATATTCATTTCACGTCTGATCAAATTATACAAAAGTATTTATTTATATTATCCTACATGAAAATCGACCAACAATGGTGCTTGGGTGTAATAATTTGCTTATTTGCTTAAACGGCAGTGAAATAGTGGGACTCTCTGCAGCTGGGCCACAGAATAATCCTGCGGCCACATTTCCCAACAAGGCTCTTACGGTTCAGACCTCCCAACCGGGTCAGTCTCCAGTGGTTTCAAATACCTACCGATTTGTCTTTGCATCGCACCAAATTATTAGCATAAAGGACTACTCCTTAATTTTGACGGCTTGTGTTCTTCACTACAGCAAATACTATGGGACCGATTTACTAAAACTGGAGAATGCAAAATCTGGTGCAGCTCTGCATAGAAACCAATCAGCTTCCAGGGTTTTTTGTCAAAGTTTAAATATATACTCAAGTCCAAGTATGATGCTACAAGCTTGGCACACTTTTTTGGGCAGTTTTTCCTATTATTTGCAGGACCTTTTAATCTCCATCAGGTTGGATGGGGAGAGTCGGTGCACAGCCATTTTCAGATCTCTCCAGAGATGTTCAATCTGATTAAAGTCTGGGTTCTGGCTGGGCCACTCAAGGACATTGAAAGATTTGTGCCGTAGCCACTCCTTTGTTATCTTGGCTGCGTGCTTAGGGTCGTTGTCCTGTTGTAAGATAAACTTTTGCCCCAGTGAGTTCCAGAGTGCTCTGGAGTAGGTTTTCATCAAGGAGGTCTCTGTACATTGCTGCATTCATCTTTCCTAGTCTCCCAGTTCCTGCCACCACCATCATGCTTCACTGTAGGGATGGTTTTGGACAGGTGACGAGTGGTGTCTGGTTTCCTCCAGACATGATGCTTGCCATTTAGGCAAAGAGTTCAATCTTTCTTTCATCAGACCACAGAATTTAGTTTCTATTGGTCAGAGTCCTTCAGGCACCTTTTGGAAAACTCCATGCAGGCTGTCATGTGCCTTTTACGGAGGAGTGGCTTTCGTCTGGTCACTCTACTACGATTGGTGGCCTGATTGGTGGAGTGCTGCAGAGATGGTTGTGTTTCTGGAAGGTTCACCTCTCTCCACAGAGAAACGCTGGAGCTCTGTCAGTGACCATCAGGTTCTTGGTCACCTCTCTGACTAAGGCCCTTCTCCCCCTGTGCCTCGATACAATCATGTTCTTGGAGGTCTACAGACAATTCCTTAGGACTTCATGGCTTGGTTTGTGCGCCGACATTCACCGTTACCTGTAGGACCCAGGGGCGGACTGACCATTGAGCCACTCGGGCACTGCCCGAGGGCCCTGGGCCACTAGGGGGCCCCATCAGGGTTGCCAGCCTCAGTAAAACCAGGGACAGTATGTATAAATCTGTGTTTTTTTTACATCTGTCTGTGTATACTGTGTGTGTGTATGTGTATACTGTGTGATTGTATACTGTGTGTGTATACTGTGTGGCCCCATATTCTGATTGCCTGGGGGCCCCATAATCTCCTATTGCCCGGGTGCCCCATGAGTTATCAGTCCACCCCTGGTAGGACCTTATATAGACAGGTGCGTGCGCCTTTCCAAATCATGTCCAATCAACTGAATTTACTACAGGTGGACTCCAATCAAGTT
Organism: Lithobates septentrionalis; assembly: GCA_037952835.1. Classification (NCBI taxonomy): domain Eukaryota; kingdom Metazoa; phylum Chordata; class Amphibia; order Anura; family Ranidae; genus Lithobates; species Lithobates septentrionalis. The sequence goes on from JBBDGP010002424.1 coordinate 821,641, forward strand.
GTAGAAACATCTCAGAAATGATCAGCAGAAACAGGATGCACCTGAGCTCAATTTTGAGTGTCACGGTAAGCCCTCATGCACACAGGCTGTTAAAAAAACGTTATGAAAATGCCAGTATCTTTGCAGTGACTTTTTTTTAACTTTTTTGAGCGTTTTTGCAATAGCGTTTTTCCGCGTTAGCGTTTTTGAGCGTTTTTTTTTTTCAAATTTTTTTTTTCTTTTCAATGGATCAAAAACGCTAAAAAACGTTGGTGAATGACGTTTTTGAGCGTTTTTCAGCGTTAGAGCGTTTTTACAGCTGAAAAACGTCTTTCAGAACCCACTGGTCCTGGGTTTTTTTTTACAGCTTAAAAACGCCTATGCCACTTGCAGCTCAAAAACACCTAGGTGGGCATGAAGCCATAGACTAACATAGACAGGCCTTTTTAAGCTGCAAAAAAAAGCTCAAAAAAGCAGCTGTAAAAACGTCCGTGTGCATGAGGACTAAAGGTTGTGAATACTTATGCACATGAGATTTTTTTGTTTTTTATTTTTAATAAATTTGCCAAACAAACTTGTTTCACGTTGTCATTATGGGGTATTGTTTGTAGAATTTTGAGGAAAATAATGAATTTAATCCATTTTGGAATAAGGCTGTAACATAACAATGAGGAAAAATGCTTGGCAAAAATGGGAATACTTTCAGTGCAATACAAATGCACTGTATACATACAGTTAACCTATGTTGGGCTCTGGATTCCATCTTGACGTGATGAGATGGAGTTGCGTTTATACTGCCGTGAAATCCTGCAGTCTTAACTGGTTTGACATACACCCAATAACTGCATATAAAGGGTTTACTTGAAATACCAAACTAAATTAAATACCGTATATACTCGAGTATAAGTGGATCAGAGTATAAGTCGAGGCCCTAATTTACCACAAAAAAAAAAAAAAAAAAAAAAAAAAAAAAAAAAAAAAATGGGAAAAACATATTGACCCGAGTATAAGACGATGAGAAATGCACAGCTACTGTAAGTTTAAAAGAGGGTCAACAATGCCCATTTGCATGCCACACTGTGCCCATTTGCAGCCATAGGTCCCCCGAACTTCAAACTCGGTAGTTAAGGGTTCCTAGATGCCCCCTAGCTGCAGCCAAAATTCTCTGAACCCAAAGGGTCCCGAAATGACATTGCTGCAGATGGACACAGTTGACCGACTTTGGGGCCACTTAGTGCTAGGAACCCCAAATTTGGTGTGCAAACCCAGGAACTAGCACTATAAAATATCCAAAGCTGGGGTTTCTAGCACCAAGTGGCCCCGAGATACAGGGCCCTAAAAATCAGTTCAAAAAAATGTCAAGCACTTTTCTGCAGCAGAGAATGACATTTTCCGAACCAATTTTGGGGCCCCGTATCTTGGGACCACTTAGTGCTAGGAACTCCAGCTTTAGATATGCTGTGGTACCAGTTCCACTGGGTTTGCACACCAAATTTGGGGTTTCTAGCACCGAGTGGCCCTCAGATTCGGGGCCCTAAACGGTTCAGAAAATGAATTTTTTTGCTACAGAAAAGTGCTTGACTCGAGTATAAGTCGAGGGGGGCACTTTCAGCACAAAAAAAATGTGCTGAAAAACTCGACTTATACGGTACTTGTTTAGTCTGGGGGGGGGGGGGGGGGGGGGATAGGAATAAGCAGTAAATATTTACACAGTCCATGTTGCCGCAAGCTTGCTCCCAGCTGGTCCTCCCTATGCTGCCCACCAGTCGCAGACTTTTCCACATCACATACAATGTAGGACCAGTGGTCCTGCATTGTATGCGAGGCTGGCGAGGACCTACCCACAACCCAGGACATTGGAGCACAAAGTAAAAGTGCTAGCTGCCTAGGAGTGGAGGAACAAGGCAAGTACTACTGCTAATAATTAATTTAGTCAATGACTTTGGATACTATTTGAGAGTCATGTATTGTATAAAATCAGTACCCAAAACAAAGATGGTTTAGGCCTGAGTGGGCATTTTTCTAATGTCAATCCAATTCTTAAAAAGGTAAGCATTCTCAGAATAGTGAAAGCCATTATAGCTACAAGGGGTGAGGTCAAACTTCATGGTTTTGGAATGCATGGCCAACAAGCCGATACAGGATTGATGGTCAAGTGTCTACAAAACAGGCTAAGGAACTGACACTTACGTAAGCGCGCTATCCCGAGTGATCGATCCTAATGAGGAAACCAGAACATCTTGCTTTGATATGATCGACAATTCATAAATCAGCTGTCCCTGGACAAACTGAAGAGAGACAGAAAAGCTGACAATCAAATTATGCACAAAATGTCTTATAAAGGGTACAAAATCATCCTCCCACCTGAGGGGTGCTGCAAGCCAGCAGCTTTCCTGTCACCACCAGAAAATCTCCTATTATAACTGGGGAAGGACATGTCCCAAGGCCCAGTACAATCGATGTCAACAACAAGGGGGGGTTGGTGACAAAGCGAGAAATTACCAGCTGGAAGAACCCATCCGATGAGCAATTTGCAGTCACTGAAAGATAAAAAAGGGTCTTCATTGAAAAGGGTGTAGATAATAGTAACCAGAGGCAAATTTACTGATCTGTTAAAATCTGACTGAGTCTGCACACTCTTCACGATGCTGGCCTGAATAATCACAAAAAGTTTTGCTTCCATGATAAACTTGTGTAACGGAGAAAAAAAAAAAGGAAGAAGATTACTTACTTATATCTGTATAGCCATTGCAGCAAATACAGATCTAATCTATTTGATCACATGGTACACATAGTACACAGTGGCGTACCAACGGGGTAGGGGGGGTTTGGGTGGTCTACCCCGGGTGTCACATTAGGGGGGGGGGGGTGTCAGGTCCTGCATGCTGCATATTTGGCGCACTTTGAGAGAACCAGAAATTAGTGTGTGGATGGGGGGGGGGGGGTGACATGTTTTATTGCACCAGTTGACCCCAACCCTAGTGACCCCACTGCTGCACAGTGGGCACCACCCTGACATGTAGGTCTGAAAATATTATTCCTGAAGACCCATCTCCTGCAACTCTAAAAAGGTTTGCATTCCCCATCACTTTCTGTACTGAACACCATAGTCACCAGGACCAAGAGGGGAATATACCTAGTTGGGAAACAGACCTGCCAGGAGGTTGTATGACTTCCACTGCAAAACTAAAGCTTTATGCAATTTATGTAAAACAAAAAATTGTATATATTCCAGCTTACAGTTCCTGTCCTAGGACTACCTTGGACTACAAACATCTTCCTCTCTATCTCATCTCTTTGTAATTTGGGGGGGGGGGGGGATTTCTAGTTCACAGCACAGAAGATAGTTCAGAACATAGATAACACGGCAGTTTGTCAGAGGGAGTAATAAGCACAGTGGATTGCTGGTAGGATCAACTGATCGTCTGTGCAGCCACCACATCTAAGGACAAGTAACCTGCAATATACAGTGCCTTGCAAAATATTCAACCCCCTTGGCATTTCGTGTTTTGTTGCCTCACAGCCTGGAATTGTTTGAGGATTTGCATCATTTAGTTTACAGAACATGCCCACAAACTTTGAAGATTTTTTTTTTTTTTTTTTATTGTGAAGCAAACAAATAGGACAAAATAACAGAAAAAGTCAATGTGCATAACTATTCACCCCTTAAAGTCAATACTTTGTAGAGCCACCTGTTGCAGCCATCACAGCTCCAAGTCGCTTTGGATAAGTCGATGAGCTTGCCACTGGGATTTTTGCCCATTCCTCCTTGCAAAACTGCTCCTTCAAGTTGGATGGTTTGTGCTTGTGAACAGCAATCTAAAGTCTGACTACAGATTTTCTATTGGATTGAGGTCTGGGCTTTGACTAGGCCATTCCAACACATTTATAGGTTTCCCCTTAAACCACTCAAGTGTTGCTTTAGCAGTGTGTTTGGGGTCATATATGTATGTGTGTATATGTATATACATACATTCATACACATATATACACAAAACGGGGCATGGTAATCCAATTAGAAAGTCCTCACAATGGTTCCCTTGAAGTTCCTTGATATATCTATGAATAAAGTGGTACAGGTTTTGCTCAAGAATATCCCTGTATTTAGCACCATCCATCTTTCCCTCAACTCTGACCAGTTTCCCAGTTCCAACCGCTGAAAAACATCCCCACAGCATGCTGCCACCACCATGTTTCACTGTGGGGATGATGTTTTGGGTGACGTGTTGGTTTGCCACTCTGCCATAAAACCCAACTCTATGGAGCGTATGGCTTATTGTCATATGTACAGATACTCCAGTCTCTGCTGTGGAACTCTGCAGCTCCTCTACCTTAGGTCTCTGTGCAGCCTCCTTGCCCGGTCCGTGAGTTTTGGTGTGCGGCCGTCTCTTGGCAGGTTCGCTGTTGTGCTATATTATTTCCATTTGGTTATGATAGATTTGATGGTGCGCCTAGGGATCATCAAAGATTTGGATTTTTTTTTTTTTTATAACCCAATCCTGACTTGTACTTAACATTGTCCCTTACTTGTTTGGAGAGTTCCTTGGTCTTCATGGCAGTGCTTGGTTAGTGGTGCCTCTTGCTTAAGTGTTGCAGCCTCTGGGGCCTTTCAAAGGTGTGTATATGTAATGACCGATCATGTGACACTTAGATTGCACACAGGTGGACATCATTCCACTAATTATGTGACTTCTGAAGGCAATTGGTTGCACCAGAGCTTTTTATGGACTTCATAACAAGGGGGGTGAATACATGCACACATGCCAATTAATTATTTTATTTCTGAAAAATAGTTTTATGTATATATTTTTCTAATTTTACTTCACCAGCTTTGACTATTGTGTTCTGATCCATCACATATAACTCAGATTAAAATAAGAATTGAACTAAAGGCTGTAATGTAACAAAATAGGTAAAAAGCCAAGGGGGTGAATACTTTTGCAAGGCACTGTAACTGAATTTGTGTTTCTGGTTTTAGATACTTCTTAGGGCCTCTAGCTTGCATTTAGGGTAATTGTCGTGTAGCAGTCGTCACGTCCTCCATATTTGCCTCCTCGGTGGGCGCCAAGCAAGGGTCACATAATAGGCCTGCCCCGGGGTGGGTACTTCTGGGCTACACAGGGCACCTTGTACAGCCACACTCATGACCCGAGACAACTAAACATGAACGAACTCTAGTAAACTCTTGATGTCATGTACACTGAGTCACTTGTGCATTTAGGAGGGACACGCAGAGCCAATGCCCTCTTCACCTGTCCAGCTTATCACCGCTACCCAGTAACGGAAGGACTGCAAGTTCTAGCAATCCTACATTGCAGAAGGCTCCTGGACACAGACGAATAGCAGCTATACTGAAATCAGGAACAAAAACACTCTCCTACATCTTGCTGCCAAGTGTCTTTCCTCCCATACAGACTGTGGTGAGTAAATCTCCCCTCACACCAGGATCTGGGCCCTCCTTTTTATAGCAGGACTGGAGGGTCAGACCCAAGAAAAACCAGCCAAGAAAAATCTGGTGTGCAGTTAACCTTAGACTTCCCGCTTGGGCAGCAGAGATCACTACCAGTCTACATGCAACTCAGGGTCTTCAGTGTATCAAGCTACAAAATTGACACAATTAAAACCATTTCTTCCAGTTGATCCCACTTAGTTGGCTTTGCTGCATGAATCCAACATTTGTCTAAGGCTTAACCAGGGAGGCACGAACCAGCCTCAGAAAAACAAGGTTATTCTCCTTCCCAGCCATCTTAAGCGAATATAAGCACCAATGTAATAGAAATATGTTATTGAGAAAGTGTAAGTAGTTCAACTCAGGAGTGTAGGTTAGGGTTAGATACCATACAGCAAGTGAGCATTGTCACTCAAGAACAGGAAGAGAGAGTTAGCTGCAGGATAATTCTAATCAGGGGTGTTGCTAGGTCTAAAAAAAGATCTGGGGCTAGAGCCCATAGCAGCGTAGTAAAGAAAGTCATACACTTGGGCGGGCATACACATAACATGTGTGTGTCCACTTACATCAGGGTTCCCAGAGAGCCCCCCTTACATTAGGGTCCCCCAGAGAGCCTTCCCCTTAAATCAGGGTCCCCAGAGAGCCTCCACTCCCCTTGGGGACCCCTGCAGAGACTCTGGGCTGTGGGTCCCAGATTCGGGGCTATAGCCCCAAAAGCCACCCCCTAGCAACACCACTGATTCTAATGGAAAAAAGCCTGAAAGTGCAGATACTTCATGGACTAGTAAGCTGCGATAGAATTTGTTTGACTGCAGATATACATAAAACCAAATTTACATTTTTTTCTAATGGAATCAGGTTAAACATACAGTAATAAGTACTTTGCTTTAGTGCTGCTGCAAAGGTGGCTGCCAGTGCTGGCAGGACCTTTGAGATTGATTGCTCCACACACATAAGCAGCGACCATAGTCTCCAGCAGTCCAACATGTCACCTGCACATTGCTTCAATCAACAGGGAGGTAGAGCACTGGTAATTGGAGCAGGGAGTATGGGGGTACATTGCAGACTCCTGCAGTCTAACCACTGGAGACCTGGGCTGCTGCTTGTGTGAGTGCAGTGGTCTTACTCTCCAAGGTGCTGCTAGCATGGGTTACTTAAAGCTTGCTGCAGCATATTGATTACAGTATAAGCAGCCTAAATACATTACAGTAAAAAACAGAGGGGATTCCGTTAGGTAAGGACCAGTTTTGTAGACTGCCAATAGATTACATTCAAAAACCTCACCTGTATGTCCATAGTAGCAAGGCGTGATGGGATCTTCAGGATCATGACAACAGCGGTAATGCACACATGTATCATGGGAAACACTGGAATCCAGGCACGGGACCCTTTCATTTGGCACAGAGCACTGCGACTCATTTAGGCTACCTGTTAAAAAGGAACACAAAATATTAAGGGGTCAGGGCGCCAAACAGTTGAGCCATAAAGCCATAATGATAAAGTGGATGTAAACCCCTACATATATCCAGGGATGTGACTAGCCTGAGGTGGTACACAGAACGGTAAGATATACCCTTTTCTCTGCAGCTCACTGTACACACACTATAGAGGGATGTGCTTTATTCGTATTTCATGTCTGAGGTTCACAACCACTTTAAACTACAGGAACATCTCAATCTACACCTAGAGAGATAGTAATTCAACCTACCAGTAACAAACGGTTTTGTAACAAAACAGTTTGACAAAACACTGCCTTTAGGTTACCAAAGTGACAAATACAAAGAAAACCTAATTACATCTCTGACACAAACATACTGACCTCACCTGGATATGTTTGGGATCTTCTCGTAGTTTGCCGTACAACAGGGAGAGGACTTTTAAAGGTCACGTTCTTTGTTTTAGCTGTCACATCAGGCTCCTTTGTTCCAGGGACTGTGCCAGGAGGAGGAGTTGTCGATTTTTGAACTTGGCCTTCGCTCTCAACAAGTCTGGTTTTAGTTGGCAACGTTGCATTTGCCAAAACCACACTTTTTTTGGTGAAAGTGCTGCTGAGTGGCGTTGTCCACGTGGGCACAGTAGTCAGCTGAGGCATTCTGGTACTCCTTGGCTTGTGGGTAATCACACGAGGCTTCTTGTCTTTTGATATAGAGCAAACAATGTTTATGTCCTCACTTTTCTTACTTCCAACCAAGCGCACACGGAGGTTCCATGTCTCCGCCTACCAGGAAGAGGGAATAAAGATTTTCTACTAAAAGTAGGACATCCATTAAAAAAAAAATATATAATACACACACACACACACACACCTCATCTTATAATCAATGTCTAACTGCACTCGTTCAGCAAGGATACTGACTGCACTAACAGAGCACCAACCCATTACACTTATAGAATAAAAAGACTTGAGAAGCACATTCAATTAAAGATTTACACCAAGAAAAATGAAATTCTTCCCCTGCAGTGGGGCTGCTCTCGCACTGCAAGTGTTGATTGTTTATGACTATGGGACCAAGAAAAGCAGATGTACCCAACTCTGCTCCCACAGGTTTCTCTGCACTGCTAGACCAGTCCCTGCACTTTGGAGGTTTAAGGCCCTCTGATGTCAGCAAGACTGATGAAGGGACTATAGCCCTGCCCTGGAAGCAGGGACGCCAAGGGACAGTCCACTTCTAGAACATAGGGGAGCGCCATTTGCTAGGGAGTTGAGGATCGGGTAAATAGAAAAGTTAACCATAGCAGTGCAGGTGCAGCCCCACTGCAGAGGACTTTCTGGAGTGGGGCTTTAAGCATCATCGACATTTGTTACAATTGCCAACCCCCCCCCCCCCCCTCCCATCCCCATAAACCACAGTATTTAACCATTTCCATCATGGAGGTTCCAGGTTCATAAACTTCCCCAACTGGTTTAGACCTAAATAGCCATTGAAAAGGACATTTCTATAGCAAATAAACATCCACCTGGCATATTAGCCATTGAAAGGACAATTTCCATAGCCAAAATAACTACCTAGTTATCCATCACCAGCATGGTAAATGTGGTCATGTGACATGTCTTTCCAATATATTGTATGTAGCCATTGTACAAGAACTTTTGACTTTCTAGAGCAATGAGTTTTAGGGCTCATGCACACAGGACTTTACAGCTGCTGTTAGGGGCATTTGACATTTTTTCTAATTGCCTCTAAAAGTCCCTCCATGTTAGACTATGTGTCTATGCACACAAACTGTCAGAGGCATAAGCGTTTAGGGGCAGAAAAACACAAAAACAAACACCACACAGCCTGTGCTATCAGGAGCAGCAAAAACTAAAACCGCATTTGAGGTTTTTAGAAGTTTACATTATAGGGAGTGTTTTTAATAAACACGCAATAACGCTAATGTAAAAACGCGGCTAAATGCGCTGGCATTTTTAAATTGTTTGGTGTGTATGAGCCCTTTGATTTGTCATAAGTTGAACTTGATACTTTCAATCTCATTTGCCATGATCACTGACTTTTTAAGCAGATCCAAGAGAAACACAGGTGATGCATTGCAGTCTCTTTAAAAATACTAGTTTCCTGGTTGTTATGACCCACTAGCATAAATTCTTTGTTACTTAGTGGAAGCTAGTATTCACATCAAAAAAAGTTAAAGAAAAAGGCAGGACTGTGCATGCTGGTCCCCAGTTTACCCAAGCCAGTGGGTGAGCATAATAGCCAGGCAATTAGCATTTCCAAAGAAAAATTCAGGTGGCAGCTTCCATGTTTATTTCATGACATGGTTCTATCTATTTTGGCTTTAAGTCCTGAACATAACAGGTGCACGAAAGGAGCCCAAGTTTGGCATAGATTGATGATCTGGACTAAACATTAGGTGCTATATTCATTAAAAGTAAACAGTGGCTTGCCACAATAGTAATTTAACCCCCCTGGACAATCGTCTAGCGCCCCTACAGGGCCCTCATTCCATATTGCTAGAAGCCCTGGCTCGTCAGGGCCTAGGGTCCATAAGAATGGACCTGCAGTTAACTAATGCATTGCATAAAGTGCTGATGAGGTGTGTCCAAAGCAACATTACAGGCCATCCCCACATCGTGGGATCTAGGTTACACCTCTGCCGGGTTAGCGCCCCCCCCCCCAATATCAAAATTTTTGAAAAAAAAATATCTTATGCAGTTTGTTAGATCAATCATTGTTTGCGTAAGATCTCACACAGAAGAAGCAATATTAACAGTTATTTGCTGGGGGGGTGGCCAACCCGTCATCAGCACCCCTTATCAAAAGATTGACCAAACAGTTGGGGGCGGAGGGGGGGGAGAAAAGGTAGGGTTGGGGGTGAAATGGCGTTGGTTCAGGACAACTATGGTGAACGGGCTCCAGAAAATTACCTGAAACATTATGTCCCAAGTACAGGCAGTACCCTCCGCGGAAACAGCAAACTGGTTCCATAGTCCCCAAATTTTAGAGTATTTTTCCTGTTGGTGTTGTGCAGTGAGTACTAGATCTTCCATCCTATTAATATCTTCCACCTTACGAAGCCAATCAGCGATGGCCGGTGGTGATTGTTTCTTCCAATGGAGTGGGATGCAAGACTTTGCTGCGTTCAAGAGGTGCCTTACAATGGAGTTTATAGAGTTTGGCTGAGATGGTGGAAACATGTAGCAGGAAAAAGGCTGGATCACCAGGAATCTTATATTCTGTAAATTTGTGTGGTTTCTCCGTCTCCCAGAAGTGGGTCAATTTAGGGCATGACCAAAATATGTGGACTATTGTTCCTCCATCCCCCTGGCATCTCCAACATTGGTCAGTTGTTACAGGGTAGTATTTGTGTAAGAGGTGGGGGGTGAGGTACCACCTTGTTGACAGTTAATAGTTGGTCTCTTTCAACGAAAATCTGAGGATATGTTCAGGGGCGGACTGATAACTCATGGGGCCCCCGGGCAATAGGAGATTATGGGGCCCCCAGGCAATCAGATTATGGGGCCACACAGTATACACACACACAGTATACAATCACACAGTATACACAGACAGATGTAAAAAAAAAAAAATAAATAAATAAAAAAAAAAAAAAAAAAATGATTTATACATACTGTCCCTGGTTTTACCGAGGCTGGCAACCCTGATGGGGCCCCCTAGTGGCCCAGGGCCCTCGGGCAGTGCCCGAGTGGCTCAATGGTCAGTCCGCCCCTGGATATGTTGTATCTGAGCAGATGTAAAAGTACGCCCCGGTTTCCTTTTCCATTTGTTAAAGAACGGTAAGTGTGGTTATTCAGCCGGACAGTTCAAGAGGGCGTATGTTTTGGATAGAACCTGTGGAAGGGAACCCTCTTTGGAACAGTATGCTTCAAAGGTCGTCAGGAGACGATTAAATCCCTGCAGATTAGGCAAAGTATTGAGAAAGTGTTGTAATTGTAGCGCTGTCCAAAAGGAAAGTTTGAAGGGCTCATTAGCACTTCTGTGGAAGGCCATTAGCCTCCTGTTAGGAAGTGGGATGCCTGAACCCGACCTGCTTGGCGTAGGGTCCGAAACATCTGGGGTTCCAGACCAGGGAGGAACCGCGGGTTTTCTATGATAGTTATCAATGGGGAATCAGGGGAAGAAAGCCGGTTCTGTGTGCTGAACAAGGAGCATATGCGGAGTGTTGTACCCATTATGGGGTGTGTGATTTCAGCACAGGCGGTAGTTGGTCATAGCACCACAGAGCCCCTGGCAGCGGAATGTCAGTCTGGGCCTGTTCCAGTTGTGCCCACAATTTAGAGCAGCGATGGCAAGATGTATTAATTTTAAGCTACTGCCACAGGGGCCTAACTTCTCATAAAAAAAGCAAACTGTTCTGCATTTATCATAGATTAAATAAAACATCTCACTGTTCAAACTGCAACACGCTTATATCTCTACTTACATTGCGATTATTACTGATGTCTGCCATGTGCATGCTAGGTTTAATGCAGCAACAACTTCATTTAACAATTATCTACTAACCCGAATGTTTGTCAGAGAATTGCCTGTGTACCACCTAATATCTCTATTTTTATGTGGAATATCTCTGAAATTATGTGAGATCTAATGTTAAAACCACGTGATCTTACCGGATCTAAGGAATATCTATTGGCCTGAATGATTTTTGGCCAGAAAATTTGATAAGGGGGGCCAGCCCCCACATTAAATCACTTCATAAGTCTCTAATTATGTGAGATCTAATGTTTAAAACCACTTGATCTTACCGCAGCTAAAAAAATAGCTTCCAAAATAGCCAACGGTTTGGTCAATTTTTTGATAAGGGGGGCTGATGACGGGTTAGCCCCCCCCAGCAAATAACTGTTAATACTGCTTCTTCTGTGTGAGATCTAACAAAGATCTAACAAACTGCATAAGATTTTTTTCAAAAATTTTGATATGGCCGGGCTAACCCGGCAGAGGTGGGTTTCCAAGGTTTTACTGAGGTTAAATGGATTCAGGTGCATGTACAGGGTAGGCAGTAGGTGGTTGGCAACTCATTCATGTTCCCATCTCATTCATGTTCCCCTCTTAGGATTCTAAGTGTGGGTCACATGATAGGCTTACCCCAGGGTGGGTTCTACTGGGCTAGGCACCTAGAACAAAGGTCACTGCCCTGCACATGGGGTACCTTTGCTTAACAGATGAGTAAACTCTAGTTGACTCATGTTAATACACACCAATACTATGGTTGCATTTAGGAGGGACATGCTGAGCCAACTGCCCTCTCCACCTGTTCACCATATCTCTGCTCCCTCACTTCCAGTAACCGAATGGGACCGCGCCATGCGTGCACTCACTTAACTTCCATTCACTGCAAAAATTATGTATGTATGTATGTATGTATGTATGTATGTATGTATACACACACACACACTTTTAATTGTATTTTTGGTAATGCACGTAACAGTGTTATATACTCACAAAAGAGAGTCTGTCCCCCGAAATGCACAAGCTTTTTTACCGTGTGGCCAGGGTCACCCGCCTCACCAGTTGGAGCATTGTGCATGACAAGCTTGATTTTATTCCTACTTTTGTGAGTATAACTTATGTGCTTTTAATAAATGAAAACAGCAAAAAGAGTGCCTAGGTCACTGTGATAGTAAAAGCAACACTTTTCAGATACACTTACACAAAAGTATCTTGCAAGCTGCACACAGGGTGGACGTGGATCACCAAGCAGTCAGCTGTCACGAGGGATGAGAAGACCACTGTGAGGATAAGCTCAGACCCACCGTGTGGAGGTCTATAACCGGCAGCTACTCAAGCTCTCAGAGCTACCAAGGGACCAAATCAGGAAGGGGCAAGAAGGCAGGCGGCTGACTGATTGGTGATCCACATCCACCCTGTGTGCAGCTTGCAAGATACTTTTATGCAAGTATCTGAATAAAGAGTTACTTGCTTTCACTATCACACTAACACAGTATGATACTCCCATTTCCTGCTGGGGAGCTGCTGGTGATTGTGCAATCTCCATCCACCTGTGGATCCATCCTGTGGACTTCGATATTCCTTACTACTATAGACTGTATGGACTAATTAATTAATTTTGGTTATATCTTGTTTCTTCCTCACTCCCCCCCCCCCCCCCTCAGTTATTGATCCCTTATGGTCCTCCATATAGCTGCCAGTGAGTGCTAACTCACACTCTACCTGCCAGTTCTGTGTAACATATTGCTTGTATGCTTTTAATAAAAATTGTATTTTTGGTAATGCCTTGCGTTTGCGCCCTTCTGTATAGATTTTTGCAGTGATTGGAAGGACCGCCCAGTCTGAGGAGTGCTGCATCGCTGAAACCATCGCCCACCATAGTTCTGTTTGGGGAAGTGCTGGAACTGAGCACTGGATGGTGTTTTTGGTTCTTCCTCTTCCAAATCTGTGCCGAAGCTGAGGACCATTGACGCTGATCTAAATCTGTTGCTATGGGAGACTGAAGGCTCATGGAGAGAGTGCCAACATCTCTCACTACAAGAGGCTGTGCCATCTGTCAGATGCACTTGCATCAGGATGCTGGTTACTTGCATTACACCCCTTTAGTAACTTCAGACCAGGCAAGGACAAAGCTTCAAAAGCTTAACTGAAAAATTTCAGCTTAACAGTTCCCCAAAACAGAGTGTGCAGTCTTCCCCAAACTAATCCCCAACTCAGGTTTGTGGTTGCCCCAGTGGTTGCCCCAGTCTATTTTTGGCAAGATCCATCTTGGAAGTATCTAGTAGCTGGTGTCTTTTTTGCAAACTGCAAGTCCCAGCAATCCTGTGCTGTGGAAGGGTCCTGAAGCAGAAGTTCTGTAGTAAGCACGCCGGACTCTGCATGATGCAGCAGGCTGTCAGGACTCTGGCAACGACAACCATGAACAAGCAAAGAACTATGAACCCCAGGAACCAGACCCCTGTCCTTTATAAATCACACAGGACCAAATGTGTTGGACCCTAGAAGCCTGCCAAGAAATGCCCAGGAAACAATTAACTTTAACCCTCCTGGCTGGGACAGCACCTAATCAGGCTGAAAAGGGCAACCTGCCTACATCCCCCCCCCCCCCTAAAATGCAAACTCTCCCAGCTGCGTAACACACCCCAAAACAACTTACACAATTACAAGCTAAAAACAAAAGTAAAACAGTACAGTTTACATTAGCAAGCTACAGAACAACGTTTTTACCAATAGTGCAAACATCCAAGCAACAATGTTCATACATAAAAGTCAGGGTCGGGCAGGTAGACTAGTTCTCCCATAACAGGGTGGGTTCCACGGATCCGATGAACCGGGAAATGGCCATCCGGTTTACGAATTTTTATCTGAGCCATCATGTACCTCCCGGTGTTGTAGAAACAGTATAGCTGATGGAACTCAGCTTCAATGCACTTATTCTGCTTATTCTGATGTTCTTGGAACAGAGCTTTTCCCATACTGCTTGGCTGTACAGTTTGGGCCACTTTTTACAGCTGAACGAACAATTTCTTAGGGACATAGGGGGAACACCCATCCATACTTTTGCACGACCTGAAGAACATGCATACATAATCTTTGTAGTTTGGCCAAGCAGGTGATCCATGCCTTGTAGTGCACTGTTTCCTGAGGCAGATAAGCATCCGGTGGATGCTGGTACTTGTGCCCGGTCCTCTACTAAAGCTGAAGTGGGTGCTGGCAGTGCCCCTGTCAGAGGGAGACAGAAGCAGGGTTTGGTGATGGTGGCAGCTCTTCATCTAGGTCGAAGACCAAACTCCCAGGAGATCCTGTAGGATGATCACGGGAGTAGGTGGTTCTCCGCATTAGTGGGTTCACCTCAGTTGGGGGTGTACTCCAGCAAAGGTGGTTACACAACATCCCGCAATGGGGAGTAAAAAGAGAGAAGAGTGCTCTCCGGACAGTCCCTAGCAGGGAAATCCAGTACTGGTGGAGGCAGCAGCTCCCCAAGGATAAGCTGCAAGGTGCACTGCCGATTTTCCCAGTTGGGCGTTTTCGATCTGGTATGGCATGGCAGCTGGACTCCTGGAGTGCCATGGAGGCCATCCTGACAAAGTGGCGTTTACTGGGCAAAAGGATCATCACCTGTTCCTGATCTTCACCTGCTCTGGTGAGGTCAGTAGTATTTAGGAGAATGTTAGAATCCTCCTCGAGCATCTGCTGGAATAGCAGGCTGTCAGCCATAGCAGTGAGCCCAAGGGGGCGAGTGTTGCCAAGTGCCTTCAGCAGGTAGGGCATAGGATCAGCAGCTCTACTCAGGTCCCCAAGCAGCAAAGGACAAACCCATAAAGCAGGCCGATACAGAATCCCGGTATCGGTGACAAGGATCCTCTTCCACAATAGCTGGCCATGGCATCTGGCAGCAAGGCACGTGGAGCATCTTTCCAACTCTGGTTGCTGTATACATTCCTCAACAGGGCATCTGCCAATCCAGTGAGGGTACTTTATGGACTAGCCAATCAGGAAGCTGACATGTGTAGTTCATGTGAACTATTGTTGGGCAAGCCTGGACAAGTCCTAACTAGGCAACTATGCCATGGTACCTTTAGCCATAGTCTTCATGTGTATGCAGTAGACCTAGCCCCCCACCTAGTGTGCCAAAAATGTAGGGGGTAGGTAGTGAGCAGTTTGTACCTCCAAGTTTCCCTCCTTGTTGGGTGCATAATGTGGGTCACATAAGAGGCTAACCCCAGGGTGGATTCTTCTGGCCTACGCTAGGCACCTAGAACAGGGTCACTGCATTGCACATGCAGTACCCTTTCTCCACAGACGAGTGAACTCTCATTGATGCTCTTCATGTTAATACACAGCAATACTGTCACTTGTATTTAGGAGGGACGCGCTGAGCCAATGCCCTCTCCACCTGTCCAACATATCTCTACTACCTTACGAGACTGTCCCACCTGTCGGACACATGACTGGCTGCAGGCGAAATCTGTGTTACCCTTTGTAACTACTGGCGTCTTCATACCCCAATGCAATTAATTGACCCCAGGCCATAGACTAGTGATGGGGAACCTTGGCACCCCAGATGTTTTGGAGCTACATTTCCTATGATGCTCATGCACTCTGCAGTTGTAGTTGAGCATCATGGGAAATTTAGTTCCAAAACATCTGGGGAGCCAAGGATCACCATAACTGCCATAGACTGTGCCAGTTACTTGCATTACAGCACTTTAGTAATTCAGGCAAGAACAGCCTCAAAAGCTTTACTGAAAACTCAGCATTACAGTCCCAAAACAGAATGCAATCCTCTCCAAACTAATCCCTAACGCAGGCTTGCGATTGCCCCAGCATACCTGGGGGAGTACAACTGGGGGAATCAATGGTAGAGAAGGATCTGAGTGTTCCGGTAGATCAAAAGCTTATTAGCATGCAATGCCAAAACGCGGTTTCCAAAGCGAGAAAAGTCCTATCTTGTATTAAGAGGTATAGACTTCAGAGAGATTTTACCCCTGTGCAAATTAGCAAGACCTCATCTGGAACATGCAGTTCAGTTTTGGGCACCAGTTCACAAAGAATATTGGGGAACTGGAGAAAGTGCAGAGAAAAGCAACAAAACTGATGAGACATGGAGGAGCTCAGCTATGAGGAAAGATTAGAGGAAATGAAAATATGTTCTCTTGAGAAGGAGATTAAGAGGGCTACGAGCAACATGTATAAATACATAAGTGGTCCATATAGCGAACTTGGTGTTGAGTTCTTCACTTTAAAAGGTCAGAGGACAAGGGGGCACCATGTCTGGAAGAAAGGAGATTTAAACTCCAATTATGGCTTCTTCACAGCAAGAGTTGTGAAAATGTGGAATAGACTCCCTCAAGAGCTGGTTCTGTCCAGCTCAGTAGGTTTTTTTTTTTTTTTTTTAAAGCAAAGGGCAGGATTCTTTCCTAAATGTTTGTAGTAGAATCTGACCTCTTCCAGTGTAATGGTAACCATCAAGGCCAAAGATAGCTGACATCCTTCAAATATGTGGTGGGTTGTGAGGCACAGTGGGTGCAGAGGTGGTAAAAGTCATTGGGCGCCAGACACTTCTTGGATGTAAAAGGTTTCTGACAGTCCTTTTTATATTTTGTAGGGGAAAGAGGGTTAGGGCCAGGACACCCTTAAGTAGCTGCAATTTCAAATGGCAAACTCAGACATCAATAGGAGAACAACCGTACCGTGCAGAATTGCTGTCTCCTATGGTAACAGTACTTAAACAGTTCCCAACTCAAAGTAACAGTTCTCTCAGCTCTACTACAACTTCTTCCTGTAGTTCTTCAGCCCCTTGAGCTTCTGGTCTCACTGGACCCTCTGATTCACCAACTCTGAATCCTGTGAGCTTCTCAAGGCTTTTGCGGTGGTATCTCCCTCAAGCATCACCCACGCTTCCCTGCTGGGTCCCTAGCTTGGCACTTTGGATGCCTTCAATCTTCACCCCTGCCGACCGGCTCGGTCCCTAGCTTGACACACAAAGCTGCTCTGCAAGCGTCACCTCCACTGGTTGGGTCCCCGACTTGATCACCGCCTGAAGTTTCCCCGATTCTCCATTGTGCCCATTCGGTAAGAATACTGCTACAGTACTTGCTTCAGTTACTCACTGTGGTCTCTGGTAAAGGAGATTGGTCCCTCTGTGGTGACAGCTTCCCTTATACCTCCAACCACGTCAGGTTCTTCGGCCGGCAGAACCGTCAATTTTGGTTGGACTGCAAGCCGCAGTCCCAACCCTGCGCTGCCCTCTTACTTCTGGATAGGCCCTCACACAGCCTGGCAGCCTGATGCCCCCGGGATAGACCCAATCTCCGGCCTAGCAGCCCGGGGCATACAACAAGTCCACCCAGTTGGCGGTCCGAGTGGCACACCTGACCTGACCCCCGAATATATAGGCTCTCCCAGCAGGCCAAGGGATTCAACAAAATCCCTGCCCATTGGCTGAGATACTACACATACCCATAATCTGACCTCGAGTTGTCTTTCTCAATCTAATACCTCCAAGTGCCCGGCCACCTGGTGGTAGAAGAGGAAAGTACAACCAGGCCAAACTTAGGGAGAAGTCAATGGATCCCTAGCAATCAACTACAGTAGTTCCGACTAAACCCCAGGGCGCTACATGTAAATATAACTGGATACTAACATTGAAAAGTAAAGTTCATCTAAAGAACATCAGATTGCCTCTTGGAAGATCAGGAAGGAGTTTTTCCCTGCTGGAGCAAATTGGATCATGCTTTACCTTCCTCTGCATCAACTGTGGGTATGGGATTGTAAAAATCAACCAACCCTTTTTTTATTGGTTGAACTATATGGACTTTTTTTAACCAGACTAATGCCTAGTACACACGGGCCGAATGTCAGGAGACAAAATCGGTAAGTTCAATAAAGACCAGCTTACATTACGCCTGTGTGTCCAACATAAGCCGGCCGTTCGGCTTCTGTCAGACGAGCATGCTGTACTAAAATCGAACTGTTCATACAGCAGCTCTGACCAGAGTGGTCAGGTATTTTTCATTCAACCCACTATGTACCTGTAGAGGCAAGAGTCCATTTTTGGCAAATTCCATCCTGGAAGCATTGAATAGCTGGTGTCTTCAGGGCAGAATGCAAGTCCCAGCAATCCCCCTATGCTGTGGAAGGCTCCTAAAGCAGATGTTCTGTAGCAGGCACTCTGGACTCTGCATGATGCAGCAGGCCAACAGGATGGACTCTGGCAATGGTGACCACAAATAATGAGCAATGAACTTCCAACCCCCGGGACCTGGACCCCTGTCCATTTAAAAATCACAAGACCAGTGGGTCAGACCCAGGAAAGACCCGGGAAACATGATTAACTAACCCTCCTGGCTGGGACAGCATCTAACCAGGCAGAATTCAGCAACTTGCCTACATGAACTGCTTCTATTGATGTATTATAAGACAAAAAGTTGAACAGATCTAAATGCACGGTTCCTATTCTAGATGCACTGTTATCTATTGTTGTATTAGACAGTTAAGAGTTGATTGAAGAACCAGAAGAGAAAAATATTGAAGGATAAGTTTACCTTTGGGAACATGTGCCATCCTTTTTTTTTTAGGCTGGAACATGTAAAATGTTCAACTGCTGCTGCTGTTCCCCGACCCTCCGCCTCTAGTGGCATTGAGCCGGGGATCTTCTCCCCGAACCCACTGTCACAATTTTTTAAAAACGTGGCCAGGTGGATGAGTGGTTTGAAGGTAGTGACAGCAGGTAGTGTTTGTTGATGGGCAGCACAAGCAGGGGAGGAGTGCCAAGGGTGTGCCAAGAGAGGAGTGTCAAGGGTGTGCAACACCTGCAGCCACTCAACAGCAGTGCAATAGTTGCAAAAAACTTTTCTGCTCCTTGTTTCTCTGGGTCACCCTACAGTATGGCCAAGGCTTCTGAAGGAGTGATGCCAGGTTCTGAGAAGGGGTTTGCCTGAGCAGGGATCACCGTGGTGGTCATATGATGAATGTATGGGAGATGCCGAATGGCTAAAGATAGCGGCTCGGGTAAAAACAGGAAACAAAGTCAACATAGCTTGTATGTGGCTTGTTTTTTGATAGCTTAGCTTTTACTAAATAAAAGATATGGAGAAACTCCTTTATTTCATGTCAGATACTCAACAGGGATCGCTTCCTGACAAAACGTTGTGTTCCTGTCTACCTGGGAATTTGGGATTTTCCTGTCCACCTTTGTTCCAGCTCCTCCTGATACACTAAATATTCAAATATATAACATAACATACTGACCTCTCGAAATGAAATACAGATTTGGTAAGACACAAAGAAAATGCTTTCACCATTTGGCTTCCTAGCTGAGAAGACACATTTTGAAATACATCCATCAATGTCGTAAGCCATTCCAAATTCATCTGGAACAAGACAAAAAGCAATGAATGCAAGTTTGGCAGAGCTGAATTAATGGTTAGTTGGCAGTTATAGAATATGTAAACAGAATGCTGAGGGGTCAAAGTAATGTTTAAGCACTGGACCAAGAGTCCCCCCCCCCCCAAAAAAAGAAGGTTCTTTTATAGAAAGCTAGCCCTTACCCAATGTTTCTGCTACTGTATAGACGGTTTATTCTGATAAGGCCAAGATTTCTGAGCTGAAACATCAGTCATTCACTTCTACTTGTCCTCTGCCCCAAGCAGCCTCTTCAGATATGGTGAAACTAATGTGGAATTTTTAGCTGCTGCACGACCATCTCACTGGCCTACTGCAGCACCACATATTCCATTAAAAAGCTATATAGCTTCTCTTTCTAGCCTCTCTAGAACACATGAAAATATGGGGCAAAAAAAAAAAAAAAAAAAAAAACTACCATGTTTCTTAGAACAGAAATTCACCTGCACATGGATAACCCAGGTGCCAGCCATCATAATCCGTCCCCAAACCAAGACCAGCCTTCGACACATTTCACTACTACACTATTAGAGAAAGTCCCCTTTCCCCTATCCTTGTGAGCAAGCCAGGAGTGGTGAAACACATCAAGGAAGGCTCGTTTTGGGTTAGAGGCATCACTGTATACAGTCAATACACTGATTATTAAAAATACTGCAAGAAAAGCTAATTGGAGTGCAGCTGATTTTTTCCTGTTTCCAAGTTTCTTTGATACCAATATTTCCCACCTAAAATGAAAGCACTCTTTTTAAACACATGCATAGAGTGTCCTTGAAGTATGAAAAAAAAAAAAAGTTGTGACAAATGGGTTGCAGAAGCCATGTAAAAGTGCCATACCATACCATAGAATGTTGTTCTTGACCATCTCGGCTCCCTTCTGATTAAAATTGCATAGGCCTAGTAAATGTTTGTGCGTAATAATGCAAAGTAAATTCATTTTTTATTGTGAGTAGGAAGGGTTACAACACTGTATAGTATATGCATTGCCACAGCCTTAATCATTTCAGGGATTTATACAGCGCTTTACATACCAGTCATTTACTTCAGTCTCAATCAGCTTTAAGGTGGTCAGCGACTGACAAAGTGAAACACTGCGTTCTGGTCTGAACCCTGACACAGAAAACTATTGGTTTTTTGAGTGCCATTGCAGTTACCAGTGTTTTTTGGCTTACCAAAAAGCCAAAGACCTGACTGGCCAATAAACAGAAAAAAAAAGGGGAGAAAGGAAAGCAAGTCACATGATCTCCCATACCCAGAAGTACCAGGTATTATCCTTTACCTCCTGCAGCTACTGGAGCAGCAGGGGAGTGAAGGAAGAGAATGCAGCTTGTGGAGAACTCCTACAGGGCCCATTTACACCAAGGCTTTTTTATTTTTTTTGGCAAGAAGAGAAAAAACAATTTTTGTTTAACAATAAACATGTCTTAAGATGTTGGAGAGGACACAATTATCCAGTTGTATAGCCAGCCGGCCATACGATTTTTGCATTATTGCTGTATATAAAGCAACAGTCCATACAAAATAAAAAGACATATTATAAAAACATAACTGAGTATCATTTTTAAGTTACTATATATTGAGCATGTCCTCTTTGTATTCAATTCCCCAGCTTCAATTTCAGTCCTCAGCCAGACACCACCTGGCAGGGCAGGGGTGCCACACACCCCTAAACAGTGGGGCAGGGATCACAGTGTTCATATATTAACCATCGCTTAAAACAAAATATATTCAACCACTGCAGAGCAAGATATCACCACATCAAGTATATTGCTTCAGATAAAGTTGCATATGGAGTCCTAGTGCATCAGTCCAACCAGCTACCCACCCTGCCTATCCGGCTATTGACCCTTGCGGGTAAACGGATGGCTAAGTCCTACCACCAAGGATTCTAGTTTGAACTAATTGCAGGGGGGCCAAACGAAGGGACTTCCAGCCAGGCCTCCCAGATATTTTCAAACTTCATTGGACTACCTCTGAGTTTAGGTTAGCTGTTCCCTCAAAAGAGTGTAATTTATGGCAGTAACCCATTCTGTATGTGTAGGAGGTAATACTGAGAGACATTTTCGGGCAAAGAGTATTCTGGCAATAAATAGGACTCAGAAAATGGCTGTGTAGGTGTGAGGCTTGCATAGTTACTCGGCTAACCACCCAAGCAGGCAAAGCTTTGGGTTAACTTCAAGTGTAAGATTCCATATTCTCTTAATAGAGCTGATCACTGCAGACCAATACCTTTGTAATTTCAGACATTTCCAAAGCATGTGTATAAGGGTACCATTGTCCACCAGCTGAGGACAAAATGGATCGTCTCCTCTTTGCCATTTGTGCAATTTATATGGGGTACGATAAGTTTGGTGAATAATGAACAATTGAGTGAGTTTTTTGGAACCCGTGAGTGACACACCCGAGTACATTCTCCAGTATGGTGGACCATTCCTCATCCGTTATATGGCCTATATCTTCCCCCCAGCCACCCCTACAATTTAATGACATAGCTTTAGATACCCGACAGAGGAGAGAACCATACAGGGAAGATATCTGTCCCTTCCGAAACAATGATGTTACTAGTTGTGTAAGCACTGTGGGCCTAGTTAATTCCCAAGTAGACAGTGTAGATTGTGCCGAAATAGCGTGCGAGTTGCAAGTACTGGAAAAAAAGTTATTTCGGTAGACCGTATTCCATTCTTAGTAACTGAAAGTCCTGCAGAAGACTGCCATGGTATAGCTGTGGAACATATACAATACACTTAGACCAAGCTGAGAAACCCTGCAATTTACCAAGTTCAGGGTAATTTCTATTATTCCAAATATGGGACCAGTTAGCGTACCCTGCGTATTGGAAGTTCTGTTTGGCTTTTTCCATATTCTATCCATGAGTACCAATGTGGGATAGTCGGACAATGTTTGAAGTTCTCCCGCTTCTATGCATTCCACAAGGCCATCACCATAAAGTTGTGTGCGTACAATATTTCCTTTAGGGTCAGAGGACTCTGGGTTTAGCTATCCCGTCAAATGCTGCAATTGAGCTACTATATAATATGGGTTTGGAACTGCCAATCCACACGAGTCCTATGCTTCCAGCTTGATACGAGGTACCCGTTTTCTCCATATCAGGGAGCGGAATATGGTATTACACTTTTTAAACACATGGATAGGAATCCAGATGGGTGCATTGTAAAGCGCATACAAGAGTTCTGGACTCCAAATCTTTTTTATCAAGTTACAACGGCCCACTACCGAGAGAGGTAACTTAATCCAGCTGGCTGTTTTTTCTTGAAATTTTTGAAGTCTCTCCACGAGACTTGTCAGAGAGAGGTAGATGTGTCGCAAAAAAGAAGAAGAAGGGGGGAAGCTAGTCCTCTGCATACAGGGCTAATTTATCTTCCACATCACCCCGTTTAAAACCACATTATAGCCCAGGTTCCCCTTAACCACTTAAGGACCGCCTCACGCCGATGTACGTCGGCAAGGCGGCACGGGCAGGCAAAATCACGTACATACACGTGATCTGCCTCCCGCGGGTGGGGGGTCCGATCGGAACCCCCCCCCCCCCACGATGCCCGAGGCGGTCCTCTTTTGTCCCCCGGCGATCGGAGGCGAGTGGGAGGCCATCCGTCCGTGGCCCCCCCTCGCGATCGCCGCCGGCCAATGGGAACATTCCTTTACTGCTGTATGCTAAACAGCAGCAAAGGAAATTATGTCATCTCTCCTCGGCTCGGTATTTTCCGTTCCGGCGCCGAGGAGAGAAGACATCAATGCGAGTGCACAAACACTACACACACAGTAGAACATGCCAGGCACACAAAACACCCCGATCCCCCCCCCCCCCCGATCATCCCCCAATCACCCCCCCCCCCCCCCCCCCATCACAAACTGGCACCAAGCAGTT
This sequence comes from Lithobates septentrionalis, assembly GCA_037952835.1. Taxonomy (NCBI): domain Eukaryota; kingdom Metazoa; phylum Chordata; class Amphibia; order Anura; family Ranidae; genus Lithobates; species Lithobates septentrionalis. The sequence continues at coordinate 845,267 of JBBDGP010002424.1, forward strand.
TTTTTTTCTGATTACTGCATATCAGAAAAAAGTGTCAGTTTGTGACAGTTACTGTGGTGGGACAGTTACTGTTAGCCCCCTTTAGGTCTAGGGTACCCCCCTAACCCCCCCTAATAAAGTTTTAACCCCTTGATCACCCCCCGTCACCAGTGTCACTAAGCGATCATTTTTCTGATCGCTGTATTAGTGTCACTGGTGGCGCTAGTTAGGGAGGTAAATATTTAGGTTCGCCGTCAGCGTTTTATAGCGACAGGGGACCCCCATATACTACCTAATAAATATTTTAACCCCTCGATTGCCCCCTAGTTACACTGATCACCGTATAAGTGTTACGGTGACGCTGGTTAGTTCGTTTATTTTTTATAGTGTCAGGGCACCCGCCGTTTATTGCCGAATAAAGGTTTAGCCCCCTGATCGCCCGGCGGTGATATGCATCGCCCCAGGCAGCGTCAGATTAGCGCCAGTACCGCTAACACCCGCAGCATACGCCTCCCTTAGTGGTATAGTATCTGAACGGATCAATATCTGATCAGATCTATACTAGCGTCCCCAGCAGTTTAGGGTTCCCAAAAACGCAGTGTTAGTGGGATCAGCCCAGATACCTGCTAGCACCTGCGTTTTGCCCCTCCGCCCGGCCCAGCCCACCCAAGTGCAGTATCGATCGATCACTGTCACTTACAAAACACTAAACGCATAACTGCAGCGTTCGCAGAGTCAAGCCTGATCCCTGCGATCGCTAACAGTTTTGTTTTGGTAGCGTTTTGGTGAACTGGCAAGCACCAGCGGCCTAGTACACCCTGGTCGTAGTCAAACCAGCACTGCAGTAACACTTGGTGACGTGGCGAGTCCCATAAGTGCAGTTCAAGCTGGTGAGGTGGCAAGCACAAGTAGTGTCCCGCTGCCACCAAAAAGACAAACACAGGCCCGTCGTGCCCATAATGCCTTTCCTGCTGCATTCGCCAATCCTAATTGGGAACCCACCACTTCTGCAGCGCCCGTACTTCCCCCATTCACATCCAACCAAATGCAGTCGGCTGCATGAGAGGCATTTTCTTTATGTCCTCCCGAGTACCCCTACCCAACGAACCCCCCCAAAAAAGATGTGTCTGCAGCAAGCGCGGATATAGGCGTGATACCCGCTATTATTGTCCCTCCTGTCCTGACAATCCTGGTCTTTGCATTGGTGAATGTTTTGAACGCTACCATTCACTAGTTGAGTATTAGCGTAGGGTACAGCATTGCACAGACAAGGCACACTTTCACAGGGTCTCCCGAGATGCCCTCGCATTTTGAGAGACCCGAACCTGGAACCGGTTACAGTTATAGAAGTTAGTTACAAAAAAAGTGTAAAAAAAAAAAAAAAAAGATATATAAAAAAAAAATAGTTGTCGTTTTATTGTTCTCCCTCTCTCTATTCTCTCTATTGTTCTGCTCTTTTTTACTGTATTCTATTCTGCAATGTTTTATTGTTATTATGTTTTATCATGTTTGTTTTTCAGGTATGCAATTTTTTATACTTTACTGTTTACTGTGTTTTATTGTTAACCATTTTTTTTGTCTTCAGGTACGCCATTCACGACTTTGAGTGGTTATACCAGAATGATGCCTGCAGGTTTAGGCATCATCTTGGTATCATTCTTTTCAGCCAGCGGTCGGCTTTCATGTAAAAGCAATCCTAGCGGCTAATTAGCCTCTAGACTGCTTTTACAAGCTGTGGGAGGGAATACCCCCCCCCCCCACCGTCTTCCGTGTTTTTCTCTGGCTCTCCTGTCTCAACAGGGAACCTGAGAATGCAGCCGGTGATTCAGCCAGCTGACCATAGAGCTGATCAGAGACCAGAGTGGCTCCAAACATCTCTATGGCCTAAGAAACCGGAAGCTACGAGCATTTTATGACTTAGATTTCGCCGGATGTAAATAGCGCCATTGGGAAATTGGGGAAGCATTTTATCACACCGATCTTGGTGTGGTCAGATGCTTTGAGGGCAGAGGAGAGATCTAGGTTCTAATAGACCCCAATTTTTTCAAAAAAGAGTACCTGTCACTACCTATTGCTATCATAGGGGATATTTACATTCCCCGAGATAACAATAAAAATGATTAAAAAAAAAAAAATATGAAAGGAACAGTTTAAAAATAAGATAAAAAAAGCAAAAAAATAATAAAGGAAAAAAAAAATAAAAAAAAAAAAAAGAACCCCTGTCGCCCCCTGCTCTTGCGCTAAGGCAAATGCAAGCGGCGGTCTGTCGTCAAACGTAAACAGCAATTGCACCATGCATGTGAGGTATCACCGCGAAGGTCAGATCGAGGGCAGTAATTTTTGCAGTAGACCTCCTCTGTAAATCTAAAGTGGTAACCTGTAAAGGCTTTTAAAAATGTATTCATTTTGTTGCCACTGCACGTTTGTGTGCAATTGTAAAGCATGTCATGTTTGGTATCCATGTACTCGGCCTAAGATCATCTTTTTTATTTCATCAAACATTTGGGCAATATAGTGTGTTTTAGTGCATTAAAATTTTAAAAAAGTGTGTTCTTTCCCCAAAAAATGCGTTTGAAAAATCGCTGCGCAAATACTGTGTGAAATAAAAAAAATGAAACACCCACCATTTTAATCTGTAGGGCATTTGCTTTAAAAAATATATATAATGTTTGGGGGTTCAAAGTAATTTTCTTGCAAAAAAAAAAACTTTCATGTAAACAAAAAGTGTCAGAAAGGGCTTTGTCTTCAAGTGGTTAGGAGAGTGGGTGATGTGTGACAAGCTTCTAAATGTTGTGCATAAAATGCCAGGACAGTTCAAACCCCCCCCCAAATGACCCCATTTTGGAAAGTAGACACCCCAAGCTATTTGCTGAGAGGCATGTCGAGTCCATGGAATATTTTATATTGTGGCACAAGTTGCAGGAAAGAGACAAATTTTTTTTTTTTTGCACAAAGTTGTCACTAAATGATATATTTCTCACACAGGCTATGGGAATATGTGAAATTACACCCCAAAATACATTCTGCTGCTTCTCCTGAGTACGGGGATACCACGTGTGAGACTTTTTGGGAGCCTAGCCGCGTACGGGACCCCGAAAACCAAGCACCGCCTTCAGGCTTTCTAAGGGCGTGAATTTTTTGATTTCACTCTTCACTGCCTATCAGTTTCGGAGGCCATGGAATGCCCAGGTGGCACAAACCCCCCCCCCCCCAAATGACCCCATTTTGGAAAGTAGACACCCCAAGCTATTTGCTGAGAGGCATGGTGAGTATTTTGCAGCTCTCATTTGTTTTTGAAAATGAAGAAAGACAAGAAAAAAACTTTTTTTTTCTCAATTTTCAAAACTTCGTGACAAAAAGTGAGGTCTGCAAAATACTCACTATACCTCTCAGCAAATAGCTTGGGGTGTCTACTTTCCAAAATGGGGTCATATTGGGGGGTTTGTGCCATCTTGGCATTTTATTGCCTTCGAAACTGTGATGGGTAGTGAGGAGTGAAATCAAAAATTTACGCCCTTAGAAATCCTGAAGGCGGTGATTGGATTTCGGAGCCCCGCATGAAGCTAGGCTCCCAAAAAGACCCACACATGTGGTATCCCCGTACTCAGGAGAAGCAGCATAATGTATTTTGGGGTGTAATTCCACATATGCCCATGGCATGTTTGAGCAATATATCATTTAGTGACAACTTTGTGCAAAAAAATAAATAAAAAAATTGTCACATTCCTGCAACTTGTGTCAAAATATAAAATATTCCATGGACTCAACATGCCTCTCAGCAAATAGCTTGGGGTGTGTACTTTCCAAAATGGGGTCATTTGGGGGTGTTTTGTGCCATCTTGGCATTTTATGGCCTTCAAAACTGATAGGTAGTGAGGAGCAAAATCAAAAATTTATGCCCTTAGAAATCCTGAAGGCGGTGCTTGGTTTTTGGGGCCCCGTACGCAGCTAGGCTCCCAAAAAGTCCCACACATGTGGTATCCCCGTACTCAGGAGAAGCAACAGAATGTATTTTGGGGTGCAATTCCACATATGCCCATGGTGTGAGCAATATATCATTTAGTGACGTTTTGTAAATTTTGTTTTTTTATTTTTTTTTGTCATTATTCAATCACTTGAGACAAAAAAAAAAAAATATTCAATGGGCTCAACATGCCTCTCAGCAATTTCCTTGGGGTGTCTACTTTCCAAAATGGGGTCATTTGGGGGGGTTTTGTACTGCCCTGCCATTTTAGCACCTCAAGAAATGACATAGGCAGTCATAAACTAAAAGCTGTGTAAATTCCAGAAAATGTAGCCTAGTTTGTAGACGCTATAACTTTTGCGCAAACCAATAAATATACGCTTATTGACTTTTTTTTACCAAAGACATGTGGCTGAATACATTTTGGCCTAAATGTATGACTAAAATTGAGTTTATTGGATTTTTTTTATAACAAAAATTAGAAAATATTTTTTTTTCAAAATTTTCGGTCTTTTTCCGTTTATAGCGCAAAAAATAAAAACGGCAGAGGTGATCAAATACCATCAAAAGAAAGCTCTATTTGTGGGAAGAAAAAGACGCAAATTTCGTTTGGGTATGACCGCGCAATTAGCAGTTAAAGCGACGCAGTGCCAAATTGTAAAAAGTGCTCTGGTCAGGAAGGGGGTAAATCCTTCCGGGGCTGAAGTGGTTAATGTTTATTTTTTATGAGGTTTTAAAAAAAGCGATCGCCCGAAAAGCGCAGCTAAAATGACCAGCGCTTTAGCAGCGCTTCAGTGTGAAAGGGGTCTTAAAGATGAAGAAAACCCTGATGGGTTTGACTTCTTTATTCCCCTGCAAAGTAAAAGCATAATGGGCTAGAATGCATTGCCTACCATTATGTTGCACTTACCTGCAAAGTCCCCGCTGTCGGCTGCATCCATCTTCACCCCTCCTCCTTCCGGGGCCGTGGGCTCTGATTGGCCGGAGTCACGAGACGTCACATGCGCGTGGGAGCCGGCGGTCACTGCACGGTCCCTATCGAAACGGCACAATCGTGCCCTTTTTCTTTAGTGCGCATGCGCCAATGACGTCTGCGTAAGTGTATATGGCAAATCTCTCCTAAACAGATTTAGAAGATGTTTCCAGTACCTACAGGTAAGCCTTATTGTAGGCTTACCTGTAGGTAAAAGTGCTGTGTAAGAGTTAACAACTTTAAGACCACTTTAAGACCTCCTTCACATGAGCAGTCAGATACATCCGGGTTCAGTCATCCGTCCCTAAGTGTAGGCAACCACTTGGGTGTGCAGCTATAGGTTAACAGCACCGGTTGCGGTCAGTCGTTACATCATACAGGCTTAGCGACCACGGCTATTTGCATGTGCCTGCCATTCCAGCCACAAGAATCCACTGATTTTTGCCACTGAAATCTGGCATATTTGGTAAACACATGAAGGAGGCCTAAATCTTAAACATAAAGGCTACTATTGTGGACCTCCTGAAAATGTTTGGTAGCTCTAGCTTCAGTCGTTCCCTAGCTCAACCATATAGATCAGGAAAGAGGAAGTTAAATCTTTGTTGCTGATCAGGGACTCAAAAGTTTCAAAGCCATTACATGACAGCCCGGCAACTAAGTTTGGCAAAGAAAAAAAAAAAAAAAAACACCACTAAACAAAAACTACATGGGACACCCAGTTGAGGCTCCATGCACACAATCATTTTTTTAAGCTACAAAACCACTGGAACAAATGCTGGATAAAAAACACTGGCGATAGCGTTTTGTAGTAGGGTTAAGGAAGGTTTTTGCAGTAAAAAGGAAAAAAAAAGGGCTAAAAAAAAAATTTAAATAAAATGCGATTAATAGAGTTTAGCAGCATTTTGGAGTGTTTTTACTGGAAAAATGCTCCAAGAAACGTTACCAACACTAATTTTTTTTTTTTCCGACTCCTAGAGGCTGAAGCTCAAAAAATATGAATAGCCTAAAAGTAGTGTGCATGAACACATAGGATAAAACTATTTAGCTTCTAAAAGCAGAAAAAAAATAAAAACAAACACTTTTTAGGCTCAATACACACACGCTAATGTGCATTTAGCCTAAATTATTGTTCAGGCTGTTAGCCATAACAAACCTACTGTTTACTATAGTGCATGTTAAAGTTCCAATACTGCATTTAAATAGTTACCAAATTATAGAAGATCACAAAAAAAATACAAAAAATTAAAAAAAAAAAAAAACACAGAATACACACAAAAGTGAATGAAAGCTTAGCCAAATCAGCACCATTTCCAAGCTAAACAGCTACAGCTGGAACTTCAGCTGCTCCTCCAAGGAATGAAGCAGAACTCACCCCGGACAAGGAAAGTCACGTTTGTCCCTAGATAATCTGGAGGCACCTGAATTTGGACCCCTTCCTGTCCACACAAATAGCTTATCTCTGTAGAGCTGCTGCACAGCCCAAAAAGGGGCCACCCAGTGAGAAACAAGAGCCAGATTCCATCCAGCAGCAGTAAGGGCACCATTCTGATAGGGGTAGAAAGGAGCATTGGCGCCCACTTCAGGCATATATATACAATAGCAGGGCGTGGTCACTTAAATAGAAGACCATTTATCATGTAGGCAGCAGCTTAAATGGGTTATAAGGCCTGGTGCACGCCTATCTAGGTTGCATATTGCAGGTGCATTTTGTGTATTTCAATACACGCCTTTCAACCATTGAAGTCTATGGAACCAAAAACCAGAAAAAAAAAGTCCCTGGCCCTTTGCATAAAATGCACAGATGTGAACTACATCCATAGGAAACCATGGTAAATGGACTGTAGTGTGTTTCTGCAAAACTGAAAACGCACTAAAAAATGCATCGGTGTGAACCAGGCCTAAGGCTGAATTCACACCTATGCATTTTTTGTGCTTTTTGCATTTTGCAGATTTGCCCTACAGTCCATCTAACATGGTTTTCTATGGAACACATTCTGTAGTGCAAATCTGCAAAATGCAAAAAGCACTAAAAACGCATAGGTGTGAATCAGGCCTAAGGCTCGATTCACACCTATGCATGTTGCTTTTGAGCGTTTTTGGAGGTTTTTTTTTTCATGCTTGCCACGTTTTTGAGCCGCGTTTTTTCCGCGATTTTGCCGCGATTTTGCCGCGATTTGCGTTTTGCGTTTTTTTTTTTTTTGTTTTTTTTTACATTTTTTTTTTTACAGTCTTAAAAAAAATTAAAAAAAAAAATTAAAAAAAAAAAAAAAAAAAAAAAACCGCAAAAACGCATCAAAAACGCACCAATAACGCATCAAAAACGCTGCAAAAACGGTGCACTTGCGTTTTTGATGCTTGTCCATTGAATTCTATTACATGCAAAACGCTGCATTTTGCATGAAAAAAAGTCCCTGACCCTTTCCAAAAATGCAGAGAAACAAAAAGGCATTGATGTGAACATGTTCCATAGGAACCCATGTTAAAAAATTCCCGTGCATTTCTGCAAAATGCAAAATGCATCAAAAAACGCGCTAGTGTGAATGGAGCCTAAGGCTCGATTCACACCTATGCATGTTGCTTTTGAGCGTTTGTGGAGTTTTTTTTTTTCATGCTTGCCACGTTTTTGAGCAGCGTTTTTGTAGCGTTTTTACAGCGTTTTTGCCGCGTTTTGCGTTTTTTTTTTTGGTTTTTTTTTGACTGTATACAGTCAAAAAAAAATTTAAAAAAAACAAAACCCGGCAAAAACGCATCAAAAACGCTGTAAAAACGCTTCAAAAACGCTGCACTTGCGTTTTTGATGCTTGTCCATTGAATTCTATTAGAGCCCTTGCACACTGGGGCGGTTTGCAGGCGCTATTGCGCTAATAATAGTGCCTGCAAACCGCCCGAAAGTGCCGCTCCTTGCATTCCAGTGTGAAACCCCCGAGGGCTTGCACACTGGAGCGATGCGCTGGCAGGACGGTAAAAAAAGTCCTGCCAGCAGCATCTTCGGAGCGGTGAAGGAGCGGTGTGTATACCGCTCCTTTACCGCTCCTGCCCATTGAAATCAATGGGACGGCGCGGCTATACCGCCGGCAATGCGCCTCTGCAGAGGCGCTTTGCGGTGGTATTTAACCCCTTCTCGGCCGCTAGCGGGGGGTAAAACCGCCCCGCTAGCGGCCGCATACCGACGGTAAAACGCCGCTAATAATAGCGGCGTTTTACCGCCGACGCCGCCCCCCGCCCCAGTGTGCAAGGGCTCTAACATGCAAAACGCTGCATTTTGCATGAAAAAAAGTCCCTGACCCTTTCCAAAAATGCAGAGATACAAAAAAGGCATTGATGTGAACATGTTCCATAGGAACCCATGTTAAAAAATTCCCGTGCATTTCTGCAAAATGCAAAATGCATCAAAAAATGCGCTAGTGTGAATGGAGCCTTAGACCCCTTTCACACTGGGGCGGTTTGCAGGCCTTATTGCGCTAAAAATAGTGCCTGCAAACCGCCCCTAAACAGCCTCCGCTGTTTGTTCAGTGTGAAAGCCCGAGGGCTTTCACACTGAAGCGGTGCGCTGGCAGGAGAAGAAAAAATCTCCTGCAAGCCGCATCTTTGGAGCGGGGAAGGAGCGGTGTATTCACTGCTCCTGCCCATTGAAATCAATGGGACAGCGCGGCTATACCGCGGTAATACCGCGGCTATAGCCGCGCTATATGAGGGGTTTTAACCCTTTTTCGGCCGCCAGCGGGTGGTTAAAACCGCACCGCTAGCGGCCGAATAGCGCGGTAAAACAGCGCTAAAAATAGCGCTGTTTTACCGCCGACGCCCCCTACCGCCCCAGTGTGAAAGGGGCCTAAGGCTGCATTCACACCTATGCAGTTTTGGTGCTTTTTGCATTTTGCAGATTTGCACTATAGTCCATTTACCATGGTTTCCTATGGAACACGTTCTGTAGTGCAAATCTGAAAAATGCAAAAAGCACTAAAAATGCAAAGGTGTGAATCCAGCCTAAGGCTCGATTCACACCTATGCATGTTGCTTTTGAGCGTTTTTGGAGGTTTTTTTTTCATGCTTGCCACGTTTTTGAGCCGCGTTTTTGCCGCGATTTTGCCGCGATTTGCGTTTTGCGTTTTTTTTTTTTTGTTTTTTTTTCATTTTTTTTTTTACAGTCTTAAAAAAAATTAAAAAAAATAGAAATTAAAAAAAAAAAACAAAACAAAAAAAAAAAACGGCAAAAACGCATCAAAAACGCACCAATAACGCATCAAAAACGCTGCAAAAACGGTGCACTTGCGTTTTTGATGCTGGTCCATTGAATTCTATTACATGCAAAACGCTGCATTTTGCATGAAAAAAAGTCCCTGACCCTTTCCAAAAATGCAGAGAAACAAAAAAGCATTGATGTGAACATGTTCCATAGGAACCCATGTTAAAAAATTCCCGTGCATTTCTGCAAAATGCAAAATGCATCAAAAAACGCGCTAGTGTGAATGGAGCCTTAGGCTCGATTCACATCTATGCATGTTGCTTTTGAGCGTTTTTGGAGTTTTTTTTGTGATGCTTGCCACGTTTTTGAGCAGCGTTTTTGTAGCGTTTTTGCCGCGTTTTTGCTGCGTTTTGCGTTTTTTTTTTTTTTACAGTTTTTTTTAGACTGTATACAGTCTAAAAAAAATTGAAAAAAAAAACGCCAAAAACGCATCAAACGCTGCAATAACACTGTAAAAACGCTGCAAAAACGCTGCACTTGCGTTTTTGATGCTGGTCGATTGAATTCTATTACATGCAAAACGCTGCATTTTGCATGAAAAAAAGTCCCCGACCCTTTCCAAAAATGCAGAGATACAAAAAGGCATTGATGTGAACATGTTCCATAGGAACCCATGGTAAAAAATTCCCGTGCATTTCTGCAAAATGCAAAATGCATCAAAAAACGCGCTAGTGTGAATGGAGCCTTAGGGAATGATTTAAATTCCACCTTTTGCAAAAAAATAAATGTATATATGTTTGCTTGAAAACAAAATGTGCATTTGTTTTTTTTTTTTTGTTTTTTTCAAGTGAGCCTGCAAAGCTATTGGTTTTTACAAGGTTTAATCATTTTTACATTATAAGGTTTAGACGTGCTTCTAAAGCCACTGTTCCTTTGAAGAGTGATCTGTGTTTGGTCACTTTTTAGAGGCGATTGACAGGTGATGGGGAGGTGATACGACACCTGTTTTAACCCATATTTTTGCTGAACGTGTGCATTACATGCAGTTCGGGGGATGTTTTGAAACGCTTTCCTAAACGCTTGAGTGGGTAGCGTTTGGTGGGCTTGCTGCCCACTGACTGTAATATGTTGGATAGTTTTTGCCGCGGGTGAGCTTTGAAGCATCGCGACTGTGGCCTGTAAACACCCCCTTCTGCTACCATTACAACTTAAGGGGGGCCATTGGGGGGGGGGGGTGCAAAAACGCAGCTCAACCCCCAACCACACGTCTAAGCTTAGCCTAAAGCGATTAGGCTATGTTTCCACTATTGCGTCCCCAAAGTTGCGCGATTTTACCGCGACTTTTTACCGCGACTTGAAGCAATGCCCCTGTCTATGGACCTCAAGTCGCATCAAAGTGGGACCAAAGTAGTGCAGGGACTACTTTGAAGTCGCTGCGACTTGAAGTTGCACAGATATGAACGGTACTCATTGGAAATCATGGAGTACGACTTGTCATGCGACTTTTCGGTCCCAAGTCGCATGAAAAGTCGCACTAGTGGAAACATAGCCTTATTAATCATTTCCACAGCGGTGCACTGGGGACACTGTGTGGTGGTTTTTGAGTACTGCATAGGAATTTTCACAGATTTCTGCACATAATTGTACTGAGCGGGATCTAATGTTTTCAGAAGAACCTTCTTTTCGTTTATGAGAATATTTCTCATTTTGTGGCCCTGCAGCATTTTTATTTTTTTTTGGGGGGGGGGGGGGAGATATAGTGAGAAATGTAAATTTTGCTAAAGTTCCTTTTATGAATTATTTTTAAGTTGTGACTGCCACATCTGAGTTGTGATTTATTTATTTATTACAGGCTTTTATACAGCACCATCAATTTATGCAGCACTTTAAATTCACATCAGTCCCTACCATGAAGGAGCTTACAATCTGAGGTCCCCATCTCACACACATACCAGGACCACCTTCCTAACTTTTTAAGATGGAAATGAGGAATACTGCCAATTAGCAAAATTATGTAGACATAGGCCAAGCCCTCTGTCACGACTCCCTAAAGGAGATTTAAAGAAACAAAAAAAAAAAATTTCTTTGGGGGGCGACAAACAGTGCACCCCCCCCAGTCGGGTCAGCCAGGTCATCAGCAGCACCGGAGCACTTACCCCATCTATGGCGGGCAGCGCTTCACCCAGGCGTCAGGTGGTGGCTTCCCCTTCCCCTGCTCTCCTCTGCAGGCATCACTGCGGCTTCCATCTCCATCCGCCTCCTCGGCTTCTCCTTTCGGCCAATTGAGAGACGGGTCTCAGACTCGCTTCCTGATTGGCCAGGAGGAGAATCAGTGTGAATATAGCAAAAATTTGCTGTCACACAACTAGGTAAGCTTGGAGGGCAGTGCTCTGAGCCCCCAGCCCACCCTTTCTTGAAGCGTATTAGAGCCTTTGTCTCTAATCACGTGCCTAACCCCCCCTCTCCCATTGGAATTCATGCGTCCAGCGCCTTGCATGTAGATTAGGGGGCCAGACACATGGATGGGGGGGGGTGGCGCCCGTGCGCCCCTAACGGACAGGCCACCACTGCTTTGGAGTGTGGGAGAAAATCCACATAAGCACAAGAAGATGCACATAGTGTCCTAGACAAGATTTGAATGGAGAATCCCAGTGCTGCCAGGCAGAGGTGCTAACCCCTGGGCTGCATGATCCACACAGATAGGTGCTCCGGCAAATGCTGCTGGAAATGTAATTGAAAAGTAAACCCCCCTGGAGAGTAGTGTTTTTAGAGAAAGCCTATTCTTAAAAAAGCCCATCCTTAAAAAAGTCCTGCGCTTTTCTTTAAACCCCCGTGTAGCCACCTTACTCTAGGTAGAGGTGAATGGCCAAATTTAGTTCTGGGGGGTGGTAAATCTGCCCAGGCTAATTTGTAGCATCTTATTTAGCTTTTCCATAACTCATTGTTATTGCTATTCCTGGCTACTGCCAGGAGGTGTCACTGACACCTTTGGCAATAGACTGGGGAGCTGCAGTAGTGGGTTATGTCCTCAGAGACTCTCAGAGGGATCCTCATAAACGCCTGCATTATAGATATTTGACTCTGCCTCTAAACGCCCCTCCATGTTAGCCTATCTGTCCATGCACACACATTTACAGAAGTTTAGACGCAGGGGTGTTTAGAGGCAAAAGAAAAAAATCACTTGTGCGTTCAAGAGAGGAGAGAAGAGGACAGTTTTGGCAGAAAAAAACACCAAAATGCACCTAAACGCGTGTAAACACTCCTAGGCATGCTTTAACCGCTTGCCGACCGCCGCATGTACATATACGTCGACACAATGGCACGGACAGGCAAATGGGCGTACAGGTACGTCCCTTTAAATTTGCTGCCGTGCCATTGCGTACGCCCGCCTCAAGCTCCGTGAGTGTGATCGCGGGTCCCGCGCACTCGATGTCTGCGGGGATACCCGCGATCGTCTTACGGAGAGGAAGAACGGGGAAATGCTGATGTAAACAAGCATTTCCCCGTTCTGCCTAGTGACAGGACACTGATCACCGCTCCCTGTAATCGGGAGCTATGATCAGTGTCGTGTCACACATAGCCCCACCCCCCCACAGTGAGAATCATTACCTAGGACACACTTAACCCCTACAGCGCCACCTAGTGGTTAACCCCTTCACTGCCAGTCACGTTTACACAGTAATCAATGCATCTTTAATCGTACTGATCGCTGTATAAATGTGAATGGTCCCAAAATAGCGCCAAAAGTGTTCGATGTGTCCGCCATAATGTCGCAGTCACAATAAAAATCGCTGATCACCGCCATTACTAGTAAAAAAATATATATTAATAAAAATGCCATAAAACTATCCCCTATTTTGTAGATGCTATAACGGCCTAAACTGAGGGAAAAAAAACGTTTTTTTATATATTTTTTTGGGATATATATTATAGCAAAAAGTAAAAAATAATGTGTTTTTTTCACAATTGTCGCTATTTTTTTGTTTATAGCGCAAAAAATATTAAACGCAGAGGCGATCAAATACCACCAAAGGAAAGCTCTATTTGTGGGGAAAAAAAGCACGTCAATTTAGTTTGGCTAAAGCATCGCACAACCACTCAATTGTTAGTCAAAGCGGCGCAGTGCCAAATCACAAAAAGTGCTCTGGTCTTTGGCCAGCCAAATGGTCCGGGGCTTAAGTGGTTAAGAAGGAGTGGGCTCCCTCCAGGCAAACCTGCCCTTAAACACTTCAGCCCCGGAAGGATTTACCCACTTCCTGACCAGGCCATTTTTTGCGATACAGCACTGCATCGCTTTAACTGACAATTGCGCGGCCGTGCGACGCTGTACCCAAACAAAATTGATGTCCTTTTTTCCCCACAAATGGAGCTTTCTTTTGGTGGTATTTGATCACCTCTGCGGTTTTTATTTTTTGTGCTATAAACAAAAAAAGACCGACAATTTTGAAAGAAGAACAATATTTTTTATTTTCCTCCACCGCCTCTGCACCACCCTGTCCTGAGCATCAGTGGGCGCAGCATCCCTGGTGCCTCCCAGAGCCTGCACTCCTTCTCCAACCTCCTCTCTGCTCCCAGCAGGGACATCAACAGGAAAACAGGCTGACCGAGCACCCAGAGAATGGGTGGGAGGTACTGTATATTGCAGATTCTGCAAAGTAATGTCAATAACGATCTCTTCCCTCTGCAAAGTCAACCTTGTGAAAGTAATGGAAGCTGATTAGGGATGAGCCGAACACCCCCCGGTTCTGTTCGCAACGCGAACACTGTTAAAGTCTATGGGACACGAACATGAATAATCAAAAGTGTTCATTTTTAAAGCTTATATGCAAGTTATTGTCATAAAAAGTGTTTGGGGACCTGGGTCCTGCCCCAGGGGACATGTATCAATGCAAAAAGAAGTTTTAAAAACTGACGTTTTTTCGGGAGCAGTGATTTTTATAATGCTTAAAGTGAAACAATAAAAGTGTAATATTCCTTTAAATTTCATACCTGGGGGGTGTCTATAATATGCCTGTAAAGGGGCACATGTTTCCTGTATTTAGAACAGTCTGACAGCAAAATGACATTTCTAAAGGAAAAAAAGTCATGTAAAACTACTATCGCCGGCTATAATGAATTGTCGGTCCGGGAATACACATAAAAGTTCATTGATAAAAACGGCATGGAATTTCCCCACAGGGGAACCCCTAAACCCCCCCTTCAGGTCTGGTATGGATATTAAGGGGAACCCTGCGCCAAAATTTAAAAAAAAATGCCGTGGGGTTCCCCCTCAAAATCCATACCAGACCCTTCAGGTCTGGTATGGATTTTAAGGGGAACCCCGCGCCAAAAATTAAAAAAAAATGGCATGGGGTCCACCAAAAATCCATACCCGACCCTTATCCAAGCACGCAACCTGGCAGGCTGCAGGAAAAGAGGGGGGACGAGAGAGCGCCCCCCCTGAACCGTACCAGGGCACATGCCCTCAACATGGGGAGGGTGTTTTGGGGTAGCCCCCCCAAAGCACCTTGTCTCCATGTTGATGGGGAGAAGGGCCTCATCCCCACAACCCTTGCCCGGTGAATGTGGGGGTATGCGGGCGGAGGGCTTATCGGAATCTGGAAGCCCCCTTTAACAAGGGGACCCACAGATCCCAGCCCCCCCCCTCTGTGTGAATTGGTAATGGGGTACAAATATACCCCTACCGTTTCACAAAAAAAGTGTCAAAAAGGTTAAAAAACACGAGACGGTTTTTGACAAGTCCTTTATTAATTTCTTCTTCTTCCATCTTCTTTCTTCTGGTCTTCCTTCGGTGTTCTTCTTCTTCCTCCATCTTCTTCTTCTCCATCTTCTTCTTCCTCCGCTTTTCTCGTCCTGCATCTTCCTCCGGCTTCTTCTCTGCTCCGTTCGCACAATCCGCCTCAGTGGATGTCTTCCGCCGTGTGACGCTTCCTTTCTTCTGACACTTCCTTTCTTCTGACACTTCTTATATAATGGAGGGCGGGGCCACCTCTGACGCACGGGGACTTCCCTGTGGCTTTCCCCATGTTGTCAGAGGGGGCAGGGTCACCTGGTTACGTAACCGGGTGACCCCGTGCATCAGAGGAGGGCGGGGTCACTGGGTGGCCCTGCCCCCTGTTATATAAGAGGTGTCAGAAGAACCGAAGCGTCACACGGCGGAAGACTCCCACTGAGGCGGATCGTGCAGACAGAGCGGAGAAGAAGATGGAGGAAGATGCGGGACGAGAAGAGTGGAGGAAGAAGAAGATGGAGAAGAAGAAGATGGAGGAAGAAGAAGAACACCGAAGGAAGACCAGAAGAAAAAAGATGGGAGAAGAAGAAATTAATAAAGGACTTGTCAAAAACTTTCTCTTGTGTTTTTTAACCTTTTTGATACTTTTTTTGTGAAATGGTAGGGGTACATTTGTACCCCATTACCAATTCCCACAGGGGGGGTGGGATCTGGGGGTCCCCTTGTTAAAGGGGCTTCCAGATTCTGATAAGCCCCCCGCCCGCAGACCCCCACAACCACCGGGCAAGGGTTGTGGGGATGAGGCCCTTCTCCCCATTAACATGGGGACAAGGTGCTTTGGGGGGCTACCCCAAAGCACCCTCCCAATGTTGAGAGCATGTGGCCTGGTACGGTTCAGGGGGGGCACTCTCTTGTCCCCCCTCTTTTCCTGCGGCCTGCCAGGTTGCGTGCTCGGATAAGGGTCTGGTATGGATTTTTGGGGGGACCCCACGCCATTATTTTTTTTAACTTTGGCACGGGGTTCCCCTTAAAATCCATACCAGCCCTGAAGGGTCTGGTATGGATTTTGAGGGGGACCTCCACGCCATTTTTTTAAAATTTTGGCGCGGGGTTCCCCTTAATATCCATACCAGACCTGAAGGGCTTGGTATGGAATTTAGGGGGACCCCCACGCATTTTTTTTTGGGGGGGAAATTCCATGCCGTTTTTATCAATGAACTTTTATGTGTATTGCCGGACCGACAATTCATTATAGCCGGCGCTGGCGATAGTAGTTTTACATGACTTTTTTTCCTTTAGAAATGTCATTTTGCTGTCAGACTGTTCTAAACACGGGAAACATGCACCCTTTTACAGGCATACTATAGACACCCCCCAGGTACAAAATTTAAAGGAATATTACACTTTTATTGTTTCACTTTAAGCATTATTAAAATCACTGCTCCCGAAAAAATGGCCGTTTTTAAAACTTTTTTTGCATTGATACATGTCCCCTGGGGCAGGGCCCAGGTCCCCAAACACTTTTTATGACAATACCATGCATATAAGCCTTTAAAATTAGCACTTTTGATTTCTCCCATAGACTTTTAAAGGGTGTTCCGCGGCTTTCGAATTTGCCGCAAACACCCCAAATTGTTCGCTGTTCGGCGAACGGGCGAACAGCCAATGTTCGAGTTGAGCTCAACATAAAGCCCATCCCTAAAGCTGATCATATGCATCTGGAAAGGGTGCCATGGCTGACCTCCTTCTGAAAATGCTAGTTTCCTGACTGTTTCTAGCATTAAAATTTGAGTTACTTACCTGAAACAAGCATGCAGTCAACATGAGATCAACATCCTCATAGTGTGCCCACATTCAGTCATTCATGTGAGTCAAGGGAGGAGCAACAATTGGTTCTTGTGCTAATGAGGATGGGCATAATCATGCAGGTTACTGCCCTGTTAGTGTGCACGACATAAGAGAAAAGGACCAGTGGACATGCATACTTTGGGGGTAAAGGTAAAGGCTGGAGGCCTGGAAAAGGAGAACAAGTAGAGTTGGGACAATCACCTCCGAACAGCATTGTGAACACCCCTCCTTTGTTACCCATCAATGGGGAATGGTTATGTAAGGTTAACAACCATATTTTTGATACATTATGCCATATTTTTGGACTTTTTAATTCAATGTTTTTGGTCTGTAACTCTGCTAAAGTGCCATTTGTTTTGTACACCATTAAAATGTGCAGTAAAGGCATCAAATCAATAGATACTTTATCTCAGTGTTCAATAACAGCAGTCAGCATATGAAGTAAGTTAGCCTGGGTAACAATTTTGCAGCAGCCAGGTCTGTGAGTAATGATGCTGTTAAATATGCTAGACTGGTCGTAAAGTCTCCATGAGAAGCAAGGGCACAAAGAAAAAGAAACCTAGCAGCCAGTTCAAGTCTAGAGTGAGTGGTAGTTTAGTGACAGGCCTGTCAGAGGTGGTGGCTGGGAAGGTTCTCTGGGCACATCATGCACCCGTCAGCCTTAGCCCCAGGTTTTATGGGCCTTAGGTGTTGGACAGGATCCCCTAGGGACCAAACCTGGAACCACTGGGAAGCTGAGGCCTCATGAACAAAGTGTAAGTTGTGACTCTTGACCGTGCCTACAACCAAATTAAAGTGAGCCTAATGCCCCATACACACGGTCGGACTTTGTTCGGACATTCCGACAACAAAATCCTAGGATTTTTTCCGACGGATGTTGGCTCAAACTTGTCTTGCATACACACGGTCACACAAAGTTGTCGGAAAATCTGGTCGTTCTAAACGCGGTGACGTAAAACACGTACGTCGGGACTATAAACGGGGCAGTGGCCAATAGCTTTCATCTCTTTATTTATTCTGAGCATGCGTGCCACTTTGTTCGTTGGATTTGTGTACACACGATCGGAAGTTCCGACAACGGATTTTGTTGTCGGAAAATTTTATAGCCTGCTCTCAAACTTTGTGTGTCGGAAAATCCGATAGAAAATGTGTGATGGAGCCTACACACGGTCGGAATTTCCGACAACAAGGTCCTATCACACATTTTCTGCGGAAAATCCGACCGTGTGTACGAGGCATAAGTGTTTATGGAGGCACTCAACTTGCTTTCTCTGCAAAGCTGACTAGTGGGCCCCAGCTCCAGGAACTGGCTTTACAAATTGGATGCCAGGGAGCCCTTCTTACAATCTATGTGATCTTTGCGAATCTATGATCACCTTATCATTGCAAATCCTATTGTGTGTATATTGAACTTATTGCAACACCCTGTTTTCAGTAGTGCAGTGTACAGTCATTCCAGATTTCGAAAGAGCACCAACCTACTACGAGTGCATATATTTTTATATCATTCGGCAATTTTTTATTAAAAGTTTTTGCGCAATGATGTTGTTATAGGTTTGTGTTTCCTGTGTATCATATGAACATATGACATCAATACCGGTGGGTAGCCGATTGTATGTCCCTCTGAGGGAGTCTTGGTTTGGAGGAGGAAAACAAGATTTCGAGCGTTGGTAGATCCACTTATTATATACATAAGGGATTAACTAAATCTGGTGAGTAGGCACACTTAAAGGGACACTTTGGAGCACAAATTGGTGTTGAAGGTGGTGATGTTTTTTTTACAGAGAGTTGGTGTGATGGACTGATTTCAAGTGTGTCAACTCACATCGGGGAAGATAATTTTTGGGATCATGGGCTATAGAGAAACGGCATTTTATGGACACGTGATATTTGTGCTTGTCACAGTTTGATTATAAATATTGTAATATATTGTACACTCTGTGGGGGTTACCATACTGATTTGCTTTTTCACATTACTACCTGTACTAGTATGTATTTTATTTTTTTAAGATTAGTGCTGTGTATTACACTTTTCACAATTTTAATTTACCTTTGTATTGGCACATTGGGTAAAAAGCAAGGTCCTTTTCACTTAGTAGTTAGTTACATATACTGTATGTACAGTGAAAGATGTGGTGAGCTGCTGCTGCACATATTGGCACTTCTGCATTAAATTGTTGGGCATTTCAGTCACAAGGGTATAGCATTGAAGTAGGCCCATTGGTGCTGGTGTTTTGGATATACTTTCATTAATAGTGATCAATCCTTTCATTGAAGTATAAAAAGATTTCCAATTTCACTTTCCTTGCTGAAGAATTCTAACAGCTGGAGAGAATGCAACAAGAAAGCTTTTGTGTTGCCTCTCAGATTCGACCCTTCTGGAGTTTTGAATTGTAATGCCCCGTACACACGATCTGACTTTATAGCCTCATACACATGATCGGACTTCAAACAAACTTTGGATTTCTGTTCAAAGGGCGTTGGCCGTGAACTTGGTATGCACACACACGGAAGGACTTTTTCAGCCAACTCACCAAATCACGTGGTTTTTCAGCTCTTTACTGCCACCCTTTGGTCAACTTCTGTATTGTTGTCTGATCTTCTGCATTGGTTCTGAGCATGCGTGTTTGTACTTTGGACTAAAATTCAATGGACTTGTGTACACACGATAGGATTTTGCACCATAGGACTTTTGTTGCCGGAAATTTTGTCTGTTTGCACATCGAACATTTGTCCCATGAAAACCGAAAAAGTTTGTCCAATGGAGCGTAGTCACGGTCGGATTTTTCCTTAAAACAGGTAATTTGCATGTTTGTTGTCAAAAAGTCTGATCGTGTGTATGGGCCTTATGACAACAAAACCATACCTCCCAACTTTTAGAGATGGGAATGAGGGACACCTATCAGCAAAAGTATGCAGGCATAGGACACGCCCCCTTAAAGGAGAATTGTACAAAAAAATAAAAGACTGGTTCAAACCACAAGTGCTTTTTTTACTACTACTATTCCTTTATATTGGCTTTTGGAATTTTACAAATGCAGAAATTTAGAAATCAGATGAAAGTTTTAGCGCTGGAAAACACTTTTTGATAGATACAGTGGGGACGGAAAGTATTCAGACCCTCTTAAATTTTTCACTCTTTTTTATATTGCAGCCATTTGCTAAAATCATTTAAGTTCCTTTTTTTCCTCATTAATGTACACACAGCACCCCATATTGACAGAAAAACACAGAATTGTTGACATTTTTGCAGATTTTTATCAAAAAAGAAAAACTGAAATACCACATGGTCCTAAGTATTCAGACCCTTTGCTGTGACACTCATATATTTAACTCAGGTGCTGTCCATTTCTTCTGATCATCCTTGAGATGGTTCTACACCTTCATTTGAGTCCAGCTGTGTTTGATTATACTGATTGGACTTGATTAGGAAAGCCACACACCTGTCTATATATAGACCTTACAGCTCACAGTGCATGTCAGAGCAAATGAGAATCATGAGGTCAAAGGAACTGCCTGAAGAGCTCAGAGACAGAATTGTGGCAAGGCACAGATCTGGCCAAGGTTACAAAAAAATTTCTGCTGCACTCACAGTGGCCTCCGTAATCCTTAAATGGAAGACGTTTGGGATGACCAGAACCCTTCCTAGAGCTGGCCGTCTGGCCAAACTGAGCTAACGGGGGAGAAGAGCCTTGGTGAGAGAGATAAAGAAGAACCCAAAGATCACTGTGGCTGAGCTCTAGAGATGCAGTCGGGAGATGGGAGAAAGTTGTAGAAAGTCAACCATCACTGCAGCCCTCCACCAGTCGGGGCTTTATGGCAGAGTGGCCCGACGGAAGCCTCTCCTCAGTGCAAGTCACATAAAAGCCCGCATGGAGTTTGCTAAAAAAAGACCTGAAGGACTCCAAGATGGTGAGAAATAAGAATCTCTGGTCTGATGAGACCAAGATAAAACTTTTTGGCCTTAATTCTAAGCGGTATGTGTGGAGAAAACCAGGCACTGCTCATCACCTGTCCAATACAGTCCCAACAGTGAAACATGGTGGTGGCAGCATCATGCTGTGGGGGTGTTTTTCAGCTGCAGGGACAGGATGAGTGGTTGCAATCGAGGGAAAGATGAATGCGGCCAAGTACAGGGATATCCTGGACAAAAATCTTCTCCAGAGTGCTCAGGACCTCAGACTGGGCCGAAGGTTTACCTTCCAACAAGACAATGACCCTAAGCACACAGATAAAATAACAAAGGAGTGGCTTCACAACAACTCCGTGACTGTTCTTGAATGGCCCAGCCCTGACTTAAACCCAATTGAGCATCTCTGGAGAGATCTAAAAATGGCTGTCCACTAACGTTTACCATCCAACCTGACAGAACTGGAGAGGATCTGCAAGGAGGAATGGCAGAGGATCCCCAAATCCCCATTAAATTATTTTAGCAAATGGCTGCAATATAACAAAGAGTTGAAAATTTAAGGGGGTCTGAATACTTTCCATCCCCACTGTAAAAAGTGCATTTTATATCCAACTATATAGATCAGACCAAAATAAGAGACAAATGAGGAGGAATGAGGGACAGAGGGACATTGCTCCAAATCAGGGACAGTCCCTCGAAATCAGGGACAGTTGGGAGCTATGACAAAACCGTGGATTTTTGTTCGAAGGATGTTGGCTCCAAATTGTCTTGCATACACACGGTCACACAAATGTTGGCCAACAATTACGAACGTAGTGACGTACAAGACGTACGTGATATCTCCATTACGAGCGCTAGTTTTACAAGACCGAGCGCTCGTACTTGATTCCTAGCATGAGTGGACTTTTGTCCGACGGACTTGTGTACACACGATCAGAAAGTCCGACAACAAACATTTGTTCGCGGAAAAATTGAGAACCTGCTAGCCAACATTTGTTGGCGGAAAGTCCGATAACAAACGTTTGATGGAGCATACACACGGTCGGACTTTCCACCAACATCCAAGTTCACATCCAACATTTGTTGGCGGAAAATCTGACCGTGTGTACGGGGCATAAGTCTTCACAACACTCTTTTCTCTCTAATGTCCATACCTGGTGCAAGCAGGAGCCTATTTCCATACAGCTGTTTCCTCACCTATTACCTCATCCCATCCCCTCCAGGCCAAAATATAAAAGCTTGGTCTAGCCAAGTGTTTGTTTTTATGGAACGCATGATTATACATGGCTATACAGAAACTAAAAAGAATTAACTAATAAAATGAAAGAGAATTTCGGACAGCCACACAGATAAGATGTATTGGTATGCGTACACAGTTGTAATCCTTCTAGCTATACAGCTTATTGTGTATTAATCCTTGGTGTTGTAGAGAATGGCTTGAATGGCATACAAGGCTCTCTCACCTTGATACAAGGGTCAGGCTGATAAGGACATAATCTCACTTTGCTGCAATTGTGATGAGCCAGCAAACCTCTGATTGTGACAGCCAACAAGATAAAGAGCTTGCAGTCTTTTTATTTTGTCAGTCTACATCTGTCACTCCTCAGATCCTGGTGCCATTATATAGGAGCTGATGACCAGATCAACATGCCTGTTTAATGCACTATAAAATCATTACTGGTGCCAGTCTTATCTCATGGATATTGACCAAAGGAATCTAACTCAGTAGATTGAAGCTTTCCCCTCCTAAAGTCAAATAAGTTAAGTGCACTTACATAGCTCCCAACTGTCCCTAATTTGGAGGGACTGTCCCTGATTTGGAGCAATGTCCCTCTGTCCCTCATTCCTCCTCATTTGTCCCTCATTTTGGTCTGATCCATATAGTTGTATATAAAATGCACTTTTTATCTTTCAAAAAGAGTTTCCCAGTGCTAAACCTTTCATCTGGTTTCTAAATTGCTGCATTTGTAAATTCCAAAAGCCAATATAAAGGAATAGTAGTGGTATACAGAGCACTTGTGGGTTTAACCAATCTTGTTTTTTTTTGTACAATTCTCCTTTAAGGGGGCGTGGCAAGGGGTGTGTCCTATGCCTGCATACTTTTGCAGATAGGTGTCCCTCATTCCCATCTCAAAAAAGTTGGGAGGTATGCGCTTACAGTCAGATGGTCACAGATCTACATTCATATATTGCTTACATGAATGGATAAATAAATAAATATATACTGTGAATAATTACTGAATCAAATACCACAAACAAAAAAGTACTTATGAATAAATGAATTAAATTGGTAAATTAAGTGCACAATAAGTGATAAAACTTGAAAATGAATATAGAGTAAATATGTGTAAAAAAAATTGAAGAATCAGATATCATAAATGATAAATAAATAAAAAATAAATAAAAAAAAGTGAATAAAGTCCATTCATAAACAATGCAATGGAGATGCATCAGTCCCATGAAGGAAAAGTCACATATTCACAATTCATTGGAAACAGTCAGTGTAGGTGAAGAAAGAAAAAGTGGTGTGAAGGGGTATCCAAACAGACAGTGAATCCGGAGGACACTATAGATGAACCCTTACCAGGAATGGTGGACCTCCCTGATAGCGAGGTCTTGTATACGTGCAGATACAGCCCTCTGCAGGGACAGCTGGATGGTGGCGTCCGGATCAGCCGATGAATGATGTGTTCCAACAGGGGGCGATTCCAGAGTGTCTACCTGGAGGGGGGCACCCACTGGTCCCGGGGGCCGTAAGTGCAAAAAGAAGCAAGAAAGGGCTCCAATGGTGTAGTAAAATTAAAAATATTTATTGCAGAACAAAGGCAGAAAGGATAACTCTGCCATACAATGATTAAAACAGGTTAAAAAAGCTGGCATATAAAAAAGCGAACACCCGTGCAAACATGGGGTGAACGGCGTGATGGCGTACAGTGCGTGGCTACGGAGTGCGGAGCCCTTTCTGGCTTCTTTTTGCATTTACGGCCCCTGGGACCAGTGGGTGCCCCCCTCCAGGTAGACGCTCTGGAATCGCCCCCCTGTTGGAACACATCATCATCGGCTGATCCTGACGCCACCATCCAGCTGTCCGTGCAGAGGGCTGTATCTGCACGTATACAAGACCTCGCTATCAGGGAGGTCCACCATTCCTGGTAAGGGTCCATCTATAGTGTCCTCCGGATTCACTGTCTGTTTGGATAACCCTTCACACCACTTTTTCTTTCTTCACCTACACTGGCTGTTTCCAATGAATTGTGGATATGTGACTTTTCCTTCATGGGACTGATGCATCTCCATTGAGTTGTTTATGAATGGACTTTATTCACTTTTTTTTATTTATTTTTTATTTATTTATCATTTATGATATCTGATTCTTCAATTTTTTTACACATATTTACTCTATATTCATTTTTAAGTTCTATCACTTATTGTGCACTCAATTTACCAATTTAATTCATTTATTTATAAGTACTTTTTTGTTTGTGGTATTTGATTCATTCATTATTCACAGTATATATTTATTTATTTATTTATTTATCCATTCATGTAAGCAATAAATGAATGTAGATCTGTGACCATCTGACTGTAAGCACACTTAACTTATTTGCTTTGGTTTATTACACAGATATTGGTGTTTTTTTTGTTGCAGCTGCAGTTTAGTATTTCCAATTGCTTTTTAGTGCAGTTTTTTTTCCCCTCCTAAAGTCTACAGACCTGTTACCAATAAGCAGGCAATATACCTCATATGCCGCATACACACGTTCGGACATTCCGACAACAAAATCCATGTTTTTTTTCCGACGGATGTTGGCTCAAACTTGTCTTGAATACACTCGGTCACACAAATCTTGTCGGAAATTCCGAACGTCAAGAACATGGTGACGTACAACACGTACGACGGCACTAGAAAAGGGAAGTTCAATACCAAGTGCGCCACCCTTTGGGCTCCTTCTTCTAATCTCATGTTAGTAGAAGTTTGGTGAGAGACGATTCGCGCTTTTCAGCCTCGTGCTTTTCTGATCGTTACTGCTCTTCAGTTTGTGCTTGTGGGTTCGTATCTGGTTTTCAGTGCTTGCCCCCCCAAAGCGCACGCGAAGTCCGTATAAAATATATGGAGTACTTTGCGGATAGGGGGCCATTGATATGCCAGAAAATGTTTAATAAACATTTTAAAAATATGTTTTTTTATTTAAATTGAAATAATATTTCCTTGGATTTACTGCTTGTGTTTCGTTTAAGCTGTCTCAGAGGTTTTCCAATGGGTTTTTATGTTTTGATATTTTCTTCAATAGTGCAAACGTAATTTATTTGATACATGAGGTGACAATCTCTTCTTCAGCAAAATATTATGTTGTTGGTCTGCTACACACACACACCTTGTTTTTGTTGTTAATGTATGTAATGCATTACAGTTAAAAAAATACATCATTTTCAGCACCATAAATGAATTTTAGCAGAGTCACAGAAATGGCCTGATTGTGACAAATTATAAAGCACTGTGGAAGTTATTTAATAAACGAAAATCCACTTTGCACTACAAGTGCACTGCAAAAGTGCACTTGTAGTGCAAAGTGAATTTGCCTTTAGGAAATAACCCCCATTGTCACTGTAAACAACAACTTACTCCAAAAACTGCTATTGAGCATTGAAAGAAGAAGCCACGTTGATTCTTAACATTTTTACTGTGTGCACATTCACATGTGTGTTAGTAAAGGGTTTTTGAACAAACCAACATATTTTATGAATAACATTTTTGGTATAGACAGTACAAATAGCCTTTTTTGTGTTAAATAGGCATGTTTAAAACCATAAAACAATACCCAACTCAGGAACTTACAAAGTTCAACTTTGAAAAAATGAAGGCAATATCAGACATTAGTATGTCCAAACTGTTTTGATCTTGCCTTCATCAGATAGGGTGATGTCACCCCTGTGAAAGCCAAATTTTGAAGATGCACACAAATTAAGTCTTTTTTCAATATCATTGATGTCTTCCTTGATCTTCTGTAAATCACGATTGCACACCATGATCTCCCCGATGAGGACGTGTGCACTTGCACTTGTGAGATGCAAATCTTCTTCCACAACATCCACATCACCTAAAATAAAAAAACACACCATGTATTATAAATATGCAGGCATCCATCTATTACCTGAAGCTGTGGTCTCAGACACTCACCTGTTGTGGTCACTATTTCTCCCACTTCATAAACCTCGCCTTCCTCCACATCTTCTTGTTGTGGTGTGGGGATTTGCTTTTCTTTCGGAGGTGGGGGGTCCCTGGTGTCCTCAGATGTCCCGAGTCTTTTCGCCCCTATGTGAATAAAAAAAAAGGTATACTGTATTTATCGGCGTATAACACGCACTGGTGTTTAACACGCACCTTAATTTTAAGAGGGAGGTTTCAGGAAAAAAACTATTTTTAAATAAAAGAATTTTGAAGCAAAATAAGGGTAGCTCAGAACTTTTTTTTATTAATATGTATACAACTACTATTATATAAAGGGTGAGTTGCCGGTTCACTCTTGTGCAATGCAGGAACCCTGTAAATCCATTGCGGGTTCCTGCATCGCACCCGACTCGCACAGCAGTTCACACTGCCATATGCGATCTGCGGGGAGTGTCAATACATTGTTAATGACACCCCCATTTCAGCTCACATATCGCAATGCGAACTGACAGTTCAGATATGAATAAGATCGCATTGGGTGTGATCCAATTCTGGTGCGGACCACAAAAAGGGTCCTGTGCGAGTTTGGCCCGAATGCGATGCAATATCAGCGATACAATCTGTTTGGCTGAAATTGCATTGCACTGACATCGCATGTGATTTACTCTGCAGTGCGGTGCAAATCACATGCAATTTCACAGAGCGCACAAGTGTGAACCAGCACTGAGATAGAATGTCAAAAATCTTTCTTATTTCATTAATGACAGATTCTCCTATCCATTATTGGGAACTAACAATTCCCTTTTACATTATTTAAGTGGAGTTTTTTATTGCCTGGAAGGGCTGGGACAAGGGGTGTCAGACAGTGTGTTTGCCTTTTTCCTCCCCCATCAGACAGTGTGTATCTTTACTCAATCCCCCCCCCCCCCCCCCCCCAAGACTCTTTTCCAGACTCTGCCATAATGTTTAACAAAGCCAAGATGGATGGGACACAAAATAAGTTTTTCTACAAAAATGAAATCTAAAGGGCTGATAATAACTTGATGTGCAGTCCATGATGTGAGAGTAATAATAAATAAAATTTAAATATAACAGACCAATCACATCAAGTCCACACACCCTCTTAGGATAGATGCCACCTGCAGCCAGTTGTTTTATAGTTTTTGATGTGGCTGAGAGCTTTCTGGTCCATCATACAGATTGTTGGTCCTTTTGTTTTTATTTATTTTTATTTTTGAAATCCAAAGCAGAATGTGTGGATTGTGAAATGATGTGCCTCTTTTTCTTGTAAGTTCAGTGGTATAAGCAGAAGAATATTTTGGATTTATGAACATCTCTCCATGACCGCAGGGTATTGTTATCGTTTATTATAATATTGCCAGGAAAAAGTTGCCTTTTTGAAACATGAAACTGGAGTTCCTATGCCGCGTACACACGAGCGGACTTTACGGCATACTTGGTCTGGCGTGCCGGATTTTGTCGGACAATTCGATCGTGTGTGGGCTCCAGCGGACTTTGTTTTCTCAAAAGTTTGACGGACTTAGATTTGAAACATGTTTCAAATCTGTCCGATGGACTCGAGTCCGGTCGAAAAGTCCGCTCGTCTTAATGCTAGTCCGCCGGACAAAAAACAACGCTAGGGCAGCTATTGGCTACTGGCTATGAACTTCCTTGTTTTAGTCTGGTCGTACGTCATCACGCACGAATCCGTCGGACTTTGGTTGATTGTGTGTAGGCAAGTCATAGTTACATAGTTAGTCAGGTTGAAAAAAGACACAAGTCCATCCAGTTCAACCATAAAAAAAAAAAAAAAAAAATATTGTGCAATCCAATATACCCAATACTATACCCACAGTTGATCCAGAGGAAGGCAAAAAACCCCAGCAGAGCATGCTCCAATTTGCTACAGCAGGGTAAAAAATTCCTTCCTGATCCCCCGTTCATTCGGAAAGTCCGTCGGAAAGTCCGTCGAAAAGTACGCCGGACAAAGTCTGCCGTAAAGTCAGCTCGTGTGTACGCGGCATTACACAAACAGCATGATAGAAAACAAGCCATTGTAATATATTTATGCAAGCTGGACCCAGTAATGAAGGGTTCATCCCGATATATCAGAACTGTAGTTTTTATGCAAAGTTGCTATTAGACAAAGTTAGATATTATTTTGGTCAAACATTTAATTTTTAATGGTCCCACATTCTGCGCAGTAAATATACAGCTAACTAAATGTTTGTCTAATGAAAGGTTCAAAATATAAATTTGTTTTGTTTGTTTGTTTTATACTGAGGATGCAGTTTATCACCCAGAAGGATACTCTGTATTTAGAGTCATTGGATCCTTTTTTCCCCAGTTCAAGAAGCAGAGCTCCATGTTTTAGCAAAGCCTGTGAGCTATAAAAAGAGTGTATATTTTTATAGATAGTCGAGATATCGAGAGCTTTTGGTTCCATTTGAAGGGCCAGAAGTTTGTTTTTACTTCGGCAGGTAAACCAATCAAGCGTGCTAAGTTAATTTGATTGGCTGGTTTCAGCCTCCCAGGTTCTTGCTGAGGTAGCCATACTAACTTTAAAACTCCCACATGGAAGCAGACCAGGCGACTCTAAGGATGCTGCATTACAGCCCCGGACACTTGCTCGGTCTGTGCAACTCATAGATTACACCCTAGTTCTGGCCCAGTATAGCTGGGATTAATAATTCAACTTTAAGGACCCCAGAACGAGAAGAACAAGTGGTCCACAGGGGGCAACTTCTTATGAAATAGGACTTTGGAAAAGGTGATCATTTATGTCTGCCAGCCACTCTTTTCCCTCCAGCTTGACACATGGACTGTGTCATCAGTCACAAGCAGT
Source organism: Lithobates septentrionalis (assembly GCA_037952835.1). NCBI lineage: Eukaryota > Metazoa > Chordata > Amphibia > Anura > Ranidae > Lithobates > Lithobates septentrionalis. Next base: position 873,870 of record JBBDGP010002424.1, read on the forward strand.
TATGGCTTCCTTAGTAAATGAGCATGGGATAGAACCAGGGTTCTCCACAGTTGTTTTTATAACATACCACTTCTTGTTTTACCTGTTACTAAAAGGTGTTACCAAAAGCTGAACATCCCTTCCAGAGATTACAAAAAGATTTTGTTATGACCCATAATAAATGGCTATTTATTTATTTTAAATACTTGCCTATTTGTTTTACTATAAAAATGGACAGTTTGTTTGTGAGTAGTCAGGTACATTTCAAAAATACAATGTCAAATTAACAAGGGACACCAACACCAACCTCCTTGAGGTTAAAAAATACAAGATAATAATGATGTTGTGGTAACTTGACACACAAAAGGAAATAAAAAAAATTATGGAGATCACTAGAAAGAAAGAAAGAAAACAGGAGATCTTGATAAAAAAAAAAATAATAATAATAAAAAAAAAAATCACTAAAAAAAAAATACAAAACATTATTATGGAGATCTGACGAAAAAAATAAATAATATTATTCAGGAGATCACGAGAAATAATAAAGAAATCATTATTTCAGAACTCTGTGAATATCAGCAGCAAAACAACTTCATTATTCTAGCATTATAAAGATGAAGAGAATGTGATGCATTAAAAGATTAAAAAAATTCCAGCTTGACGAATGTTCTATTTCCATTACGAACGCTAGTTTTACCAGACCGAGCGCTTCCGTCTCGTTCTGAGCATGCGTGGAACTTTGTGCGTCAGAATTGTGTATACACGATCGGAATTTATGAGAACGGATTTTGTTGTCGGAAAATTTGCGATCCAGATCTCAAATTTTGTGTGACGGAAATTCCGATGGAAAATGTCCGATGGAGCATACACACGGTCGGAATTTCCGACAACAAGCTCCCATCGAACATTTTCCGTCGGAAAATCCGGCCATGTGTACGCGGCAATAGAAGGATTAAACATGCAGGAACAAATCCAACCATGGGTAGAGGAATTTTCGGCAAATTCAGGCATAATCTAATAACAAGGTTCTCTCTGGTATGTTCTACTGGATGTGTGAAAATGTTTGCACTGGTGCTCACTGCCTTATGGAGTAGTACACCACATGGGCTTTTTCCAGGGGTGTACTGAGAACTCATGGGGCCCCCCCGGGCAATAGGAGATTATGGGGCCCCCGGGCAATAGAAGATTATGGGGCCCCCGGGCAATAGGAGATTATGGGGCCCCCAAGCAATAGGAGATTATGGGACCCCCAGGCAATAGATCATGGGACCACACAGTATACACACACATACAGTATACACACGAAGACACACAATATACTCACACAGTATACACACACAGAATACACATACACACACACACTGAAAAGGTACTGGAGAGGTGGGGCAGCTATAATCTTGGGATTTAAAAAAAAACACAGATTTTTACATACTGTCCCTGGTTTTATTGAGGCTGGCAACCCTGATGGGGCCCCTTAGTGGCATGGGACCCTCGGGCAGTGCCCGAGTGCCCGAATGGTCAGTCCGCCGCTGGCTTTTTCCTCTCTTTGGTCTGTGGGCTGTGTGTGGGGAGGTGCAGCATGGTGCAATGGCAGTAAACACTCAGGCTGGGTTCACACTAGTGCAAATTGGATGTGGGTTTCTCCTCATCTAATTCGCATGACAGGAGATTGTGACCGTCTCTCAATGGAGCTCTGGAGCGACTGCAGAGTGAATTGCACAGGAGTCCTATGCGTCTTTGGCTCAGTTTCAGGGCTGAATTCAGGTAAAAATTCAGGCCTGATTTGTCCCTGAAATGGAGAACAGGGGCGCATCAGACGCCTGCTGTCAGCCGCATCCATCTGCAGTGTGATCCCAGCCTTAGAGTCTAGTTTGCAGAAAACGAAACTGTATTCAAATTGAAGTTCAGCGATGCGCAACAAGCCCGGTGGGAAGAAAACCCCCACAACATCTGCATTCACAGGATGTACAGTAATGAGTAGTAACAGTAGGTCTCAGGTGTGCAGACAGCGTCTGTCTCGAGGGGCAGAATGGGGCCTGGCTGATCTGGAACCAAGTGGGGAGGCTTCCAGGATGGATTGCGTGTCCCTACACTTTCCCTGCTCATCTGGAACCTCCCCCTGATGCTAAGCACTGTCCCTGACAGACTTGTGACCTGACCCTGCGCAATTCACACACGAAATGCACGCCAAACCCGGGAGCCAGGGTCCTAAATAGACTTTGCCTGACCCAACATGGCCGCCAAAGTCACATGGGGCACCAGCATCCAATCAGATGCTGCCTTTCTGTGACTGAGGAAACCATAGAGGTTCCACTAGACTTCCTCCTTCACCTGAATCGCCGCTATGGATGATGAGCATCACCTACAGTGGATAAAATAAACTGCACCTTACTACAAGCTTATGTTTGGGTTGAGAAAAGATAAACATGGGGATCGTAAGGGAACGAGGCTCCTCTTGACTTCCTCTTCCACCGCACTGCCGCTGCAAATGAGCGCCAACTGGAGTGGAGAAAATAGACTGCACCTGCCTACATTGCATTCCAAGAAGTGATTATCAATGTCTGCTTTTGTCAATTTGCACCATGCATATATCATGATGTGGTGATGTCATGGATGTAGCTATATGAAGAGGAGGCATGGCATGCTAGGCTTGGCACTATTTGTGAGTCAGGTACGGAGCAATGAGGACTGTATGGGGACTTCAGATTCTTAGATGCTTGTGCAGGTTACCTTGGCAAAACATTGGGCATCATTTTCAAGCCATTTCCTCTTGTGCAAAGCTTGAGGGGCCATGGCTCGGGATCTGGTGGCAGCATATAAGGGGAAGTAGGACCCCACTCAGGAAAGAAAGACAGTGCTAAAGTGGAACTTCGCTCTCCCAATCAACATTGATTAATTTTCATCCTCATGCTGCTAGCATTAGTACTTGTTTAAAAAAATTTTTTAATAATATTTCTTAAATTACTTCCTGGTTTCTTGCCTAAGCAAATGATGTCATACATCCCAGGATTCTTCAGGAGGGGAGGAGAGAAAGGGGGGTTTTCTCAGCTAAGCACACTCTTCTGCATGCGTGCTTGAGCTAAGGGCAGATGGATTCCAAGAAGTAAATGCTACCTGAATCATCTGCCCTTACTCAAGATGGCCACGGCTAGAAATGCTAGGGGGTGCTTTTTCAAAGCGATTTCTCAACATGGGATGGATGGGGGAGTTTGCTTTGAATAATAAAAATGAATTAAATAGTGTCTTTGGTTTGTGGTGTTCAAATGCGCTGAAGATCCGCTTTAAGAGGAATCTATACAATTCTGTGTTTGTAAAGTTCTCATCTTTCTGCAACTGTTACCAAGCATGTGCTCAGTCAAGAGAATTGATGTTAAAGACAGATATTGTTCTGGCTTGTGCATTAAACCTCAAGGCGTGCCTCTTACCCTGTTATCAATGTTCTTGTAATTGCTTAAAATACCCCTTACTGGTGACAGCTTCAAACTGATCTGCTAATGTGGAGGGGGATCTGGCACAAAGGTCACTCACAGCTCAACCAGCCGCATCACTGTAGCTTTATAGTGTGACCCGGAGGAAAATCTAGACGGAGGGTCGGCATGACTATGGGAGGAACAGGTTGGCAAGGGTTAAGTTTTTGCTGAGTTAGTTGGGGAGAAAGGGTAGCTTACCTTATTGGAGGAGCAGGTCAGGTGCTTGGGTGGAGCAGGAAAGGGTTGGGATGTTGCACAGGCTGTTGGGAAATCATTCCAGAATATTCCTTGTTGGGAGAAGTTCTGTCGGCCCCTGCGGAGAGAAATACAGGCAGGATGAGCGATTTGGAGGCCTTGTGGAACCAGGTCAGGGCTGCAGCCTCTACACGGGGTCCTCAGTTTCTCCAGCAACAGTTATTAGGCATGTTAGGGGGGTTGGGGGTTGATCCATCTCCTCCTGGATCTCCCCCTTCATCTAAGCGCGCTAGGAGGGTTCGCCCTCCTGAGCGCTTGAGCCCTTCACATACCCCCCGGGTCCGGCGGCCGCATGGGAGCTCCACACAGAACCCTTCAGTGTTCCCTGCCAGGCCATCAGCTTCTGGCCACAGCGGAGGACCTGGGAGGAATCCCCAGCATCGGCGGGACCTGCGGGAGGGGGGGCCGCTGCGCTCTCTTCCCCCCTCCTTCCCCTCTACAGTGTCACAGGATGATACGGCCGGCTCTCCTGCTGATGTGCCTAGCAGGAGGCTGGCTCGGCGTGGGACACAGTCGGATGCAGGGAGGGGCGGGAGCCCTGTCCCTTCTGGATCGGTGGGCAGAGCGGACCGTGTGAGCCAGGAGGTCCGGTACCTTCGCTCGTCGGCGGCGTCATCTGGAGGATCAGCTCCCTCTCCTGTGGCTGGAGCGTCGGCTCGGCGTAGGAAGGCTGGAGAAACAGGCAGCAGAAGGCAGTTGGCGCCCTCTGCTGCTTCTACGCAGACATTGCAGCCATCTTCAAGCAGAGAAAGAGTGACAGCTGCACGGGGGAGTGGCCAAGCTCAATTAAAGGGCCGGCGACCCCCTTCCACGGTTGGGGGTGCACGCGAACCCCGCAGCTGTCAGATGGAGGCGGAGGAAGATGAGGGTACGCCGGGGCGTGCTGAGCCGGAGGAATCGAGGGGAAAGACGCCTGCGGCACAGTCCGTGCGTGAGTCATCAGCAGAATCCGGCGAGGTGTCCAGCGATGACGGCGATGGGCGATCACCGACCATGCGCCCTACCGTGCAGAGTCAGCTGGGATCCGGAAGTGCGGCTGCTCGGGATTCGGTGCGCAGGCAGCCTGGTGAGTCCAATTTTATTTCTGCTACTTTTGTAGGGCAAGGTGTTGGGTTCACGGAGGGTGGACAGGGGGGGTCACGGGGCAGGGAGCAAGCGGGTCAGATGGGGAGGGAACCTGGTGTGGCAGGTTTGGCGGAATTTTTTGCGGGTTTTCGGGAATTGTTGGACCGTTGCGCTCCGCCTGGGCCCTCCGGACCAGTAGCAGGGCCGACGGGGGCGTGGGTCCCTGCCGTGACCACGTCGGATGGTTTGGGCTGTGATGCCCCCGTTGCGCGTAGTTCTACGCTGCCACCGGCGGTGAGCACGGCGTCGCAGCGGGAAGGACAAACGGATACGGAAATCCCATTATCCTCGGCGGTAGTTGAGTCTGCTTCTCAGACGGCGAGGGTCAGTGGCACGGAGTCGCGTAAGGCTAAGGAGTCGGGGGACGATGGGGTTCGTTTGGGTGATAGAGCGCATGGTGAGGTTTATGTATGCTTCGAGGGTCCGTTAGGGGTACATCTCAAGCCCGAAGTTAGGGAGAGGATCTGGCGGGGGGAATACGTGGAGATATTCTCCCTTTTGCTGCTAGAGAAGTTTAACATAGATAAAGGAAAAGCAGATGAGAGTAAAAAGGAAGAGGAGGAGAGGCGGCGTTGGCGGCTTATCCCTAGGACATTTTCTAACTGGCTGCAAGCCTTTGCGATATTGGCCAGCGTCATAGGTGAAAAGGAGCCGGAGAATTGTTCTCCGCTTTTTTGCTATTTAGACGCTATTGGGGAGGCTTATAGGGTATATGGAGGACTGGCATGGCTTCGCTATGACGAACAGTTTCGTCAGCGAAAAGCTGTCAGGCCTCAGCTAAGATGGGACCATAAGGATATTGGGCTTTGGATGAAGCTCATGGTGCAGGCTCGGGCTTCGGGCCAGCCCTTTCCAGGGGGGGCCGGCGGTTCAGGCACTGGGCAGCCGGCCTCACAACGAAAAAACTACTGTTGGCAGTTCAACGAGGGAGCGTGCCGCTTTGGCGCGACCTGTCGGTTCCTTCACGAGTGCTCCGGATGCGGAGGCTCTCACGGTTTTGCCAAATGCTTTAAGAAGGGGAAGCTGCAAACTAGTGAGTCCGTTTCAAAAAGGGAGGACGCCGGTAAATCTGTCCGAGATGCTGCCGTACCTAAGTAGGTATCCCAGAAAGGAGGCGGCGGTTTTTCTTGCCGAGGGCTTTGCATATGGTTTTTCGCATACCCTGTTCGCTACCCATGTCTGGGGATTCTGTGCCCAGGAATCTGAAATCTACTTCTCAGTTTCCTCAGGTGGTGACGGATAAGTTAGCTAAGGAGGTGGAGATGGGTAGAATGGCTGGCCCGTTCGATCACCCACCCATACCTGGGTTGCATGTGTCTCCTTTGGGGGTGGTACCTAAGAGGGAACCACATAAATTTCGGCTGATTCATCACTTGTCGTATCCTAAGGGATCTTCGGTAAATGATGCGATTGAGCCTGATTTGACGTCGGTGTCCTATACGTCGTTTGATACGGCCGTCAGTTGGGTTCAGAGATATGGACAGGGGGCATTATTGGCTAAGACGGACATTGAGTCCGCTTTTCGTTTATTGCCGGTTCACCCGGAGAGCCAGCCGTTGCTGGGTTGTTTTTGGGGTGGACAGTTTTTCGTTGATCGTTGTCTTCCCATGGGTTGTTCTATTTCTTGTTCTTACTTTGAGACATTTAGTACCTTTGTCGAATGGGTGGTTCGGGAAGAGTCACAAGTGCGCTCGGTTCTGCACTACCTTGATGATTTTCTTTGTATTGGCCCCCCGAAATCCACGGTTTGTTCGGTCTTGTTACGAACATTGGAAAGCGTGGCGCGGCGTTTCGGGAATTCCTCTCGCGCCGGAAAAGACAGAAGGGCCTTCGACAGAGATGCAATTCTTGGGTATCATTATTGATACACAGGCAATGGAGTGTCGCTTGCCGACGGCTAAATTGGAGGACTTGCGATTGTTGGTGAGTTCGGCCTTACAGGCGAAAAAAAAAAAAAAAAAAAAGTTAGGCTGAAGCAATTGCAGTCTTTGCTGGGGAAGCTTAATTTCGCCTGCCGCATCATGCCGATGGGGCGCATTTTTTGCCGTCGCCTGAGTGCCGCTACTTCTGGGGTACGAATGCCACATCATTTTATTCGGCTTTCGGCCGAACACAAGGCAGATCTGCGGGTATGGGAGGAGTTTCTGACACCTATAACGGGAGGTCCTTGTGGATGGCCCCGGTGGTGTCGGCCTTTGATTTCGATTAGTACACGGATGCAGCGGGCAGTTTGGGTTTTGAGGCGTACTGTCAAGGGGCATGGTGTGCGGAGGCGTGGCCGGAGGAATGGCGTGTCGCGGGCTTCTTGAGTAATCTGGTGCTATTGGAGCTTTTCCCGATTGTGGTGGCATTGGACATCTGGGGGTCTCGCTTTCAAAATCGGCGAGTTTGTTTTCACTGTGATAACATGGGGGTGGTGGCAGTTGTGTCTAGTCGGTCTGCTTCGTCTCCACCCGTGGTGCGTTTATTACGTTTTTTGGTCCTTCGTTGTTTGAGTTTGAATTGTTTTGTGAAAGCTGTACATGTACCGGGTGCGGAGAATTCCATTGCTGATGCCTTGTCTCGTTTTCAGTGGGACAGGTTCCGGAAGCTGGCGCCCGGCGGCGGAGCAGAGGTCGGTTCCTTGTCCCAGGCATCTGTGGAGACTGGCATTGGAATAGCTGGTGGCTTGATACAGCGTTCGGTGAGTGCGGGAACATGGGCGGCTTACTCTTCGGTTTGGCGGGAATGGGACGAACTGGTAAGTTCCATGGGGGGTTGTGTTTCGGATCAGGACAGGCTCTCACTGTTATTGTACGTGATTGGGATGCAGTTTTTCCAAGGGAGAGTCGGTGTCGAAAATGAACCGGAGATTGGCTGCGTTGGCTTTTCTTCATAAGCTACAAGGCCTGCGGGATATTACCAAGAAGTTTATGGTGGGTCAGGCCATGAAGGGTTTCCGGCGCGGACGCGTGGTAAGAGATACCAGGCGCCCAGTGTCCTTTGGGCTGCTACAGGATATGGTAGGAATCTTGCCCAGGGTTTGTTCCTCGCCTTATGAGGTTCAACTGTTTACGGCAGCTTTTTCTTTGGCTTTCTTTGGAGCCTTGAGGATTTGGGAGCTGGTGAGCAAAAATAAACGCGGTGTGGGGGGTTTGTTGTTTTCGGAGGTACAGATCAATACGGATAGCGTTCATCTCCTTATCAGTAGATCTAAAACTGATCAATTGGGCAAAGGGGTTTATGTGACGTTATTTAAGGTGCATCCGGAGGCAGTGTGTCCGGTACTTTCTGTTCAGCGCTTTGCTCAGGTTCGGAAGGGCGTGCAAGGGCCCTTTTTACAGCACAAGGATGGTTCATCCTTGTCGCGTTTCCAGTTTGTGGACAATCTGAAGGCAGTGGCCTTGTATGTAAGACATTGGGCTAGCAAGTGAAATAGTTGCAAGTTCGAATCCCCAAGTGACTCATTTATTAAAAATTACAAAGGTTTATCCTTTCTTAAGGGAGTTAGAGGCATGATGTGGGGACGGGTTCTTCCGGAATTCCACTATTATTCTAGAGTGGACAGGCCCCCTGACGTTTTGGTGCTCTCCGTGGGAGAGAATGATATGGGGGTCCGGGCAGCTAGGGACATTGTTCGGGATGTAAAGTTTGACATTCTGCGACTGATGCGGGACTTCCCTGGGGTCATCATAGTGTGGTCAGGCATAGTGGCACGACACACTTGGCGACATGCGCGTTCCGTTGAATGCTTGAATAAAGCACGGATAAAGGCCAACAGGGAGATTGGGCGTTTTGTGTCTCGCCTTGGGGTGTGGTGGTTCGCCATCGGGATCTGGAAGACATATCTATTAGGTATTGGAGGGATGACGGTGTACATCTGAATGCGGTTGGAACCGATTTTTGGTTTTTAGGATTGCAGGAAGGGGTGCAGAGGGCTCTGCAGGTGTGGAGGGACTCGCTGTAGTGAGGTGTCACTCAAGCTCGCATGGCGGGTCAGGGGGTCTTTGGGGGGTCAAGAATTGAAACAGTTTATTAAATTTTGGGGGACCCATACAGGGTATGGGATCCCACCTTGGTTTGTTGTTGGTGGTTCTCCCAGGACTTAGGTCCCAAGGGAAAGAGAAATTTGGAAAGTCGCAATGTCCTCGAGCCGGCTGGGGCACAGCTGAGGTCACAGTGGTTATTGAGCAAAATGGGACCCCAAAGACCCCCTCCTGGTGTTAAGAATTGTTATGTTTATGGTTATATTTATTTTGGTTAATAAAAGGCTGTTGTGGCCATTAAAACCCATGTCACGCAGCGTTGTGTGGTTATTATAGGTGTAAGATAAGTGTAAGACCGCAGTTGACGAATCCTATAGTCAAGTGTGACCCGGAGGAAAATCTAGACGGAGGGTCGGCATGACTATGGGAGGAACAGGTCGGCAAGGGTTAAGTTTTTGCTGAGTTAGTTGGGGAGAAAGGGTAGCTTACCTTATTGGAGGAGCAGGTCAGGTGCTTGGGTGGAGCAGGAAAGGGTTGGGATGTTGCACAGGCTGTTGGGAAATCATTCCAGAATATTCCTTGTTGGGAGAAGTTCCCTCCCTCCCACCCTACATTTGATTATGGGTTTTTTCCTGTTAAAAAAAAAAAAAAATAAAAAAAAAAAATAAAAAATAAAATAATAATAATTAAATAAATAAATAAAGAGAGAGAAAAGGGAATATAAATAAATAAATAAATAAATAAATAATAAAATTAATAAATATATATATTTATAGTTTTCTTGCAAAAAATTTGTCACAGCAGCTGGCGGGTCAGGGGGTCTTTGGGGGGTCAAGAATTGAAACAGTTTATTAAATTTTGGGGGACCCATACAGGGTATGGGATCCCACCTTGGTTTGTTGTTGGTGGTTCTCCCAGGACTTAGGTCCCAAGGGAAAGAGAAATTTGGAAAGTCGCAATGTCCTCGAGCCGGCTGGGGCACAGCTGAGGTCACAGTGGTTATTGAGCAAAATGGGACCCCAAAGACCCCCTCCTGGTGTTAAGAATTGTCATGTTTATGGTTATATTTATTTTGGTTAATAAAAGGCTGTTGTGGCCATTAAAACCCATGTCACGCAGCGTTGTGTGGTTATTATAGGTGTAAGATAAGTGTAAGACCGCAGTTGACGAATCCTATAGTCAAGCTTATAGATTTACAAAAAATCAGGGTCTGCCCTAAGGGAACAAAACTTTGGCTCTGCTCCCAGGTTAATACGTGCGATTGAACCAGCCGCTGAAGCTCAAGGCCCAACAAGATATGCCTCTCTTCTGAATAGTATGCACAATGTAGACAGGATAGACTGCTCCATCGCTAATTACTGTACCTTTGCTTTCACAAGAATTTTATTAGTTTAGTTGTCAAATGGTACATAATCAAATAATAGACTGGTAACAGAGATTATTAGTTCTTATTAAGTTCACCTCTACCAGAAAATAGCCTGTGCAGTCAAGGGGGTCCAGTAGATATTAACCACTTGCCGACCACGCTATAGCCGATTGACGGCTACATAGTTACATATTTACAAAGTAGGTGAGGTTGAAAAAAGACACAAGTCACTTGCCACATCACTTGCCACCATTTGCAGATTGTCACTTGCTACGTCACCTGCCACCATTTGCAGATTGTCACTTGCCACGTCACCTGGGAGTGAGGTGGCAAGTGACAATCTGCAAATGGTGGCAGGTGACGTGGCAAGTGACAATCTGCAAATGGTGGCAAGTGATGTGGCAAGTGACAATCTGCTAATGGTGGCAAGTGACATGGCAAGTGACAATTGGATAGTGATGTGGCAAGTGACGTGGCAAGTGACAATCTGCAAATGGTGGCAGGTGAAGTGGCAAGTGACAATCTGCAAATGGTGGCAAGCATAGGCGTGCGCACAGGGTGTGCCGGGTGTGCCCAGGCACACCCTAATCCCCCCATGCGCATTAGTGTTATCGTTCTGTGTAGCAACAGGAACATGGGAAAGATTTCCCTCTTACCGGCTCTGCCATAAGAGAAGTGTTTATCCTTTTCTCTTTCACCGTGCCAGCAGGGAGATCAATGTGCCGGAGTCATATATATGTAGATACATACACATGCATGTGTGTTTGAGCCTAAGGGTGCACACCCTAATGCATAGCTACCATACATACATACCTATGGTGGCAAGTGATGTGGCAAGTAACAATCTGCAAATGAAGGCAAGTAACGATCTGCAAATGGTGGCAAGTGACACACCCAGGGCTCCCACTGATTCTGCATTATGGTGAGTTGAACCACTTCATTATATATTACAATGTAACAATAGAAACAATGCGCTTCGATCACCCTGACACCATATCAACCATGGTGCCATGATGATTGAAACGCCAACACCAGCCTTCCTTTGCCTGCAAAAAATTGCTTACCACTGGCGTGCCCCCCACCCCCCCAGGTTGGTGACCAATGCTATGGGCTCTAGCCCCAGATCTTTTGCAGACCTAGCAACGCCCCTGATCAAAAGAGGTCCTTCTAAACCCTACAACAGGGTCATTGCTGAGGTCACCAACATCTAATGCCTGCACATACCCCAGAGAGCCTTGCCTCCACTACTGTTCCTGCTCAGGACTGGGTAGTAGACTCCTTAGGTTTATCAAGTGATGTGGGGATTACAGGTACCCCAGAAATCCCCCTCCAACCAGGAGCACAGTATAAATGAATAACATATTGCAATTTTTTTTTTTAACAAGGTAGTACACTACAATGGCTTGTTTTGTTTGTGAAGTTCATTTTTCAGGCCTGTAGAGGTAAAGCATCCTGAAAAACTATAAAGCAAGAAACAAAGGACTCACTTTTCAAGTATCCAAGATACTCAAGAAGCCAGGGACCAGCTCATCAAGCTTCACCTATGGGTGGACTGACTCTTTATGATCTTTATGATAAAGTTGTTTTTTTTTTTTTTACATGAAGACTACATTCTTGCTCTACACAACAACATGTTTACCCATTTAATAATGGCCAGGCTGCATTGCAATTATACATGCACTTTAGCCTTGTGAGTTGTAGATTATCCTGTCAGTGGGAACCTGAAAAACCAGTCTGACGCATTAGGTAAAACCTTGTTTTTCACAGAGCGTGGCTGACATTTGGACTGGTCTGATGACACAAGCAATGCATGTTTGCAGGGCATGTCCTATGTCCATCTAGCCCTGGGGCATACCTCTATAGCCTGTATTCTAGATAGCTTAGACAAAAGGAGCTGACTCAACTAATCAATGGGTCAAGGGCACCTGTATCAATCTGAGCAATGTCGCGTTTGATTGGCTGTAGGTGGGCTGAATATTGGACTAGTTTGGTTGTTTTCTGTGAGTAATGCCCCGTACACACGGTCGGATTTTCCGACGGAAAATGTGTGATAGGACCTTGTTGTCGGAAATTCCGACTGTGTGTGGGCTCCATCACACATTTTCCATCGGATTTTTCGACACACAAAGTTTGAGAGCAGGATATAAAATTTCCCGAAAACAAAATCCGTTGTCGGAAATTCCAATCGTGTGTACACAAATCCGACGGACAAAGTGCCACGCATGCTCAGAATAAATAAAGAGATGAAAGCTATTGGCCACTGCCCCATTTATAGTCTCGACATACATGTTTTACGTCACCACGTTCAGAATGATCGGATTTTCGACAACTTTGTGTGACCGTGTGTATGCAAGACAAGTTTGAGCCAACATCCGTCGGAAAAAATCCTAGGATTTTGTTGTCGGAATGTCCGAACAAAGTCCGAGTGTGTGTACAGGGCATAAGAGAAATACCAATCTTAAGATGACCATATGTTATAGGGCGAAAATTTCAGTTTGCATTTTTTAGTCTATTGGCTGGATCAAAGATATCTCCCACAAGTCCTTCTTGAGGAGACAGATACACATTTATATGAATACCATAAAATGGGAAAGAGGTATATCTTTTAGTATAAATTATGTAGGAAAAGGAATCTCTTTTGATTGTGACAGTGCTCAGACCTGAGCAGCCAGTCACCAGGTTTGGAAACTATCACATGTGGGGGTGCCATGATGTCATCCCCCGTCTTAGGTCCAACACTGGAGCTTAGACAGGAGCTCCAAACCCGGAGTTTAGAAGGCAGGTATGCCGCAGCAAGAAGGTGGTGAGAGAGTGTGACTGGGTGACTATACAATGTGAATGTGACAGTCTCTATTTCCCCCCGAATAGGAAAAGGGACAGCTGCTCTTTAAATTCACAAGCCCTTTTTATCACCACTTATACTTTCTAATGTCAGTTTCAAATATCAAATGGAATAATTTAGAGATTAGATGGAAAATTTAGTGTAGTATAACATGTTTAGTACGGTAGTATGATAATAGGGGTCTATGCGTCAGACCAATAAAAGGGACAACTGACGAGGTAAAATAAGAGAGACAAATCTCTCCAAATGAGGACCATTTGGGAAAAATGTAAATATATTTTTACCTTATATGAAATTCAAAACAATTCACCAACTTTTTCACATAGTGATCTGTAACAGTAATGCCCCGTACACACGGTCGGATTTTCCGATGGAAAATGTCCGATCGGAGCGTGTTGTCGGAAATTCCGACCGTGTGTGGGCTCCATCGGACATTTTCCATCGGATTTTCCGACACACAAAGTTTGAGAGCAGGATATAAAATTTTCCGACAACAAAATCTGTTGTCGGAAATTCCGATCGTGTGTACACAAATCCGACGGACAAAGTGCCACGCATGCTCAGAATAAATAAAGAGATGAAAGCTATTGGCCACTGCCCCGTTTATAGTCCCGACGTACGTGTTTTACGTCACCGCGTTCAGAATGATCGGATTTTCCGACAACTTTGTGTGACCGTGTGTATGCAAGACAAGTTTGAGCCAACATGCGTCGGAAAAAAATCCTAGGATTTTGTTGTCGTATTGTTCGAACAAAGTCCGACCGTGTGTATGGGGCATTAGACCTGCAGTCACGTTTGCAGCATATTACTGCAAATACATTTCTGAAACAAGCATTGCATTACTCACACCTATTTGAGTTATTGCAAATTGTAACATATGCATTGACTTTTCTACATTTTACTTTACATTTTTCATATATATGTAGCAAGGTCTCTGGCCTTGTCCAGTCTAATGAGAACTTTCCAGGCCATAGATAGCTGACATCCTTCTGTATGTGGTGGGTTGCGAGGCATAGTGGGTGTAAGGTGAACAAAGTTATTGAGCGCCAGACACTTCTTGGATGTAAAAGAGGTTTTATTTCTCTTTACAGTTCTTTTTGTATTTTTGGGGGAAAGAGGGTTAGGGCCAGGACACCCTTAAGTAGCTGTAAATTTAATTGGCAGACTCAGAGATTTAAATAGGAGGACAGCTGTGCAGGGAAAGGCCCCAGCAAGGTGCCACATCTGCATATGCAGGAATGCTGTCTCCTATGGCAACAGTCTTCAACAGTTCCCAAGTCAAACGTAACAGTTCCTTCAGCTTCCCTACAACTGCCTCTTGTAGTTCTTCAACACTGAGATCCCGGTCTCTCAATAGACCCTCTGATTCACTGACTCTGAATCCCTTGAGCTCCTCCAATCTTTGCGGTGGTATCTCCCTCAAGCGTCACCCACGCTTCCCTGCTGGGTCCCTACCTTGGCACTCCAGATACTTCTTAAGCTTCACCCCAGCTTGACACACAAGGCTGCTCTGCAAGTGTCACCTCCACTGGTTGGGTCCCTGACTTGATAACCGCCTGAAGGTTCCCTATTCTCCACCCTGCCCATTCGGTGAGAATGCTGCTCCGGTACTTGTTACTCACTGTGGTCCGTGGTAATAAGGTGGTTGGTCCCGACAGCTTCCATTCTACCTCCGACCACTGACAGGTTCTCCGGCCGGCAGAACCGTAACTTCTGGTTGGACTGCAAGCCTCAATCCTAACCCTGCGCTGCTCTCTTACTTCTGGGTAGGTCCTCACACAGCCTATTAGCCAGGTGCCCCCCAGGATAGGGCCAATCTCTGGCTTAGCAGCCCAGGGCACGCGACACATGTCCACCCAGACTGGTGTCTATGTGGCACAGAACAAAGATCAACTGACTCCACACGAATATATAGGTTCTCCCAGCAGGCCAAGGGAATCAAGTAAACCTCTGCCCATTGGCTGAGATACCCCATATACCCATAACCTGACCTTAGGTTGCCCTTCACATATCTAGTACCACCATGTACCCGGCCACTTAGCGGTAGAAGAAAAAAGTGCAACAAAGCCAAACTTATAAATGAACCAGGATAACTACTCCCGGCAAGTAAATTTGTGAAGAGCTCCCTGCCTAAACTACAGGGTGCTACATATATATATATATATATATATATATATATATATATATATACAGTGGAGACGGAAAGTATTCAGACCCCCTTAAATTTTTCACTCTTTGTTATATTGCAGCCATTTGCTAAAATCATTTAGGTTCATTTTTTTCCTCAATGTACACACAGCACCCCATATTGACAGAAAAACACAGAATTGTTGACATTTTTACAGATTTATTAAAAAAGAAAAACTGAAATATCACATGGTCCTAAGTATTCAGACCCTTTGCTGTGACACTCATATATTTAACTCAGGTGCTGTCCATTTCTTGTGATCATCCTTGAAATGGTTCTACACCTTCATTTGAGTCCAGCTGTGTTTGATTATACTGATTGGACTTGATTAGGAAAGCCACACATCTGTCTATATAAGACTTTACATCTCACAGTGCATGTCAGAGCAAATGAGAATCATGAGGTCAAAGGAACTGCCTGAAGAGCTCAGAGACAAAATTGTGGCAAGGCACAGATCTGGCCAAGGTTACAAAAAAATTCTGCTGCACTTAAGGTTCCTAAGAGCACAGTGGCCTCCATAATCCTTAAATGGAAGACGTTTGGGACGTCCAGAACCCTTCCTAGAGCTGGCCGTCTGGCCAAACTGAGCTATCGGGGGAGAAGAGCCTTGGTGAGAGAGGTAAAGAAGAACCCAAAGGACACTGTGGCTGAGCTCCAGAGATGCAGTCGGGACATGAGAGGAAGTTGTAGAAAGTCAACCAACACTGCAGCCTTCCACCAGTCGGGGCTTTATGGCAAAGTGGCCCAACGAAAGCCTCTCCTCAGTGCAAGACACATGAAAGCCCGCATGGAGTTTGCTAAAAAACACCTGAAGGACTTCAAGATGGTGAGAAATAAGATTCTTTGGTCTGATGAGACCAAGATAGAACTTTTTGGACTTAATTCTAAGTGGTATGTGTGGAGAAAACCAGGCACTGCTCATCACCTGTCCAATACAGTCCCAACAGTGAAGCATGGTGGTGGCATCATCATGCTATGGGAGTGTTTTTCAGTTGCAGGGACAGGACGACTGGTTGCAATCGAGGGAAAGACAAATGCGGCTAAGTACAGGGATATCCTGGACGAAAACCTTCTGGTCCTGAGTGAGTGCTCAGGACCTTAGACTGGGCCGAAGGTTTACCTCCCAACAAGACAATGACCCTAAGCACACAGATAAAATAATGAGGGAGTGGCTTCACAACAACTCAGTGACTGTTCTTGAATGACCCAGCCAGAGCCCTGACTTAAACCCAATTGAGCATCTCTGGAGAGACCTAAAAATGGCTGTCCACCAACGTTTACCATCCAACCTGACAGAACTGGAGAGGATCTGCAAGGAGGAATAGCAGAGGATCCCCAAATCCAGGTGTGAGAACTTGTTGCATCTTTCCCAAAAAGACTCATGGCTGTATTAGATCAAAAGGGTGCTTCTACTAAATACTGAGCAAAGGGTCTGAATACTTAGGACCATGTGATATTTCAGTTTTTCTTTTTTAATAAATCTGCAAAAATCTCAACAATTCTGTGTTTTTCTGTCAATATGGGGGCTGTGTGTAAATTAATGAGGAACAAAATTAACTTTAATGATCTTAGCAAATGGCTGCAATATAACAAAGAGTGAAAAATGTAGGGGGTCTGAATGCTTTCCATCCCCAATGTATATATATGTAAACCCTAACTGAATGACATTTAAAGCATTATTAAGCACAAAAGCAAATATTTAATATGT
Source organism: Lithobates septentrionalis (assembly GCA_037952835.1). Taxonomy (NCBI): domain Eukaryota; kingdom Metazoa; phylum Chordata; class Amphibia; order Anura; family Ranidae; genus Lithobates; species Lithobates septentrionalis. The sequence goes on from JBBDGP010002424.1 coordinate 890,768, forward strand.
TGCAGCTTACCAATACGTAGATGTGATGGCTGTATTCGTTTCTTCTTTTAAGGATTACTTTCTTTTGTTTACATCTGGTGATCAGCCAGCAAATCTGTTGTTTTTCAAAATCACAAGCTCTCTAGCAGAATGTATCAGTTCACATGGATGAGACAAATCATTTAACGCTGGCAGTGGTGTATAAAATGATCACCTTTTATTTATTCATGCAAAACCTTTATTCCAAAAGGGAAAAAAAAACAGTTTGTTGTAACTGCTTATAAAGTGTGAGCTGGAGTTTGGCTTCAGTTTGTTAGTGTATCTAAATCTGCTAATATATTTAACACTACCCTCCCCTCCAGACTGACAATGCTGCTGTCTGCTGTGCCTCCTGTTCTCATTGCTCCAGAATTGTGTCTCACTAATGCAGGAGGTGAGTTACTGGTCAGATTACCATGTGAAAACAGAGGGGGAAAAAAGCTAAAGAAAAGAAAACTAACGCAGCCACCATGTGTAATGATTGGTAAGCTACAGTATAATACATTTTTGCTTTTGGACTTAATACCGCTTTAAGTTGATAATTAGACCGATTTCTGTCGAGTTGACATGCTGGAAACTTCTGAGGATTGTCTGGAACTGCTGCAGGTCCCAGCGGGGGGGGGGGGGGGGGGATTTCTTCATCCCCCTCACTTGTGTGGAAAGAGGACTCTTAGGTTCTTTTTTTTGTTCAGAATGAAAAAAAATATCCATCTGTGGCCAGCTTTGACTGCATGGCATACCCCTGGACTTGTTTTCTGATGGTGACAACCAGAGGAGTCGCTAGGGGGTGGCTATTGAGGCTATAGCCACAAATCTGGGGCCCATAGCCCCGAGTCTCTAGGGCAGGGGTCGGCAACTGGCCCGCCACCGCTGAATGCGGGCACCCGCCCATGGACATTATCACAGGGCTGGATGGGGTGCAGGGGACAGTGGACACTACAGTGGGGGTTGCAGTGCTGGGCACAGGTGAGGCTGCATTCCTGGGCACTGGTGAGGCTGCATAAATGGGCACAGATGAGCCCTCAATTTATGTAGCCAACTCCTGAGCCCTGGGGCTCTCTGGGGACCCTGATGTAAGGAAGGGGCTCTCCGGGGACCCTGATGTAAGGGGGCTCTGGGGACCCTGATGTAAGTAGGGAGGCTTTCTGGGGACCCTGATGTAAGAGGGGGCTCTCTGGGGACCCTGATGTAAGGGGGGGCTCTCTGGGGACCCTGATGTAATGAGGGGGCCTTTGGGGACCCTGATGTAAGTAGGGGGGCTCTCTAGGGACCCTGATGTAAGGGAGGCTCTGGGGACCCTGATGTAAGTGGGGGGCCCTCTGGGGACACAGATGTAAGGGGGAATCTGCACTCAGATATGTAACTATATTATATACTGCATATATATATTTATATATATATACACACACAAGTATAATCTATACATGTGTATTCCCACCCAAGCGTATGACTTTCTTTACTTCGCTGCTATGGGCTCTAGCCCTGGATCTTTTCTAGACCTAGCAACGCCCCTGGTGACAACTATTCTGAGTCTAGTTTTTGTATTGGTGACTCTCTTCCTGAGACCTCTATGACTGGCCTGAATGTAACAGAGACTGTCACTGCAAACAATATTCATGAAATCGCTGGACTCACCAAACACTTGGTATCCATTAAAGTAGTTATAAAGGCTGAAGGTTTTTTACCTTCAGGCATTCTATTCATGAAACTGAAACCTTCTGTGTGCTGCTCCCCCCACAGCCCCCCAATACTCACCTGAGCTCCCTCTCGATCCAGCGATGCGCACAAGAAGCTCGACTGTCCCAGGACTCCCTCTCCTTACTGGCTGAGACAGCAGCAGCAGCCCATTGGCTCCCACTGTTGTCAATCACAACCAGGAAAGAGCGGAGTGGGTTGGGGCGAGCCATAGCTCTATGTGTCTTATGGACGCATAGAGTAGCGGCTCGGGAGCGAGCATGCAGCGGTGCCCCCAGGGAAAGTGACTTTCTCTGGGGTCACTGCTCAAGGAGGAGGAGCCAGGAGTGCTGGCGAGAGACCCGAAATGATGAGGATCAGGGCTGCTCTGTGCAAAACCACTGCACAGAGCAGGTAAGTATAACATGTTTGGTATTTTTGTTTTTTTTAAACCCAAGCTTTAATATCACTGTAATATCTTTACTCTCTGGGGTCACTGTTCAAGGAGGAGGAGCCAGTAGTGCTGGCGGGAGAGCCGAAATGATAAGGATCAGGGCTGCTCTGTGCAAAACCACTGCACAGAGCAGGTAAGTATAACATGTTTGTTATTTTTGGTTTTTTTTAAACCCAAGCTTTATTATCACTGTAACATCTTTATTGCCTGTGGAAGAGTTGAGGCAAACAATATGACGTAGTAGATCTCGGCATTTGCAGTGTTTGAAGGTCAAAAGGAATACTGATTACCGAGTCCCAATATGCATCTTGTAGGAACAATACAGGAACTCACAATGAGAAAGGAAATGACATCTTATAACAGGGAAGACATACCGAAAATACAGAACAGGTTCACACTGAGTTCTGGTGTGAGCTGACCCTGAGACAATGACAAAGCAGGGCTACAATTGGGAGATAGGGACATAGCATTGTCACTCTATCACAAGACCTTTAGCCCGGGTTCACACCTATGCGAATTAGATGCGGCTTACACCGCATCCAATTCGCAGGACATTTTAAAATACATTCATTTGAATGTATCTGGTTCACATATGTGCGTTGCATTCGCACTGCGCATTGCACAAAAAACTTGTGCGTTTTTTGGGCATTGCGGTGCGAATTACAAGCCCATTACCTCCTATGGGAATGCATCTGGTTTGCAGATGCATTGCTTTCTGAACAAGGATTTTGTCCTTCTCCTCACTACACCTCCCCCTCTCCCCCCCCCCTCCCTCCCCCTCTCCCTGCTTACTGATCCGCAGCTAAAACGCAGAGAAGCCTTTGAACAACAGATTTTTATCTTCCCAGTGAAACCTGAGCTTCAATTCGCACCGCACATGTGTGAAACCGGGCTTAAAGAAGGATCATCAGATGTTAGTATAATAAAAGCTGCAGATTTTAAAATATTGAATGCCAAATGACTTTTAAAATAATGTTGCCATCTTCCAGCTATATGAGAATTTGGTGATTGGGTCTTCGCTTCCCTTTGACTGTGTGTCACAATAATTGTGAACTTTGATCCCAGCCTAACAAACAAACACGGGCATATTAACTAACCCTCTATTCTCACCTGATGTCCCAGACAAATAGAAAGTAAATAGAGTTATTGGTCACAATCTGACTGTTGGTGTACAAAGGAAAGTGCAACATCTGGGACAACTTTGTTTACTATGCTTCAGTTTGTGAATGAACAGGAAGCCGCTCAGCACAGAGCACTTCTGATTCATTCACTGTCCAGTGCAGCTGAGGCTGCAGAGAAAGGCATGTGTGTTTGAGCTTTGGGGTGCACACCCTAATTCAATAGGCTGAGCACACCTATTCCTTGGATCATGATTGAATAGACTACTGTTGTTTTTGTAGAGGAGGACGCATGGTGGATTTGGTGACTAATGCTGACCACATGTATTAAATGTCTGAAAGATTTGTGTAATGCGCTAGTTCAATCAGTTTCAGACAGATATTTGTTGGAAAAAGTTAAATAAAGACTAAAAGCGATCATGAAAGACTTTAAAACTATCTAAATTTTTCAACCCACCCAATCACGTCTATCTTTGATTGGATCCCATCAGTTAATAATTATCAAAATAATAATTGATAGCTGACATGGAATTTTATGGATAGGCAACTCCTATCCTCATATTGATTATTATTGACTTCTGACTTATTGACTTCCTTAGACCCCATGTGGAAGGCCTGGTGTCCTATCTTCAGGACACCAATGATCTCCTCAGGATCCTGGATGGAATTACCATTCCAAAAGGATCCTGGTTGGTTGCCCTTGATGTGGAGGCCCTCTACAACTCCATCCCCCATGAATTGGGGGTGAAAGTTGTGGAGGGCTTCATTTCTGAGAACAATGATGCGCCCAAACTGTACAACCAATTTATTTTTGATCTGCTCAAATTTATTTTAACCAACAATATTTTTTTATTCGGTGGCTCCCACTACCTCCAGATGCGGGGGGGTGGCTATGGGGACCAAATGTGCCCCCCTCTTACGCCAACTTGTATCTGGGGGTGGGATTGCATTATCTTCTTTAGAGACGATATGCAATCATTTTTTCGAGAAGATACCAATTTGAAGACATCATCTTTGTCTGGACAGGGAACAAGGATCACCACCTTGTCTTCCTGGACAGCCTGAAAATCAACCACTACAATTTAAAATTCACTTTTGAATTAAATCAACAGAGATTGACATTTTTGGACATCCAAATATTGGTCAATGAGGATGGAAGTATGCAGACAACTCTTTTCCGTAAACCCTCTGCAGGAAACTCTTTGCTCCATGCAGCTAGTTCCCACCCCGCCTCTCTCATAGCCAGTGTGCCCTATGGGCAATACTTGAGACTGAGGCGCAACTGTAGTGCGATCACTTTGAATAAGACACTCAGATGGGGTACTTTGAACCTATATGGGACGTATAATTTTTCTATTTCTGAACCAGGTTTATATTCAGCTTTTTGGCAGCCTAGGTAAGATTCGCTTCCTTCCCACTCTCATATTTTTTGTATTTGTATTTTTATCCATATGACTATGTATATGTATCAACTGTATATGCATTGGTATTTGTGCCGAACATACCTACCTCAATTGAATAATTTTGTTTGTTTATCCTAATCAAACAATCAACATGAGAACTCATCCTTGTCCTTTTGTTATTCTTAGCATAAATTACCTCTTACCAGAAACTCCTGAAGAAGCTCCAAAAGCGAAACATGTAAAGTGGTATTGGTTGTATTTATGCCATAAAGTGGAATTTATAACCCTGTCATGGATGGTCTAATTTCCTCATGTTTTTTACTTGTATAATAAAATATTTAATTTTTATTGATGCTATTGTTTCCTTACATTGTCCCTATACTGAACACCGTTAAAGTCCCGGGGCTTGTTACCCCTTCTTCCCTTCATCTTATCATATATATACTGGGATGTGGTGTTCCCTCTGATCTGTCTGCCTTAAATTTTCATTTTGATTAGCATGGTAGTAGTCAACTGAAAACTACAAACTGTCACCTCTACCGATTTTAAATGTGACAGTGGCTGCGGGGGAGAAGAACTCCTCCTACTGTCACAGGAAGGGGGGGGGGGGGGTGGTGAGGGGGTTGCTGGAATGTGTTATATGTTACACCCTAAATATGGGGAAATTTAGCCTTTAAAGCCCACTCCTGGGAAAATATTAAATTATCACTTTCAGGGTGCTGCAATGCAAGAGTTAATTGCTTCTTTTGTCTAGGGGAGGAAGGAAACAGCTTTACTTACCTGATCCTCCACTCTCCTGGCTGGCAGTGCGCCCCCACGATCCAGTGGTGGACTATCCCTCGGCATCCCCCATTCAATGCCTGCTTGATGACATCTGGACCCTGGACCTCCGGAGTGAGCAGATGCTGCATGGACTGGTGTAGCAACAGGGAGGATTGAGTAAGTAAATCTCTTTTCATTGTTCTCTTAGACCAGTGATGGCGAACCTTGGCACCCCAGATGTTTTGGAACTACATTTCCCATGATGCTCAACTACACTGCAGAGTGCATGAGCATCATGGGAAATGTAGTTCCAAAACATCTGGGGTGCCAAGGTTCGCCATCACTGTCTTAGACGTAAACAAGCAACTTAGCAAGTAACCCTTGCAGTGAGGGCACAGCCCCATTTTAAGGGATAATTTTGTTAGTTGCCCGGATTTGGGCTTAAGAAATGCTTTTGAATTTATGTGTTGCTAGTTCTACCTTCTAGTATTACCCTTTATGCTGCATGACTGTATGGTAGTCATGGTCCCTGAGTCCCTGAGTCCTTCTAGATTCACTCGCTCTCACAAGGTACTGGAACCATGGCTTGTCAAACTTCAACTGAGTATTATTGAGGGTACACAGGAGTTTATCATGGGTCATTATCCAGTTTAGTTTTTGCGTCACATATTCAAGTGACACCGCTGACTGGTTCCAACACCTAGCAATGGCGATTCCAGCTACCAGGATGATGTAGGATATTAATTATTCTAGGTATTTAGATGTCCCGATATTGAATTTTGGAAAAGAGCTATTTCAGGGATATCACACATTTTAAAAACCATGGCTAAACCTAAAGTAGAGCTATAGGCAATGTTGGATAGAGTAAGGGAAGGTCATAACCCTTGTCAGTTTATTTTTTGCCATCTGTGTCCGATTGTGGAGATTTTCCTTCACTTCGTGTCTCATAGGACAGGAATAAAAATGAACGTGTACTCAAACTGGTCTGGAATGGTAAGTGGGGTACCCCAAGGCTCGTCTTGGGACCAATTCTGTTTAACCGCTTGCCGCCCGCCGGCTGTCATATGACGGCCAGGCGGCGCGGATCTCGTTCTGGGCGGGTGTCATATGACGTCCGTCCATTTAAACAGGGAATGCGCGCATCCCTGTTACTTCGGTGGCGGCGTGTCACAGAGACACCGCTCGCCACAGAGGGGGGTGAACAGTCATTGAGCATGACTGTTTAATACGTGATCGGCCGTGACTTCATCACGTTCGATCACAGATGGTACTGCCCCACTTTGCACGGCGCATTCGCGTGATCGCGAGCGTGCTGCATGTCGGTAGCAGCGTGTTACCGGGAACACTGCTCATCACCAACGCTGGTAAACAGCCATTGGCCGGCCGCTGTTTACCATGTGATCGGCTGTGATCCTTTCACAGCCGATCATTAAATGTAAACATAGAGCGGTAACGAGATGTTACCAGGTTCTCCTCCTCACACACCGATGGACTTGTTACTGTCCATTTGAGTACCCGAGTACCTGAGTACCTGTCACAGTCCATATGAGTACCCGAGTACCTGAGTACCTGTCACAGTTCATATGAGTACCGAGTACCTGAGTACCTGTCACCGCCCTTCAGAGTACCCGAATACCAGTCACCAGCCATTCAGAGTACCTGAGTACCTGTCACCAGGCCATCAGAGTACCCGAGTACCTGTCACCAGGCCATTAGAGTACCCGAGTACCTGTCACCAAGCCATCAGAGTGCCTGTCACCAGGCCATCAGAGTACCTGAGTACCTGTCACCAGCCCATCAGAGTACCCAAGTACCTGTCACCAGCCCATCAGAGTAACCGAGCACCTGTCACCAGCCCATCAGAGTACCCGAGTACCTGTCTGCAGCTCATCAAGTTACCCGAGTACCTGTCTCCAGCCCATCAGAGTACCTGTCACCAGCCCATCAGAGTACCCAAGTACCTGTCACCAGGCCATCAGAGTACCCGAGTACCTGTCACCAGCCCATCAGAGTACCCGAGTACCTGTCACCAGCCCATCAGAGTAACCGAGTACCTGTCACCAGCCCATCAGAGTACCCGAGTACCTGTCTGCAGCTCATCAAGTTACCCGAGTACCTGTCTCCAGCCCATCAGAGTACCTGAGTACCTATCTGCAGCCCATCAGAGTACCTAAGTACCTATTTGCAGCCCATGCCTCATAGAATATACGTTGGGGTGTTTGCTTTCCAAAATGGGGTCATTTTGTGGGTAATTCCATTGTCCTGGTGCTCAAGGACATTCAAAAGTGTGATAGGTAGGAATGAAATGAGATGTGTAATTTATGCTCCTAGAACACCTGAAGGTACTACTTCAATGTGGGGCCTCTGTATGTGGCCAAGCTGTGTAAAAGTCTCACAGGTGGTATCACCATACTCGGGAAGAGTAGCAGAATGTATTTTGGGGTGTAATTTTTGCTATATACATGCTATGTGTTAGAAATATCTTATAAATTGACAACTTTATGTAAAAAAAAATGCGTTTTCATTTTTTTTCCACATTTTCCAAAAACTTCTGGAAAAAAATGAACCGTTCAAAAGACTCAATATGCCTCATAGATTATACGTTGGGGTGTTTGCTTTCCAAAATGGGTCATTTTGTGGGCAATTCCATTGTCCTGTTGCTCCAGGGCCTTCAAAAGTGTAATAGGTGGTGTCATTTATGCTCGTAGAACGCCTGAAGGTGCTACTTCAATGTTGGTCCTCTGTATGTGGCCAGGCTGTGTAAAAAGTCTCACACATGTGGTATCACCATACTCGGAAAGAGTAGCAGAATGTATTTTGGGGTGTAATTTGTTGTATGCATATGCTGTGTGTGAGAATTAACCTGATATTATGACAATTTTGTAAAAAAAACACAAAAAAACTTCATTTTGCAAAGAATTGTGGGGAAAAAATTACAACTTAAAAAAACTCACCATGCTACTTACTTAATACCTTGGAATGTCTACTTTCTAAAAAGGGGTCATTTGGGGGATATTTGAACTTTCCTGTCTTGTTAGTGTCTCAAGAAATGAGATTCACCTGATGTACTGAAGGCCTGCTCAATTGTCAGTGATTGGCACCATCGTTTGTAGACTCTATAACTTTCACAATGACCAAATAATATACACTAATTTGGGTTATTTTTACCAAAGATATGTAGCAGTATAGATTTTTTTAGTAATTAGCAAAATTTTATGACAGAAACAAAGAAAAAGGCATTTTTTTCACAAAATTTACGGTCTTTTTTAATTTTTTATTTATAGCACAAAAAATGAAAAACCCGCTAGTGATTAAAAACCACCAACAGAAAGCTCTATTTGTGTGAAAAAAGGGACGCAAATTTGATATGGGTACAGTCTTGCATGACTGAGTAATTGTCATTCAAAGTGTGAGAGTGTGTCAATTACAGACTCACTATGTCCATCAAATGCAGCCACTGTGCCGTCAAATGGCAGAGAGGCGGTTCAGTGTTAGAAAAGAAAATTAAATTTGCTTTTCTAACACACCTGGGTGGGATCATGGCACAATGCTCTGCACCACAAGTCCACCCTGTTTTGAAGCCTATTAGAGCCTTTGGCTCTAATCAGGTGCTTCAAAAAACACCCCTGCCACTGTAGTTCAGGTGCCTGGCGTCCTAAAAGGGTCTGGACGCCTGAATAGGGGGTGGCCGTGGCGGCCATTAATAGATTCATGCTATGCATGGATCTATCCATTAAGAATATAGGGGGTTGCGTGATAGAGGAGGCGGCGCCCGGGCGCCCCTAATGGATAGGCTGCCATCGAATCTCAGGGAGTGTAAGAAGACACGGGGCCACACAATGAGAATGGAGAAGAAGAACCTGAAGCTGCTCAGGGGGTTTTTCGCTGTCAGGGTGATAAGGACGTGGGACTCTCTTCCACGAGTGGTGGTGTCAGCGGGGAGTATTGATATTTTTAAAAGACTCCTGAACGTGCATCTTAGTGAACACAATATACAGGGATATGGAAAATGATTATCGACACTGAAACACATTCACCAACACAGGTTGAACTGGATGGACTATTGTCTTTATTCAACCTTACCTACTATGTAATTATGTAACTATGTAAGCAGGAAGTGAAAGGAAATCCCTTATATTAAGAGAATTCATTGGGGACCCCCAGCTCACCAGAACTAGTGTCCCCATTGGAAGATTTCCCCTCTATTGCTTTTCTAAGGGCAACCCAAAATTTGGGATTTTCTTTTACTGTCACTTTCAATGATAATGATAAACAGGACAAATAGAGAGGGCGAATCTCCTTAACCGGTTCCCGACCGGCTCACGCAGATATACTGCGGCAGAACAGCTCCTCTGGGCGAAATCCTGTACAGGCATGTCCTTCCCTTTTTCGGCGCGCGCCTGCTACACGGTGGGGGACCCGATGCGTGTGGCCGTGAGCAATCGCATGCACGAGCGCCAGCATTGGGATTTGTGTATGTAAACACACAAATTCCTGTGCTGTCAGGGAAGAGGAGCCATATCCTTTGTTCCTACTAAGTAGGAAAAACAATATGTCTCCTCTAGTATAGTCAATCCTATCCCCATACAGTTAGAACACACTGAGGGAACACACATTTAACCCCTTGATCACCCCCTAGTGTTAACCCTTTCGCTGCCAGTGACATTTACACGGTAATCAGTGATTTTTATAGCACTGATCGCTGTATAAATGTCAATGGTCCCAAAAAAGTGTCAAAAGTCTGCGATCTGTCCATCGCAATGTCGCAGTACCGCTAAAAATCTCAGATCGCCGCCATTACTAGTAAAAAAAAAATTCCATAAATCTTTCCCATGGTTTGTAAACACTATAACTTTTGCGCAAAGTAATCAATATACGCTTATTGCGATTTTTTTTACAAAAAATATGTAGAAGAATATATATTGGTCTAAACTGATGAAGAAATGTGTTTTTTTTTTTTTAAATTGGGGATATTTATTATAGCAAAAAGTAAAAAATATTGTTTTTTTTTTCAAAATTGTTGCTCTTTTTTTGTTTATAGCGCAAAAAAAAATAAAAAAAATGCAGAGGTGATCAAATACCACCAAAAGAGAGCTCTATTTGTGAGAAAAAAAGGACACAAATTTCATTTGGGTGCAGCGTTGAACGACCGCGCAATTGTCAGTTAAAGTGACGCAGTGCCAAATTGTAAAAAGTGCTCTGGTCAGGAAGGGGGTAAAATCTTCCGGGCTGAAGTGGTTAACGGGAGCACAAACAGCAATAGAAAACAACAGGTGTTCTAATCCAACTCCACTCCATCCAAAACTAAAGAAAAAGTTTAGCCTTTAATTATACTTTAAAGACCAGCTCCCCCATTTCGGATAGAACACCAATATAATCCATCAATATCTATCATTAAAAAATCTATCATAATTGTGCAAAATCACAGGACACTATTGAGGTTGATACTTTCCAGGGAGGTGGGACCTTTGATCTTGAATTCACTGTCTATTTTTTCTCATTCATCAATAGTTTTAGTATACAGTATAATATTTCTTAAAACATTTTTTTTTACTATTTTTGGGTCCACCAGCTGTTGAGGAAAGTCCCTATGGATGCCAACCAAACAATTATGTAAAAACATAAACTGTTCAATCTCTTTGACTATATTTTTTAATGAATTGTATTGGGGTCTAAACAAAACAACTAACCGAGGCCTAGAGTAGTCTCCAGTAATGAAGAGGTTACCACTGGAGATCCTTGTACTGGCGTGAAAGTACAGCTGATGTCCAGACGGTGAATTTGGATTTTTATTACAATGTTGTCATTTTTTTATTGGTGAAGGTTCGTTATTTTGAATTTGTATTGATTGTGTTTTTAAACAAAATACCTTTCTAATAGATTTAACTTAAATAAATGTAAACCACAAAGACCTCCAGTGGTAACCACTTTACTACTGTAGGCTACCCTAGACTTCAGTTAGCTGTTTTGTTTAGATTTATTGGTTATGAGGACCACATCAAAAAATGGTGAGTTGGTTAACTTAGCCCAATCTACTATTTACCCCGTTTTTCTTTTTATTATTGTTTTTGATTATATTGGGGTCCCATCTTGGGGCTTGTGTTTTCAGTTTAGCTATGGTTTTTAAAATGTGTTTTATCTGAGTTGTTAATTTTAATTTTTTGGAATAGGGAAAAAATGTTTGTACATACAAAATATTTATATATATATAAATATATATAAATATATTAGATTTTACATACTTAGATCAGTGAGTCCATTAAGTAGGTTTTTTAAAAATAAGGGGTATTTTTCCAAGAAAAATGATGTGATCATTTCTTTGGCTGTGCTCTATGTTCATTTCTCCAGATGTGATCTTTAGGAGCTGTTTAGCAATAATTTCTTGCTGGAAATGTTTTTTTTTTAACTTATTGCATCAATGAAAACATATTAAAAAATAAACTGGAATGCACAGTTCAGTTTTGGGCACTAGTTCATAAAAAGGATATTGGGGAACTGGAGAAAGTGCAGAGAAGGGCAACCAAACTGTTATGTAGACATGTGCAATCAGTTTCGTAACGAATCGAAATTCGGCCGAATTTCGCATCTTTCGGACATTCGGATGCATCCGAATAAAAAAATAACGAATTTCAACTAATACGAAAGAAATTATAGCGAATAAACTGAATGAATTCGACATGATTCGGTAATTCGTTAAAGATCTAATGAAACAAAAGGTCAACTCAAAGTAAATCTTACAGTGCAATCGGCTGATTAATTTTGTGCTGGAGGTTGGATTACTGGCAAAGTGCATTCCTGAGAACTGAGTGAGAAGGGTGTTGTATTGTATCTGAGCAGAGGAGAAGAGATATTGTCATTGTGTGTGTTAATAGATTCAATAAACAAACGACTTTCCAAACTAGGAATTATTATCACGAATATATATACATACATGAATATCGAATTTCAACTAATACGAAAGAAATTATAGCGGATATAACAAATTAATTCAACATGATTCAAGATTTAGTATAACGAATATTGACACTCTACGAATAATAACGAATTATCCGAAAACTAATTAACGTAACATAACAAATATAACCGGACGAAATTATGTATTTTATGAATGACAACAAACCGAAACTTAACGAAATTTCCTGTTGTGCACAAGTCTACTGATAAGAGGCATGGAGGAGCTCAGCTATGAGGAAAGATTAGAGGAACTGAATTTATTCTCTCCTGAGAAGAGGAGATTAAAGTGATACTAAAAGATCGTTTTATATTTTTTTTAAATAACAAACATGTCATACTTTTTTTTTCACAAGAAAACAAACATGCCATACCTACCTCCACTGTGCAGCTTGTTTACACAGAGTGGCCCCAACATTCATGTCTGGGGTCCCTCGGGGGATCTTGTGGCTCCTCCCCGCATTAGATAACCCCCCTGGAGAAGCGATCTCCCAACGGGGTTACCTTGCCGGCGCGCTCCCGAGTCCAGCATTCAACGTCTATAGAGGCTGAATGCAGGACTCGGCCCCGCCCCACGGCACTCGCATCATTGGATTTGATTGACAGCAGTGGGAGCCAATGGCTGCACTGCTATCAATCTATCCAATCAAGAGCCGGGAACCCGTGAAGAGAGGGAAATTGGGGGCTCAGGTAAGTGAAACTAGGGGGCTGGTGACTGCAAGGTGTTTTTTTTTTAGGATACATTAAGGTAAAAAAACACGAGCCTTTACAACCCCTTTAAGGGGGGATATGATCAACATGTACAAATACATAAGTGGTCCGTATAGTGAACTTGGTGTTGAGTTATTCACTTTTGACCCCTTTCACAATGGGGCTGTGGCCGCGTTAGCGATGTTTAAGCAGCGCTTTTCGGCCACTAGCGGGACGCTTTTAACCCCAAAGAAGGGATCAAAAGCGCCCGCTTTCAAATCTATTTTTTTCAGGCGCTTTGGAAGCGCTGCCAATTCATTTCAATTGGCAGGGCATTTTGGGAGCGCTAAATACAGCTCTCCCAAACTGCCCCAAAATGCTGCTTGCAGGACTTTTCCTAATGTCCCGCAAGCACACCGCCCCAGTGTGAAAAGTCACACTGAAATGAGTGGGAGGCGCTTTCAGGCGCTTTACCGGCGCTATTTCTAGTGCTAAAATGCCTAAAAAACTCCTCAGTGTGAAAGGGGTCTTAAGGTCATCACAGAGGACAAGGAGGCACACTTTACATCTGGAGGAAAAGAGATTTAATCTCCAAATACGGAAAGGCTTCTTCACAGTAAGAGCTGTGAAAATGTAGACTAGACTCCCTCAAGAGGTGGTTCTGGCCAGCTCAGTAGATTGTTTTAGGAAAGGCCTGGATTTTTTGCTAAATACAGATAATATAACTGGATACCAACATTTATATGTAAAGTTGATCCAGGGAACGTCTGATTGCCTCTTGGGGAATCAGGAAAGATTTTTTCCCCCTACTGGAGCAAATTGGATCATGCTTTATTAGGGTTTTTGCCTTCCTCTGGATCAACTGTTGGTATAGGATTGTATATATAGGATTGTATTTTTTTCTCCTTCTATTGGTTGAACTGGATAGACTTGTGTCTTTTTTCAAGCAGACTCACTATGTAACTAAATACAGAGTGCAAGTGGTGACTCCCAACAGAGACTCAGCTCAGGTGCCAGCCCTCCTCATGTAAGCAGGTACAATCTATTTTCTCCACTGCAGGTGGCGCTCAGCAGCAGTGCAGAGGGAGAGGAAGTCAAGAGGAACATGGTTTCCTGGGTCACTGGGGCAGCTGCGGCCATCTTCGGTCAGACAGAATCTATTTAAGACCCTGTCTCCTGAGTTTGGCTGGCATTTAGCGTGTGGGTAGTGTAGGGACAGGTCACCCATCTGTCAGAGACAGTAATGCCCCGTACACACGGTCGGATTTTCAGACGGAAAATGTGTGATAGGACCTTGTTGTCGGAAATCACGACCGTGTGTGGGCTCCATCACACATTTTCCATTGGATTTTTTGACACACAAAGTTTGAGAGCAGGATATAAAATTTTCCAACAACAAAATCCGTTGTCGGAAATTCCGATCGTGTGTACACAAATCCGACGGGCAAAGTGCCACGCATGCTCAGAATAAATAAAGAGATGAAAGCTATTGGCCACTGCCCCGTTTATAGTCCCGACGTACGTGTTTTACGTCACCGCGTTCGGAATGATCGGATTTTCCGACAACTTTGTGTGACCGTGTGTATGCAAGACAAGTTTGAGCCAACATCCGTCGGAAAAAATCCTAGGATTTTGTTGTCAGAATGTCCGAACAAAGTCCGACCGTGTGTACGGGGCATAATAGTGGCAGGGAAAGGTTTCTGACAAATAGGGAAAAACCTAGGGATCCACCACTCTTCCTGGAAACCTCCCCACTTGGGCACAGACCAGCCAGGCCACATTCTACCCCTCAAGACCGATGCTGTCAGTTTGGCTGGGATCCGCCCAGCCCACCCAAGTGCAGTATCAATAGATCACTATCTCTTACAAAACACATCACACAAAACTGCAGCATTAGCAGAGTCAGGCCTGATCCCCGCTAGCACTAACAGTTAATTCTTTTGTAGTGGTACAAACAGTCCTCTGACAACCAGGCGCTCTTTTACCTGTGAGTCGCACGAGTTACCTATAAATTTATTGGCCAAAATGTCAAACGAAAGGTACACTAGTGAAGAGGCCTACAGGATGCTGAGCATGACAGATGAGAGCGGGGAGTCCTCACTGTCAGATTCAGGCTCAGTGTTTGACCCTGTAGCGAGCGGCACCACGACAGATAGCTCTGACGATGGAGAATGGATCCCTGCTAAGGTCAGGAATACCCGACCCCGTTCTTCTGTTGCTGAGGTGCAACAACCGCATGACACTCACATGCAGCAGAGCGTCAGTACTAGTGGCGCTCAACCTTCCGGTGAACTGGCAAACACCAGCAGCCTAGTACACCCCGGTCATAGACAAACCAGCACTGCAGTATCACTTGATGACATGGCGAGTCCCATAAGTGCAGTGTAAGCTGCTGCGGTGGTAGTAGTGCCCCGCGACGTACTGGTATGTTGCTGGATTTTGAGTGGTTATACCGGAATGATGCCTGCAGGTTTACGTATCATCTTGGTATCGTTTTTTTCAGCCGGCGGTCAGCTTTCATGTAAAAGCAATCTTAGTGACTAATTAGCTGCTAGACTGCTTTTACAAGCAGTGGGAGGGAATGTCCCCCTCCCCTCCCACTGTCTTCCGTAGTTTTCTCGGGCTCTTGTCAGGTCTCCTGTCCCACCGGGGGAACCCGAGAATGCAGCAAGCGGTTCCGCTAGCTGGCCATAGAGCTGATTGGAGACCAGAACAGCTCCAATCATCTCTATGACCTAAGAAACCAGAAGCTACGAGCGGGTATAAACAGCACCATTAGGAAATTGGGAAAGCATCTTATCACACCGATCTTGGTGTGGTCAAATGCTTTGAGGGCAGAAGAGAGATCTAGAGTCTAATAGACCCCAATTTTTCAAAAAAGAGTACCTGTCATTACCTATTGCTATTATATTATATTATGCTATTACATTCCCTGTGATAACAATAAATATGATTAAAAAAATGAAAGGAACAGTGTAAAAATAAAATAAAAAAGCAAAATAAATAATTAAAAAATAAAAATTCAAGCAGCCCTGTCCCCCGTGCTCGTACGCAAAGGTGAACGTAAGCGTCGGTCTCGTGTCGTATGTAACAGCATTTGCACCATGCATGTGAGGTATCACCGCGGACGTCAGATTGAGGGCAGTAATTTTAGCAGTAGACCTCCTCCAGTAGACCTCCTCTGTAAATTTAAAGTGGTAACCTGTAAAGGCTTTTGCAGTTTTTTGCTGCTGCACGGTTGTGCGTACATTTAAAGCATGTCTATGTACTCGGCATAAGATCGTCTTTTATATTTTACCAAACATTTGGGCAATATAGTGTGTTTTAGTGCATTAAAATGCAAAAAAGTGTTTTTTTTCCCCAAAAAATTGAGTTTGAAAAATCGCTGCGCAAATACTGTGTGAAAAAGAATTGCAACACCCACCATTATAATCTGTAGGGCCTTTGCTTTTAACAAATATATAATGTTTGGGGGTTCAAAGTAATTTTCCAGCAAAAAAAAAAAAAATTCATGTAAACAAAAAGTGTCAGAAAGGGCTTCAAACCCCCCCCCCCCCCCACATGACCCCTTTTTGGAAAGTAGACACCCCAAGCTATTTGATAGGCATGCCATGGGTATATGTGGAATTACACCCCAAAATACATTCTGCTGCTTCTCCTGAGTACGAGGATACCACATTATAAACAAACAAAAAAAGGAGCAGCGCTGTGAGAGTTAATTGCTTATAGGTTTAAACCCATAAGATACCATAAAGGAGAAAAAATATAGACAAAATTTACATATTGATACAAAAGTTCAAAATAGACATTATCGGTTAAGGCAGTCCCAATAATAATCCAAATCAGATGGGTGAGATCATGTGGGGAGACAAGGTACAGGCCCCAGTTGGCAGGTAGAAATGCAAATAAATTGAGTGAGTCCTTCACCGCACCACTGTGAGAATAATAGGATTGCGCGCTTACCAAATGGCAAGCTTAGGAGAGCTTGCGACCTTAACCCGGTCGGGGCCTTTCATGGATTGTAGACACCACCGCACCACTTCAGCTTTAGGATAAGTACGCTGTCCACCAAATAGCAAGCAATCACTCTATTGGAGAGATACTACCCTCTAGCTACGGGTTGTTCTCACGGGGGTATCCTGCTGTTGTTCCTGGTTCCAGTCCAGCTTCCAGTCTGCTATTACCTGCTGTTGTTCCTGGTTCCAGTCCAGCTTCCAGTCTGCTATTACCTGCTGTTGTTCCTGGTTCCAGTCCAGCTTCCAGTCTGCTATTACCTGCTGTTGTTCCTGATACCACATGTGTGAGACTTTTTGGGAGCCTAGCTGTGTACAGGACCCCAAAAACCAATCACCGCCTTCAGGATTTCTAAGGGCGTAAATTGTTGATTTCACTCCTCACTACCTATCGCAGTTTCGGAGGTCATGAAATGCCAAGATAGCACAAAATATCCCCCCCCCAAATGACCCCTTTTCAGAAAGTAGACACCCCAAGCTCAGGGCCGAACTTACCATTGGGCTTGACTGGGCTCAAGCCCATGCACCCCGTCCGATAGGGGGCCCCGCGGGCACCACCCGAGTGTACTCGGCTATACTCGGCTAGTTCCGCTCAGAGTCACACGCCTAGTCCCGTCCTATGATGGACATAACACAGGGACTGGGCGTGACTGTGAGCGGAGCTAGCTGAGTACACTCGGCTATGTATGTATATCGGCTCCGCTCACAGGCACGTCCAGTCCCGCCATTGGACCTGTGTTATGTCCATCTTAGGGCGGGACTGCGAGAGGAGTCGAGAAAAGCCGCCAGGAACCGAGATACACAGGACCGGTGTCTTGTCGAATACTGTCCCCCATCAAAAAGTGTCCACCCTGTACTGCGTAGGCGCAGTACAGAGGACAAACAAGAGCCGAAAGTCCCTGAAGTTCAACAGCTGATCGTCAGCTGTACACGGCGCCTGCGCTTTTATTCTTACCCTGTGTCCAGGTTCATTCTCTACTATCCAAGTGGACATAGAGTAAGAATAAATAGATGCCGAGCGCAGCGAGGCCGTGCCCGAAGCGTGGCGAGCGAAGCGAGCCCGCGAGGGGCCCTCTTGCAAAGCCATCACTAACAAGTGCCCGAGCGCCGTGTACAGCTGATGGTCAGCTGATCACCTTCTGACACTTTCAGCATCTCCTTCTTCTCCGTACTGCGCAGGCGCTGCGCCTGCGCAGTACGGGGCGGACACTATCTGATAGGAGGACAATTCTCGTCAGAACACCGGCTCTGTGTATCTTGGCGGCGCCATATTTAAACTGCAGTGACACTGACAAGTCACTGCAGTTTAGCTGCAGCCTGGGCAAGGCTGCAAATGACACGGACAAGGCTGCAGATGGACACTGATAAGGCTGCAGATGGAGACTGCAAGGCTGCAAATGACACTGATAAGGCTGCAAATGACACTGACAAGGCTGCAAATGACACTGGCAAGGCTGCAAATGACACTGATAAGGCTGCAATTGACACTGACAAGGCTGCAAGGCTGCAAATGACACTGATAAGGCTGCAAGGCTGCAAATGACACTGAAAAGGCTGCAATGTCACTGAGCATGGCTGAAAATGACACTGACAAGGCTGCAAGGCTGCAAATGACACTGATAAGGCTGCATGGCTGAAAATGACACTGACAAGGCTGCAAATGACAGTGGACAAGCATGCAGATGAACGCTGTGCAAGGCTGCATTGATTAGCATTTAAATGTAAGTTTTTTTCCTTAGTTTTTTTCCTTAAAATTCCTTAAACTCTTATATTGAGGTTTGCTGATTGGTTATTGGCAGTTACGTAGTGCCTCGTTTACTGCCGTTGAGAAAACCTGTCTGCATTAGACAGTGATGTAATGGCGGACAAACGGTATCAGAGTGGCGCGCTTAAAAGAAAACAAAAGGTTTAAAGTAATGTATAGAAGGTAGGGCCCGAAAGTGACTCAAGGCCAGGGGCCCCCATCAACCTAAATCCTGCCCTGCCAAAGCTATTTGAAGAGGTGCATGTTGAGTATTTTGCAGATCTTATTTGTTTTAGAAAATGAAGAAATAAAAGGAAATGTATATATTTTTTCTCTTTTTTTAAATTTAAACAATTTGTGACAAAAAACGAGATTTGCAATATACTCAACATGCCTCTCAGCAAATAGCTTGGGGTACTACTCTCTGAAAAAGGGTCATTTGGGGGGTCAGCACGTCAACAGGGAGGATTTGACGTGCTGACGTCATCGCGTGTATCTGTCTAAGCGGATGGGCTTTCGCACAGCTGGCCGGCTATTTTGCTGTTTTTAACCGTCTATGCTGTAAGTGCAAATTTTACTTTCTTATTAAATGATGTCCTATCAGAATTATGCTAAGGTGAGTTCCTTTTTCATTCTGGGTAACATCTGACCACTCTGTATGAGACCTGCCTAATCGGGGTATCCGGGCTGTTAGCTGGTTACATCCTCATATGGTAAATTTGGAGGCATCGGTTTCCACTCTTGGATAAAGGCCCTGGCCTGGTAATTGGCCGCAAGCTCATCTAGCTTGCCTTATGGTAAGCGCGCATTTTATTTGGTGTTTACACTCTGGTTGCGGTGGAGGAATCGTCATTGTTTTTTTACCCTCTATGCACACTTGCTTCACGGACTTTGGTTTATGGACGTTCCTAAGTGGATGTGTGTAATCTAATATCACACCTGTGTCGCAGTTTATGACTTTTATTCATATACACCTTTGGATTATTATTATTCAACAATAAGCCTTGAGCCTAACCACACTTTACCTATTGGTTCTAACTCAGCCAATAGGTTCATATTATTATTTAGCATTTTTTATTATTTAGCACTGCTACAATTCTTCCTATTTATTCTATGTGCGTATCTCACTTCTAGTGGCTGCTTATGGTTATTTATTTTATTTTCCCTATGTTTTAGTAGCGCGGTATTTTCTATTGATTATATGTAGCAGAATACATATTGGCCTTAGTTGATGAAGACATTTGATTTTTTTTTCTACATTTACAGTAAAAAATATACCATATATACTCGAGTATAAGTCGAGTTTTTCAGCACATTTTTTTGTGCTGAAAGTACCCCCCTCGACTTATACTCGAGTCAAGCACTTTTCTGCAGCAAAAAAATTCATTTTCCGAACCGACTTTGGGGCCCCGTATCTCAGGGCCACTTGATGCTAGGAACCCCAAATTTGGTGTGCAAACCCAGTGGAACTGGTCCCACAACATATCCAAAGCTGGAGTTCCTAGCACCAAGTGGCCTGAGATACGGGGCCCCAAAATCGGTTCGGAAAATGTCATTCTCTGCTGCAGAAGTGCTTGACATTTTCTGAACCGATTTTGGGGCCCCGTATCTCAGGGCCACTTGGTGCTAGGAACCCCAAATTTAGTGTGCAAACCTAGTGGACCTGGTACTATAACATATCCAAAGCTGGGGTTCCTAGCATCAAGTGACCCCGAGATACGGGGCCCCAAAATAGGTTCGGAAAATGTAATTCTCTGCTGCAGAAAAGTGCTTGACATTTTCTGAACCGATTTTTGGGGCCCTGTATCTCAGGGCCACTTAGTGCTAGAAATCCCAGCTTTGGATGTTTTATGATGCTAGTTCCACTGGGTTTGCACGCCAAATTTGGGGTTCCTAGCATTAAGTGGCCCCGAGATACGGGGCCCCAAAGTCAGTCAACTGTGTCCATCTGCAGCAATGTCATTTCGGGACACTTTGGGTTCAGAGACCCCAAATTTTGGCTGCAGCTAGGGGGGCATCTAGGAACACTTAACTACCAAGTTTGAAGTTCGGGGGACCTATGGCTGCAGATGGGCACAGTGAGGCTGCAAATGGGCATTGTTGACCCTCTTTTCCACTTACAGTAGCTGTGCATTTCTCACCCTCGTCTTATACTCGGGTCAATACGTTTTTCCAATTTTTTTGTGGTAAATTAGGGCCTCGACTTATACTCGGAACGACTTATACTCGAGTATATACGGTAGTTTTTAATTTTTTTTCAAAATTGTCTGCCTTTTTTTTTTATAGCGCAAAAAATAAAAACCGCAGAGGTGATCAAATACCACCAAAAGAAAGCTCTATTTGTGGGAAAGAAAGGACAAAAATTGTATTTGGGTACAGCGTCGCATTACCGCGCAATTGTCAGTTAAAGTATCGCAGTGCTGGCAAAAAATGGCCTGGTCATACAGGAGCTGAAGTGGTAATAAAAATATATATATATATATATATATATATATATATATATATATATATATATATATATATAAATAAATATATAAATATATATATATATATATATATATATATATATATATATATATATATATATATATATATATATACACACAGTATATATAAATAAATAAAAATGACAAATATAAACAGTATAAGCAGTATTCAGAGGTTAATATTAGGTGAGCAAATTTGTTGGCAAGTCCTGAATGTGATGGCCTGTTTTTCCAGCATTGGGTAAACTTTTGTGCAGAGTTGTGATGTGTCTGAGCTCCCCCCAGGGCTCAGGGAGGGAGGGGGGTGAACTTTGCCCAGAATAAGGAATCCACTTCCTCCACCCAGGTCCTGCCTAGGCTCCAGCTTGGCTGTCACTTACTGGCTGGCTTTGGAGGAGTGTGCAGACACAGAAGCCAATGGGTGATGGAAAAACATAGTCCACACCCAGATAGTATAGGTTGATGGATATATATATATACAGTTGTGTGATCACCTCTGCCTTGCCACTCTCAGGATCCTGACTGCCAGCTCAGTGCCAACACACCAGTAAGTGCATCTAAGGGGTTCAAACACTCTGCAGATCATACATAGGGCGATTTTCAACCAGCAATCAGGGCAACCCACCGCAGAATTAAGAATTACAAAGTTTTGACAGTTATTGGTGGTCGGTCACTTTGATTCATGTGGCCGCCTTAGGGGGTCAAAGTTCCTTTATGGAACACAACTGCCATTTGTCATTATGTTCAGATCTGATACAGGAGAATACAGATCTGAGCTTTAAGAGACTGGAGAAATGCTCTGCAGAGTTTGGGAGGCTGCTGTGTGTTTGTATGACTTTTTAGATTGTAAGCTCCTGCACGCAGGGATGGATGTGAATGTGTCTGCATATGCAAAGCGCCAAATTTGCCAGCACAATATAAATCAATGTTCTGCGAAATTTGGTGGCTGTATAAATGCACTGCAGGGCTTTATGGGGCTGGAGCAATGCTCTGCAGATGCAATACATTTTGGGGCTGTTCATTTGACGTGTGTGGTTCTGAAATGTTGGCTTATTTGGGTCCAAGTGTTCAAAATCTACACAACTTTAGGAAAATGGGGGGATACTCTGCATCCTTTTCAGAGAAGAGTGCAATGCTCTGCAGAAGTCTGAAACAGCACTCTGTATCTCTTTGTGAGCAATGCTCTGCAGCTGTTGGAAATACAAGGAATGCTCTTTGAAGAATGGAGTAGTACGTGTTTATCTCCCTGGCAAGCTGGAGAGATGCCCTGCAGCCGTTGAAACCTGGAGCCCGCTCTGCTGCTCTTTGGAATACGTGAGCAATGCTCTGTTACTTTTAGAGATAAAAGGAATACTCTGCAGCTGTTGAAAACTCGAACATTGCTCTGCAGCTAAAGGTTGCTGCAACGCTCTGCAGCTTATTGGTAGAAGGGAGCGATGAGCTGCAACAGATGCATGTGAGAGTATTGTATTGTGCTTTAGAAACACCCTAATTTTCTTTGGAAGGGAGCAATGGTCTGCAGATATTAGAAATAAGAGGAGAACTGTGAGTAAGGAGAGTAGTGCTACTTTTTTTTTTCATTTTAAAGCAATGCTCTGCAGCTATTTGGAAACAGCCCTGCAAGCACTGTGTATTTTGCATCTGTTGGGGGGTAGAAGCAAAACTTTGCAACTCATTGGAAGAAGGGTGCAATGATCTGCAGTTTTTTTGGGATAGAGCAGCAATGTTCTGCATTAGTTGTTTGCAACAAGGCTTGAAAGTTTTGCAGACATTGCTATGCAGAGCATTGTGTAGTGTAGTACAGGTGATGGTTGAGATGTTCTGCAGAGATCACACCCTGGAAAGGAGGGGGGGGGGGGGGGGGTCAGAACTGCTGATCAGAGGAAGTGACAGTTATGGGAGTTACTTCAGTTAGTTATGTGAAGATCCTGTTGTGCGGCTGTGTATTGGGCTGTTTCATGGAGTGCGTGTTTTTATCTTTGTCCATGTGTCCATGTTTGCCAAAGTCTGTAGAAGACATTCAGACTATACAAAGTCCAAACCGTACAGTACTTATATTTCATTATTGAGAGACCAGTATGCACAATATTTATACAGTGTATATATACAAAAAATGTTGTATTTAAAGTGATTCTATAGGTTTTATTTTTTTTATAACAAACATATTATACTTACCTGCTCTGTGTAATGGTTTTGCACAGAGCAGTCCAGATCCTCCTCTTCTCGGGTCCCCTGCTGGCGCTCCTGACTCCTCCCCCTTGACCAGTGCCCCAATAGCCAGCCGCTTGCTATGGGAGCACTGGTGCTTGCTCACTCCTGAGCCGCGCTCTATGCGTCCTCATTGGCTCACTGGCTGGATCGATAGGGAGCTCAGGTGGGTATAAGGAAGGGGCTGTGGGGGGAGCAGCACACAGAAGCGTTTTTACCTTCAGGAAAAAATTTTTTTTTCAGACTTCACAACAGTAATTTACAAAATGCAGCCCATTGAGTGCCTTTATCTTGCCCTTGGGACACTATTCCGCCAAAAAACAACAAAGGAGCATAATTTCTCCCAATGACGGTGCACTATTTCTTCCACTGACACCAATGATGGGGCACTATTTCTCCCACTGACACCAATGATGGGGCACTATTTCTCCCACTGACACCAATGATGGGGCACTATTTCTCCCACTGACACCAATGATGGGGCACTATTCCTCCCACTGACACCAATGATGGGGCATGATTCCTCCAGCTGACACCAACTATGGGGTACTATTCCTCCTGTTAACAGCAACGATGAGAGACTATTCCTCCCACTGACACAACTATAGGGCAATATTCCTTCCACTGACACTAGCGATGGGACACTATTCCTCCCACTGACACCAATGATGGGGCACAATTCCTCCAGCTGACACCAATGATGAGGCACTATTCCTCCCACTGACACTAATGATGGGGCATGATTCCTCCAGCTGACATCAACTATGGGGCACTATTCCTCCCACTAACAGCAACCATGAGTCACTATTCCTGCCACTGACACCAACTAAATTGCAATATTCCTCCCACTGACAGCAGCGATGGGACACTATTCCTCCCATTGACACCAATGATGGGGCACAATTCCTCCAGCTGACACCAATGATGAGGCACTATTCCTTCCACTGACACCAATGATGGGGCACAATTCCTCCCACTGACAGCAACAATGAGGCACTATTGCTACCACTGACACCAACTATGGGGCAATATTCCTCCCACTGACACCAGCGATGGGGCACTATTCCTCCCACTGACACCCAACGATGGAACACTATTTCTCTAATACCAAAGGCTGGCCATAGAAAATACGATTTTCTTTCTTTCCACCCTGGATGTAAAGAGAGAAAATCACTTGTTTCCCCCATCAACAAAGTTAGATGTTGATGGGGGAATACCTCCCGCTGCGCTATTGTATTCTGCTAGCGGGGGGCATGGGGAGCATTCCTGGCTGACAGTACAGTGGTTACTGCTAGCAGCTATAGCCCCTGGCAGTAACGGCGTGTAGTAAAATCTGACATGCAGATTGTACCCAAGTTGATTCATCAACTTGGGTACAATCAGCCTGCCCATACATGGTTCAAATCTCAGCAGGTCCCTGCTGAATTGGATGAGATTCAAACCTTCTATGTCAGGCTTTACTCTCATGGAGAAAGTGAGGGAAAACACTTAAGATAGATATACACGTCTCTCTAACCTGTGCCCGGGTCCAGTGCCAGATCTTTCCCTCTATGTGAAGCCCACTGCGCTCAACCACTCAGAGGCCTCCAGTGCCGTAGCCAATATCTCATGTGCTTTTATAAAGGGTCCGGTATTCCACCACCTGTGTGCCCTGTGTACTCTCAGCATTTCTGCACTTTGTGCTTCCAGATTTTCTCACCACTATGTTCCTATGATCCCAGCACCCTAGTTTTCCTAAAGACTCTCACTCTTGTGTTACTCACAGAGACTCTCATTTCTGTGTTCCTATGATCTCAGAGTGTTCCTGGGGACTCCCATTCAGTAATCCTGTGAGACTTTCTGCACACTGTAATCCTATTGTTTGTTTCCGCTGTACTCTGCACTCTTAAATATCAGTGCCTAATGTTCAGATGCTGCCTATTTGAGTGAGTCAGAGGGCCACAACCTCAAAATTGTCCTTCAGCAAAGGTCACCACTACTGTCTGGGCACTCTGTCGAATAACAGGCAACTGCTTAGACTCTTCTTAGGGCTTTCACCTCCACTAAATAGGCAGGCACTCTGAGACAAGTCCCTCCCTAATCCCTGGAGTGTGTTGTCTTCCCAGTATCCAGTGCCATCCCTTTTCACTTCAGCTCCTGCTATTACTTAGTGTCTCTACAAGAGTCCCCAGTGTCTTGAGTTTCCAGATTGTTGTCCAATGTCCACCTCTCCATGACCCAAGCTTCCAGTGTTCCTTGGTGGCCTTGAGGTACCTCTCTTCTCCAGGAGTACCCAGTGTCTCATTGGGTTTACAGATTAATTTCCTTTCAAGATTGTTGTCCACCATTCCATGACCCAAGCTTCCAGTGTTCCTTGGTGGCCTTGAGGTACCTCTCTTCTCCAAGAGTACCCAGTGTCTCATTGGGTTTACAGATTGTTTTCCTTTCAAGATTGTTGTCCACCATTCCATGACCCAAGCTTCCAGTGTTCCTTGGTGGCCTTGAGGTACCTCTCTTCTCCAGGAGTACCCAGTGTCTCATTGGGTTTACAGATTGATTTCCTTTCAAGATTGTTGTCCACCATTCCATGACCCAAGCTTCCAGTGTTCCTTGGTGGCCTTGAGGTACCTCTCTTCTCCAAGAGTACCCAGTGCCTCATTGGGTTTACAGATTGTTTTCCTTTCAAGATTGTTGTCCACCATTCCATGACCCAAGCTTCCAGTGTTCCTTGGTGGCCTTGAGGTACCTCTCTTCTCCAGGAGTACCCAGTGTCTCATTGGGTTTACAGATTAATTTCCTTTCAAGATTGTTGTCCACCATTCCATGACCCAAGCTTCCAGTGTTCCTTGGTGGCCTTGAGGTACCTCTCTTCTCCAAGAGTACCCAGTGTCTCATTGGGTTTACAGATTGTTTTCCTTTCAAGATTGTTGTCCACCATTCCATGACCCAAGCTTCCAGTGTTCCTTGGTGGCCTTGAGGTACCTCTCTTCTCCAGGAGTACCCAGTGTCTCATTGGGTTTACAGATTGATTTCCTTTCAAGATTGTTGTCCACCATTCCATGACCCAAGCTTCCAGTGTTCCTTGGTGGCCTTGAGGTACCTCTCTTCTCCAAGAGTACCCAGTGCCTCATTGGGTTTACAGATTGTTTTCCTTTCAAGATTGTTGTCCACCATTCCATGACCCAAGCTTCCAGTGTTCCTTGGTGGCCTTGAGGTACCTCTCTTCTCCAAGAGTACCCAGTGTCTCATCGGGTTTACAGATTGTTTTCCAACACTACGTAGCCTAAGCTTTCAGTGTCCCTTGGTGCCCTTGGGTTACCTCTCTTTTCTATGAGCCCCCAGTGTTCCCATCAGGTTTCCAACTTGCTGTCTACCACTCCATGACCCAAGCTTTCAGTGTCCCCTGGTGCCCTTGGTGTACCTCTGAGTATCTCTTCTGAGCCCTGAGCCTCCACTCAGCATGTCCTGATGCCTGGTTCCCAGCAGATATGCACTCCTGTCCATGACACACATACCGGTAGCTATTTGATTATTTGTTGATTTGAGTAAATGAACCTTTGATTCCATTTTTTTGTTGCAGTCACACAGCAATCTAATACATAAAAAGGTGGTTAGGATCAAGTGAAGGGTTACATAGTTAGTCTGGTTAAAAAAAGACACAAGTCCATCTAATTCAACCAATAAAGGGTGATAGGATATAAATTGTCTCGCTTGAACCAATCAAAAAAATCCTAATACTTTTCACAAAATTGCTGTGTTTTATTTTCCTGTTTTTTTATTTGATCTCAATAAAGGGCAATGAAGCTGTCAATTTATTGGCCCCGTTCCAACTTTACAAGCAATTGAAATGGTTAAAACAACTTAAAAGAGGTTCTGATCTTTCCTAGTTTGGTCCGAAAATAGCAATAAAAAAAGTTCTGGCTGAATTATTTGGGCTTGTACAGCATAAAATAAGATGATTGGACAGGGTAGACACATATTGGAGTACTCTAAAAACCCTATTGATTAAGCTATTGGATGTAGTTGCTTGAACTGCTTTTTAAATTTCTCTTTTCTATTTACATAGATCAGCCATAATGTCTCAGTTTCCAGCCCTCACCACCGAACAGAAGAAGGAACTCTCAGAGAATGCTCAGCGTATTGTTAAAGATGGCAGGGGAATACTTGCGGCAGATGAATCTGTGGGTAAGAACCTTTTTCTTAAAGAGAATGTATAGTGATGTGTTTATACTGTGTGTGTGTGTGTGTATGTATATATATATATCTGTCTATCTGCTATGCTGAAGAAGGTCATGTTTACAGAACTCAGTAGCTGAAGCTTGGAATACACACAAAGTGAATATGTCCTTTTCTTCTTGCTCTGTATAGCTGTATACAGATTTTTATTACAAATTGACAGATTTAAAAGAAAAAAAAACATTATTGATGTAGTCTCTCTTAAAAAAAAAAATGGAGCTGTATGGAACTGATTGTTGTGCATTGTATCAAATGTTGAATTTTCATATTAATAAGGGTGAAGTTAAGCATCACTGCAACAGACTTGAACTTAACCCAGATAATTGACTGCCAAAGGTCCACCTTTGAAATTTCACCTCCTTAGTTAGTTCAGAGACCCCTTACTCCTCATGGCTCTTGTGTTACTGGGGTTGATTTACTAAAACTGAAGAGTGCAAAATGTGGTGTAGCTCTGCAAAAAAGCCAATCAGCTTCCAAGTTTTTTATTTTGTCAAAGCTTAATTGAACAAGCTGATGTTTCATGGGAAACTGTCTTAACCGTTCTCTGTCCTACCTTGCCATTTAAGGAACCATGGGAAGTCGCTTGAACCGTATTAATGTGGAGAACACAGAAGAGAACCGCCGCTTTTTCCGAAACCTTCTCTTCACAGCCGATCCCAACCTCAACAAAAGCATAGGAGGGGTCATCCTTTTCCATGAGACCTTATACCAAAAGTCCAGTGACGGCGTCCCTTTTACCAAAGTCTTGAAGGATCAGGGAATCGTTGTAGGAATCAAGGTCCGGTCTGCTTCATTTTAGTGGTGTCATGGTGTGATCAATACTGCAGTCTTTTATTTATTAAACCTGGGCTTTCTTTCGCAGGTAGACAAAGGCACTGCTCCCCTGGCAGGAACCGATGGAGAAACCACCACACAAGGTCAGATACTACTGGTAACAATTATCACTTGACTTTTTTTAATGCCAATATCTACCTGCTTCTCTAAAAACCTAACTATAGTCATTTTTTCATGTTTGATGTGAGGAAGGGGTTAACATTTCTGTCTGGTTTTTATTTCTGCCTGTGACCCCATCGGGGAAAGTTTTTCCTCACTTCCTGCCCCTGTAGCACCCATACAAAATAGGAGTAGTGTGGTCATCACCAAAACAGATACAGATGGATAAAAACAAAACATTGTCAGAAGTTCTAAGCCTTTGCCGCTTTGTTAAAATGTGTTTGTCTATGTTTCCATTAGAGAGGGTTGCCATTACTTCCTGTCTGAACAGGAAGTTAGGGTAATGTGACAAATAGGAAGACAGACAGCACCAGAAATCTGACAGGGTCTAATCCTTCCCCACTCTATCCAACACAAGATACATTTTTTGGCTTGATATGTACTTTAAAGGCCTAGTTCACCTTTACCAAAAACTGCCTGTGCCGGTAAGGGACGTCTGTAGTTAAAAACAAACTGTGCAGCTTTTCCCAAAGCTGAATAATGCCCTTGCTATAGGTGTAGGCCATTTATGTACCTCCTGAAATATTCCCAGAGATGGCATCTTTCCGTCCTGATCTGTTGCTAAGATGTTGCTAAGACACTCCCAGCTTTTCCTGTTCTCCACCATCACAGGAGCTAGCTCTTTCTCTGATTCAAATCCCCTCACATCTACTTTCTCTCCCCTGACACTATAACTCTGAGCTTAGCGTTTGAGAGCTCACTCCTGTGATATTGGGGTTGAACCATCACAGCTGCTGTCTTAGGAATCTTCTATCAACAAGGCAGGATGGGATGGTTTCATCTCTTGGAGTTTTTCAGTTAGGCTTCAAGAGGTGGAGAACACAGAAGACAATGTGCTTGGTGCCTTAAAGCAGTGGTTCTCAACCTCAGTCCTCAAGTACCCCCAACATGCCATGTTTTGGGAACTTCCCTTAGATAAAATAGCTCTTATCAATACCATGTCATTGATATTGATTTAAAGCAGCTGTGCAAAGTAAAGGAAAACCTGAAAACATGGCCGTTGGGGGTACTTGAGGACTGATGTTGAGAACCACTGCCTTAAAGGACAAGTTCACCTTTGGTAACATGTTACACCCATATTCAGGGTGTAACATGTAACATGTTATGAACAGATCTGCACCTCCCCGATCCCCGCTGTGACAGTTTGCGGGGTTCTTCTCCCTCCCCGCCAGCTGTCACAATTTAAAAAAAAAAACATGGCTGAGCGGGACTCCGCCCACCCGGCCGCGTCACTGATTGACAGGGCTCTGGGCATGGAAAACAACAAAGTCCAGCAGCCTTTGCAGCTGTCGGCTTGTAGTTTTCGATTAACTACCACGGTGCTGTGGAGCACTCTGGTAGTTCATTCATGCTTCCTGTCAGATTGTATCTGCTTACCAGTACAGGATGTACGGACAAGCAGGTACCCCTTGTTCTGCTGGAGACCTGCATGGCACCAGCAATCTGCATGATCGCTTGTGTAATGTTTTACAGGCTCCCCAAAAAAATAAAACCAATAAATGCACATTTTTTTACCTGCGATAAAATGTGCATTTATTATTTTTTTTGCAAAAGTGAACTTATCCTTTGATATTTCTGTTTCTAAAGGGTAATCACTTCATGTAGATATATGAAAAAGTGAACATAGAAGGAGCTCTACAGCTCTAACATACAGTCCATGCAAAATAGGTTTAGCTATCTGCTGTGTTAAATCCCAGACTTTATAGTACATAAGTGACTTACCCAACAGCGCATCAGCTCCCATCAGTAAATATGGCAGCAGCCGTTCTTGTTATGCTTTCCACATTGCAAACCTCTGTTACAATTCCAGGTCTGGATGGACTGTCCGAGCGTTGCGCTCAGTACAAGAAGGACGGTGCTGACTTTGCCAAGTGGCGCTGTGTGCTGAAGATCTCAGACCACGCACCCTCAAGCCTTGCAATCTATGAAAATGCCAATGTGTTGGCACGGTACGCCAGCATCTGCCAGCAGGTGACTTCATTTTTATATATATATATATATATATATATATTATATATCTCTTTTAGGGTGGACTTGATGCACCTGGTTTAGTAGAAGACATCATGCCATGCCTGACCTTCAGTAATTTTTTCAACTTTTCATCTATTAAATCTTCTGCTCTTGTTGTTTTAACTTTGGATATTAAACCTTTTTTTTCTGCCAGTAAATACTTTATACCAGGGATAAGCAATTAGCGGACCTCCAGCTGTTGCAAAACTACAAGTCCCATCATGCCTCTGCCTCTGGGTGTCATGCTTGTGGCTGTCAGAATCTTGCTATCCCTCATGGGAAATGTAGTTCTGCAACAGCTGGAGGTCCGCTAATTGCATATCCCTGCTTTATACAGTCCACTTCCTGTTTCTTGTAAGGGTCGTCAGCCTAGGCTTATGACATTGTGCACATCTCTCTCTCTCACTCCTGTGAGAGTTTGCCAGGAAGGGAGAGGTGAGTCATAAGAGGGCCAATGAAAGCTGCAGAGCTGGAGGTGTGTGTCTGTGTAAATCCAGGAAGTGAACAGCCAGCAGCTTCAGCTGCCCACAGTTAAAATGGCTGCAGCCAGACTCAGTGGAGGGAGATTTCTGCAGCATATTTGGCAAGTACAGAATCACAGTATATATAAAATAATGTGCAAAGGGGTTGGAGGGAAGCTTCAGAATGGCAAAGCTGTTTTTATTACAAATTATGCAAGTAGACTGCAGTTCCTCTTTAAGCATGCATGCTCCTGAAGACTCCTGGGATATATATAACATTTGCCTAGGCAAGACACCAGGAAGTACATGAAGAAATGTAAAAAAAAGTTCAAAACAAGTAAATATGATATATGATCTACTTTCCTATCTATCTATTTACTAATGCTAACAGCATGAGGATTAAAAATAATCAACTTTAGGAGACTTTACCACTTTTCCCATTCAGGATAGTGACAGGTTCTCTTGAAAGTTCACCACCCTTCTCTGCAATCACGCTACATATACTGTATCTACATAAAGTGATTACCCTCTCCCAGGACGTAATGCATTTCACATATTTATACATATCATTTATTGGCAAGAGCTTCCTTTATGTAGACATCAATAATCCTGAGATTGCTGTTGGGTTCCGCTATCTTGGATGTGAAGTCAGCAGCCCCAGCAGAGTCACAGCTGTCACTCAAGAACACACTGCAAATAAGCATTTCAAATTTGCTAAATTTATGTCTACCTGCAATTTTTTAAGTTGGTGATAGGGTCTCTTTTTTTTTTTTGTATGCAGTGTTTTTCAGCACTGGGCTGATGGTGTGATTTTTATTGTTCCTAGTGGAGTTTTATGTCACACCCCTGCCTCTTTGACACACAGAGCAGAACAAACAGAGCTGATTAAGCTGTTTTTTTCCTTTGCTCTGTAGCTATCATTAACCCCCATTAGGATTCCAGTGAAAGCAAAAACAAAGGGCTTATCAGAGCCCGGATCATGATATGGTGCAGCTCTGTGCACAGTGCAATGTCTAAAATGTAGCAATAAAGGGATTCTAATCTCACTTTCTCATGTTTACTTTTGTCTAGAGCAGTTTATTATAGAATGTGCTGCTTTTTACAACAAACATTAGCCAGATACCCCCAAAGGTGCATTGGTGTGTGTCCATTTTCCCCCAATTAGCCTCTTAAGGGGGTAATACCCCGAGTATATTATTATTATACAGGATTTATATAGCGCCAACAGTTTGCACAGCACTTTACAACATGAGGGCAGACAGTAGAGTTGCAGTGCAATTTAATACAGGAAGAATCAGGGGGCCCTGCTCATTAGAGCTTACAATCTACAAGGGAGGGTCATGTGATACAAAAGGTAATACCTGTGGAGGATGAGCTAGTGGAAAAAAAACAAATGTACAGTTGTTAGGTGGAGCAGGAAAGGCTTCTCTATAGAGAAGGGGTTTCAGAGTTTGGGTAAAAGTGGAGAGAGTAGGAGAAAGTTGGACAGATTGGGATAGGGAGTTCCAGAGGATGGGGGAGGCTTGGGTGAAGTCTTGGAGGCGAGCATTGGAAGAGGTAAAAAGGGAGCTAGAGGGCAGGATGTTTTAGGAGGAAAGAAGAGAACAGTTTGGTTGATACTTTGAGATAAGGTTAGTGATGTAGCTAAGGGCAGAGTTGTGAATGTATATTGATTACACGTACCCTCAAAACAGATATAAATTGGTTCTAAGCAATCCTTTATACTTTTAATTTCAAAGCCCATCTTCACCTAGTTTTGTATAACGCAGAGAAGGGTTAGAACTTCCTCTGTCAGGTTTTAAGGAGACACATGAGCTGAACAAGAGAAATCACTTGACTCCCCCATCCACGCTTAACAGCGCCGATGGAGGCATCTTCCCTGCCGGCTTTTGTACTATGTAAGCCGCTGCTCCACTACGGACTTTGTGTCTAGAATTCCCATTGAGAAATACTACATTTGCAAAATCCTTTGTATTAAAAGTGGTATTGACTCCAGAGAGAGGGACTTTTGCTCCTGTACAAATCATTAGTAAGACCTCATCTGGAATATGCAGGTCAGTTTTGGGCACCAGTTCTCAAAAAAGAATATCGGGGAACTGGAGAAAGTGCAGAGAAGGGCAACCAAACTGATAAGAGGCATGGAAGAGCTCAGCTATGAGGATAGATTAGAGGAACTGAATGTATTCTCTCCTGAGAAGAGGAGATTAAAGGGGGATATGATCAACATGTATAAATACATAAGTGGTCCATATTGTATAGTGGACTTGGTGCGCTATTCACTTTCAGGTCATTACAGAGGACGGTGGGCGCTCTTTACATCTGAGGTAAAAGAGATTAAGACTCCTTTCATAAGTGTGATCTGATCAGGTCCACCTATCAGTTTTTCTGGTGGACCTGATCAGATGGTCCATGTATCCCTATGGACCGGTGGGTGTAAACGGACTTATGTCTATTTACACCCGCCTACCTCCAATCCGACCCGGTCCGCTAAAAAAAAAAAAAATGGATCCGTCCCTCTTTAGGAGTATCAGAGGGCAGTCAGGTGTAAATGGACTGTTTACACCTGGCTGCCAATAGAGCAGAGCAGGCTTTGTCCATGTCCGCTCTGCAGAAACTGTGCGGACGCAGACCTTTCATCCACCCGCTCTGATCTGCTCAGCAGGGGTTCAGTGAACAGATCCGCTACTGAGCTAATTATATTCTGCCACTTGTGAAAGGGACCTTAACCCCCACATACAGAAAGGCTTCTTCACAGTATGAGCCGTGAAAATGTGGAATCGACCCCCCCAGTTCTGGCCAGCTCAGTAGATTGTTTTAAAAAAAAGAGCTGGATGTATTCCTAAATACACAAAACATAACTGGATATGTACATTTATAGGTAATAACACCAGGGGTAGTCAAACCAGTAAATATCCAGTTGCCTCCTGGAGGATCAGGAAGGGATTTTATTTCCCCCACTGGAGCAAATTGGATCATGCTTTATTATTTTTGTTTTTTTTTGCCTTCCTCAGAATAAACTGTGGGTACAGGTTTTTGTATATAGAGGTTCTCTATTTGTTTGCTTTTTTCTTGTGGTTGAACTAGATGGACTAGAGTCTATTTTCAAACTAACTATGTAACATACAACTTTCTATGATTGACTTGCCTTTGCTATGTACTATGTAAATAAAGTTTTGAATTAACAATCAATCTATATGTCTTACAGAACGGTCTTGTGCCAATCGTGGAACCTGAAATTCTGTCCGATGGATCACATGATCTCCAAAGATGCCAGTATGAAACAGAAAAGGTGAGAATGCTTGCAGTGTAACAGGCCCAAGTGGTATTTTAGTCATAAGTGGAGTCTGTAAAACATTTACCTCCCTCCTGCTATTCCCAGTCATATGTTATGCCCTCAGGCGCTTGTGTATGCTCATCCATGTGTGCACACACTCTTATGCCCCATACACACGGTCGGACATTGATCGGACATTCCGACAACAAAATCCTAGGATTTTTTCCAACGGATGTTGGCTCAAACTTGTCTTGCATACACACGGTCACACAAAGTTGTCGGAAAATCCGATCATTCTGAACGCGATGACGTAAAACACGTACGTCGGGACTATAAACGGGGCAGTGGCCAATAGCTTTCATCTCTTTATTTATTCTGAGCATGCGTGGCACTTTGTGCTTTGGATTTGTGTACACACGATCGGAAATTCCGACAACGGATTTTGTTGTCGGAAAATTTTATAGCCTGCTCTCAAACTATGTGTGTCGGAAAATCCGATGGAAAATGTGTGACGGAGCCTACACACGGTCGGAATTTTCCACAAGGTCCTATCACACATTTTCCGTTGGAAAATCCGACCGTGTGTACGGGGCATTATACTGTGTGGCACAAGAACATATATTAGTGCTCCTGGTTCCCAGTGCTGATTGGTACTATTTTGCTATTTAAAGGTACCTTGCCCTGTTTTTAGTGCCTGCTGGGGTCTATCTCCTCTATTTGCAGTCTTTCCCTAGTTTCTTGTGATGATAGCTGACCTTTCTAGTTCTTGGTTTTCTGATCCTCCTCTGCCTGCCATGACCTAGGCTCCACCTGAATACGCTTGCTGGTTTCTTCTTGGCTCCCGTGTTCTGGTTCTGACCCCCCGCGGAGCCGCGCAGTTTCAGCCTGTCACCAACTATCCTCTTGCCTAATCCTTAAGCACTCTATTGTGGGTAAATCTTACTGGTTCACTAGTATCCTGGGGTACCCGGGTACCAGAGCATGTCTATAAAGCATCCGAAAAGGGTCAAAAAATGTTGTAGAATGTATGGTTTGTGATTTTGAATTAGTATGCTTCTCATATTTTGTGAAATCCCAAAATGACCCTTTCATAGCTTTCAGTCGGATTTCTGCCAATTTCTGAGTCTTTTGCCTTTCGCTACAACAGGATTGTTGCCACTCTTCCCAGCAATTCCCCAATTAAACTTAAATTAACACCCTCCATTGCCCATGCAATGCAAAATAAAAGGTTCACTAAGCTCCCTTCCTTTCAGTGCAGTAAATATTCACCTCCCATTGCTCCCCTGCCACTCTGTTTGACTACCAGGGATGGAATGAAATACCCAGGTATGGGTGAGCATGTGAATCACTGCCCCTCTCTTTGCCAGTTGTGATGCCTCCTGATTGGCCTAAGCACTGTTATAAGGGAGTCCCAACTCCCCTGCTTGCCGGACCGCGGCTTTGCAGGCAGCGGCTACAGTGTCCTCCAGCACAGCGGACCCTATCTAGGCGTCTCCTCTCAGGCGCTACGCGTCCAATAGGATCGCCTGACATTTTGGCCAATTGGGAAACGGGTCTCACGGCCCACCTACTGATTTGAGGGAAAGAGATTTAGTGTGAAAATAGCGAATATTCATTCGCTATTGTCACACAACTGGGTGGGGTCAGAGGCGCAGTGCTCTGCGCCCTGTGCCCACCCTTTTTTGAAGCCTCTTAGAGCCTCTGGCTCTAACCTCGTGCTTCAAACCCCCCCCCCCCATTGGAATCCACAGTTTGGCGCTCTGTATGTAGATCAGAGGTCCGGACGCATGGATAGGGGGGGCGGCGCCCATGCGCCCCCACTGCATATGGAGTCCATAGACCTTTTTGAGCACTAAGTCAGCTTGCAGGTTATATGGGGCTTTGGGGGCATTGGTCTATTTGAAGCCCGGGCATAGGCTGTCTTACACCTCCTTAGAGGATTTTGCTGTAATGTGCAACTAATAGGACTTACTTTCCCGTCTATTTTTCCTTAGCTCATGATGGGACTTGTAGTTTGCTAGCACCTGTAGAGTCCCTTGTTTCCCACACCCTTGTTGAATATTAACCTTTGTTTTTTTATGCATTGATGGTTATTGGAGAAGTCTGGGAATGTTGCCAGATGGAGTTTGAACCGGGCCCTGCTGACCTGAAGATACTGGTTAGTTTGGCTCAATCAGCGAATAGTGTGTATAGTTTGCACACTATACTTGCACCCTTTGTTGCACTAATACAAATGCTGGGTTTGGGTCTGCCTAAAGCAAACCTTCTGGCTATTTTCACATTTTAAAATTAAAAGTGCTGCTTGCTTCTAACTTTATTGGCCAAAAAGGCCTCCCTAGTGCAGCTATTCAAGCTAGTTTCATTTCGTTAATGGGTCTGACTTCATGTATTAAAGGGGTTGTAAACCCTCGGTTTTTTTTAAATAAAAATAACAAACATGCCTATACTTACTTGCTCTGTGCAATAGTTTTGCACAGAGCAGCCCCAATCCCCATCTTCTGGGGTGCACCACTGGTGCTCCAGGCCCCTCCTCTTCATCGGTTGCCCCCCCCTCCCACAGACAGCTGCTTTCACTGGGGGCGCCCTTGCATGCTCGCTCCTGAGCCCTGCTGCTGCATCCATTGACAGAGAGCAGGACTTGGCCCCGCCCCCCGATCCCGTGTCAATGGATTTGATTGACAGCAATGGCTCGTACTGCTATCAATCTGTCCAATGAGGAGAGAGGCAGCGGCTTGAGCCACTGTGCTCGTGCACATCGCTGGATCAGATGGGTTCAGGTAAGGAAAAGGGGGGGAGCTGCAGCACAGAAAGTTTTTCACCTTAATGCAAAGAATGCATTAAGATTAGGGTGAAAAACCTTGACTCTTTGCAACCACTTTAAGTGCCACCAGTTTCCAATGACAGTGCTCCTGATGGTCACTAATGCACTCTTATGCCCTGTACACACGGTCGGACTTTGTTCGGACATTCCGACAACAAAATCCTAGGATTTTTTCCGACGGATGTTGGCTCAAACTTGCATACACACGGTCACACAAAGTTGTCAGAAAATCCGATCATTCTGAACGCGGTGACGTAAAACAAGTACGTCGGGACTATAAACGGGGCAGTAGCCAATAGCTTTCATCTCTTTATTTATTCTGAGCATGCGTGGCACTTTGTGCATCGGATTTGTGTACACACGATCGGAATTTCCGACAACGGATTTTGTTGTCGGAAAATTTTATAGCCTGCTCTCAAACTTTGTGTGTCGGAAAATCCGATGGAAAATGTGTGATGGAGCCTACACACGGTCGGAATTTCCGACAACAAGGTCCTATCACACATTTTCCGTCGTAAAATCCGACCGTGTGTACGGGGCATTAGTGGTCTGGGGATGGCAGTTTGTATAGGATATAGTACTTTTTTTTAAAAAAGCCTGTCCTGAAAGGCAGTTGCCTTGCTGTTGTGTTGACTTTCTGACTTCAAAACTTTGAGTCACTGACTGAAAATAAAACATGCAGATAAAGACTTCCAAGTTTTTCACAACTATACAAATTTGTGTTCTAGTTCTAGTTCAGTCACTTAAAGTGTTGAAGCCAGTGCATGGGCCTAACGGGTCAAGGACATTTCATTTTTAGAGGAAGGTCAGCATTGACGGCCCCCAAAAATTACTCATGTTTATTGTAAGGATAAACCCCACTTTTATCTCCATTTCGCATAGTTCTTCATCTACAATAGTAATAAAATACTTCCCATATGTGAAAAGAATGTCCAGATTTTTGGTGAATGACACTTGATAAGACAAATGCATTGCAAAATGTGATTTATTATTTCTCTGGAGTCCACTTACCAGATAGTATTGCATTACAAAGCAGAGTATAATAATGGTTAATGCTGCCGTGTACCTACATTATATAAATGTGTGCCTCTCTTATTGCAGGTCCTGTCTGCAGTGTACCATGCTCTTGTCCAGCATCATGTGTATCTTGAAGGCACACTCTTAAAGCCAAACATGGTGACAGGAGGACAATCATGCTCTCAAAAATTTACGCCTGAGCAGGTTGCTATGGCAACTGTTACTGCCCTGAGACGAACGGTCCCTTCTGCAGTCCCAGGTAATTAAGGCTGTCATCAAAGTGAATCTGTTATGATAGAGATATGGGGCTGCCATCATTGACCCATTTCAAATAGTAGAGGCATCATGAGTGTCAGCCTGATCCTGGCACCACTACCTAGTGGGACACTGAAGCCAGATATTGAAGCCAGTATCAGGATGACAGCGCTGGAGTTTGCATCATTAAAAAAGCAGTAATGGCAACTTCTATAATGAAAGCGAAAGAGCAAAAAATTGATAGTTTGGTTTTACATGTACAATAAAAAGTTGAGATACCTGCCTATAACTTTAGAGATTCCACTGGTGAAACCTCTGCCCATAGTTCCCAGTTCTGTTAAATTCAGAAAGAAGTACAGATGGTGAATTCAGGAACTTCTGTGGGAAGATCTTGCTCAGCCATACCAGGTTCCATTGTTATAGATATTGAAATCAGATCTTTGCTGGAATTTTTTATACATATCTTGTCACTCGCTTATTCAAGTGTGTATTCTCAAAGAAATGCGTTTAGAAAATCTGGATTTGTAAAGCCATACCTTAATTTGCCCAAACTTATCCAAATCTGAATATGTTTAGGCTGGGTTCACACTATAGAACACAGCGGCTCACAGCAGGAGTCCGGTGCATCTCCATTTACCGCATCAAGTCCGATTTCAGTCTGAATTTTGGTCTGAATTCAGACCTGAAACGGACCAAAAGATGCACAGGGCTCCTGTGCAATTTGCACCGAAGCCGATGCGGAGATGTGTGAACCGGCTCCATAGAGAGCCATTCAACAATCTCCTGCAATGCAAATTGGATGCGGGAAAACCCAGCCTAAAACCATGCCCGAGTCTATCAACCTCTTCCCACTCTGGGTAAAAGGGGCTGTATCGATCTGCATCGTCCCATAAAAAGATTGAAGGGTGGTTAAAAGCCAGCCCTTGCAAAACTGATGATTCAATTTTGGATGAGTGTTGGTCATTTGGATAACCTACATACTATTTATCTCTAGTGATTTCAGCAGTGAGATCACTACAACTTATGCCGCGTACACACGGTCGGACTTTTCATCTACAAGAGTCCGGACGCCGACGGACTAAAGCTGGCTGACAATCCGATCGTGTGCGGGCTTCCCCGGACTTTTAGCGGACTTTCAGCGGACTTTTCCGGCCGCAAATCTGACGGACTTTAGATTTGAAACATGCTTCAAATCTTTACGTCGTAACTCCACCGGACCCAGAAATCCGCTCGTCTGTGTGCTAGTCCGACAGGCAAAAACCCACGCTAGGGCAGCTATTGGCTTTTGGCTGTCAACTTCCTTATTTTAGTCCGGTGTACGTCATCACGTACGAATCCGTCAGACTTTTGTGTGATCATATGTAGGCAAGTCCATTCGTAAGAAAGTCTGCCGCAAGTCCGCCAGAAGTCCGCCAAAAGTCCGTCGAAAGTCTGTCGGACAGGCTGTCGGACTTTTGTAGACGAAAAGTCCGACCGTGTGTACACGGCATTAGTTTGCAGTTCCATTCAACTGCCATGGACCAAAACTCAAACACTGTGGTATAGACTAGAATCAGCTATATACAGTATATAGAAAAATTTGTAAATACCCAAAACATATTTCACTGAGGCTGGGTTCACACCTCCGACGGATGCGGCTCACAGCAGGGGTCCGGTGCATCCCTGTTTTCCGTTTTAGGGATTAATCAGGGCTGAATTTTCGCCTGAATTCAGCCCTGAAGACGGAGACCAAAGACGCAAGCCGCATCCAATTCACATAGGTGTGAACCCAGCCTGAGACATGTCATCTAATAAAGACCAGTAAACAAAATTATCATGCTATAACAAATCCCATAACGGATCAAAAGCAACAGGAGAGTTGATGACAATGCTAATGAGCAGGTCTGCGCACTACAAGCCTCAAGAGATACAAAATGTCATTAGGTCACTCAACCTACAAGCATCACAAACTAACATTATCATCTGTACATTTCCTGCAGGTATCTGCTTCCTGTCTGGAGGTCAGAGTGAAGAAGAGGCATCTCTTAACCTGAATGCCATGAACCGCTGCAATCTCCTTCGTCCTTGGCGTCTGTCCTTCTCTTACGGCCGTGCCCTTCAGGCCTCAGCACTCTCTGCCTGGGTCGGGAAAACAGAGAATCGGAAAGCATCACAGGAAGCTTTCGCTAAGAGAGCAAAGGTCAGGATAACCCCTCAACTCTTTAAACTTTAAGTTAAAGTGCATTTATCGCCCAAACTTATTTTTAGCCTCGTGCAGATCAAGGAACAATACTAACTTGTGTCAGGTATTTAATTTTCTGTTGGTGCCCCGTAGCAGAGAACTCCCTTTACTTCCTGTCCCGGAGACACAACAGGAAATGAGGGGGAATCCCCATTTTAGAAAGTGTGGTCTGTGGGTGCCTTGATTGAAATATTTCCCCTCATCATTTGTTTCAAAAACACCTGTAAAATTTTAGATTTCTCATCACTTTCTGTTTTGCTACTTTCACACCGAGGCGCTTTACAGGCGATATAGCACTAAAAATAGTGCCTGCAAAGCGCCTCCCCTGTCACTCCAGTGTGAAAGCCCGACGGCTTTCACACTGGAGTGGTGCGTTGGCAGAACGCTAAAAAAAGTCCTGCAAGCAGCATCTTTGAGGCGCTTCAGGAGTGCCCCTGCCCATTGAAATGCATGGGCATCGCCGGTAAAGCGCCTTTAACTCTTTTTCGCCTGCTAGCGGAGGTTAAAAGCACCCCACTAGCGGCCAAAAAGCGCAACTAAAACAACCCCTTTACCGCCGACGCTCCCGCGCCTCAGTGTGAAAGTGCCCTTACTGTAAAAATGGCCACCAAGACAAATAAAGACGGTGGATCTTCCCGGGGGGAACACAAGACAGTAATAAAAACCTGACACTTGCTCTAACATCTCCCAACATCCAAAACTACAGATATACAGTAAAGCTGGCCATGGATGGATCAAAACATGGTCGGTCCAGCTGAATTTCGATCCATCCATGGCTGGCCCAGTTAGAAAAAAGCCAATCTAATGAGGGTCTCCTCTCAAACGAGACCGTTAGTAAATTCTCGTTTGACCAGTGCATGCAGCCAGTCTTCTACAGCACTGATCAGTGCATTCTGACTGGAGAAGTCCCACTGTGAGAATACAATAGCGCAGTAGGGAGGATTCATCCATCCATATTAATTATGTGGCTGAAGGAATCCATTCATTCCTTCCATCCATGTAGAGTTTACTCTAAAGTTCAGCCACAAGACTTTATAACCATAATAAAGTAGACAGACCCGCAGTTTTACAATAGAAGATATTTTTGACCATCTAATATGTAATGTGCTGTGGATACTTCACTCCCTTTGGAAATATCCAAATCTCAGATTAAAAACATGGACAGGCAAGTGAGATGACTGCTTTTTCTGGGACTACATTTCCCAGAGGTCATGGCCTGCCTTTCTTCAGGACTAAGCTGGGCGGTGGTAAGGGTGGTATTTAAAGTGTTACAAACCCCACTTTTTTTGGTATTAGAAGTAAAAGTATTGTCTCTACCTATCTGTAAAACCCTTCCATCATCCATGTTGTGATAAACTGGGTACACACAGTTCATTTTTTTCTTTTCGTTCACCATGTAGGCTGAACATAAAAACAAACAGATTCCTGCATCCCGACAAGCGAGGTGGATGCAGGAATATCCCCCCAATGCCATTTTATTCATACACTAATAACACTAATCAGTGCTACGGCCGCTTGGTTGCAAGCAGCTGATCAAAGGAGGTTTTGCAGCAGGACCATTTGGCAGAAAATGTAATGACCGGCTTTTGTCCAACCGAGAGGGCTACACACAGATCAGAAGGTGGCTTGTACCTGCTGAACTGGCTGATCTTCCGTCTTTGTGTACCCAGCTTTCCAGATTTAGTAAATACCTGGTTGATCCTGCCATTTCAGCAGACATCACTGTTCAGAGTAGCAACAAAAAACAGTCGATCCTAGTTATTGTCGTTTGCCACTTGGTGGCACACCCATTGTGACTGGACTCAAGATGACTGTGTATCAACCGAAAATTGTTTCTGTTGCCTGTAGCAACCTGTAAGCTTTTCCTTGTTATGTCTTTATGATGATATAGGATAGTCTGATCAGTTCTAATGTCCAGTAACAACAGATTATTCTTCAACTTCTTCCACTGATAAAGCCGTCAGTAACTAAATTAATAGACATAAGTATAGATGAATTACATGGAACCTGTTTTGGTTGTACAGAGGGTGATAGCTTTTAAAAAGGTTAATTAACTGTCTGCTAATTGCCTTTGTATATTGCAGATCAACGGTTTGGCATCCCTTGGGAAGTATGAACCATCTGGATCTTCAGACTCCGCCTCTTCCCAATCCCTCTTCCAGCCCAGCTACACCTACTAAATGCTGCTCTCCACTGCCCCCTTGTGTTACATCTTTACATTCCTTCTGTGGTTACTTGAATGGTATTAATGCCCCATTCCTCATACACTGAGCCAGTCATATCAGTTGCTCCCAGGGCAACAATGCAGAGAGCAATATGCAATGTGCAATAACCCATACCAACCAATCGGATGACATCTTTCACTGGTGTGATTGCAACAGACAGAAAACAATTTGCTGTGGGTTGCTGTACTTTGCACGGCCTTAATAAGTAATTTTGCAGTAAAAGCACGGTTTTGGAATAGACAACTGGAAATTTTATTGTTATCTGTAAGGAACATCGTCATTTTCTCCACATTATAGCTGGACTAA
Organism: Lithobates septentrionalis; assembly: GCA_037952835.1. Lineage (NCBI taxonomy): Eukaryota > Metazoa > Chordata > Amphibia > Anura > Ranidae > Lithobates > Lithobates septentrionalis. The sequence goes on from JBBDGP010002424.1 coordinate 934,087, forward strand.
CTATAACAGGACCAAAATCCATCACATTCATTGTGTTAATGCCTCACCCAGAACTAAGATACATTTTATGTGCAGTATGAGCCTGGAAGTTTTTGAATTACACGTGCCTCTACCTCACTGTTCTTCAGTTCCAGCATGGCGAAAATGTGGATTTCTGACCTCTCGTTATCTGTTCCTGAAATATCCTTTGATTGGTTAGTTTAATTCAGGTTGGGAACATCTGTTGTAGTTTAGACTTCAGAGCTACCAGTTTTCACCGACTTGACTATTAGTTAAAGCTGACCATAGATGGATCAAAATTCGTCTGGCTCAAGATAGATTTGCATAAATTAAAAAAAAAAATTAGGAAGATAAGACAGAAGCCATGAATAGAATAGAGGTATATATAGACACTGTAGGCCAAAAGGTAAAGTCACTTCTATGCAAAGGGGTAACTCAGAAAATATTTTTTTTTTTCAAATAAAATACAAAAAAAAAAGATAAAAAATGCACAACTTACATCAAACTGAATGAATAATAATAAGTGACCATCCTTAAAATGTAAAGCACCATTGACTTGTCTATTCCACAAAAGGTGCCAGAACAACCCTACAGAAATAAATATTACTCAACATACTTGGCCGAAAATTGCATTTTAGTTCTGGGTGGAGCTTCCCTATAATTTGTGAAATATTTTTGCAATGCTGCTATATGATGTGTGACCAAAACACACCAGGAACATCATTCCAATAAAACCTTTTAAAATAACTTATGTGTGTGCTTTGTAATTGTATAAAATTAAGCCAGTCTGTAGGCTCAGACTTGGAACAGACTATGTAGTTCTGGGCTTAGAAAAGTACAGTCCCCAAGGGAGGCTCTAGCCAACTAATATTCTGCTGACATAGCAGGCGGCTTCCATGGCTAAACCTCTATAAAGAAGGCTGATCCTGTGAAATAAAGTGCAGCTAGAATACACTACTACACAGGAAAATGCAAGCAATGTGTCTCGATACCATAGCAGCTTAGGATTATCACTTCCAAGTATTACCATTATGTTGTTAGTATGCAACACCATCTACCGGTTAAATATGTATCTACAGTTCCTTCATAGTTCTATAACTATACAGTATATGAACTTTGTATTTTCAAAGAGGACTTAGTCCTGTAAGTGATGTAGGCATCAGTGTCACAGAGAAACCCTTTTATCCAGAGAAGAATACAAAAATAACTCCAACCATAAAGCTGAACACACATTGAAATGGAAGTGATTTGTAACAAGGTTGTCCTGTGATATATACCAAAGGACGGCAGCACTATTGAGAGCTTGCAGATCTGCAATTTCCAGTGTTACCAATCCATCTCCATCCTGGGCAATAGATTATACACCGATCAGTTATACCTTTATGACCATTTACAGGTTAAGGGAATAACATGGATTATATCATTACAATGGCATCTGAGTGAGATATGTTAGGCAGCAAGTAAACATGTCACCAAAGTTGAGGTGTTGAAAGCAGAAAAAAATGGGCATTGTTTGCTGTGTATAGGACTCTGTAGCCGCAGACCAGTCGGTGCCCATGCTGACCCGTGTCCACAGCCAAAAGCTCCTGCAAAGGGCACATGAGCATCAGAACTAGACCACAGAGCAATGGAAGAAGGTGGCCTGGCCCGACGAATCACGTTTTCTTTTACATTATGTGGATGGCTGGGTGCATGTGTTTTGCTTACCTGGGGAAGAGATAGCACCAGGATGAAGTATGGGAAGAAGGCAAGCTGACAGAGGCAGTGTGCTGCTTTGGGCAATGTTCTGCTGGAAAAACCTTGCCATTTATGTAGATTTTACTTTGGTACCTATCACCTACCTAAACATTGTTGGTCACCAAGTACGCCGCTTCATGGAAAGTATTCCCTAATGGCAGTGGCCTCTTTCACCAGGATAAAGCACCCATTCCACACTGCAAAAATGGTTCAAGAATAGTTTGTGCAACATCAACAAATTTGAGATATAGAATTGTCCTCCAAATTTTCCAGATCTTAATCCATTGAGCATCTGTGGGATGTGCGAGAAAAACAAGTCCAATCTATGGAGGAGGCCCCACCTTGCAGAACTTAAAGAGGAAGTAAAGCCTAAAAAAAAAAAAAAATGCACCCTGCAAGGTAAAGTCATAATGAGCCAGTATGTATAGCATACTGGCTCATTATGAATAACTTACCTCAGATCGAAGCCCCCGAAGCGACCCTCGTTCGCCTCCTCCGCCGTCGCTATCTATCTCGGAGTGACTTCCGGGTATCGCGGCTCCGGCGCTGTGATGTCCGGAGCCGTAATGACCTCACTCCGGCGCATGCGCGCGGGTGTCGTCAGTGATGGCATTTTCGCCGTCACTAACGGCATGCTCAGTGCGCCTGCGCCGTTGTCTACGGCGTGCATGCGCCGTAGACAGCTGTGTGCCCGGTTTTTGTAAAATATCTCCTTAACCGTGTAGCCAAAAGCTCCTGCAAAGGGCACATGAGCATCAGAACTAGACCACAGAGCAATGGAAGAAGGTGGCCTGGCCCGACGAATCACGTTTTCTTTTACATTATGTGGATGGCTGGGTGCATGTGTTTTGCTTACCTGGGGAAGAGATAGCACCAGGATGAAGTATGGGAAGAAGGCAAGCTGACAGAGGCAGTGTGCTGCTTTGGGACAGCTGTGTGCCCGGTTTTTGTAAAATATCTCCTTAACCGTGTAGGTTAAGGAGATATTTCTTGCACCTACAGGTAAGCCTTAATCTAGGCTTACCTGTAGGTTAAAGTGGTCCCAGAAGGTTTACAACCACTTTAAAGGATCTGCTGCTGATGGCTTGGTGCCAGATGCTCCAGCATACCTTCAGAGGTCTAGTGGCATCCATGCTGCAATCGATCAGGGCTGTTGATTGGCGGCATAAGGGGGACCCACTCAATATTAGGTGGGTGGTCATAAAGTTATGGCTAATCAGAAAAAAATTCACTGCTGGATTGGGGAGGTCCTTTATGTGCCATCTCCATATTTCCTCCAGACCCCATTGCCTAAAGCATGTGAAGAGGACAATACTGGGCTATGATCTTGTACTTGATTGACATACAGCTCCAAATCCCTCCCTCCAAATCAGCCAAATCAGACTTCTTGCAGTTCTTGAAATTCTTGTTGGTAGTTTTACTAAACGTAATAAAAATACATTTGTATGCAAACTCCAGCCAAAACGTTTTTTGGTCAAAAAGACAAATTCTTTATTAAAAGAAAGAAATGAACATATGACGGTGCAAACAGCACCAAAACTGAACAAGGTACAAAACATGTTCACACATAATCGATAAACACACCGAGTAGCGTGTAGCAGTACCCACATTCATCATGTGAAATTTTACAGTAATAAAATGGCAGACATCTCATACATCGGTCTACAAAACATAATAATATATGGTAATCCACCCCCCCCCCCCCATTTCAAGTAACTTGTAGTGTCTATAGCCTAGTGCCAGATCAAACAGCTGGTTCATCATCAAGTAGAGGCATTGTCCAACCACCAGATTTTATGGTATTTGGTAGGGCACCCCCTGTGGAGATACAAAACTTTTTTTGTAAGGTAAGGTCGTATTACTGGCAGCAACCCAGCTCTGAAAGGTCAGTGGGGACTCCTTAGACCAGGGGTAGACAACCTTTTGAGCACAGAGGGGGGGGGGGATAGTGGTGCTTGGAGAGAGACGGATGGGTGGGAAATAAAACTATAGGTAAAGGTGATTGTGATAATAAAATCCAGTGGTTGGAGGTAGTTTGGACCCTGGGAAGTTCAGGGTTGAATGGGTTAGGAACAAGTTCAATGGGTTAAAGATGTATAGAGCGCTTTAGGAGGTGAAGCCAGCCCTGGAAGAGGAAACAGCTCTGTAGATATATAAATGTGGAGAACAGCGGCGCTCCTCTGAGTGCAATATATTAAAATGATTGATGATGAATTTATTAAGATAAAAAATTTAAATAAGAATTAACTCACAGGGTAAGGGTTAAAATGGCTAGTCACAAGGGGAGGCTCGCTGTCTAATCCTGATCAAGATAGCCGGTGGTATGCTGCTGCTGTCTCGCTAGCTGCAGGGGTTTCCAAGGCTCCGAGTTAAGCTGGCAGTTATCTCCCCGTCGGCTGTGACGTCACTGGATGTGGGGCACAGGGCCAGCAGGCGTACATTCGGAGCATGCGTGCTCCTTCTTCAGGCTGTGATAGCATCATGATGGAATGAGGCAGTATTTATATGGTGACATGCAGGAGGGAGGAACTACATTACCCAGTGTCCTTTGCGAGCTGCTACAGTGGTCAGGAGGTTTTTAGTGCAGCGAAAAAGGCATAGGGGGATGTGTGGTGTACATGGATACTGGGAATAAAAAATGGATTTAAAAATGAATATTCTATTTCAAAAGAGTAAGCAAGGTTATATGGAATGGTGTGCCGAAAAATGTTTTCAAAGAAATGGAGCTTGCCGATCAACTTCACACTGTCAATCACCAAAAGGATTTTTTATAAAGTAAATGCTGTAAACTACTTTAGTATTGAGAAATTAGCACTCTCACACCTCAGATGAGCCTCAATTCATGCACCTTCACACCTCAGATCACTGTCCCCCCTGCAAATCTGTTTCACCACTGTACCCCCCTGCTCATCTGCCCCACCACTGTAACCCCCTGCTCATCTGCCCCACCATTGTACATCTGCCCCACCACTGTACTACCCTGCACATCTGCCCCACCACTGTACCCCCCTGCTCATCTGTCCCACCCCATTACCCCCCTGCTCATCTGGCCCACCAATGTACCCCCTTTCTCATCTACCCCACCACTGTAACCCCCTGCACATCTGTCCTACCATTGTACAACCCTGCACATCTGCCCCACCTCTGTACCCCCCTGCACATCTGCCCCACCTCTGTACCACCCTGCTCTTCTGTCCCACCACTGTAACCCCCTGCTCATCTGCCCCACGAATGTTCCCCCTTTGTCATCTGCCCCACCACTGTACCTCCATGCACATCTGCTGCACCACTGAACCATCTTCTCATCTGTCCCAACACCAAACTTTTCTGCTCATCTGCCCCACCACTGTAACACCCTTTCTCATCTGCCCCACAACTGTACCTCCTGCACATCTGTCGCACCACTGAACCATCTTCTCATCTGTCCCAACACCGAACTTATCTGCTCATCTGCCCCACCACTGTAACCCCCTTTCTCATCTGCCCCACAACTGTACCTCCTCCACATCTGTCCCACCTCTTATCCCCCTGCTCTTCTGCCCCACCACTGTAACCCCCAGCTCATGTGTTCCATTGATGTACCTCCTTTCTCCTCCGCACCCCTCTGTATATCTGCCCCACCTCTGTACCCCCCTGCTCCTCTGCCCCACCGCTGTAACCCCCTGCTCATGTGTCCCACCAATGTACCTCCTTTCTCCTCTGCCCTAACACTGAACCTCTTTCTCATCTCTCCCACCACTGTACCTCCTGCACATCTGCCTCACCACTGTACCCCCTTGCTCTTCTGTCCTACCACTGTAACCCCCCTGCTCATCTGCCCCATCAATGTACCCCTTTTCTCATCTGCCCCACCACTGTACCTCCCTGCACATCTGCTCCCCTGCTGTATCCCCATGCTCTTCTGTCTCACTACTGAATCACCTTCTCATCTGTCCTAACACTGAACCCAAATGCTCATCTGCCGTACCACTGTAACCCGCTTTCTCATCTGCCACACCAATGTATCTCCTGCACATCTCTCTCATCTCTGTACTCCCCTGCTCTTCTGCCCCAACTCTGTCCCCCCTGCCCCCCCCACTGTAACCCCCTGCTCATCTGCTCCACCAATACACCTCCTTTCACATCTGCCCCCACTGCTCTACCCCCCTGCTTTTCTGCCCCAACACTGAACCCTCCTGCTCATCTGGCCCATCACTGTACCCCCTGCTCCTCTGTCCCACTGCTGAATCCCCTTCTCATCTCTTCCACCACTGTACCTCCCTGCACATCTGCCCCACCGCTGTACCCTTCTGCTGTTCTGTTCCACCTTTTCTGAAACCAGTGGGCCTGTGTGCAGGATCATAAGTTGGGCCCCCTACAGCTGAGAAAAAGTGGTTGGGTGTGATTTTCCTTGCGCTGAATACAGGTTGTGGCTTAAAGGGACAAAGAGTGCAGGGATTCAGTAGTAAGTGTAGCAAAGGCTCAGGAATAATTTCAACAAGGTTCCCAGAAGCTCAACAGTAATTCCACAAACTGTCTCCTGATTGTGGTTTTTTCAATCCCAGTGAAAACCCTTCTTTCTCAGATTGGTAGTGGCAACCAAGCGAGTCATCTTCCTCCAGATGGTGGACGGGGCTAGAAGGACTATGATTGGCTTTAGCAGTGGCCAAGACAGTCCTCCTCCTCCTGGAAACAGGAAACGCTCATACCCCCCCCCCCCCCCCCAGCAGAACTGCACCCAATCTCTTCCCCATCATAAAAGTGGACAATCGCAGCTACAGCAAAGTTTCCCAACTTTTACAATGTGTGGGGGCTCAGTGCATTAGTGTCTCACTGACACTTTCCTACACTGCTCTGCTGATGGGGAGGGAGTTTAGTGCCGGCTTTGGGCACCAGTGCTGGGGGTTGCCTACCCATGCCCTAAACCATAACCTTGAAATCAGCAATCTAGCTGTGAAAAGCGTTTCATGGAGGAAACCATGGAGGTGTTTATTCTCTGGAAAGGCTGCCCAGAATGCACTGTTTGGGGCAAAGTTTAAGTGGAGAGTCCATGCGATCATGAAGAAACTTGACCACCTGGGTCCAATAACCTGCTATAACAGGGCAGGACCAAAATAAATAAAAGAAGATAGCATTGTCCTCACCGCACCTAGGGCAAGCTGAGTTGTGATGTGGTCGGTACCTGGATAAAGAAATAGGGGTGAAATAAGATCTATGCAACATATACAAATAAGTGAGTCTATCAGAGAGTTTTGGAGAGACTAGCTTACAGGATTCCAAAACCTCGTTCCAATCGTCCTCCTCCAGTTCTCCAACATCCTCCATCCACAGCCAAAAATAAAACGTTTTATTTTGTTTCGGATAAAGCAGGGAAGCGTTGGAGCTTCTGCTGGCTTCCTATTGCTGTCCATGTCCCTACTGGAGATTTTCCATTAATTCTTTGTCAGCAGAATAGGGAGCGATGGGAGCGATGGGAAATCCCCCCCCCCCCCCCCCCCCCCAAGAAGCCACAGGCTCAGAAGAGCGGTGTCCTCTTTCACTAAATGCATACACTGCTCTGGATGAGCACACTGGTACACCTTCACCTCCTCATTCTTGTGGCTCACGGGAGCAGAGTCCCTGGCTTTGAGCGGTGCTCCAAGAATTTATGTCACATACACATATGATGTCCACAAAGGTAAACTTTTCATGAAATAAATGTGTACTCTCCACCCTTAGTTAATATTTGATCATCTGAGGTGTGTTTGTCTTTAAAGTGATATGAAGCAAGCCAAAATATGGTATGAATGATGAATACCAAGGTGTTAGGCGCACAATACCTGATGCTGGGAAATTTAATTGTGCAACAAAGTCTGTGGTACACATACACATCGTTACTGCATTGAAATTTTTAAGCCACATGTACACTGGGCATTTAGCCCCTGTGGATGAGACTCCAGCATTTTTTTTGCGGGCAGAAGTCAAGGGCGCAACGTCCAGCCCCTGTAATACTCCATTAGCGGCAGATACAGCTGGTCGGTGCACTGAGTGGTATTAAAGTTTAGGGAAATATGCGTCCAGGGACAAATGCTTGGCACACAAGAAGTTTGCATTATGGACATTGGCCCTTGGGTGCATACTGCCCTAAATGTTAGTACCACTTGCTGCACTGTCCAGCCCAACTCAGGCATGGCAGTTTTCAGCCTCAAGTAGAGTTTTAGAGGCTTCCGGAAGCAAGGTTGTCCAGTGTGCCCCGTGCCTGCAGCCTGCATATAAATACTGCAATCTCATAGAGGCAAAACGCCCAGAGTGCGTAAAAACTACGCACTCTGACACCCAGGAGCTTTCAAAATGAAATTACTATTTTTTTTTAATTTATCAATGCCTGATGAAGGGGTCCTGTGAGGCTCCAAAATGTCAGTTTTGTAACTATAATGTGATAGCTGAATAAAGCTTTAGACCTGTCCTGGAAATCTTTAGTGTGCTGGGGACATGACAGGCCCATGGCCGAGGAGTTTTGTAGCCAGGGGAGGATGAAGACTGATGACGATCTAAGAGACTCATTCCCCATCAGGTGTGCCTTGCTGTCGATTGGCAGCGCACTGCAATGGGCGCATCCATAGCTGCTAATTAGTCCAATAGCGACTTTCAAATTGCCGTGCGCTGTCAATCAAAAGTGAAGTGGACCTGATGGGAAACTAGTCTGAGTTTCCCATCAAGCTACACCCACCCAGTGACAAAAAACATTTCCCAAATATGGGCATCACCACTATCTCCAGCCCTTTCATTAACATTTATCTTTCCTCCAAGGAATCCCTGTGCAGTAAGCGGTCACATTTATGACAGCTTCCCAGCACAGCCATGCCCCACTCCCAGCACTGGTGTACTATTTGACTGCCAACTCATAGATGGTCTTAGATACTGACAGTTTCCCAATCTGCGAACTGACAGGGATTCTTAAGAATGTGTTGCTGCCATAGCAGTAGTTGGAACTACCCTAATTAGTCGCATGTGTTGGTAGTGTTAGTGGGCTCCTGGATGTTTGGAACAACGTACCTACTGAGTTCCTTAAAAAAACTGTGTGCAAATGTACCTAGGAGATTTGTTGGTGTTTTAAAGGCAAAGTGTGATCTGATATAGGTTTTTTCTATTTATGCACTTTGTAGGATGTTAGTGTAGCACCCTCTAGTTGTGCTCGATTTAGTGTAGGTTTGTTAGTGTAGGGAAATTTAGTTTGGTTTAGGGCTAAGCCTGAGCTGTGAATCTGGGTCAGGGTTAGTGAGAAAGGGCTAGATGACCCATCCTGTCAGTTCCTCTGGTGTCTCCCCCTGGTCTAGAAGGTTGTAGAAACTTCTATAGCAAGTGGGTGGAGCTGTTTGAAATTTTTAGGAGGGCCTCAGCCAATCCCCAGTAAAGGGCTGGCAGGGGGCAAGGCTTACCTCATAAATAGGCGTGAGTCAAGCCAGCAGGGGCAGTCGGGTGGAAGATGGAGATATAGTGCTGTGGAGACTGTCAGTGGCCCTCTGGAGTGCCCCCTAGTCTGGGGGGGGGTTACCTTGGACTGGGGCCCTGGTGCTGGAAGGATTCTGCCACAACACACAGAGGAAGCCCTTCCTAGAGGCACAAGAGCAAGTGTGAGGACAGTGTGAGTACAGCAGCACTACTGGGGACTTACAAGGGGGGAGACTGCCACATGTAGCCAATTCTCCCTGAAGACCGTGTTGTTCCAAGTCTTCATCCCTTACCTGGGAGATCTCCTGCAGAGTCAGCAAGGTGGGCTGGTGTGAGTCAGCCTGGAGGACTGTGGGGGAATGTTAGCCTGGAGGGCTAATGAAAGGGGCAGCTGCAGCCAGATAGGTTGGCAGTGCCTGAAGAGGTGGTGCTGGGACCAGTAGCCACAGGAGGATTAATACAAGTTAATCACTAAGTTGCTACACAACAAGAGACTTTGATTTCCTGCCTGCAAAGGGCCATTGCTGAAATCTGACTGTGCCTGTCAGATCCTCAAACAGTGATTCAGCTAGAAACTGCAAGCAAGTGAAGTGCTGGAGGAGTGTCAAGGAATATATAGGAAGATGTCCCTGAAGTTGTTGCCAAGTTTGTTGCTGAAGTCAAGTGGGCATCCCATAACTCCCATCCCTATCCAAGTTGAAATACCCTAATAAAACAAAACAAAAAAAAAGTCTCTAGAATGCCTGTGAAAATTCAGTGTGCAGAGTGGAGGATGCCAGTTTACTTGCGGCTTCTTAGGTGGGTGCGCTACATTGATAATTATGAAACCTATTCATTGCAGTATTTCAGAAAGCATCTGGGTCCTGCAGCGTTTTTTCACAAGCGCCTGCACAGTACTGTATAATGCTCCAACTGGCATACAGTGGCAAAGATAATTATTTGATCCCCTGCAGATTTTATAAGTTTGCCCACTTACAAAGAAATGAAAGGTCTATAATTGTTATCATAGGTGTATTTTAAATGACAGGTGTTAGGTGCTCGTCTTCCTCTTGTGGCCTAGGCTCTTGAGTTGGCTCAGTGGAGGACCTCGCCGGCGGATAATCAATACACATACACACAGGGTACGTGACAAGTGATTACAAAGTTTAATAGGCAGGAGGCTCTTTTTATGTTGTCTTTACAAAACCCTGCCCCACTTGGGGCCAATCAGATTAATACACATAAGCATACATTAGTAATTTCTCCATCATGTGATTTCAGTTTAACTTATACAATACAGGCTAAAGGTCAGTGCTTTCTTAATTTCTGTTAACGTCTGCTGGCCAACAGTTGCCCAACCACAAGTTCCTGAACAGTTAATTCTGGCCCGTTTCATATCCCACGACAGTGTACAGAGATAAAAACCACAAACAGATGTTTCCTCAGATGTAGACATCAGACAAGAATAGACAGGTCTTGGGTCACAATGCAATGAGATCTTTCAGTTAATCATGAGGTACAGTTTGCCACATACACTAAAATATACCAAGATATTATTTAAGCAAATAAGCAATCCTGAACATAAGATATGTTAGGGTATAATCAATAATCAATCAATAATGCAAAGTTAATGGAATCCCCTTACAATCCTCCCTTTGACCATTCGATATCATCGAAATGGTCATTCTACCTTTTCGCCATGCCCTAAGGATTCATATACCCTGGCCTCTTTTTCCTGGTTCTCGTACCATACTGTGGGATCCCTGGAAATGGAAGTTAGCTTCATGGTTTTGGAGTGTACTTTGCTACCCTTTTTGCAGAGGCATTTAAGTACCATAAAGCATGCATATAAGAATAATATGAAAAGCAGTATTGTAAAAATAGTCATTGCAGTGTTCTTTAACCACGAGGTGAGTCCTCCTAAACTGAACCCTGTAGAGAAAGGGTCCCATGTTTTCCCAATATCCCTTGCATCCTGTTGAAGCTTGTTTACCTCTTTCCTATGTTGTGCAATAATGTCATAGTAATCAGGGACCTCGATACTCGTGTTATGTATCCAGGTGCAGCATTCATAGTCCTCAGTAATTTCACAGAGGCCAGTGAGGGCTGCACTCATGCTTTCTATAGCCAATTCATGTAATTCTAGTTGTTTTCTAATTGCTCTGGTTTCTAGATTTAATTTTGAGATGTCATCAGAGTCCCTTTCCAAGATCTCATCAATGATTGTGGTGTAGTTATTTAGTTTCTTCATCAAATCTATTCCCCACCCTGATTGTAAGGGGTCTGGGGTGGCTGTGGACACTTCTTTAACCGGCTGGTATGGATCCAGATGTTTCCTAGATCGGTTAGTACAGCAGTTCTGGAAACCTTCTCTATCTTCCAAGGTCCAGAGAAAATGGGTCCAACCCTCTTTCTGTGTGCCAGTTGTTTCACCAATACTTTGTCTCCTGGGATGAAAGGATGAGTAGGTTCTGTTGGAAGAGGAAAAAAGGTGACAGAGACTTGTTCGTTCATTTCCTGTAGCATACTTACCAGATTTTTCACGTACATTTCCTGTTGGGAATAGATGTTAATGTCAGTGTTTTGATCTAAGAGGGGCAGCTCTATGTTTGCAGGAATTCCCATCAAAATCTCAAAGGGCGAGAGTTTTGTTCTAGCATGTGGCGTTGTTCTGATCTGAAATAGGACAGAAGGAAGGTAATCCAACCATCCTTTCATGGTGCCCCCCGTAGCCTTTTTTAACTTGTCTTTAATGTTCCTATTCATTCTTTCCACTACTCCTGCACTTTGTGGGTGATAAGGGATGTGCAATTTCCACTGTAAGCCTAGTAGTCTAGCTAAAGTCTGTGTAACAGAGGAGCTGAAGGCAGGTCCTCTGTCTGACCATATGGCCGTTGGTATTCCGAACCTACAAACCCAATGGTTCAGTAGGCATTTGGCAGCAATATTAGCGGTCTCACCTGTACATGGAATAGCTTCAACCCAACCTGACCATTTGTCTACGATCACGCAGAGGCATTTCAAATTGCCTTTTTGTTTGGGCATGTGTGTAAAGTCTATTTGCAAATCTGTTAGGGGACCCAGGGGTGGGGGCAGGTGGCCATGTAATCCATGATTTTTTCCTTGGACATTGTTTTGTGCGCAGGTCAGACAACTGCTGGTGAGGAGTTTTGCCTGTTTACCTAAATTGTTAGTACAGAAAGACTTTGTGTATATGTTTGTTAGGGCGGTGGTACCTATATGTCCTGGACCATGGAGATAGGAAAGTATGAGAACACTGCTTGATTCTGGTATGCCCAATATCTTCCCCTCTTTTGACCAAAGACCTTCTTGGTCCTTGGTCAAGCCATCCTTGACCCAAAAAGAAACATCCTCCTCTGTAGCCAATCCCTGTATTTGTGCCACGATGGTCTTAAAGTTGGGTGATGTAAAATGTTCTTTGAAGAACATTGTTGTGGGGGCTGGCTGACCAATGTATATGGCAGCGGCTTTTTTTGCTTCTTTGTCTGCCAGCGCGTTTCCTTTGGAAATTCTGCTGTTATCCGATGAATGTGCCTTTACCTTGATGACCGCTATCCGCTTTGGGAGAAGAATCGCTTGCAGGAGTGCTTTAATTTGCGTAGAGTTAGCAATTGGCTTGTTGTCAGCAGTTTTAAATCCTCTATTTGCCCATATTACACCGTAGTCATGCGTGACCCCAAAAGCGTACCTACTATCTGTATAAATGTTTACCTCCCTATCAGAGAAAAGTATGCAAGCTCTTGTGAGCGCCTCCAATTCTGCTACCTGTGCCGAGGAGGGTGGTAAGGCTTTTGCTTCCAAAACCACATCAGGGAGTTGGACAATGGCGTACCCTGTTAGGAATGTTGCATCGGAGGGGCGGGAACAGCTGCCGTCTATAAAAACGTCCTGCACTCCTGGTAGGGGAATGTCAGTGAGATCTGGGCGAGGGCTGGTTATTGCTGCAACCTGTTCAACACAATTGTGCTTCTTATCAGGGTCTCGTGGTAGCCTGAGCAAAGAGTGTAAAAGTCGGACAGTGGGATTACTTGGTGGTGCGTGTTTGAGGGTGAGATTGTCAGTATTCAGAAGTGTGATCTCATATCCACTAAGCCTCTGCGCTGTCATATGCTGTGTGTTCATATTTTGCAGGAGGTGAGTTACTGAATGAGTAGTGTAGAGAGTCAATTCATGGCCTAATACTGATTTGCTAGCCTCCTGAACTGCCATAGCACAAGCAGCAAGGTTTTGTAGACAAGATGGCATCCCTTGTACTTGGGTAGGCAACTTTTTTGAGAGATAGGAGACTGGTCGGTACCCGGTTCCATGTTGCTGTGTTAAAACCGCAGCAAAAGAATTTCCCGATACCACACAGTATAATTGAAAAGGTTTGCCATATTCTACCAATCCTAGGGCGGGGGCCTGAGTCAGACTTTGTAACAAGGCCTGAAAAGCACAGAGTATATCTGTTGTCCAATCTATAATCTTTGGGGCGGTGGACACGGTAGCCTCCCTCAGAATGCCATCATAATATGAACAATCTGTGATCCATTGGCGGCAATATACGATTGCGCCCAGAAATGAGAGCAAAGTTGCTTTGTCTCTTGGAGGACTGAGAGCCTGCAGGGCTGCGGCACGTTTGGGGGATACCAGCCTGGTTCCCTCCTTTAGAATGCATCCCAGGTATTCTACCTTGTCTTGGCACCATTGTATTTTCTTTCGTGATGCTAGGTGGCCAGTCCTGGCCAGGTGATGTAACAGAGATGTGGAATCGACCGCACAATCTTCAGCAGATCGACTGCACAGGAGCAAGTCGTCCACATACTGTATTAGTACCGACCCGCGCTCAGCAGTCCATGACTTAATTGTCTCATTAAGGACCATGGAGAAGGCTGCTGGACTGTCCACATACCCCTGCGGTAATCTTGACCAGGTCAACTGTTCACCCCTCCCCCATGAGAAGGAAAACATGGGCAACACCCCGTCATCGATCGGGATGCTAAAAAATGCGTTCGCCAGGTCCAGTACTGTGTAGCAAAGGGAATCAGCAGGTATTTTCAAAAAAATAAAAGAGATATCTGCCACCAAAGGTGGCAGAGGTATAACCTGCTTGTTGACGGCCCTTAGGTCCTGTACAAGCCTCCATTCCCCGTTCGCCTTTTTCACAGGATAGATTGGTGTATTCCAGGGGCTTATAATGTGTTTTAGAATCCCTTTGGCTATGTAATTGTTGATTAATGGGGTGATGCCTTCAATTTTTTCAAGTGGCAGGGGGTATTGCTTGTGATATTGTACTTCGGCGTCTGGACGCATTTGTGGTGTGTAAGGTGTACAGTTAATAAAACCTACACTCCCTTTGTTTTCTGCCCATATGGCATGTGTTTCTAAAGTGGGTAGCAATGATGCGAAGAGTCCCCTGTAAGTGTGTCTTTTTGGAGCATGTAAGTCGCAGAACGGTGAGCTGGCAGAAAGGGAGCCCCCTCTGTCAAATTTAATGGTGATATTCAGTTTTGAGAGTAGGTCCCTCCCCATTAAAGATACTGGACAATCCACAAGGACAGCAAAACTCTGGGTGCATAGTTCCTGTCCTTCTGGAGTGGCCACGGGCAATGATGGAGTGATGGGGTGGGTAACTGATGTCCCATTTATACCAATAGAGTTTCCCTCAGTGCAGTGCGGTGTGTCATATATGGTATCATTCAAACTGCTGAATGTAGCCCCTGAATCCAATAAGAAACATACCAGGTGCTTGTCTACCCGCAATAGTACTTGCGGGAGACTTTTCCATGATGAATTGTAACACACAAGGCTGAGGGACGGGACATACTCTTGGCATCCCTATTGGGGTGGTCGCCGAGCGGACGGCCACTGCATCGGGATGCGTGGGGGTGGTCTATTAGGCTGAGGCTGGAATTGGGGTTGTGGTGGGGGTGGTTGGTGTTGTGGTTGGTGAGGGTACCTGATATCCTGAGGGTGACGGGGGGTGGTGTTAAAATTCCTACCTCTTCCTCTTTGGGCGTATGTTCTGGTTCTGTAGGGACATTGGGATTTCCAGTGCCCTAGTTCCCCACAGTTAAAGCACCCCTGGTCTGGTGGATAACCCTGGTCTGGTGGATAAGGTTGCATTGTCATTATGTGGGTGGGCGGAGATCCACCTGTCGGCAGAGTCTGGGTCGGTGTCAGGGAGGGAAAAATGCCACCCTTCTGCTCAAATACCCCTGATGTTTCACGTGACCTAGCATCTTTCATAAATTCATCTGGAGGTTGTTCTGCCCACTTTGGATTAGTGAATTTAAGCAACTGCGTCACCTTCGTATCGCCACCGGCCATAATGGTGGTGGTGAACAATTGGGGGTTGGCGTTATCTACTGCCTTCCACAGGCCATATACCCGGGTACAAAATTCATAGAATTTTTCCTTTTGTCCCTGTTTTGCTAGGATAAGTTCCTGAAGTGCGGATGAACCCTTGTATATAGTGGACCAATGATTCCCCATACCTTTCCAAAAAGACACCCAATCTTTATTTGTTTCTATGTGAGTTGTCCATAAGTCATCTACGGGATGCCCTTCTGGACTGTCAGGGTCAATTATACTGAGGATCCCTGCTATATCTTCCTTATCCAGGCTCGTGCCTGCACTGTATTTTGCAAGGAAAGTGCCGGCCTCCCTAGGACTTTTCTTTGGGCTTGGGCATAACTCCTTTATTTTTGACAGTGTGCCTAGAGGTAGGGGGATATGTATTGCCGTGTTCCCTATATGCATAAGTGGTGCTTTAAAGGTGGCACCTGGAGTTTCCTGTTCCGTTTCTATTTCTCTTTCCTCAATAGATGATTCACCTTGCTCTCCCTGAGTTAATGTTGATTGCTCCCTTTTCTCCTGTGAGGGTTTTGGGCTTATAGCCGGTTTAGTTTGGCTTCTGAGTGTAATGGATGGCTGTGAAATTATCCTATCCTCAGCCTCCTTTATCCTACTTGCCTCTTTCTGAAGTTTCTTCTCGTATGCCTCTAAATCTTCCCTTTTCCTTTCTATCCTTTCTTCCTCTTCCTGCTGTCTTTTATTAAATTCTTTCTGTTTCTCCTCCAATTCCTTTTCCCCGGGGCTTAACCTCCTGACTCTTTCCTCTTCTCCCTCTTCCAGGGACGTTTCGTCCCTCTCTCCCTTTGATATTGCAGAATGCTCTATTATTTCCCCCGCCCTCTTATCTAGCTCTCTTTTGTAATTTTCTAGCGCTTCCTCCCTCTTAGACATTTTCTCTTCTAATTCCTCCTGCCTTTTATTAAGCTCCTTTAACTTTTCTTCTAATTCCCTTTCCTTCGGATCCAACCTCCTAATCCTCTCTTCTTCCCTCCTACGTATACCTTCTGCCCGGACTTCCTCTTCCCTGTCCCTACTTTCGTTTTCCCATTGTGTAACTTGTGCATGATCAGCTGTCTGGTATACCATGGTGGCCAATACTGCTGGGTCCAGAGATGGATACAGCTGAAGGCGTGGACCCAATGTTCCATCTTCCTGTTTGACCATCATATAAGGAGGGGGTGGTGCTTCGGGTTGCTGAGATAGGGCGGGTGAGTTTACGGGTTTTGTTGTGGGGGCTTTAGTTACATACTTTGTTTTATACTTGGCTAAGCATTTATTCCATGTTTTGTAACAATCTTTCATATACTGGGTGTCCTCCCATTTCCCAGGTGGGTAAGAGTGCTTGTGCACCTGACACACCTTGCTCACCTCCTTCCAATCATCCTCAGAACAGGGACCTAGTGGCCCCGGGTCATGTATTCCTAATTGTTGGCATCTTTCCCTTACTCGTGTCCAAAAGGGTTCTACCTGTGACCCCGGTAATGTGTTTTTAACGTACTCATAGGGGGATGGGTTGGCCGTGGTCTGGGTTGCCGCAGAATTCCCCATCTAATAACCTTGGCAGCGTGTGTCTGGTACAGGGACAGAGATGAAAGCAACCTGTTTGTGCTATAATCTGTTCCCTGACTTGGGAGTAAGTCCCTTGGTCTCTTATTGCAGTGGGGCTGATATAGCTATGAAGGTTAACCCTCAGTATTCGGTATAGGGTACCCTTCCTTGTGGCGGGATATACTCCCCTTGCACCAAGTCGGTATGAAAACCCGGTTGGTCTAAAGGTGAGCAGGATCCACGTTCTGTCTACACTAAGGAACAGTAAACCAAACGTGCAATGTGGGCAAGAGGGTGCTATTTCACTACAATCGGGTTCCCGTCTTATGTTGTTCATCTAGTGCATATATGTGTAATGCCTTAATAAAATCTTTCAAATCAATATAGTACTTTACATTCAGTTGTCATACATATATGTTATACACTTATCTCTAATACTGTAAATACTTACGGTGGTACCTAAAAAAATAACAAGCAAAACCTTATATATACAGTGGCAAAATAAAGTCACATTTACATCAACATGTTATTATAAGTGCACTTTTCAATATTTTCCCCAAAAAATGGGCGTCCACTCAGCCACTCCTTATACTACGGGCGTATTCTATACTTCCCGAGGTTACATATCCATATATCTACTCAACACAGTCGGACCAACCTAGTCGGACCCTTTAAAAACCTGCGAGCCCTTATTAACCCTCCAAGGGACCAGCCTAGTCCGTTGCGAAGGCACAGTTATGTGAGTATGTGGACATACAAGGTTATTTGAACATGGCAAGCATCAACACCAGTTACCAAAAAATAGGTAATAAGGAGCAAATGACTTACCTGTTCAAACACACCCCCACACTTTCTGGTACCAAAACTGTTAGGTGCTCGTCTTCCTCTTGTGGCCTAGGCTCTTGAGTTGGCTCAGTGGAGGACCTCGCCGGCGGATAATCAATACACATACACACAGGGTACGTGACAAGTGATTACAAAGTTTAATAGGCAGGAGGCTCTTTTTATGTTGTCTTTACAAAACCCTGCCCCACTTGGGGCCAATCAGATTAATACACATAAGCATACATTAGTAATTTCTCCATCATGTGATTTCAGTTTAACTTATACAATACAGGCTAAAGGTCAGTGCTTTCTTAATTTCTGTTAACGTCTGCTGGCCAACAGTTGCCCAACCACAAGTTCCTGAACAGTTAATTCTGGCCCGTTTCATATCCCACGACAGTGTACAGAGATAAAAACCACAAACAGATGTTTCCTCAGATGTAGACATCAGACAAGAATAGACAGGTCTTGGGTCACAATGCAATGAGATCTTTCAGTTAATCATGAGGTACAGTTTGCCACATACACTAAAATATACCAAGATATTATTTAAGCAAATAAGCAATCCTGAACATAAGATATGTTAGGGTATAATCAATAATCAATCAATAATGCAAAGTTAATGGAATCCCCTTACAACAGGGACAGAATATCAACCAAAAATCAATAAAAAACATGATACAAATGGTATAAATTGAGTTGCAGTTCAGTGAGTAAAATAAGTATTTGATTCCCTACCAACCAACAATAATTCTGGCTCCCACAGACTGGCTACAATATGTGCTCATGTGGTACACAGATTAGTCTTGTCAATTTAGGAAGGTGCACCTAACGACAACATGTTATGTGTATAAAGAAGACACTTGTCTACAGAATCTCTTTCTTCCATTCAAACCTCACCATCACGGGCAAGACCAAAGAGCTGTCAAAGGATGTCAGGGACAAGATTGTAGACCTGCTCAAGGCTGGAATGGGTTACAAGCCCATCAACAAGAAGCTTGGTGAGGAGACAACTGTTGGAGCGATTATTCGCAAATTGAAGAAATACAAAATAACCATCAATCGCCCTTGGTCTGGAGCTCCATGCAAGATTTTGCCTCATGGAGTAAGGATGATCATGAGAAAAATTGAGCAATCAGCCCAGAACTACACAGGAGGAGCTTGTGAATGATCTCAAGGCAGTTGGGACCACAGTCACCAAACAAACCATTGGTAACACAATACGCTGCCAAGGATTAAAATACTGCAGTGCCCGCTAGGTCCCCCTCCTCAAGAAGGCACATGTACAGGCCCATCTGAAGTTTGCCAATGAACATCTAAATGATTCAGGGAAGGATTGGGAAAAAGTGCTGTGGTCAGATGAGACAATTGAAAATTGAGCTCTTTGGCATAAACTCATCTAGCCGTGTTCTGAGGAAGAAAAATGCTGACTATGACCATAAGAACACCATCCCTACAGTCTAGCACAAAGGTGGAAACATTATGCTTTGGGGCTGTTTCTCTGCTAAAGGTACAGGCTGAATTTGCTTCCTTGAGGGGCCAATGGACAGGCCATGTATTGTAATATCTTGGATGAGAACCTTCTTTCCTCAGCCAGAACACTGAAGATGGGCCGTGGATGGGTCTTCCAAGACGACAATGACCCAAAACATACCACCAAGGCAACAAAGGAGTGGCTTAAGGAGTAGCATGGAGAGGCCTAGCCAGTCTCCAGACCTTAGTCCTATAGAAATGGAGGAGCTCAAACTTAGAGTTGCCAAGAGGCAGCCAAGAAACCATAAGGATTTAGAGAAGATCTGTAAAAGAGTTACTCACTGAACTGCAACTCAATTTATAACATTTGTATCATGTGTTTTTTCTGGATTTTTGGCTGATATTCTGTTTCTACCATTTGAAATACACATAGGTTAAAAACTATAAACCCTTCATTTCTTTGTTGGTGGAAAAACTTACAAAATCTGCAGGGGATCAAATAATTATTTCCCCCACTGTAAATATTTCAAGACAGTTATTAGAACCCCAATCCAATCCCTGTGAAAAACCACCAAGCTGCTCATTCACTCCCTTGTTATCTCTAACCTTGACTATTGCAACTTCCTTCTCATAGGCCATCCCCTCTTTAGTCTATCATGAATGCCACTGCCAGACTAATTTACCTACCAACCGCTGAGTGTCTGCCACCCCTCTCTGCCAATCCCTCCACTGGTTTCCGATTGCCCAGCAAATTTAGTTCAAAATACTAGCAACGACATATAAAGCCATTTACGAATCACAAATCTTAGTTACGTAGTAGGTGAGGTTGAAAAAAGACACAAATCCATCAAGTCCAACCTATGTGTGTGATTATATGTCAGTATTACATTGTATGTCCCTGTATGTTGCGGTCATGCAGGTGCTTATCTAAATTGTTTTTTTAAACTATAGATGCCGCCCCCCCCCCCCCCTGCGCTTGAAACCACCGCCTGTGAAAGGGAATTCCACATTCTTGCTGCTCTTACAGTAAAGAACCCTCTATGCAGTTTAAGGTTAATTGTAATTTTAATGAGTGGCCACGTGTCTTATTAAACTCCCTTCCATGAAAAAGTTTTATCCCTAATGTGGGGTCACCAGTAAGGTATTTGTAAATTGAAATCATATCCCCTCTCAAGCCTCTCTTCTCCAGAGAGAATAAGTTCATTGCTCGCAACTTTTCTGCAACTAATATCCTCCAGACCCTTTATTAGCTTTGTTGCCTGTCTCTGTACTCGCTTAATTTCCAGTACATCCTTCCTGAGGACTGGTGCCCAGAACTGGACAGCATACTCCAGGTGAGGCCAGACCAGAGTCTCGTTTCCAAATATCACCCAAGCGGTCCTCTCCACTCTTCCCAAGACCTGCTCTCAAGCTCTCTTGTCTTCTCTTCCCAAGACCTACTCTCAAGGTCTCTTGTCTTCTCCTCCCATGCTCGTCTCCAGAACCTCTCCCATTCTCTGGAACTCTCTACCTCAATCTGTCTGGCTATCTCCTACTCTGGATGTCTTTTGGTGATCCCTGAAAACTCATCACATCAGGGAAGCCTATCACACCTCCAACTAACTATACTTTTATCTCTTCCTTTAGTTCATCCCCCACATTTATAATCTTTAGTACCACTTGCCCCACCCTATTAGATTGTAAGCTCCTATGAGCAGGGCCCTCTTATATTTTATTGTATTGCAACTATACTGTCTCCCATTGGATTTTAAAGCACCGCACAAACATTTGGCACTGTAAATCTTGTGTAATAATAATAATAGGAATATAGAACCCCATAAAAAAGTGAAATGCCTGGTGCTAGGAACATTTTTTGTTTTAAAATGTACAAAATTGCAGCATACAAAGCTGCCAGGCAACAAACACAAAATTCAAAAAGAAAAGAAAAAAACAAGACCAATAAAGTAAAAAGGTGATAGCAAAACAATAGACTCATCGATGTTTGCCAGTGCTGAGGTCACTCATGAGCTTGCCAAAATGCATTTGCAGTCAAAGCATGATGAACTTTAAGCTGCAAGCAAAACCCTCAAAGTACAACCCCAATTCCAATAAAGGTGAGACGCTGTGTAAAATCTACATACAAACAGAATGCCATGATTTGCAAATCCCATAAATCCATATTTTATTCACAACAGAAAATAGAAAACATATCAAATCTTTAAACTGAGAAAATGTACCATTTCAAGAATAAAATATATGGTAATTTTGAAATTGATGGCAGCAACAAGTCTCAAAAAAGTTGGGAGAGGGCCATGTTTACTATGGTGTAGCATCCCCTCTTCTTTTAACCGCTTGCGGACCACCTCACGCAGATATACTGCGGCAGAAGGGCACGTACAGGCAGAATCACGTACCTGTATGTTCTCCTTTAAGAGGCGCCCAGCGGGCGAGCGCGGCAAGCTCCGTGAGTCGGGTCGCGGGTCCTGCGGACTCGATCGCCACGGGGATACCCGCGATCGCCTCACGGGGAGGAAGAACGGGGAGATGATAATGTAAACAAGCATCTCCCCGTTCTGCCTAGTGACAGTGTCACTGTTCTCTGCTCCCTGTCATCGGAGCAGAGATCAATGACGTGTCACACACAGCCCATCCCCCCTACAGTTAGAAACACGCCCCTAGGACACACTTAACCCCTACACTGCCACCTAGTGGTTAACCCCTTCACTGCCAGTGTCATTTACACAGGAATTAGTGCATTTGTATAGCACTGATTGCTGTATAAATGACAATGGTCCCAAAAATGTATCAAAAATGTCCGATGTGTCCGCCATAATGTCGCAGTCACAATAAAAATCGCTGATCGCCGCCATTTAAAAAAAAAAAAATTATTAATAAAAATGCCATAAAACTATCCCCTATTTTGTAAACGCTATAACTTTTGCGCAAACCGATCAATAATCGCTTATTGCGATTTTTTACCAAAAATATGTAGAAGAATACATATCGGCCTAAACTGAGGAAAAAAATTGTTTTTTTTATATATTTTTGGGGGATATTTATTATAGCAAAAAGTAAAAAACAATGCGTTTTTTTTCAAAATTGTCGCTCTTTTTTTGTTTATAGCGCAAAAAAATAAAAAAGCGCAGGGGTGATCAAATACCACCAAAAGAAAGCTCTATTTGTAGGAAAAAAAGGACGTCAATTTTTTTTGGGAGCCACGTCGCACGACCGCGCAATTGTCAGTTTAAGCGACGCAGTGCCGAATCGCAAAAAGTGCTCTTGTCAGGAAGGAGGTAAATTCTTCCGGGGCTGAAGTGGTTAAAAACACTGCAAACATCTGGAACGAAAACTGAGGAGACCAGTTGCTAGAGTTTTGGAAGAGATATGTTGTGCCATTCTTGCTTGATATAGGAATCTAACTGCTCAACAGTCCTGGGTCTTCTTTGTAATTTTTTGTTTCAAGATGCACCAAATTTTTTCAAATGGTAAAAGGTCTGAACTGCAGGCAGGCCAGTTAAACACCCAGACTCTTCAACTGCAAAGTCATGTTGTTGTCATAGATGCAGTATGCGGTTTAGCACTTTCCTGCTGAAATATGCAAGGCCTTCCCTGAAAAAGATGTTGCCTTGATGGGAGCATATGATGCTCTAAAACCTCGATGTATCTTTCCTCATTGATGGTGCCTTTCCAGATGTGCAAGCTGCCCATACCGTATGAATTAATAGACCCCCATGCGATCTGCGATGAGGGCTTTTGAACTGAGCACTGATAACAAACCGTAAGGTCCCTCTATTCTTAATTTCAGAGGACGTGGCACCCATGGTTGCCAAAAAGAATGTCGAATTTGATTCGTCTGACCACAGAATAGTTTCCCACTTTGCAACAGACTTTTTTAGGGTTGAAAATGTCTTTATTGGTAGTATAAACAGCGTAACAATGACATGACTGATATATCAAATAGAGTAAAGTTGCAGCGAGTGGGCCAAATGGCTATCGCCTACAGCAGTGCTCGCGCCATATAACATCATAAACATAGATGAGTGCAAATGATATCAAACAATGAATAAGGGGAGAAAAGAGAAAGAAGGATAGAGAGAGAAAGGCATGGAAACGAAGAAAGAAAGGAGGGGGGGGAGAGAGGGAATCTGCTGGGAGAGCATGGAGTAGAAAAAAGACAGTAACTTGACTAGTGAGGACCATCATCACACATTAATATATTCATGACAAAGGTTGAACTGAGCTCGGAGGGGGGCATGTCAGTCAGAGTATTGGATGAGTAGAAGCACAGCCAAACAGACCACAGAACTTTATGTTTATCATAGGTATTGTTGTCAAGCGCCAGCATCTCCTCCATTCTCATAACGTCGTTCACTGTGTAGACCCACAGTGACAATGGGGGAGTAGTGCTGGTTTTCCAATAAAGCGGGATAAGTTGCCGAGCCACAGACAAGAAGAAAATGGAGGAGACATCATTTCCGGGAGGCTACGGAGCCCGGCAACATGGAAAGGAGTGCAATCTCTGGGGATGGCTGTAAAGATTCCTCATAGATAGCATTATACACCTGAAATACCTGAGTCCAGAAGGGTCATATCCATTCCCACTCCCACCAGACATGGAGGTAAGTACCCGAGGCTGCATCGCAGCGCCAGCAGGTGGCCGGGGTAAATGGGAAGACTTGTGCAATCTGGATAGGTTTTTGAAATTCTTCCCCTGCAAGTAACAGGAGATAGAGGATTTGTGTGCGAAGTGGAACGCAGTCTGCCGATCCGCTCTGGAAAGGTTTTTTCCCTGGTCTGCTGACCACATCCTAGCGTAAGGGGGTAGGTCATCCTGTGTGAGGGCTTGGATTAAGCCGTGGAGGGAGGAAAGTAGATGTCTGGGCATATCATGTAGGGAGCTTAAAAGTTCAAATTCAGAAAGCGGACGATGTATTTGAGAGGAGAGGAATAGGTGTTTTGTAAAGGAGGACAAGTGTAGGGAAGTGAGCCAGTCCCTAGTCCTGGGCGGATGAAAGTATGGGCCTGGGGCCAGGGGGAGTGGTGGAATGAACCCAATGTAGGGACCCGATGCGCTGGGCAAGGGCCGGATTGTCAAATAGGGAGGATAGGGGAGAGGGATCTGAGGAAAGGACCTAACATAGCCCCCTCCGATACCAGAGTGTGAGGACAGCGGTGGTTAGAGGCGAGGTTCAGGATAGGCTGGAGAAGCTATTTTTATAACCCCATAGGAGGGCGCGTAAATCATCTGGAGCCAGATCCTGCTCGACCATGACAGAGGCTTTTTGAAAAGGGAGTGGGAACCACTCTAGGGCGTGCGGCACAAGAGTAGCTTTGTAGAATAAATCAAAATCAGGGAGTCCCGTGCCTCCCTGTAGCTTCGGGGGGGGGGGGGGGGGGTAGTTTGTACTTGACTCTAGATAGTCCCTGGTTCCAGCTAAAGCAGATGGAGAGGGAACGTAGGGCAGAAAAAAGGATTTAGGAATTAGTATAGGTACATTTTGGAAAAGGTACAGTAATTTGGGGAAGAGTATCCATTTAATGGTGTTGACGTGACTGAACCAGGGTAGGGCAGTGCCCGCCCAGGAAGCTAAGTCTTTTCGGAGACAGGAGAGGAGAGGGATGTAGTTCAGTGAAAAGAGGTTAGAAAGGTTGACAGGTATCGTTATGCCCAAGTAGGAGATGCCCTTGGTCTGCCATTGGAAGGAGTAGTTGGACCGAAGTGAGGACATTGCGGAGGTGGATAAGGAGATGTTGTGGGCCTCTGTTTTGGAGATATTGAGCTTAAAGTTACTAAAAGAGCCGAAGCGCTTGAACTCAGAAAAGAGTGAGGGCAGGGTCATATAGGGTTGCCGGGCATATATCAACAGATCTTCCGCATGAAGAGACTTACGAAGTTTATGGTGGTCAGAGGGAGTTTGGACTCCTTGTATGGAGGCGTTTTGATGGATGGCACACACCAGGTGTTCAATTACAATGACAAAAAAGAGCGGAGAAAGGGGGAAACCTTGGCGGGTGCCATTCCATATGTTGAACGCCTCTGACGAGGTGCCATTTACCAAGACTGAGTGAGGCAGACAGGTGTGAGTAAATCACACTTCTAAATAATATATATATATATATATATATATAAATAAAATAAAAGCATATATTATATAATAAAAGTAAAAAGAACAAACGTAGTCAAAACATAGCCAAAGTTCAGTAACCGGAACGGATAGTCAGCCAAACCAGGGCTCAATGTAGTGGAACAGCAAGCAGGATCTGGAGCCAGAAAGGATGTCAGCAAAGCAAGTCTTGAACAGGAACGCAGGAGATAGTTTATGTGATGTTGACCAAGGCGAAGGCAGAGATCCACTGGGCTGAACGGCTTAAGTAGGCAGGACTGACGAGCAGGATATCATCAACAGCTGAGAAATTGTGGAGAGATAGGAGCTGGCAATTAGTCAACAGCTGAGTGGCCAGCTCTGAGAAGGAAGGGCTGAGCCCAGCCCTAACAGTAAAAAGACATAATTTTACTAATGAAAGGGCAGCTGAGGCCTATTTGTTCGAGGGAGAGGCGCAAAAAGCAGCAGCTGACCCTGTCAAATGGTGGCGTTTGATATAGGAAATGAGGTGAATTGTTTTAGTCATGTTGTCCTGGGCTTCCCTACCCAGGACAAAACCGACCTGGTCTCTGTGGATAATCCCTGGCAATAGCGGTGAAAGGCGGTTAGCGAGGACCTTTACAAATAACTTTAGATCTATATTCAGTAAGGATATTGGGCGGTAGCTACTGCATTGGGAAGGGTCCTTGCCGGGCTTCAGAAGGATGGAAACATTGGCCAACAGGAGGTCCCTGGAGGGGAGAGTAGAGTTATCGATCGCATTGAAGGCCCGGGCCAAAAGTGGCGTTAGTAGGGGTGCAAATGTTTTGTAGAATTGGGGGGTATATACATCCAGGATCGGGCATTTGCCTACTGTTAGACCCTTGATGGCGCCCAGAAATTCTGATTCCGCCAAGGGCCTATCCAAGTCAGAGGACTCCTAAAAGTCGATTGCTGGCAAGGCAGTTTCCGCTATGTAGGCCTGCATGGCGTAAGTGGAGAGGTACGCAGGACTGTCCGAGGCACCCAGTGGTAGATTATACAACTGGGAATAGAAGTGTCTGAAAGAAGAGGATATGCCTTTCCTGTAAAGACTTTGGACTGGTTGGGTTTAGCAATGAAAGGAATGGAGTGGCGGGGGTCTAGGATGAATAACCCAGGCTAGGTGCTGACCACACTTATTGGCCACGGAATAATGTTAATTGCGTGCTCGATCTCGGGCTATCAAGGAGTGGGAGTCCAGAAATTGGAGGAGGTCATGACGTGCGTTCGATAAAATGACAAAGGTGGAGGGCTCTAGTGTTCGTTTATGGAGGGATTCAAGGTCTGAAATTACGGTCAGAAGGTGCCGAATTTCATCTGATCTAATCTTTTTTAGGCGAGAACCGTTCTGTATAAGGACGCCTCAGACCACACATTTCAGAGCCTCCCACTGGATAAGCGGGTGGTAGAGTCGGAGGAGTGTTCAGATACAAAATGTTGGATCGCCTTGGTGACTTTGGCTATACACACTGAATCCCAGAGTAGGTTATCATTGAGGCACCAGGATGCACCTCTACGGGATGGCAGTGGGCGGGCAAAGGACAAATAAACAGGGTAATGGTCAGACCAGAGGGTATGCCCCAGGGAGGACTGTAGCGGGGTGTCCAGGAGAGATTGGGAAATGAGGAAGTAGTCTAATCTGCTGAAGGAGTTATGGGCTATGGAAAAATAGCTGTATTCTTTCTCAGTGGGGTGGTGTATGCTCCAGACATCGACCAAGTGATGAGAGTGCAGTGGGGATTTGATATGCGAGAGAGAGGATGCGATCATGGAAGACTTACCAGAGGATGTGTCGGCAGCAGGGGACAGAGCAACATTAAGATCACCTCCAACAATGACGCAGGGACCCCCAAAGGAAGATAGTCTGGTGAGAGTGGAGGCAAGGAAACGAGCCTGGTCCGTATTGGGAGCATAGACATTGGCCACTGTAAAGAGAAAATTATTTAGTTCCAATTTGAGAAATATAAAGCGACCACAGTCATCAATGTAGGAATCAAGAATTTCAGGATGAAAAGATCTATGGAATGCAATGGAGACCCCTTTGGACTTAGCTTGGGGGTTAGTGCTATGGAACCACGTAGGATAGTAGCGGTTACGGAATACTGGTAAGGAGCCAGAGGGAAAATGCGTCTCCTGTAGTAGCAGGATACTGGATCACATTTTGTGGAAGTGGTAAAGGATCTGGCTGCGCTTCTCTGGGGTGTTGAATCCCCTACAATTATAGGATGCTAGGTTAAGAGGTTGTGCATCTGCCATGGTGGGGAATGTGGGTTGAGGGGGAGGGAAATGGATGATATGGGCCCTTCGGGTGCCAATATCTCCCAGCAAGGGAAAGGGGGGGGGGAGGGGAGGAAAACCAGTGAGAAGGATAAGTAAAAGAAAAAGCAGCATGTGGATATAGAAAAGAAAAGAATGCCTCAGTGTCGATAATGTGAGGTATACCTGCCCATTGAGGGCACAGACCAGAAAAGCAGAGGGGAGAGAAAATTACATGAGTAGGCCACTAGGTGGCACCAAATGGTCAAAAACAAATAGACATAATAAGGTACTATAGGGGACATTTCTGAACCAAGAACAGTGTCGGGGTAGGCACCGAATATCCCTAAGGGGGGGGGATAAGTGGGAGGCATGGAGAGGCCCCCAGGGCCAAGGCTCCACAGGGTAGTAGGTAAACTAGAACATAAAAATATGCCATGGAAGAGTAATAGTCATGAGAAACAAAACAAAAAGATGGCAAAGGCATAAAATGGCAAACTCCTTCTATATAGGTATACGAGTGTTACAGCAACATGGGGATCATGGCGAGACCCGGATATCATGCAATGGCATTGAAAAGAAAAAAAAAAAAAAAGTAAAAGGAACATATCCATAAGCATAGCATCCAGGTGTCGCTGTCAGGGAGATAAAGTGACATTGATCTAATATCATGCAATACAGGGGGGTAAAACCGTTAACAATGTATAATAAACCTGAGAATAAGCATTATAACATAGATATTATTATAAGTGAACTTGTCAGCGAACATGGGCCAAGAGTATGTCCCTGAGAATCAAATAGTAAGATGCAAAAAACAGTGAACATTATGCAAAACATGAAGTGGGGATTCACAGGGAAATGTACACCAGAGATCCGGGGGAAATTGCAGGAAACAGTCCTGCTAAACTGGGACAGACAATCGACGAGGCAGGGTGAGTCAATTGTTTGGGTCCTTGTGCGAGGAGGATCTGGAGCGTAGTTTGCGGCCTTGTTTTTGCCACTGCGATAGGAAAGGCAGGCCAGGGTGGCTGGGTGGAAAGGCCAGTCAGGCAGGGAAACGTGTGGGAGTCCCAGGGTGCTAAGGAAAGCAGGAAGGTCTCCAAGAGTGCGAAAACTGGCTGTCTTTCCCTCATGGTGGATTCATAGTTGGAATGGGAAACGCCACTGGTATTTCATCTGGTGTGATAGCAGGAGTTGCGTGAGCGGCTTCAGAGCTTTCCTCATGGTCAAAGTCTGGCGGGAGAGGTCTGGGAGAAACATCACTAGAGTATCATTGAAGAAGATAGAATCCTGTGTGCTTGCAGCACACATAATGGCTTCTTTGATGTTGTAAAATTGAACCCTGCAGAGAGTATCACACACAAATGAGGGGTCAGGTTTTCTGAGGCCGGACGTTCTATGGACACGGTCAAGTTCAAGGCGATTGTCCTTGGGCAGGTGCAATAGCTGCTTGAAAATGGATGACACGGTCTGAGGGAGATCTTCGGGTTCAACAGACTCAGGTATTCTGCGGACGCGTATATTATTGCGCCTATTTCTATTCTCAATGTCATCTTGTTGGTAAGAGAGGTGCTGCACCTCCATGTGAGTGTTGAGGACTTCTTCATGGGATTGCATAGCCGCATGGAGGTCCTCTGTGGTGTTTTCTATATCCTCAAAACGGGCACCAATGTCTTTTTTAAGGTCAGATCTCCTGTTTTTATGTCTTTTCGATCCGTTTTACACACTGCTCAAAGTCAGCTTTTGTGGGGAGAGAGCGGATATAGCAATGTAGGGATTTCATTTGGCATGCTATGTCCCATCCATCCTCTGATCCCAGGGAGGTGTTGGAGTGGCTCCTGGATTGTCTAGTAGAGCGATCCTGGTCTCCAGGGGGTGGATGGCGGGCCTGTGTAAGGGATAGAGAGTCCAGGGCTGACTCAGAGTGGGCCGGGGACGGAGGCGCCATCTTGGATTCAGGCTGGCGCTGGGCCACGGATCGGGTGAAAAAAATGCCCAAAAATCACCCCCCTGGCCCCTTTCTGGTCTATTTATCCTTCCCCATAGGATTGATGTGGACGGAGTTTCATGCCATGTAGGAGCCCTGTAGAGCTGCAAGGTGTATGAACTGAGACACTGCACATCTTACTGCTCCATGAGTCAGGCCACTCCCCCAACAGACTTTTTTAAATGAACTTTGGCCCAGAGAAGGTGGCGGCATTTCTGGATCATGTTCAGATACGACTTCTTCTTTGCAATACAGAGCTTTACCTTTTTTTTTTTTTTTTTTTCGGATGGCACAGTGAACTGTGCTCACTGACAAAGATTTTTGTCTCCATGTTCTAGATGGTTTAACTATAGGGACAGCTAGTGTTATCCAGTCTGGTAGACCAATAAAGCGAAGGTTGCACCTACGGATTCTGTTCTCCATGTTGTCTTGTATTGCCAGGAGTTGATTGATCTGGTACTGCATGCGTTTGGATGAATTCTGTAATGGCGGGATCGCGTCCTCCACCTCCCCTAAACTGGTCAATGAGGTCTTAACCCGCTCCTTGAGATTTTGGAGGTCCTGTCGGACCAGGGAGATATCCACCTTCACCTCCTCGATTTTAGTCGTAAGGGTGGCTTGTAGTGCAGAGATGGCCTCCAATACCTTGTCTGCATCTGCTCCCGCCATCTCACTCCACTCTGATGCGGCTTCGCAATCTTCCTCCAGGTTGTCTTTCTAATTTCTGAGATATTTGTCTAGCTTGGCAGCCGCATCCGACTTAGGTTTCGTCTGAGCCATGGCTGATATAAAGAGGCAGGTGTAACAGGCTGGGTGATGCTGGTGTCAGTAGAGGGGGTTAGCTGGGCACTGGGGGAGCACGTAGGCCGGGGTTGAGTATGGACACTGAAGGAGGGTGTAGTAAGGTGGCCGCTGTGTATTAATAAAGTAAACAACAGTGCGCTAAACTCAACCTCCTATTTTTGATGCAGTGGTAATAGTACATAAATTATATATACTTATATACACTTACAGTGCTACAATCCTCCGTGACAAAATAATAATCAAATAAGTAAATTAAAAAAGTTAACTAAAAAAGTTTGATTGAGTGGCAATTTAAAAGTAAGCCACCTGAGTGTGGATAGCCTGTTCACAGCAGTGGCCGCTGTGTATGGCACCAGGGATAAGGCCGCGACCGCTACTCGCCTCTGATGGAGCTGGACGCCAACTGGAAACTGAGCCAGGGATAGCGCTCAGACAGGCCGGGGTGCTCCGGTAACAATGTGGGGCCGGAATCTGGCGGAGAATAGATAGGGTGGCTCGCAGGGGTGCAGCAAGATAGTGGCACTGTGTAGGCTGTAGGCCGCAGTAAGCGAGCGGGGTGTCTCCCAGTACCTTGTGAGGAGGAATCCAGAAGTCAGCAAGGCCGGGATGCAGTGCTAGCCGGAAGGCTGGGAGGAGCAAGATGGCCACGAACCTCCGGGATTAGGCCGAAGCCGCAGTCTTTCCTAAATGAGGCAGCCATGTGGGAGAGCGCCGCTCCGTTCAGGTCGCCATCCAGTCGGGAAGACTGTGGAGCCACGGCAGTATATGTGCAGGGTCCTCAGGGGGATTTCCCAGGCTGGTACAGGAGATTGGTGGAGTGCAGGATCAATTAGAAAAGGAGTAATGAATGGAGCTTAGGTCACACACATCCTACTCCATGCTGCGGCAGGCCACGCCCCACCGACAAAGATTTTTGGAAGTATTTCTGAGCTCCTGCAGTGATGTCCTTCATGCCTGTTTTAATGCAGTGCCGTCTGAGGGCTCCAAAGATAATGGGCATCCAATATTGGATTTTGGCCCTGGTCCTTGTGCACAGAGATTTGTCCACCTTCTCAGAATCTCTTGATGATATTATGTACTGTAGATGAATGTATATTTAAAGTCATTGCAATTTTCCGTTGAGGAACATTATTCTAAAATTGTTTGACAATTTGTAGACACAACTTTTCAGAAATTGGTAAACCTCTGCCCATCTTTACTTCTGAGACACACTGGGGTTGAATTAACCAAAACCGGAGAGTGCAAAAACTGATGCAGCTGTGCATGGTAGCCAATCTTCTTCATGGTAGCGTCTAACTTCAGCTTGTTCAATTAAGCATTGACCAAAAAAACCCCAAAAAACTGGAAGCTGATTGGTTTCTATGCACGGCTGCATCAGATATTGCACTCTCTAGTTTTGGTAAATCAACCCTACGGACTCTCTAAGATGCTCTTTTTATACCCAGTCATGTTACTGACCTGTTGCCAACAACTTAATTAGTTGCAAAATGATTTTCCAGCTCTTCCTGGTTAGTTCCACTTACTTTGCCAACTGTTTGTTGCCCTGTCCCAACTTTTAACTGTTCAATGATTTTATTAAAGGGATATTAAAGCTTTGTTTTCAAAAGAGAAAAAAAAAAAGAATCATTTTATACTTACCTGCTCTGTGCAGTGGTTTTGTGATTTTGCACAGATCCTCTTTTTTTCGGGTCCTCTGTCAGTGCGCCTGGCTACTCCCCCTCAAGCAGTGCCCCCAGAGAAAGCAGCTTGCGTGCTCGCTCCTGAGCCACTGCTCTATGCGTCCATAAGACAGAGAGCTGGGGCTCGCTCCCCCTGCTCTAACTTCATTGGCTCACTGGCAGTGATCGACAGCAGTGGGAGCCAATGGGCTGTCTTAGCCAATGAGGAGGGAGAGTCCCAGGACAGCCAAGGCTATCATAAAAATCGCTGGATTGGAGGGAGCTCAGGTAAGGACTGGGGGGGCCCTGCACACAGAAGGTTTCTTACCTTCATGCATAGAATGCATGAAGGTAAAAAAAACCTTCAGCCTTTAGAACCACTTTAAGGTTTTCAAGGGGAAAAAACATAGCAACAGGAAATCCTGTGCAGGGGCAATAACATCAAATGCCAACATGTTATC
The DNA here is from genome assembly GCA_037952835.1 of Lithobates septentrionalis. Lineage (NCBI taxonomy): Eukaryota > Metazoa > Chordata > Amphibia > Anura > Ranidae > Lithobates > Lithobates septentrionalis. The sequence continues at coordinate 966,686 of JBBDGP010002424.1, forward strand.
GTCAAGGCAACTGAAAGTAATAGAACAAGGTCAGCTTTTAAAAGTCAAATGGTAAACCCTGTGTCAAGACCAGTTTAACTCAGATCGGCTCTTTTAACTAATGAAAGTTGGTGAATATGGTAGAATAGCATAAGAAAGCAAAGGAGGAATAAGAAGTAGGGAAATGAGGACGAGGGTTGGGGGGCTAACGGGGAAGTCCCCAGGACTTGGTGCCTATCCAGGCCTGAAATTAAAGATATGAAAGGCTTGCTGGGCTTACAAAAAACAGGGTGTAAGCAAGCCATGGTTCCCGCGCTTGTAGAAATTTAGGGTGGGAATCATTAAGGATGCTAGACAGTTTTTCGTTAATCATCAGCAAAGTCATATGGCCCCTGGCTTCATGTAGCTTCACTGTAGCTATTGCTGTTTGGCTGCCAGAAAGAGGTAGATGGCCAGTCATTGTTGGTGGGCGTAAAGGCTTGGAATTGAGCAATGCAAACTTAGCATCCCTCAGAACAGTCAGGTGGAACAGGGTTGGAGACTTTGAAAATTCTGGACCAGAATGCACACAGTTTAGGGTAGGACCACCACGTGTAAAGCATGTCTCCTTGTTGACCGCAACCACAAAGACATAAGTCAGAGTAGTTGGGATTTGCTTGAATAATTTGGGAAGGGACCCAATACCACTGCAAGAGAACTTTTCTGAGACGTGTTGCTGCCATCAATTTCAAAATTACCTTATTTTTTTCTTAAAATGGTACATTTTCTCAGTTTAAACATTTGATATGTTTTCTATTGTGAATAAAATATGTGTTTATGAAATTTGCAAATCGTTGCATTGTACTTTTATGTAGATTTTACACAGGTTGTATGCACCAGCTTATAAAGAGGAATTTTATATCATGGCCACTATGTCAGTACGGTAGACAGTCAGAAAATCAGATGAGCAGATGCCTATGCACATTTGCTGATGGTCAACAAGTTCTTGATATGCACGTTAATGTATATCCTCCAGCCAAGGTATTCTGCACATGTGAACTTTGGATAGAACTTACCAGTGTGTGCTAAATAAATCTTTATATATAACTACAGTGAGGAAAAAAAGTATTTGATCCCCTGCTGATTTTGTACATTTGCCCACTGACAAAGAAATGATCAGTCTATAATTTTAATGGGGGGTTTATTTTAACCGTGAGACAAAACAACAACAAAAATAATATCCAGAAAACACATTTCAAAAGTTATAAATTGATTTACATTTTAATGAATGAAATAAGTATATGATCCCCTATCAATCAGCAAGATTTCTGTCTCCCATGTCTCTTCTTTACAGGTAATGAGCTGAGATTAGGAGCACCCTCTTAGGCTGGATTCACACCTATGCAGTTCTAGTGCTTTTTGCATTTTGCAGATTTGCACTACAGTCCATTTAACATGGTTTCCTATGGAACACGTTCTGTTGTGCAAATCTGCAAAATGCAAAAAGCACTAGAACTGCATAGGTGTGAATCCAGCCTAAAAGGGAGTACTCCTAATCTCAGCTTGTTACTTGTATAAAAGACACCTGTCCACACAATCAAACAGATTACAATCCCATTACCATGGCCAAGACCAAAGAGCTGTCTAAAGATGTCAGGGACAAGATTGTAGACCTACACAAGGCTGGAATGGGTTACAAGACCATCGCCAAGCAGCTTGGTGAGAGGGTGACCACAGTTGGTGTTGTTTTTACGCAAATGGAAGAAACACAAGATAAGTCAATCTCCCTCAGTCTGGGGCTCCAAGCAAGACCGTCCAAGGAGAACCTTCTTCCCTCAGCCAGGGCATTGAAAATGGGTCGTGGATGGGTATTCCAGCATGACAATGACCCAAAACACGCGACCAAGGCAACAAAGGAGTGGCTCAAGAAGAAGCACATTAAGGTCCTGGAGTGGCCTAGCCAGTCTCCAGATCTTAATACCATAGAAAATATGTGGAGGGAGCTGAAGGTTCAAGTTACCAAATGTAATGCCGCGTACACACGAGCGGACATTACGGCGGACTTTGCCCGGCGGACTGGATTTCGTCGGACAATTCGATGTGTGTGGGCTCCAGCGGACTTTGTTTTCTCAAAAGTTCGACGGAATTAGATTTGAATTTTTGTTTTAAATTTATCCGTTGAAATCGAGTCCGGTCGAAAAGTCCGCCGTCTGTATGCTAGTTCGACGGACAAAAAGCCACGCTAGGGCAGCTATTGGCTACTGGCTATGAACTTCCTTGTTTTAGTCCGGTCGTACGTCATCACGTACGAATTCGACGGACTTTGGTGGATTGTGTGTAGGCAAGTCCGTTCATTCACAAAGTCCGTCGGAAAGTACGTCGAAAAGTCCGCCGGGCAAAGTCCGCCGTAATGTCCGCTCGTGTGTACGCGGCATTAGCCTCGAAACCTCTGCACAGAGGAGTGGGACAAAATCTCTCCTGAGATGTGTGCAAACCTGGTGGCCAACTACAAGAAACGGCTGACCTCTGATTGCCAACAAGGGTTTTGCCACCAAGTACTAAGTCATGTTTTTCAAAGGAGTCAAATACTTATTTCACTCATTAAAATGCAAATCAATTTAAAACTTTTTTGAAATGCATTTTTCTGGATTTTTTTGTTGTTATTCTGTCTCTCACTGTTAAAATAAACCAAGCAGTGGGCAAATGTACAAAATCAGCAGGGGATAAAATACTTTACTTGTAGAGGCTTGCTGAATCGCTTTTATAAGCAAGTGTATCCCCCATTGCAGAGTGGCATCCAATGGAACAAAGGAGGAGATATATTCCCCCACTTTATCCAAAACAAAAGAGTATTTTGATGGAGTTTTGAAAAAATTCATAAATGAACATATTTTTGCAACGAAAAAAAAATGTGCATTTATTTTTACATGTGCCTGCAGAGCATTGCACCCACGATCAGTGTCTATTTTGGGTGGAGTCGACTTAAAATTTTGAATTTTGTGTACGGATTCTTGTTTGTTTGCACTTTACATGTTATGCACTTTGCCCACGTTCACAATCAGGCCGATTTGGCATGCGATTTGACATGTCAAATCGGCGGCAATAGCACCATCTGACTCAATACGACGCCGACTTTGCTGCGCTGCACCGATTGCCAAAAGTACGGTAGTTCCTGCACCACTTTCGGCACCTTTGGGGGAGATTTCAATAGACATCTGTGCATGTACCCACCCAGACGTCTCTGAAATCGCTCTTGAAGTCGGACTGACATGCAGTTATGAAATCGTGCAAGTTCAGCTGAACTCGCACGGTTTGTAATCCGCAGTCAGTGTGAACCAAAGCTCAATGTCTTTGAGCACTTTATTGATATTCATATAAAATTTTCATATTTAGCTTTTTTATTTACGGTTTATGATTTATTTATTCTATTGTATTTTATGGTTTAATCCTCAGAGATATTTGTGGTTTGCCTTGCATTTTATTTTTAGCAGCACATGAGAATTGAATACCAAAAATGTGATTCCTATCGTTTGTATTAGCGCTGCCTTCTCCCATTACCTATAGCTCCGATAGCGTATTTACACATTAAGAGGTAGCTGCTTGTAACTATGATAAAGTGGCTTTTGGCGCAGGTGTGCTTGTAATACTATCTTGTACACACTGCCTGCAGCTCTGTTGCCTGTACCTATCCATGGGCTCTCTGTTACAGTGCTGTAGGCAGTGTGAATGGACGAGTGTGCTGATCAGCCTGCTCGGCGCTCACAGTCCATTGAGAGCTACAAGCCATCTGCCGCAGCAACGGACAGGACTTGTAGTTTTCCCATACAGTTTCCTGTGAATGAGATGCAGCTGTGCGGCAGAGACCTCACCTTTTCAAAATGTGACAGCAGGTGTGGGGAGAGAATCCCCCATTGACATGGGGAGGATGGGATTAGGGGATGCGGGAGGGCAGGCCTGGAGCATGTTACACCCCCAAATAAGGTGTAACATGCTCCAAAAAGGTGAAACTACCCTTTAACTACTTTAAGACCAGGCTTTTCTGGCACTTTTTACTTATAACCCCCCAAACATTACTTTTATTTTTTAGCAGAGACCCTAGGGAAAAAAAAATGTTAATCATTGCAATTTGTCGTATCACATAGTATTTGTGCAGTGGTTTTTCAAACGCATTTTTTTGGGAAAAAATACACTTTAATTAAAAAACAAAAAACAATATATACCCCAATTTTTTTGTAAAATGTGAAAGGATGATGTACTGGGGGTTATGGCTGACAGCTTCAGCCATATCTTCGGTAAACCACTTCAAAGCCAGACTCCGAGCAGCTCAAAAAATTATTTCTTGGGTTAATAGCTCATTTTATCTAGAGGAGAGGAAAAACGATTTACTTACTTGATCCACTCTGGTAGTGGACTGTCCTTCTGCATCATCGGGTCCAATGAATGGCTCTGGACCCAGCTTTGGTCTTGATGACATCAGGACCCTAGACCACAGCAGCGTAGGGGAGAAGAAGGTCTGGATTACCCCCCCCCCCCTTTCTAATCACAGGTCTAATCCCTAGACCGCAGCTGTGAAAGCTTGATGAATATCCACTTTTGATCTCTTCATCCATCTTTTCTGAATTGACTTGAATTACTTATTTTTGCGTTGGCTGACATGCTAAAGAAGTATCATATAAAGGAGGATGCAATAAAGAGCAATATTTAGCCTTTGTGCACAGATACTGTCAGATGAGACAGCAAAAGAAAAGAGATGGTTTAACGTAAAGTAACCCTGTCATTAGATTAAATTTAATTTCTAATTCTACCAACAGTACAGCTAAAGTACCATTTTCAGCTTACCCCACTTCTTCTGGAGTGCATTTTCATCTAAACGGGGGGGGGGGGGGGGGGGGGGGGGAAGATGAAGAATATTGACACTTATCAGTCCTTAGGATGTGGTAGCTACATTCCTTTTTTTTTTTTCCAGGATTTTTTCCTTTATCTTCATCTGATGTTCCTTCCAGGAACACACTTACTGTCCCAGGTGGACAATGCTCACGCAATGTACTGTATAAACGACGGATCAGCGTTACCACCCTAGGTTGTTGATTCCTCTTTGGACAACAGAACACCTCCAACTATACTCATTTCCATAACAGAAGGGAGTAGTATTCTGTAGTACAGCATGGCATAACTGATAACACGGTTTGATTTTTCTGTGCTGTGAAGACAGCATTGTCAGCTAACTACAGAAAGTTAGGGGCTTACTGGATTTATGGCAGATTATAGTACAGATATACTATTGAAAGCTTTTGTTAACAGAAAGGAAAAGCAAGAGTGTAAATGGGCAGGCCAATAACTTCTCGGCAGGATGTGGAAACCTTGCAAAAAGATCTGAACAAATTAATGGGGCGGGCAACTACATGGCAAATGAGGTTTAATGTAGAAAAATGTAAAATATATTTTTGCCACCAAAATGCATTGAATGCAATCTATACACTGGGGGGAGAACCTCTGGGGGAATATAGGATAGAAAAGGACCTGGGGGCCCTAGTAGATGATAGGCTCAGCAATGCCAAGCTGCTGCTAAGAAAGCAAACAGAATATTGGCATGCATTAAAAAGGGGATCAGAGATAAAAAGATAATTCTCCCGCTCTACAAGACTCTGGTCCGGCTGCACCTAGAGTATGCTGTCCAGTTCTGGGCACCAGTCCTCAGGAAGGATGTACTGGAAATGGAGCGAGTACAAAGAAGGGCAACAAAACGAATAAAGGGTCTGGAGGGTCTTAGTTATGAGGAAAGGTTGCGAGCACTGAACTTATTCTCTCTGGAGAAGAGACACTTGAGAGGGGATATGATTTCAATTTATAAATACCTTAACAAGACACGTGGCCACTCATTAAAATTAGAAGAGAAGAGGTTTAACCTTAAACTGCGTAGAGGGTTCTTTACTGTAAGAGCGGCAAGATTGTGGAAATCCCTTCCACAGGCGGTGGTCTCAGCGGGGGGGGGCATCGATAGTTTAAAAAAACTATTAGATAAGCACCTGAACGACCGCAACATACAGGGATATACAATGTAATACTGACATATAATCACACACATAGGTTGGACTTTCTGGACTTTTTCAACCTTATGTATGTTTATGTAACTATGTAAATAAGAAAAGTTTATTATTAGGCTTCACGTATACTTTGAAACTTTCTTTTTTTTTTCAAATAAAAAATCTCCAAACTTTCATAGGAAGCTGACAGTTACATGACAGTGTTAGATCCCTGCCACTACATCACATGCTTGTGGGTGTGGCTCAAAGCATTGCCTGGAGCGTTTGAGACTGATGCCAGCAGCAGCCACTACAAATTTGACGGTATTTGTAAAACCTTGGTTAAAGCGGCAGTAAACTCTGACAATGTGACAACATTTCAGCAATATATTAATCTAATTGTTTGCAATCAAAACGCCACAAATAGTATGCTCCAAAAATGTTCTTGCAGTAATAAAGAATTTGTAAATGCTCCAGCTCGTTCATCGTCGCTGCAATCACAACGCCTGTCTTCCGCGTCTGTACAGTACTTTATTTCTGCCCTCAGTAAGTATCCCTGCTATAATCCCATGCATGAGCATTATTCGCTGAAGCCAAGCCTCATTTTCGTTTCCGGTTACTAGGAAAACCTTGTCCAGTGAATAGGAGCCGATCCTGTTGTCAATGGGGAGGGAGTGTTGTGGGACCTCCGGGCCGACGCCAACTGTGGGAAATGGCGCAGCCCCGGCATAGACACAGCATTTTTCCAGCAGCAGAAGCTTCCCTTAAAAATAGGGCAAACGGTGCATGCATTGGTGACGTAATTTTAAAGAAAATTAAGAATAACTCTGAAAGCAAGCGGGTAAGAAGCAATTAAAAAATAGCAAACAATGCTATGGTCTGCATTAATTAATTTAAAGGAAACTGCTCATAATGGGTAAACAACCGCTTTAACTATTCGTTCATTCATGTGACCATCAAGGGTTCACATGATTGAACAAACAGTAAACAAAGGGCTTAAAAACATTGATAAATCTGCTGCTGGGAGTTTAGAAAACCCTTCATATTTGTGGCGAGTGCTGCAGGCTTCTGCTGTCAGCCATGAGAACACAATGGCAGGTAGAGTTGGAGGCAGCATACTAACAAGGAAGTGATGTAGCAGAAGGTGGCTGGTGCGGCAGCCAGATGCTGTTGGAACTGCACAATTAGGGATCCCACACTCCCAGAATAAGCTGAAGATCAAACAGAGGCTAAGATGGCAAGTTCCTTGGCTGAAAAGGATAGGAGGGTTTAGTCCCGCTTTAATTTTATTTGGAACTTACTATGGTAGGCATTTAATTGTTAAAGTGTCAATTTATGTACATAGGAAAATCCCCCTGAGGAAGACATGTGATTCCTGTGTCGACACACGTAGGGGAGGGGCCAGGACGGAGCGAGAGATAGTGTATCTGCCAGAGATGAGATGCATACCATACTCCTTTATCGGTTTATTGATCGTACGCTTTGATTAGAGCGGTGCACTGACACACCTTAAGATTGTGAGTACCCTATTTGGGAAGTATATTTATTCATTGATTTAATAAATTTTAAAAACGATATCACACCATCGAGCTTTTTTTCTCATATATCTTTGGATACCGCATTGAAGCCTGAGATCCAGTGATCTCCACTGAGCCCTGGGGTGGTTCAAAGGCGTGATTTGATTTTGTGTAGCAGCTGGGTCACACGCTCCGAGGTGAGCATATTACCTGGGGGGGCCACTGGATTGCACCAAAGCATGGTTTGCGGCACAAAGAAAGTTATGAGCATGCTGGAAAATAACATCATTGGACACTGAGCATAATGCACTTTTAGATATCGATTTACAGGATTTCACAAATCACCTATATTATTGTTTCAATAGGGACTGTTTTTTCACGTGTATTGTGTGGCACTAAGCACTTTTGAAATTATTTATTCATATTTTCATATATGCACTTTAGCATGCTTGTTTGATTAGATCATGCATATTGCACTTTAACCACTAGCCTACCGCCCACTGTCATATGACGGCCGGACGGTAAGCCTATTGTTCTGAGTGGGCGTCATATGACGTCCACCGTTTAAACAGGGCATGCGCGCGATCGTGAGCGCGCAGCCCTGTACTGTCGGTGGCGGCGTGTCACCGAGACACCGCTCGTCACCGACAGGGGTGAACAGCCACTGGGCATGGCTGTTTACCACGTGATCGGCCGTGATGAAGTCACGGCTGATCACTAATGGTACATCCCGCATTGCACGGCGCATGCGCGCGATCGTGAGCGCGCTGCGCGTGCACGTCGGTGGCGGCATGTTCCCCGGGAACACTGCTCGTCACCGACGATAGTTTACAGCCATTGGCCAGTACTGTGTACCATGTGATCGGCTGTGATCCATTCACAGCCGATCACTAAGTGTAAACAAAGAGCTGTCACTAGCTGTTACTAGCCCTTCTCTCCTCACACACCGTTTCCAGTGTGAGGAGAGAAGAGCCAGGAGCAGTGAGTTACATATCTTTGTATTTGTAGTGTCTGCACCAACACCACTTCTGTCCCATCGCCCCCCCCAATTGTCATCTGTCACCCAACAGTCACCCCATAAAAAGTGCACCTGTCACATAGAGACTGCCATTAGTGACCATCAGCGGTGCCCTGTCACCCACCAGTGACCGTGCCCTGTCACCCGTCGGGTGACCTGCCCTGTCACCCGTCACCCATCAGTGACCTGCCCTGTCACCCGTCACCCATCAGTGACCTGCCCTGTCACCCGTCACCCATCAGTGACCTGCCCTGTCACCCGTCACCCACCAGTGACCGTGCCCTGTCACCCGTCACCCACCAGTGACCATTAGCGGTGCACCCGTCACCCATCAGTGACCGTCGCCTGTCAACAATCTGTGACTATCACCTGTCACCGTCCGTGGCCTGTCACCCATCAGTGACCGGGCCCTCTCACCCGTCACCCATCAGTGACTGTGCCCTGTCACCCATCAGTGACCATCAGCGGTGCACCTGTTACCCATCAGTGACCGTCGCCTGTCAACTATCTGTGACCATCGCCCATCACACCATCACCTCTCAGTGAACGTCACCTGCCACCCATCGCACAGCCCATCAGTGACCGTCACCTGCCACCCATCTGTCACCCGTCGCACAGCTACCCGCCACACAGCCATGTCCAAAAGAGGATATACAAGTGAGGAGGCGTTCCAGATCCTCTCTATGACTGATGAGAGCACCGGGGAGCTCTCATCAGAGTCCCATTCTGATTCCGAATCAAATTCGGCATTTGAGCCGATCGAGAGTAGCAATGGTTCGGATGAAGAATGGGTCCCTCCTAAAAGGGCACGACACTCTGGAACCCAGGAAGCCGCCAGCAACCGGGATTATATTCCCAGTACCAGCTCTGCCGCCAGAAATAGGCCCCAGGAAGAAAGGCCCAGTACTAGTGCTGCCGCCAGCAATAGGCCCCAGGAACAAAGGCCCAGTACCAGTGCTGCCACCAGAGATGGGCCCCGCGCACAAATGCCCAGTACCAGTGCTGCCACATCACACCCGAGTTCCAGCACAGGAAATTCAACTCCCCCAACTACTGGAGTGTCACGTCCCCCAAGAGCCAGGGCCGCTACCTATATGCCAGATGGTCTTGCCAACCCAACATGGCTGCCTTCCAACTCGGGATCACCAAATATTCCCCCTTTCACAGCACAGCCAGGTGTGCAGGCCAACACCCAAAATTTTACAGAGATCAATTTTTTTCACCTGTTTTTGCCCGACACTTTGCTGCAGTTCATTGTGGACCAGACAAATTTGTATGCCCAGCAGTATATTGCCAGCAACCCCCAATCATCTTATGCCCGTCCGTTTGAGTGGAGAGATTTGAATATGGAGGAGTTCAAATTGTTTTTGGGCCTCACCCTAAATATGGGGCTTACAAAAAAAAATGAAGGACATACCTATTGGTCCACCCACCCCATCCCATCCACCATATGCCCATGTATTCTGCCGCTATGTGCAGGTCCCGATATGAGATGATTATGAGATTCTTTCATTTTAACGACAACACCCAGTGCCCTCCCAACAATCATCCAAATTCGGATAAGCTATACAAGATTCGCCCACTAATAAATTCATTTTCCCAACGATTTGCAGAACTTTATGTCCCCTAGAAGAATATATGTGTGGATGAGTCCCTGGTACCATTTTCAGGCCGGCTAGGAATAAAACAGTATATTCCTAGCAAAAAGGCCAAATATGGAGTCAAATTTTACAAGCTGTGTGAGAGAGCCACGGGATATCTATATGCATTCCGCATATATGAGGGAAGAGATTCCCAACTCCAGCCCCCTGAGTGCCCAGCCTACATGGGCACAAATGGAAAAATCGTATGGGATCTGGCTTACCCACTTCTAAAAAAAGGCTATCATATATACCTGGACAACTTTTATACCAGCCTGCCCCTTTTCAGACACCTATATATTGAAAAAACCCTGGCCTGCGGAACTTCAAGAAAAAATAGGAAGGGCTTCCCACAATCCATTGTGAACAAAAGGCTGAAAAAGGGGGAAAGAGCAACACTGAGATGTAATGAAGTGCTGGCCTTGAGGTGGAAGGATAAGAGGGATGTGCACATGATATCCACCATTCATGATGACACTGCAGTTGTAGTTCAGCGAAGACGAGGTCCCATTGAAAAACCGACATGTGTCCAAGACTATAATCTCTACATGGGGGGGGGTGGATTTCAATGACCAAATGATTCAGCCCTATTTGTCAATAAGGAGGTCCCGATTCTGGTATAAGAAGGTAGCAATATATCTAATCCATTTGGCCATTTACAATTCCTACATAATCTACACAAAATCCACAGAAAGCCCCGCCTCCTTCCTAAAATTCATAGAAGAAGTAGTCACGTCCCTCATCTATCCACAAAGACCCCTCCCAGAATTACCTCGTTCTGATGCTGTTAGCCGACTTCATGAATGGCACTTCCCGTACAACATTCCACCATCGGAAGCAGGCCGAAGACGGCAAAAAAAATGTCGTGTGTGCAGCAGAAGAGGTTTTCGAAAAGATACCAGCTACCATTGTCCCCAGTGTCCCTCCCAACCTGGCCTTTGCATTGGTGAATGCTTCGAACTGTATCATACATCCCCAAGTTATTAGCCCATATTTTCCCCATTTTCGCTGATCATTTTCCATGCTTCCCCAAATAACCATGCCACTGCCTTCAATGTGAACTGACCCTGGCCTGCTTTTTGACTATGCCTCTGCCTACCGTTTGGACTGCTTCCACATGAACTGACCCTGGCCTGTTTTGACTATGCCTCTGCCCACCGTTTGGACTGCTTGCTCGTGAACTGACCCTGGCCTGTTTTGTGACTACTCTTCTGCCTACCGCGTGGACTGCTTGCACGTTAACTGACCCTGGCTTGTTTTATGGACTATGCTTTTGCCTACCGCTTGGACTGATCTGTTGCCCTGCTACTATAGTACACAGGGGTCTCACATATGTGAGGGGCTCCAGAATAGTTTTTCCGGATGGAGATAACAATTTTTTTTGTTTTCTCCCGGTTTTGCGAAATAATTCGCTGTAGCAAAAGGCAGTATGTTTATGAAGGGCTGGAGAGCGGTACAATAATGTGTGTCTGCAGGTAACAGTGTACCAGGACCAATATTATGGCTGTGCTGGCTGTCTCTGCCTGGACAATTCCTATGGACTGTGCTGTGCCGACTATAGACAATATTCCTGCCTGCTGCCTGGATAGTTATTGCTGTCGCTAAGCACATCCCTGACTGCTGCCTGGACCAGTGCTCTCTTCTGTGGACACTACTAAAAGCACAGGTAATACTTTTTTTTTATCCTTTCCGCAATAGAATTTATTTTGGATTGTAATTCTTGGTATGTACATGCTATGTGTTAGAAATATGAAGGGCCTTCAAAAATGATAGGTTGCCAGGAAATTATCTATGTAATGTATGCTCCTAGAACGCCTGATGGTGCTACTTGGATGTTGGGCCACTGTATGTGGCCAAGCTGTGTAAAAGTCTCACACATGTGGTATCCCCATACTCAGGGGGAGTAGCAGAATGTATTTTGGGGTGTCATTTTTGCTATGTGTTGGAAATATCTTATAAATGGACAACTTTGTGTAAAAAAAATGCGTTTTTATTTTTTTTCCACATTTTCCAAAAACTTCTGGAAAAAAAAATAACCATTCAAAAGACTCATTATGCCTCATAGATTATACGTTGGGGTGTTTGCTTTCCAAAATGGGGTCATTTTGTGGGCAATTCCTTTGTCCTGGTGCTCCAGGGCCTTCAAAAGTGTAATAGGTGGTTGAGAAATGAGATGTGCAATTTATGCTCGTAGATCGCCTGATGGTGCTACTTCAATGTTGGGTCTTTGTATGTGGCCAGGCTGTGTAAAAGTCCCACACATGTGGTATCGCCATACTCAGGAGGGGTAGCAGAATGTATTTTGGGGTGTCATTTTTGCTATGTATTTGCTATGTGTTGGAAATATCTTATAAATGGACAACTTTGTGTAAAAAAATGCGTTTTTATTTTTTTCCACATTTTCCAAAAACTTCTGGAAAAAAAATAACTGTTCAAAAGACTCATTATGCCTCATAGATTATACGTTGGGGTGTTTGCTTTCCAAAATGGGGTCATTTTGTGGGCAATTCCTTTGTCCTGGTGCTCCAGGGCCTTCAAAAGTGTAATAGGTGGTTGAGAAATGAGATGTGCAATTTATGCTCGTAGATCGCCTGACTTCAATGTTGGGCCTTTGTATGTGGCCAGGCTGTGTAAAAGTCCCACACATGTGGTATCCCCATACTCGGTAAGAGTAGCAGAATGTATTTTGGGGTGTAATTTGTTGTATGCATATGCTCTGTGAGAGAAATAACCAGTTAATATGAAAATTTTGAAAAAAAAAAAAAAAAAATCTTCCTTTTGCAAAGAATTGTGGGAAAAAATTACACCTTAAAAAAACTAACCATGCTACTTACTTAATACCTTGGAATGTCTACTTTCTAAAAAGGGGTAATTTGGGGGGTATTTGTACTTTTCTGACTTGTTGGTACCTCAAGAAATGAGATTCACCTGATGTACTGAAGGCCTGATCAAATGTTTTCAATTTTCAGTGATTGGCACCATAGTTTGTAGACTCTATAACTTTCACAAAGACCAAATAATATACACTAATTTGGGTTATTTTTACCAAAGATATATAGCAGTATAAATTGTGGCCAAAATTTATGAAGAAAAATTACTAATTTGCTAAATTTTATGACAAAAACAAAGAAAAAGGCAATTTTTCACAAAATTTACGGTCTTTTTTTATTTATAGCACAAAAAATAAAAAACCCATTAGTGATTAAATACCACCAAAAGAAAGCTCTATTTGTGTGAAAAAAAAGGACACAAATTTCATTTGGGTACAGTGTTGCATTACTGAGTAATAGTCATTCAAAGTGTGAGAGCACCGAAAGCTGAAAATTGGTCTGGGCAGGAAGGGGGTTTAAGTGCCCTGTATTGAGGTGGTTAAGGTGCTTGTATACATTAACTTTGTTTACGTTTTAATATTTAGAAGTTTTTTGAATATTATTAACATTTTTTATTTTTATTCATTACTTTTATGTTTCACCCAGTGGGGGTACCTATTACATATATGCATTTAGGTTTTTATGCTTTCATGAACACACACATATTTTGATATATTGATTAGCACAATATAGCACACTCTAGCGCAGCGCATTTTCTTCTGTGTCAATTTAGGTAGCCAGCCTATTTATTCCAAAAGCTGGACGCGCGGCCCCTACTTTCTCTGGGGACAGGCAGCATCCATGATCCCGCCTGAGCAGGAAGAAGGCCAAAATTGGAGCCTATTGCTGATGAGGTCCAGAAGGGGGACTTTCCTCTCCAGCAACCTAATGAGCCTTCCATTCAGCTGTGGCAGTCGAAAATTTAGCAAGGCATACAGAAAAGGGTGTGAAGAAAGAAGTGGCTGCACACCGAAGTAACAAAAGTCCTTTTATTCCTCTTCCATAAAATAAGGGATAGCACACCACAGGATAGTAGCAAGTACATCGGGTAGACGGTTTTCACACAGTTACATTGTGCTTATTCATTAGGTACGTGTCTACCCGATGTACTTGCTACTATCCTGTGGTGTGTGAGCCCTTATTTTATGGAAGAAGTATAAACGGACTTTTGTTTCTTCCGTGTGCAGCCACTTCTTTCTTCAGATTAATTGCACGGCAGGCGAGCCGAGACTTTCACCCGAGGGAGGAGTCCTCTTCCCAGCTCACCAGGATTCACTCTCCTGGAGCGATGTTTCTCTTGTCTCCATTGTATACAGAAAAGGGTGATTGACTTTAGTAGTGCCAGTCCAGGAACCTACAGGGATCGCTTCTGCCTCCATGGAAATCTGGATCTTTAAAAAAAGAACTTTAGTCAGAAAATTAAGTCCTGCTTTCTCTCTTCAGGTTGGCCCCTTTTGCAGGTATAGCTATGTAAAACATTAGAAATAAGCGCCTATACTGTTTAACATTTAGTAATACACCTTTTCTGAAAATGGAGGCACTAGAAGTCAGTCTGCTGACAGCCTAAAGATTGACTCCTGTTCAGGAGCTCTGGGCTTCAGCAAAAGGCTGGCCTCCGTCAAGAAGTAACAGGAACAATGCTGGAGACCATTTACAGCACAAACTAATTTTGGTAGCATACTTATTAATTTGCAATGTATGTTCCTTGTTAAAGTACATTATTTTTTTTTTTTATAAAGTTGTTATGGGTAAAGTTCTGCTTTAAGTGAGAAAGGGGCGGCAGATGTTAAATGCACAAGCCTAGGGACCTTTAGGAAATGTTCCTGCCCTAATGAAAATGAAAGAAAGAATTGAGAGGTAAAGGGAGTGTTCTTTAAAAGTCTTCCTGTCCCTTAACCTCTTCCCGACCGGCGCACGCCGATGTACGTCGGCAGAATGGCACGGCTGGACAAATGGACTTACAGGTACGTCCATTTGAATTTCCCGCCGTGCCATTGCGTGCGCGCCGGCTGGGAGCTCCGTGAGTCGCGTAGCGGGTCCCACAGACTCGATCGCCGCGTCGATACCCTCAATCGCCTCACGGAGAGGACGAACAGGGAGATGCTGATGTAAACAGCATCTCCCCGTTCTGCCTAGTGACAAGTGTCACTGATCTCTGCTCCCTGTCATCGGGAGCAGAGATCAGAGTAGTAACACTGCTAGCTCATCCCCTCTACAGTTAGTAATCACTCCCTAGTACTGACTTAACCCCTCCCCGCCCCCTAGTGGTTAGCCCCTTCACTGCCAGTGTCATTTACACAGGAATCAGTGCATTTTTATAGACAATGGTCCCAAAAATGTGTCAAAAATGTCCGACATGTCCGCCATAATGTTGCAGTCACAATAAAAATAAATAAAAAATCGCTGATCGCCATTACTAGAAAAAAAAAAATTAAAAAATGATTAATAAAAATGCCATAAAACTATCCCCTATTTTGTAAACGCTATAACTTTTGCGCAAACCAATCAATTAACACTTATTGCGATTTTTTTTTAACCAAAAATATGTAGAAGAATACGATCGGCCTAAACTGAGGAAAGAAAATGTTTTTTTATATATTTTTGGGGGATATTTATTATAGCAAAATGTAAAAAATAATGCTTTTTTTCAAAATTGTCACTCTTATTTTGTTTATAGCGCAAAAAATAAAAATCGCAGAGGCGATCAAATACCACCAAAAGAAAGCTCTATTTGTGGGGAAAAAAGGATGTCAATTTAGTTTGGGAGACATGTCGCACGACCGCGCAATTGTCAGTTAAAGCGACACAGTGCGAATCACAAAAAAGCTCTGGTCAGGAAGGGGGTAAAATCTTCCGGGGCTGAAGCGGTTAAATGAGAAGGAACAATTTTTGGACAGGGTTGCTATGGGAGTAGAGATCGGAAGGTAGTACTTTATCTCTAATGTTTAAAGGGATACAAATAAAATGTTTGGTCTGGCAGCAGGTTTCCTATTTATTTGGGCTGCAGTTCTGCTTTATCTCTTCCATAATTCCAAATGAATGTTATATGCATAGGTTATAACATACAGCTTTTAAACCAGTGTACATATTCTTAAAAAAAACAAAACAAGATCCTATATAAGTAACCTTTTTATACAGTTCCTAAACAGAATACAAAAGTTGAAATAAGACATTGACCATTATTATGAAAGTAGACTTTAAAGAACACTTCTGTTCCGTACAGTAAGGCACCTCAAAATTCAAATTTAGGGTCTGAAAGTAGTGTACATTCCTACTAATATTAAAGCTTTGTTGCCATACATAGGAAAGCCATATCCAAGTGATTTTACATTCCAATAATCAATACAGTACACTTACATTTAAAAGAGACTATCTAGCAGTTAACCCTAACTTGCATTATTTCATAAGCTCGTAGCTGCATTTAAAAAGGAAATTGTCACAAAGAAAGACACCTGTGTGAATCCTGTACCGCATTACTGATCCTAATGCCTAGTATACACAATGAGAAAAACGGATGAAAAATACCACGTTTGGAGCAGACGTCCGATAATCTGATTATTAGTACACAGCTTTCCAGAGGCGATCAAGAGAATTCATGTGAAATCATCCGAATGGACAAGCACGAAAGTGTTTCTCATACGATAACAGAACAATTTTAATGTAATTAGTATATTATTTGTATAAAAAAAAAAAATAAAAAAAAAATCATGTGACCAAGACCACGCATGCTCGGAAATGAAAGAATACAATAAAATTACATCACTTCCGAAGTTGTATTCTGTCGCACAAAAATTTTCGGAACTTTAGTAAGCTATTGGTTTTGGATATGAGACTAGCATGCAATTTAAAAAAAACCCCCCCAAAAAAAAACGGACGCTCATTCGTCCGATATGCTTATTGTGTGTACCAGACATTAGGCAGCGGTGTTGTAAATCTGTTAAGCTTCAATGCATCATATACAGTAGGCAGAATAACTTTGGAAATAGCTGCTTGCATTCACAGCCCGATCTCACAGATGCTTTTCTTCACATATATCCATCACTTCTTATGATGTCAGATTTCCCAGCTTTTCAGAAAATCTTTGTGCAACAGGACTGACCTAAATGAGTAAAGAGAAAAAAAGTCCTTCACCATTCCAACACCATCTGTCAAGTTGCATATCAGCAGGATATGTCCCTTTCTTGGCCAGATGCCCCCAGTGCTTTCTCTAGCAAAGTGGAAAACCTTCAGAACATTAGTGCATAGAATATTAGTAGTGCAAACAATAAAAAATAAATCTATTTTTAATGTGCATCACTGTTCTGTTCAATAAATCATGTAAAAAAATAAAGTTTGTATAGTCTACATATTTGTACAGTTTTATTTCATTCCCGGTCAAGAATTATAGAAATGTTATAGCAGCTGCGGCTCTTCTCCTTCAAAAGACCCTCTAAGTGTTGAAAACATTCCGACATGTGTTACCATGTTGGGTTCCAGTGCCCAAGCCCATTCCCCCCTTCTCCAGAGCTCTTGGTACAGGGCGATATCTTTGGCATAACCTGGCTCACACACCATTTCCTTCAAGTAGGACAGAGTCCTTCGAGCAGACGCCTCTGAGAACAGCATAGCCGGCGTGCAGCACTCTGTAACAGGCACAACATTGTACAGGGCTGGGGAAATCCTCCGCAGTTCCAGCAGGTAGTGGCGTCCTGCCAGCTCCGCCAGCATCATGGCATAAACAGTAAATGCCACAAACACCCACCAGCTGAACTGCTGCTGGCGAAAGGTAAGAGTATACACCCAGGTAAGGACCAGTCCTGCTAGCCCTCCTAGGCCAACCCATTCCAAAATTCGCATGGGCTCTGGGTTGATGTAACCCTGAAGTCTTTCTGGGTGGTAGAATTTTACATACAGGCCACCCCCTAGTGGCTCCTGAAGAAAGCGTACCTGCACTAAATGGAAGAATGCATTAAAAATATCATTTAAAGGAACCGCATCATCCTCAACGAGTAACACATATTCTGGGTTGTAGACCTCCAATGTGTGGGAAAGGCAAAAAGCATAGTCCTGTTTCTCCTGTTCAAATCGATTTGGGGCTTCACGCACATGCTCGGTCCAACGCCGCGCCACCATTGGCAACAGGTGAGAGAGGAGGCAGGCATCAGAGTGGTCCTCAGGAAATGAATCAACGTTACAAATTAAAATCTGAAATGTGGAGCAGTCTTGGCCACACTCGGCCATCCGGTCAAGAAAACCACGTGTTACCTGAAGGAGGTAATGATATTCGGAACGGCGTCTTGTTGTAATTATGGTGACAACCAAACTGGTGGTGCCTCTGACACGTGATGGGCGATGGCTTCCAGCTGCTCTGTGGACACAGGGCACAGATGTATTGGGAGAAACTGTGCTGGATGTAGACACAATTTGATGGAAATGTTGCAAGGCATTAGAACCATCCTGCAGGCTTTTATGTAGGAACTCGCGACTCAAACGTCTGAGGTTAAGTTGTCGTGAAAACAAAGGAGAGTAGAGGAGGTCGCGGAAACAGATAGGGGCAAGAAGTAGAGTGAGCACAATGAGGACCAAGAAACGAAAGCAAAAAGACCTGAAAATGACTGACTGACGCATGACTGATGAACGACACTTCTCTCTCACTCCATCAAATTCCCCTCTTCCTTTTTATCATGTTCCAGCTTGCATCTCCTTTCTGCTGAAAACTGTAGGCCCGTAAAATGATCATCTTTTACTAATCCCAGGCTTGTGTTTTCCTGGAGATCGCCACAGCATCCCACGGCCAAGCCTCTGGAGCATTCTGCAATATAAATCACCAAAATCAACATACAGAATACTGCAACAATATTTATCAGCTTAACAAATTGTGAACATAAATCTTTGGCAACAGTTTTGCTGTTGCTTGAGGCTGGGTTCACTGCGGATCCGACTTTGCCCTCCAACTTCATTAAACGGGACTTGACAATACCAGGCCCTGGTATGAATATTTAGGGAAACCCCACGCCATACAAAAAAAACAAAAAACAAAACACAGCATAGGGTTCCCCCTCCAAGAATATACAAGACCTTTTGGTCTGGTATGGATTTTAAGGGGAATCCCCACACCAAAAAAACAAAACAAAAAAAACGCTGTGGGCCCCCAAAATCCATACCAGACCCTTATCTGAGCACGCAGCCCGGCAGGACAGGAAAGGAGGTGGGGACGAGCGAGCGCTCCCTCCTGGACCATACCAGGTCACACGCCCTCAAATTGGAAGAAAAGACACCAGAGTTGTTTTAATAAATTAGTTTGTCAAAAACCTGTGTGCTGTTTTTATTTTTGACACTTTTTTTTTTTAGGTGAATGGGTAGGGGTAGATTCCCATAAGCCCCTTGCCCGCAGACCCAGACAACCACCAGCCAGAGTTGTCAGGAAGAGGCCCTTGTCCCCATCAGCATGGGGACAAGGTGCTTTGGGGTGGGGGGGTGCCCCAAAGCAGCCACCCCCATATTAAGAGCATGTTGCCTGGCATAGGTTTAGAGAGGGGGGGGGGGGTGCTCGCTCGACCCCACCCCCTTTCCTGACCTACCGGGCTGCGTGCTCGGATAAGTGTCTGGTATGGATCTTTGGGGATCCCTTGTCGTTTTTTTGGTGTGGAGGGGGAACCCTATGCATGCCAAAGTCGGATCAGTTAAGACGACGATCTGACTTTGATCCGACATCGATGATATTCAATAGGATCAAAGTCAGACAAAAGTAGTGCAGGAACCTTTTTCAAAGTCGGACCGACTGGTGTCAGACCAGTTCAGATGGCTCTCATAGGGAACCATTGATTTATACACGTCATGCGACATGTGCTCCCAATATTGGAGCGTTTGTCGTACCAGTCTGAACCCAGCCTGAAAGGCTAAACATGAGAAAATCATTTTATTCACCCATCCACACTAACAAAGTGGATGGGTAAATCGCCACTGCTGACTATAGGAGGCTTTTTGCCAAGAGGAATGGGCAGCTTTACCATGGGCAATTTATTTATTTTGTTTTTTATACTAGTAATGGCGGCGAACAGCGACTTATAGCGGGACTGCAATACTGTGACGAACATTCTGACACAAACACAGTGATCAGTACCAAAAAATATGCACTGTCACTGTACTGACACTGGCTGGGAAGGGGTTAACATCAGGGCCGATCAAAGGGCTAACTGTGTGCCTAGCCAGTGTTTGTGTACTATGTGGGAGGTGCTTTTAATAGGGGAAGGCATGGCTCCTGTGTCCCTGCTTTGCAAGAACACAGGAGCCATGCCTTCCCAACTAACCGAACAGCAATCTGCCTTGTTTGTGTAACGAATAATCGGAGGGTGCCAGCGGACATTGAGTGCGCGGCTCCCGCTGTGTATAATCACAGCGGATGTGAGGATATATATATCTGGCGCACAGCTGCTGCCCTGTAGCAGTAAAACTGCTCAAGTGCTATGCGGCGGACAGCAAGTGGTTAAAAAAAAAAACTTCACTTTTTTTTGCAGGTAAAAAAAAAAAAAAAAAATTGCATTTATTATTTTTTGTTCTGGAGCCTCTAAAGCATTGCCGATACACTGACAGGTCTGCAGAAGACTGCTGATCATTGGTGCCATGCAGGTCTTCTGCAGACCTGTCAGTGTATCTGTGAGCCCATACATCCCGTAAGGGCAAGCAGATACAATCTGACAGGAAGAGAGAATGAACTACCACGGCGCTCCACAGCGCCATGGTAGTTCAATGAATACTACAAGCAGACAGCCCCAAAGGCTGCCGGACCTTGTAGTTTTCCATTCACCGAACATTGTTAATGAGTGAGGCGGCCAGGCGGGCAGAGCCTTGCTCAGCCATGGTTTTTTAAATTGTGGCAGCTACGGGGAGGGGGGAAAAGATTCCTGCTAGCTGTCAGATTGGGGAATCAGGGGCGTGCTGGGGCCGGTCCATTTGGAACATGTTACGAAAGGTGAACTTATCCTTTAAAACGGTTTTTCAGTCTTTAAAAAAAAAAACAAAACAAAAAAAAAACAAATACTGTAGCTGCTGACTTTTAGTAGAATGAAACTTACCTGTCCTGGTATCCAGCGCGGTCCTCACCCGGGCCAGTTCTTCACCAGTCTTCGGGTCCCTGGGGCTGGAATATTTACTAAGTACAAAAGTGGGAGTGGATGGGGTGGGGGTGTTAAAGTGGAACTTCCCTTTTAGGGTGAGACATTAGCTAGGGAAGAATGTTGCTGAACATTTTACATCACTGGGCAGCACTCAGATATTTTATTCATGAACATGATTGCATTTCAATCGATCAGATCAGCCATTCTCAACCCGGATTCCTCCAGAGGCTGCTAGGGGTTCCTTGAGTTGTGGGAAAATTACCTCCCGTCTGATGGTACCTGTATAGTTCTGGGTCCAATGCCACTCAGGAGAGTCAGCAGCACGAACCCAATGATATTCTTTTTTTGTGGTTTGGAAGGGTGGCATTCTACTTTAAGGGGGCATTTTTTCCACTGACTACCAATGTAAGGGCCACTCTTCCCACTGACCCCTAAAGAATTTGTTTTAGCAGGAGTTCCCCGAGATCTGAAAAATATTTCAAGGGTTCAGAAAGGTTGGACCAGATGATGAAATTACATGGTGGAAACAGAAATGCGATCGATGAATTCCCATCCCCGGGCCTCATTGATACGGCCTCGAGAGCAAGTGGTTATACCAGGATCATGGCTGCAGCTATGATCCTGATATTGTTTATTAGCACTGGCAATTGACCTTCAGGCAAAAGTGATCAGAACAGCTCTACAGCTGCACGCCGCCACCCTTCCCAGGGAGCCCGGGACCGCTGCAACTGGTCAGGTCGGCTGCCCACAGATGAGATGAAGGAACATCTGTTCCCTCATCATTTCTTCGATGAAGGAAGCCCCAAGCGTCTAAGATTTCATCATTTCAGTGCTGTGTTTCCCTGGACAGTAAAGCCTGGGAAGCACCTGGTCAAACAGATCTCTGTTTATTCAGATGCTTTAGAAGGCAGGAAGAGGGATCAGGGGTCTAATAGACCCCTCATCTCTCAATGAAGAGTGCCTGTCACCGTGCAAAGCTTTCACAAGGGGTGGTGTTCACTCCTTGTGATAGCAGTAAAGTTAAATTTAACAAAAAAAATAAAAATTTTATTAAAAATAAAAAAGGCCAGAAACACATCATCATCATCCACCGGCAGAAATGACGTCTGGGTGCCATCTTGGAACACCCCCACCATCCAAGGTGTATAGAGAGGCAGTGCTTAACAAGTAGATCGCTCAACCCGAAGAAGCATCACCCCCGCCATAGGAAGTGACCATCGGGCACCATCTTGGCACACCCCAGATGCTTAGGAGTCCCAGAGTCAGCAGCTTCGATCAGAGAAACCTCTAACCACTGGACACCACTTTTCCTGTCAAAAGCAATTGCCACCAACATAAATCAATCTAATACTAGTTAGTGGAGCCTGAAAACATGCAGGGTCCCCGATCGCAAAAAAAAAAAAAAGCCCCAATACGTGGATAGCCACCAAGGCATCCATGGCCCAGCAAATAAGAGGCTCCTAGAGTTGATCCACACCACAATTGGTGAGTAAGGTCCAAGAAAAGATCAGGAAAGCTCTCAGGTAAGGGGGAACCAGAAACCTACCTATAGGCAGGCTAGCTCACCTGGGAGAGGAAGGCAATCACAATTGCCCACCTACAAATAAACAAAAAAAAGGAATGATGTGTCCTCCTGGAGGGTCAGAAACACCATAACAACTGAGGACAAGGTGGTGGGAGGAGCCTTTTAACTGATTATGCGATTGTGTTTCCTGGAGAGGACAGAGCTGATCTGGAAGATGTTTTGGAAAACAAAAATTTTAAAGCACCCCTGTGCAAATGTGCATGTAGGTCCCACATGCATATGAAAACGGTAACTGCACCACACATGTGAGGTGTCGCAGTGAACGTCAGAGTGAGAGCAATAATTCCAGTGCCAGAGCTTACATTCAACTCTAAACTGATAACATATAAAGGCTTTTAAAGAGTTGCTTATAGACAATTGTAGATACCATACTTTCGACATTTCACAGGCGTGCATAAATTTAAATTGTGATATATTTGATATCTATTCACTCGACACAATATCATCGTTTAAATTTTACCCAAAAGATTGGATAATATGTCTGTGTGCACTAAATCTAATTTAAGTGTATATTTTGCTAAAAATTTGCGTTTGAAAAACGGATGCACAAATATTCTGCGAGAAAAATGGCCACCATTTTTATTCTTCAGGGCCTCTGCTTTCAGAAAATATATAATGTTTGGGATTCTCAGCAAACAAATGCAGCTTTTAACATGTGAAATGTCAACAGTGCCCTAGCAGGCAAGTGGTTAATTATCGATCTAAATCCACTTCCTCGTGTGCGGCATGTCAATAAATCGGGTTGTTGACTAATGGTTGATTATTCCTACTGGAAGAGATGGATTATTGAAAAAATGTGATTATGTAGGAATGCGTGGCTACCATAAGAACAGTGTTTTTTTTAAACACAGATGGAGTCAACTGGATTCTTTGTTTTCTACCTTTAGGCTCCGTTCACATCTTGGCGTTCCGAATCGCCGCGATTCGAAATAGCAGCAAATCGTGGGACGCCTGTGCGATCCCTGTAACTTCCAATCACAGCACGATTTTCCACGAATCGCGGTAAAAGAAGCTCATGTGCTTCTTTTG
The DNA here is from genome assembly GCA_037952835.1 of Lithobates septentrionalis. Lineage (NCBI taxonomy): Eukaryota > Metazoa > Chordata > Amphibia > Anura > Ranidae > Lithobates > Lithobates septentrionalis. Next base: position 990,422 of record JBBDGP010002424.1, read on the forward strand.
GGCGACAGGTGCCCCATCATTATGTTTGCGCGATTTTACAGCGATTGTCGCCCGACTAATCGCGGCAAAATCTCGCCCTGATCAGGGTGCCATTGGAAGTGACGGGGAACGCACGGACGTCCCCTGCTTTTTGCCGCCATTTCGAATCAAAGGCAGAATCGCGGTGATTCCGCCCACGATTCAGAATGCCAAGATGTGAACAGAGTCGAAGTCTAGGTTCACATTGATGCGGCTGATGTGTGTTCATGGGCACAGCAGCCTATTCATTTGAATAGACTTCTGTACCTGCGTCTTCTGCAGGGAAAAGTCTCTGACCTTTTTTTTAAAAAAATGGGGCCGCTGTTGCACCATGCAGTTTTATGCACCTAAAAATGCACCACATTTTTAGTTGCATGGGGGTGCCATTTAGGATAATTAAGCACCCCGTTCGTGCAAAAGAGCACGTTTTGGCTGTGGGTGCAGGAACATGTGTGGATAACAAGCATTCCCGCAATTGTGTGAACCTAACCTAGATCTGGCTCACACTAGAACATGTGTAGTCCTGCGTGTTCTGGTTTGGACAGCTCATTTATTTCAATGGGCTGCCAGACATCCTGGAACACAGAAGTGGTGGAAGCAAATGCTACTTCTGCAGATCTCATCCCACCAAACCGTGTGGTACCCTGTGGTTTGGTGGCCGCAAGCGTGCTGCATTTGCAAGATGTGTTTGGGGTGCCATTAACCAGGGGCAGCACGTGCACGGAATGTGCCTTTACCGCACCACATTCCGGTGTGAACCAGCCTTTAGGCTGTATTCACACCTTCATGTTCCAGAAACAGACGCTTCTGAGCAAGTTCATGGAAACATGCAAAAATTGGGCATTGTGCTTGCGGCACCATTATTTTTTAACCACTTGATGACCGCCCACGGTACATTTACATCATTACTTTGATGTTAAATACTGTTGTTACGGCAGCACTAGCTGCCATAACCTCGGTATTGTTTTGTACTGTGGACGATTCTGTGTCTGATAAAAGTGGTACCAGCGGCAGATTCGCCACAGGATCGCTTTTAGAGGCGTAGAGAGGTACCTGAAAGTGATTGCTTCCATCGGCTCTAGGGTGCGCACCGGCAGGGCCGCGCTCCCGCTGTGATTAGACACAACGGAAGCCAATCAGCGGGTCCAGCAGTTGCGATGGCCGCTGTCCACCCGTAAACAATGCAGACCATTGTTCTGTCAACGAGGGAGAGAAAGGTCTGTGATTCTTGCAAATCAGGAACACAGATTTGTCTGTTTCTTGAGTCAGTCCATCCCCCCACACATTAACCGGTTTATTACCAGCTGCCGGCACAATGGCTCTCCTGCGCAAATCACCATAGCTGTATGGCGGGTTGCGCAGGCTCAGTTGTGGGCGGTGCGCACTCGTGCCCATGGGTCGGGAGGACCCACGATTGACTTGTACACAGGCAGAATGGGGAATTGCCTATGTAAACAAGGCCTTTCCTCATTCTGGCAGGTGACATGACAGAGATCTATTGTTCCCAGTGGTCAGAAACAGTGATCCCTGTCATGTTCCAATAAGCCCATCCCCCCCACAGTTAGAAGCACTCATAGGGAACAGTAAACCCCTTGATCGCCCCCTAGTGTCAACCCATTCCCTGCCAGTGACATTTATACAGTAACCAATGCCTATTTTTAGCTCTGATCACTGAATAAATGTCACTGGCCCCAAGAAAAGTGTCAAAAGTGTCCGATCTGTCCGTCACAATGTCGCAATCCTGATAAAAATTGCTGACCACTACTATTACTAGTAAGAATAAAATAAAAAATAAAAATACCATAAATCTATTCCCTATTTTGTAGACGCTATAATTTTTGTGCAAACAAATCAATATTTACGCTTATTGTGATTTTTTTTTACCAAAAATATGTAGAAGAATACGTATCGGCCTAAACTGATGAAGAAATGTATTTTTTAAAAAATAAACATGGGATATTTACTATAACAAAAAGTAAAAAATATTGTTTTTTTTTTTCAAAATTGTTGCTCTTTTTTTGTTTATAGCGAAAAAATAAAAAACGCAGAGGTGATCAAATACCACCAAAAGAAACCTTTATTCGTGGGAAGAAAAAAAAAAGGACGTCAAATTTGTTTGGGTACAACGTTGCATGACCGCGCAATTGTCAGTCCAAGCGACGCAGTGACGAATCGCAAAAAATGCTCTGGTCATTAAGGTGGTAAAACCTTCTGGGGCTGAAGTGGTTAGGAAATCACATCCAGGGAACACAGTTTACCCTTTGATTGCCCCTGATATTAACAAGGGCCCTGGCAGTGTCATTTATACAGTGAGAGTGAATTTTTTTTCAGCACTGATCACTGTATTGGTGTCACTTAAGCCTGGTACACACGATCAGATTGTTGGCCAACAAAGCGTCAGACTTTTATCTGAAGGGCGTGTGCCAAGAACTTGTCTTGCATACAAACGGTACACAATTGTCGGCCAACAAACACGAACGTAGTGACGTACTACGAGGAATTTCAGCTCTTGAGCGCCACCCTTTGGGCACCTTCTGCTAATGTCGTGCTTGGTGAGCATCGATACCGAGCACGCGTGTTTGTACTTTTGTGTGACGGACTTGTGTACACACAATACAAAAATCTGACAACAGACTGTTGTCCGCCGAAAATGTACTAGCCTTCCATCCAACATTTGTTGGCAGAAAGTTGGACAACAATTGTCTGATGGAGCGTACAAACCTTCAGATTTTAGGCCAACAGTCTGTCATCACACAATTCTCTGATGAAAATCCGATTGTGTGTACGAGGCTTGAGGCCCCATACACACTAATAGATTTTCTGCAGATTTTTGTCTTCAGATTTACCAAAACCATATAATATGAGGTCAAACCTTAAAGTGGTTGTAAACCCTTTACAACCACTTTAACCTATAGGTAAGCCTATTTTAAGGCTTATACGGGAGAAATCTTGCGAGCCACAATAATCCAATACCTTACTGGAGAACAAACTAAATATAACTATAAATGCCCAGCTGCAAACGCAGATCACGTATTCATGGCCGTGCGGTAGATATAAATAAAGAAAAATGCGCTGCGCTTAGGCATGTATCATTATAAACATTTATCCAATTGGTATCCTATGCAAAAATGCTATGTGCATGGGATTCAGATCCGAAATCAATTCCGCATATCCAGATCAAAAAAAGTGTAACTAGATGCCACATATGTTAAATCCAAAGTGCAATGTGCTGTACGTGTAAATAAATATAATGCTCACTCATTAATTAATACTGAAAAATAACCCTGCAAAGATCAATGTGTCAGAGAAGTGCACCAAAGAGCCATACGTATTAAATCCAAGGTGCAATGTGCAAATAATCCAAAGTGCAATGTGCAAATAATAAACTCTGCATATATATATATATATAAATAATATACCCACATAGATCGATAATACTCAATAAAAATATAAATGAAAAAATATAAATGAAAGAACGTGCATTATAGATATAATATTATATACATATCACATGCAAAACTCCAATAAAATCATATAGGTGACAGGTGATATATAAACATATGAGTGATACGTGATGCTTAAGACAAAAAAATTCAGTTGCTGAATCACAGTGCCCAGATCATGCCGTGATGTGCCTCGGTGACCCCCAAAGTAGTTGCGCTCACCTTAGAGCGTGTGACACAGTGTTCAGCTGCGTCAATACACGCTATGGAGCCACCCCTGGGCTCAGTGATAGGACAACAGATGATCTCCAAACAGGCTATGGAAAGAAGTAAAGTTGAATTTGGATGCCTCTCTGGACTGAGGAGGTGGGACTACATGTCACAGTGAGTCTGCTTCTGACTTGGAGGATGCAGCACACCAGATCCCAGGGAGGACTCAGATCCAACTACTTTGGGGGTCACCGAGGCACATCACGGCATGATCTGGGCACTGTGATTCAGCAATTGAATTTTTTTATGTGGAACACTTTATGCACTTTAGTTCACCTTTGGAACTTTTCACTGCACATTGCTGTGTGATGCTATATTGGAAGATTTTTTTACAGATAAGGACAATAATTGTCTTAAGCATCACATATCACTCATATGTTTATATATCACCTGTCACCTATATGATTTTATTGGAGTTTTGCATGTGATATGTATATAATATTATATCTATAATGCACGTTTTTTCATTTATATTTTTTCATTTATATTTTTTCATTTATATTTTTATTGAGTATTATCGATCTATGTGGGTATATTATATATATGTATGCAGAGTTTATTATTTGCACATTGCACCTTGGATTTAATACGTATGGCACTTTGGTGCACTTCTCTGACACATTGATCTTTGCAGGGTTATTTTTCAGTATTAATTAATGAGTGAGCATTATATTTATTTACACGTACAGCACATTGCACTTTGGATTTAACATATGTGGCATCTAGTTACACTTTTTTTGATCTGGATATGCGGAATTGATTTCGGATCTGAATCACATGCACATAGCATTTTTGCATAGGATACCAATTGGATAAATGTTTATAATGATACATGCCTAAGCGCAGCGCATTTTTCTTTATTTCTATTTTAAGGCTTACCTGTAGGTGCTTGAAATATCTCCCAGGCCTGCATGCTCTAGGAGATATTTTCAAATTGCCGTAGGGCAATTTCTTCTGCGCATGCGCCAGAGTTAGAAAGGGCACGCTGTGCCGTTTCTAGCTCGGGTCATGCCGTTAAAGGCACGCGCGCGGGAGTGACATCACGCGACTCCGGCCAGTCACAAAGCCGGAGTTCACGGCCCCGGAAGGAAGAGGGGTGAAGAATGGACGCTCGCTACTAGCGAGGAAGACGGAGACATTGCGGGCGTCTCCTGCAGGTAAGTGTCACATAATGGACTACTATGCGATGCACAGTAGCCCATTATGCTTTACCTTTGCAGGGAAACAAAGAGGAAGTAACACCCATCAGGGTTTACTTCCTCTTTAACCACTTGACGACCGCCTCACGCCGATGTACGTCGGCAAAGTGGCACGGACAGGCAAAATCACGTACAGGGTACGTGATTTGCCTTCCGCGGGTGGGGGGTCCGATCGGACCCCCCCCCGGTGCCCGAGGCGGTCGTCTTTTGTCCAGCGGCGATCGGTGATGAGGGGGAGACCATCCGTTCGTGGCCCCCCCCTCGCGATCGCCGCCGGCCAATGAGAACACTCCTTTGCTGCTGTATGCTAAACAGCAGCAAAGGAAGTGATGTCATCTCCCCTCGGGTCGGTATTTTCCGTTCCGGCCCGAGGAGAGACGACATGTGAGTGAGTGCACAACACTACACACACACAGTAGAACATGCCAGGCACACAAAACACCCCAATCCCCCCCCCGATCGCCCCCCCAATCACAAACTGACACCAGCAGTTTTTTTTTTTTTTTTTTTTCTGATTACTGCATAGTGTCAGTTTGTGACAGTTACTGTGTTGGGACAGATACTGTTACCCCCCTGTAGGTCTAGGGTACCCCCCTAACCCCCCCTAATAAAGTTTTAACCCCTTGATCACCCCCTGTCACCAGTGTCGCTAAGCGATCATTTTTCTGATCGCTGTATTAGTGTCGCTGGTGACGCTAGTTAGTGAGGTAAATATTTAGGTTCGCCGTCAGCGTTTTATAGCGTCAGGGACCCCCATATACTACCTAATAAATGTTTTAACCCCTTGATTGCCCCCTAGTTAACCCTTTCACCACTGATCACTGTATAACCGTTACGGTTGACGCTGGTTAGTTCGTTTATTTTTTATAGTGTCAGGGCACCCGCCGTTTATTACCGAATAAAGGTTTAGCCCCCCGATCGCCCGGCGGTGATATGCGTCGCCCCAGGCAGCGTCAGATTAGCGCCAGTACCGCTAACACCCACGCACGCAGCATGCGCCTCCCTTAGTGGTATAGTATCTGATCGGATCAATATCTGATCCGATCAGATCTATACTAGCGTCCCCAGCAGTTTAGGGTTCCCAAAAACGCAGTGTTAGCGGGATCAGCCCAGATACCTGCTAGCACCTGCGTTTTGTGCCTCCGCCCAGCCCACCCAAGTGCAGTATCGATCGATCACTGTCACTTACAAGGCACTAAACGCATAACTGCAGCGTTCGGAGAGTCAGGCCTGATCCCTGCGATCGCTAACAGTTTTTTTTGTAGCGTTTTGGTGAACTGGCAAGCACCAGCCCCAGGCAGCGTCAGATTAGCGCCAGTACCGCTAACACCCACGCACGCACCATACACCTCCCTTAGTGGTATAGTATCTGAACGGATCAATATCTGATCCGATCAGATCTATACTAGCGTCCCCAGCAGTTTAGGGTTCCCAAAAACGCAGTGTTAGCGGGATCAGCCCAGATACCTGCTAGCACCTGCGTTTTGCCCCTCCGCCCGGCCCGGCCCACCCAAGTGCAGTATCGATCGATCACTGTCACTTACAAAACACTAAACGCATAACTGCAGCGTTCGCAGAGTCAGGCCTGATCCCTGCGATCGCTAACAGTTTTTTGGTAGCGTTTTGGTGAACTGGCAAGCGCCAGCGGCCTAGTACACCCCGGTCGTAGTCAAACCAGCACTGCAGTAACACTTGGTGACGTGGCGAGTCCCATAAGTGCAGTTCAAGCTGGTGAGGTGGCAAGCACAAGTAGTGTCCCACTGCCACCAAGAAGACAAACACAGGCCCGTCGTGCCCTTCCTGCTGCATTCGCCAATCCTAATTGGGAACCCACCGCTTCTGCAGCGCCCGTACTTCCCCCATTCACATCCCCAACCAAATGCAGTCGGCTGCATGAGAGGCATTTTCTTTATGTCCTCCCAAGTACCCCTACCCAGCGAACCCCCCCAAAAAAGATGTCGTGTCTGCAGCAAGCGCGGATATAGGCGTGACACCCGCTATTATTGTCCCTCCTGTCCTGACAATCCTGGTCTTTGCATTGGTGAATGTTTTGAACGCTACCATACACTAGTTGAGTATTAGCGTAGGGTACAGCATTGCACAGACTAGGCACACTTTCACAGGGTCTCCCAAGATGCCATCGCATTTTGAGAGACCCGAACCTGGAACCGGTTACAGTTATAAAAGTTAGTTACAAAAAAAGTGTAAAAAAAAAAAAAAATAAGAAATAAAAAAAAAATAGTTGTTGTTTTATTGTTCTCTCTCTCTCTATTCTCTCTCTCTATTGTTCTGCTCTTTTTTACTGTATTCTATTCTGCAATGTTTTATTGTTATTGTTATTGTTATTATGTTTTATCATGTTTGTTGTTCAGGTGTGTAATTATTTACACTTTACTGTGCTTTATTGTTAACCATTGTTAACCATTTTTTTGTCTTCAGGTACGCCATTCACGACTTTGAGTGGTTATACCAGAATGATGCCTGCAGGTTTAGGTATCATCTTGGTATCATTCTTTTCAGCCAGCGGTCGGCTTTCATGTAAAAGCAATCCTAGCGGCTAATTAGCCTCTAGACTGCTTTTACAAGCCGTGGGAGGGAATGCCCCCCCCCCACCGTCTTCCGTGTTTTTCTCTGGCTCTCCTGTCTCAACAGGGAACCTGAGAACGCAGCCGGTGATTCAGCCAGCTGACCATAGAGCTGATCAGAGACCAGAGTGGCTCCAAACATCTCTATGGCCTAAGAAACCGGAAGCTACGAGTATTTCATGACTTAGATTTCGCCGGATGTAAATAGCGCCATTGGGAAATTGGGGAAGCATTTTATCACACCGATCTTGGTGTGGTCAGATGCTTTGAGGGCAGAGGAGAGATCTAGGGTCTAATAGACCACAATTTTTTCAAAAAAGAGTACCTGTCACTACCTATTGCTATCATAGGGGATATTTACATTCCCCGAGATAACAATAAAAATGATTAAAAAAAAAAAATATGAAAGGAACAGTTTAAAAGTAAGATTAAAAAAGCAAAAAAATAATAAAGAAAAAAAACAAAAAAAAAAAAACACCCGTCGCCCCCTGCTCTCGCGCTAAGGCGAACGCAAGCGGCGGTCTGTCGTCAAACGTAAACAGCAATTGCACCATGCATGTGAGGTATCACCGCGAAGGTTAGATCGAGTGCAGTAATTTTTCCAGTAGACCTCCTCTGTAAATCTAAAGTGGTAACCTGTAAAGGCTTTTGAAGGCTTTTAAACATGTATTTATTTTGTTGCCACTGCACGTTTGTGCGCAATTTTAAAGCATGTCATGTTTGGTATCCATGTACTCGGCCTAAGATCATCTTTTTTATTTCATCAAACATTTGGGCAATATAGCATGTTTTAGTGCATTAAAATTAAAAAAAGTGTGTTTTTTCCCCAAAAAATGCGTTTGAAAAATCGCTGCGCAATTACTGTGTGAAAAAAAAAAATGAAACACCCACCATTTTAATCTGTAGGGCATTTGCTTTAAAAAAATATATAATGTTTGGGGGTTCAAAGTAATTTTTTTGCAAAAAAAAAAAAACTTTTTCATGTAAACAATAAGTGTCAGAAAGGGCTTTGTCTTCAAGTGGTTAGAAGAGTGGGTGATGTGTGACATAAGCTTCTAAATGTTGTGCATAAAATGCCAGGACAGTTCAAAACCCCCCCAAATGACCCCATTTTGGAAAGTAGACACCCCAAGCTATTTGCTGAGAGGCATGTCGAGTCCATGGAATATTTTATATTGCGACACAAGTTGCGGGAAAGAGACAAATTTTTTTTTTTTTTTTTTTTTTGCACAAAGTTGTCACTAAATGATATATTGCTCAAACATGCCATGGAAATATGTGAAATTACACCCCAAAATACATTCTGCTGCTTCTCCTGAGTACGGGGATACCACATGTGTGAGACTTTTTGGGAGCCTAGCCGCGTACGGGACCCCGAAAACCAAGCACCGCCTTCAGGCTTTCTAAGGGCGTGAATTTTTGATTTCACTCTTCACTGCCTATCACAGTTTCGGAGGCCATGGAATGCCCAGGTGGCACAAAACCCCCCCAAATGACCCCATTTTGGAAAGTAGACACCCCAAGCTATTTGCTGAGAGGTATAGTGAGTATTTTGCAGACCTCACTTTTTGTCACAAAGTTTTGAAAATTGAAAAAAAAAAATGTTTTTTCTTGTCTTTCTTCATTTTCAAAAACAAATGAGAGCTGCAAAATACTCACCATGCCTTTCAGCAAATAGCTTGGGGTGTCTACTTTCCAAAATGGGGTCATTTGGGGGGGGGTTTGTACTGCCCTGCCATTTTAGCACCTCAAGAAATGACATAGGCAGTCATAAATTAAAGGCTGTGTAAATTACAGAAAATGTACCCTAGTTTGTAGACGCTATAACTTTTGCGCAAACCAATAAATATACGCTTATTGACATTTTTTTTACCAAAGACATGTGGCCGAATACATTTTGGCCTAAATGTATGACTAAAATTTAGTTTATTGGATTTTTTTTATAACAAAAAGTAGAAAATATCATTTTTTTTCAAAATTTTCGGTCTTTTTCCGTTTATAGCGCAAAAAATAAAAACCGCAGAGGTGATCAAATACCATCAAAAGAAAGCTCTATTTGTGGGAAGAAAAGGACGCAAATTTCGTTTGGGTACAGCATTGCATGACCGCGCAATTAGCAGTTAAAGCGACGCAGTGCCAAATTGGAAAAAGACCTCTGGTCCTTAGGCAGCATAATGGTCCGGGGCTCAAGTGGTTAAGAGTTTCAGTTTGTATGCAATCGGGCAGGCCCTTGCACTAAATCTGAAGACAAAAATCTGCAGAAAATCTAATAGCGTGTATGGGGCCTAAGTGTCAGACTTGTCTGCCGCAATGTCAAAATCCCGCAAAAAACAAAGAAAAACACGCTGATCACCGCCATTACTAGTAAAAACAATAAAAAATAAATAAAAAGTCCATAAATCTATCCCATAGTTTGTAGACGCTATAACTTTTGTGCAAAACAATCAATATATATGTATTGGGAATATTATATATATATATATATATATATATATATATATATATATATATATCAGAATACAAATTGGCCTAAACTGATGAAGAAATTTAATTTTTAAAGTTTTTTATTGGATATGTTTTATAGCAGAAAGTAAAAAATGTTTTTTTTTTTTAAAATTGTCTTTTTTTGTTTATAGCGCAAAAAATAAAAACCGCAGAGGTGATCAAATACCACCAAAAGAAAGCTCTATTTGTGGGGAAATAAAGATTTTATCTGGGTACAACGTGGCACGGCCATGCAATTGTTGGTTAAATTACAGCAGTCCCAATAACAAAAGCTGCAGGCGCTACTTTGGCGTGTTTGTGGCGCGTAGGGCAGCCCGTCGCAGTGCAAAAAGAAGAAAAGTTGGCCTTTTGGGGCCTTATGGTGTGAACAATTTCCAGTCAGACCTGCCTGTGCTGGAGGCCCTCTTGTACATCACACCCTCAGTCTTGGCTTCTCATTATATTCCTGCTCTCCTGTCTGCAGTATAACCCATCCCTACACCTAATAATTTGCTACACTGTGCCAGGGCACCAATACAATGTCTTACCTCTTGCAGTGACATGCGCTACCCACGTCGTCCCGAGTCTGGGTGTCACCCTACCTGAATTCCCGATACTACCTGAGGCTATCTCTTCCTCTACCAACATGGCCGCCTGCTCCAGCCCAACAAAGAGGCGGAGCTTCCACCAGTACTACACGAACTATCCAATAGGGGCGCTCATGCGACATCACGCCCGGTCTAGAGAGGAAGTTAATCTACAACAGTCTTCTACTCTACGGGGATTATCCAACATGGCCGCAGAGGCTTCAGTGGCGCGCAGCCATTGCAGTCAGGCTCCGCTTAGCCCTTTACCAACATGGCGGCGATAGCCCCGCCCAGGCTTTTGCTCGCCGTGACGTCTTTTCCGCCTCCGGAGTGGGCTTTGGTGAGCTGATTGGGGTTTGCAGGTAATTGTAATGTGGTGAATGAAATCCCTGTAGGAGTGGGAGAGGGGATTTGGGATGCCTGTGGTGTTTGAGGTAATGAATAGGGTAGAGGTGGGTGCAAGGCCTGAGCTGCCTTCTCCTCACATTCACCTATACTAGCTGTCAGCTGAGGCTGTGCACATCCCCCGGCCAGAACTGTGTCAGCACGGTAGGAATGGTTTAAAGCTGCACACATGTTTAGTTCTGGATGTAATGGGGAAGAGAGAACATTTCTGTGGGGTGTTTTATTTGTCTGTGACTACATTGGGTAGATTTCCCCCCCACTTCCTGTCCCTGTGACACCAGTGTGAGAATTGAGCACAGTGGTTGTCACGGGGACATCCGTTCTTTTGCTCTTGTCTAGCGCTGAGGCCTGGTTCACACAGCACTCCATGTAAACGCTCGCTTTTAGCCTTCATTTCGGGGCAGTAGGCTGCATGTTTGTTTCAGAGCACTGCGCTGTTTACTTTTTTTTTTTTTAAACTTTATTTGAAGTGTCCCAAAGTGACGCTTCATTCATAACAACTCCGCATAGCGGTGACATGCGTTGCCTTCCAGTGCGCTGCAGTAGAATGCTGTGTGTCTCCCTTTTACCGCAGCTCATCGCACCTCCCGGCCATAGACAGATGGATCTTCATCCGCTTTAGCAGGAACTGGCCGAGTTTCAATCTATCGGCAGGCTGGTTGTACAGAAGCTGATCCAACGATCAATCTCAGTACAAACAGCCTGTCTGTTTATTGTTTTTTGTAGCCGCCAGCAGTGATCATTGTATTCCGATGGCAGGGAAATCACTTGTCAGAACACAATGACTCCACGGGAGGGATTACCCCATCTACACTGACTGCGTTTATGGGGGAATCGATCATCATCATCATCATCATCATTATTATTATTATTATTATTGTTATACAGGATTTATATAGCGCCAACATTTTACGCAGCGCTTTACAATATAAAAGGAGGACCATACAGTTACAGTGAAACCTCGGCTTGCGAGTAACGCGGTTAACGAGCGTTTTGCAAAAAACGAGCACTGTTTTTCTAAAAATCCTAATTCGGTTTGCCAGTGTTGTGTCGCAAAACAAGCAGTATTCAGGCCAAAAGCGGTGTGCAGTACCGCTTTTGGTCTGAGGTGGGGGGGCGCCGGAGCCAAGCAGAGCCGAAAGTCGCCGTTCGGAAATGCACGGAGAGGCCCGAGGACAGTTCGGCTGACCTCGGTAAACCTCGGAAAGGCTCGTGAACAGAGTCTTTCCGAGGTCAGCCGAAGTGTCCCTTGAACCGTTTCCGAGGCCCTCCGGCGCCCTACGCCTCTGGCAAGGAAAAGAAGTCCTGGACTGCCGCACTCCATACAAAAACATCTTTACGGAAAAATTCAGTTAAAATCCAATGTAGCAAACAAACCAAAAAGTGAACATGCTGTGCATAAATAGCTAACGCGTTTCACATTCAAGGATGCTTACTCATAGCTACACCCTCTGGCCGCATGCGGTATTGCATCCCATTGAGGTCAATGTGGAACAAATTATTTTCGTTTCTATTGACTTCAGTGGGAAAACTCGCTTTGATATGAAAGTACATTGGATTACGAGCCTAGTCCTGGAACGGATTTTGCTCGTAATCCGAGGTTCCACTGTATAATACAATAAAATACAAGAGGATTAAGAGGGCCCTGCTCAGAAGAGTTTGCAATCTAATAGGCTGGGGCAATCCGTTTTCTTTCCTTAAGCCCGTGTTTGAAGGAAAGAAAATTGCAAAATGTATGGCCAGTCTTAGACCCCATACACGCTATTAGATTTTCTGCAGATTTTTGTCTTCAGATTTACCAAAACCATATAAAATGAGGTCAAATCTAATGCCGCGTACACACGACCGGACTTTCCGTCAGAATAGACTCCGATGGTCTTTCCAACGGGGTTCCGCTGAAACGGACTTGCCTACACACGATCACACCAAAGTCAGATCGTGATGACGTACGACGGGACTAGAAAAAGGAAGTTCAATAGCCAGTAGCCAATAGCTGCCCTTGCGTCGTTTTTGGTCCGTCGGAATAGCATACAGACGAATGGTTTTCCCGATAGGAACTGATTCAGTTGGAAAGATTTTAAACCTGTTCTATTTCTAGGTCCGTCAGAATTTTAGAAAGAAAAAGTTAGATGAAGCCCACACACGATCGGAATGTCCCCGTCTGACCTTTTCTGCCGGAAAGTCCGGTCGTGTGTACGCGGCATTAGAGTTTCAATTTGTATGCAATCGGGCAGGCCCTTACACTACATGGTTTTGGTAAATCTGAAGACAAAAATCTGAGGAAAATCTAATAATGTGTATGGGGCTTTAGGCAGGTCATAGATGATACATTTTCTTTCCTGCAACCACGGGCTGACGGAAAGAAATCTGCTTGATTTCCCCCATCAACACAGTCAGTGTAGATGGGGTAATCCCTCCCGTGGAGCCATTGTGTTCTGATGGAGGGGAGCTGTCCCTGCCAGGAGAACCCAGTGAATAGCCGCTGGCAATAATCACATGCTAGAAATCCAACATCCTGGTGAAACCCAAGTTGATCCTTCGATAGACTTGGGTACAATCGGCCTGCCCCGAGATGGTTTGAATCTCAGCCGGTCCCTGCTGAACCATCCAAGATGCAAACTGTCTATGGCCGGCTTTTCACTGTGAAAAGGCACGTAGGTTTTCTATATACCCCAGCAATGATCCAGGGTGTAAAAAACGCAGGTCACCACACTGCATTAGAACTAGAGCTGCATGATTAATCGTTAAAAAAAAAAAAATCATGATTTCGATTCAACCACCCCCCCCCCCCCCCCCCCCTTACGATCCTAATCGGTCATTTCCACGATTCTATGTAAACAGAGCCGAAATGTAAAAAAAAAAAAAAAAAAAGTTGGCAAATGTTTATCAACATTCCTCAGCGCTGAGAGAAAGAGAAGAGATACAAAGATCAAAGGAATTAACTTCTGTCTGTAAGACCGCTTTCATACTGAGCTGCCCTGGGAGTCAGCGGTAAAACTGTGCTATTTTTAGCGCCGTTTTAGCGGCGCTATTCGGCCACTAGCGGGGCGGTTTTAACTTCCCCCGCTAGTGGCCGAAAAGGGGTTAAATCTGGCCGCAAAACGCCGCTGCAGCGGCGCTTTGCCGGTGGTATGGCGGCGCTGCCCCATTGTTTTCAATGTGGAGGAACGATGTATTCACCGCTCCTCCACCGCTGCAAAGAAGCTGCTGGCATGACTTTTTGTGATGCCCTGCCAGCGCAGCGCCCCAGTGTGAAAGCTCTTGGGCTTTCACACTGGCTTTGCAGCTGAGGCTTTTTGCAGGCAATATTTTTAGAGCTGCATCGCCTGAGAAACGCCTCAGTGTGAAAGGGGTCTTGGGTAGAGCTGCACAAATAATCCTTAAAAAATCGTGATCTTGATTCAACCCCCCTGAGGATCTCTATTGCGTAGTTTGTCGGTCTTTCATATAACAAGTGGAGAGACTTATCTGCTCACTCAACTGTCAAAAGAAAACATCCAGGCAGTCTGCCACTTTTTTAACTTGAAACATTGTAACTAACTCTTCCATAAAGCCCTTGCACACTGGGGCGGAGGGCGGCGTCGGCGGTAAAACGCCGCTATTATTAGCGGCGTTTTACCGTCGGTATGCGGCCGCTAGCGGGGCGGTTTTACCCCCCGCTAGCGGCCGAGAAAGGGTTAAATACCACCGCAAAGCGCCTCTGCAGAGGCGCTTTGCCGGCGGTATAGCCGCGCCGTCCCATTGATTTCAATGGGCAGGAGCGGTAAAGGAGCGGTATACACTCCGCTCCTTCACCGCTCCGAAGATGCTGCTGGCAGGACTTTTTTTACCGTCCTGCCAGCGCATCGCTCCAGTGTGCAAGCCCTCGGGGCTTTCACACTGGAATGAAAGCAGCGGCACTTTCAGGGCGGTTTGCAGGCGCTATTATTAGCGCAATAGCGCCTGCAAACCGCCCCAGTGTGCAAGGGCTCTTAGATCAAAGGGATGTAAACTTCTGTGTGAAAAAAAAAATCTAGGCAGTCTGCCAAGTTTTTAAACAACGTGTAAATGCAGGAAGTATGACCACTTAAAGTCTAAATCTTTTTCTGACACTTGTTTCTTAAATTAAAATCAATTTTTTTTGCTAGAAAATTACCTGGAACCCCCAAACATTATATTTATTTTAGCAGAAACCCTAGAGAATAAAATGTCAATTGCTGCAATATTTTATGTCACACTGTATTTGCCCAGCGGTCTTCAATGGATAAAAAAAAAAAAAACGAAACAGTACAGTTAGCCCAATTATTTTTTTTTATTTTTATTTTTTTTTAATGTGAAAGATGATGTTATGCCGCGAGAATTGTGAGAGAATTGTGATCTATCTTCTAAGCAAAAAAATAGTGATTCTGATGCAAACTCTGCTGAACACATGTTTTTAAAAGCTGAAACCGTCGTTTAGATACGCCCGTTTTGCCGCGTTTGTATGCCGTGTTTTACCGCGTTTGCGTCTAGAAGCGAATGACATTTTGCGACCCAACTTTGGGGCCTGTAACACGGGGCAACTTGGTGCTAGAAACCCCAAATTTGGTGTGCTAACACAGTGGAAATATCACTATAATATATCCAAATTTGGGGTTCCCAGCACCAAGTGGCCCCAATATATAGGGCCCCAAAGTCGGGTCACAAACTGTCAAGCACTTTTCTGCAGCAGAGAATGACATTTTGTGACCCGAATTTGGGGCCCCATATCTCGGGGCCACTTGGTGCTAGAAACCCAAAATTTGCATATGTTGTAGTCTTCGTCCCACTGTGTTAGCACACTAAATTTGGGGTACCTTGGTGCTAGGAACCCCAAATTTGCTAACACAGTGGGACGAACACTATAACATATCCAAATTTGGGGTTCCTAGCACCAAGTGGCCCTGAGATATGGGGCCCCAAACTTGGATCACAAAATGTCATTCTCTGCTGCAGTTTACCATCATATTTCTGTGTTTTCTGGTCCAAAAAATAGGGTTCCTTTAAAAACACTTATAAACGCAAACATGGCTAAACGCAGTACCAGCGTTTAGCAGCATTTGGCATCTGAAACGTGGAAAACTTTTGCGTCTGAACCCATTTTTTTGCTTCTGGAAAAACAACGTTAAACGCAACTGCCTAAAAACTATAAAAAACGGGACTGTGTACATGGACACATAGGATAACATTGAATGGGTTCAGAGGCAGTTGAAAAAAAGTGTCCAACTGCCTCTGAACGTGTGTTTAACCACTTCAAAACCAGCCTCGTTTTGGATTTTAGGTGTTTAAGAGTTTAAAACAGGTTTTTTTGCTAGAAAATTACTTAGAACCCCCAAACATTATATATTGTTTTTTTTCTAACACCCTAGAGAATAAAATAGCGGTCATTGCAATACTTTTTTTTGCACCGTATTTGCGCAGCGGTCTTCTAAGCGCACTTTTTTTGGAAAAAATTCACTTTTTTGAAAAAAAAAATAAGACAACAGTAAAGTTAGCCCAATTTTTTTTTATATTGTGAAATATAATGTTACGCCAAGTAAATTGATACCCATCATGTCACGCTTTAAAATTGCGCCCGCTCGTGGAATGGCGTCAAACTTTTACCCTTAAAAATCTCCATAGGCGACGTTTAAAAAATTCTACAGATTGCATGTTTTGCGTTACAGAGGAGGTCTAGGGCTAGAATTATTGCTCTCACTCTACCGGTCGCGGCGATACCTCACATGTGTGGTTTGACCACCGTTTTCATATGCGGGCGCTACTCACGTATGCGTTCGCTTCTGCGCGCGAGCACGTCGGGACAGGGCGCTTTAAAAATTTTTATTTTTTTTTTTAATTATTTATTTTCCTTTTATTTATTTTTTCACTGTTTTTTAAAAAAAAAAAAATTGGATCACTTTTATTCCTATTACAAGGAATGTAAACATCCCTTGTAATAGAAAAAAGCATGACAGGTCCTCTTAAATATGAGATCTGGGGTCAAGAAGTCCTCAGATCTCATATTTAGACTATAATGCAAAAAAAAAAAAAAAAAAAAAAAGTCGTTTAAAAAAATAACACAAAATAAATTGTGCCTTTTAAGAGAAGTGGGCGGAGCCGTCGTAATGACGTCGCTCCGGCCGTCACATGGTATAGAGACGGGTGGGGGCCATCTTGGCCTCACTCGTCTCAGTACCTCAGCAGTGAAAGGACCCGATCTCCTCCGCCGCTACCGACGGCTCCGGTAAGCGGCGGAGGGTGCGGGAGAGCGGCGGGAGGGTGGGTGGCACCTCTCCCGCCGCCGATAACGGTGATCTCGCGGCGAACCCGCCGCATAGACCACCATTATCGTGTGCAGAATCGCCGGCCCTAAAGATGGATACCTCGGTTGTGGCAGCAGCTGCTGCCGTTACCGAGATATCCATCTTTAAAAAACAGGACGTCAATATACAGTGGGCGGTCGGGAGGTGGTTAAAGTGGAGTTCCACCCACTTTTACAACTCTTCAGCATCCCTCACTAAACTGTGCACTGTAAACAAATTGGATATTTTTTTATTTTTTTTCTCAACACCTACTGTAAATCTGCTGTATTCATTTTTCACTTCCTCCTCCCTGGCCGCGGCCCATCGCATCATTTCCTGTTTGCAATGCCTTCTGCCTCTGAAACTGCCGTTGCTATGGAAACCTGACCTGAAACCTATTACACTGCTTGTGCTGCACTGTGCTTGTGTGAGATCTGCAAGGATGAGATCCAGGAAGAAATACAGTCTGGCTTCAGATGCCCACACTTTAAGATGGTCACGGCCTGCTGTAAGTTTATAAAATAACAAACTACTGCTATAAACAAACAAAACAGACCTTAGTTTACAGACCAACTTTACTAGAATACATTAAGCTTGTGTATTATAGGGGTATTTTTATTTAAAAAGTATAATTTCGGCCGGAACACCACTTTAACAGCGTCTCGTGTGCATGAGGCCTAACCTGCCTAGAAACGACTATAAACGACCCTGTTTACATGTACCGATAAGATAACATAGAGGAGAGTTCAGGGGCAGCTAAAAAAAATGCACAACTGCTCCTAAACGTCCGTTTACCAGCAGTAGTGTACATGAGGCATAAATGAGGTCAGTTTAACCACTTAAAGTAGAACTATGGGAACTTTTTTTTTTTTTTCATTTTGGATAGAACAAATGAGGGTTATAACCAATGTCAGATTTTTTTTCGCCATCTGTGTGCCATTGCAGAGATTTCCCTTCACTTTCTGTCCCATAGCCAAACAGGAAGTGAGAGGAAATCCCTGCAAATTAAAGCAGTGTTCCACCCGCAAATTTTGTTTTTTTTAAAAGTCAGCAGCAACAAACACTGTAGCTGCTGACTTTAATAAGGACACTTACCTGTCCAGGGAGCCCGTGATGTCAGCCCCCCCAAGGTCGATCTTGCCCATCGAATCAGGTGCAGGCGCCACCATTCTAATTAAGGGAAGCAGGCAGTGAAGCTTTGCAGCTTCACTGCCCGTTTCCTAATGCGCATGCATGAGTCGCGTGACGCTTTGTGAATGGCCGGCTGTCTTCTGGGACACACACATGTCCCAGAAGACATTGGGGGGGGGGTCTCGCTGAAGAAGAGGATATGACGTCCTGCGCTGTGGACTGGATGGTTTGATAGTACATGCTCTACTTCATAAAAAGGTAAATTAGAAGAAAAAAAAATTAACTAGTCAAAAACGAGGGGTGGTCTTTCATTTAGGACCACCTCTCAAAAGTGGGTGCAACTCCGCTTTAAGGGAATTCCTTGGGGACCCCCCAGGTCATCAGAACTAGTGTTCCCATTGGAAGATTTTCCCTTTTTACTTTTTTGGGGACAACCTAAAAATTGGGTTTTTCTTTTACTTTTGCTTTCAATGTTAATGGTAAACAGGACAAATAGAGAGGGGGGTTCTCCCTAATGGGGACACAGACCGTAATTAAAACTGATAGGGGTTCTAATCCCTCTCCACTCTGTCCAAAACTATAAAAAAAAAGTTTTACCTTTTAGTTGTACTTTAAAGACTAAACATTTTTCTGACACTTGTTGCTTACAAGTTAAAATCTGTATTTTTTGATAGAAAATTACTTAGAACCCCCAAACATTATATATATATTAGCATAGACCCTAGAGAATAAAATGGCGGTTGCTGCAATATTTTATGTCACACTGTATTTGCACAGCAGTCTTTCACACGCAGTTTTTGGGGAAATAATCCACTTCAATGAATTTAAAAAACAGCCCTGCCAGTTCCCTGTTGCTGCTCCGTCTGTTGCAGCCGCTACTTCCTGCTCTGTGTCTCGTCTTGTTGGCTTTTGAGCAACCCTTGATGGTGTAACTCCTGCACACAAGTGATGGAATTAAAGAAGAAGTTTGGGTTGTATAAAAGTAAAAAAGAAACCTTCATCCTTCTATGCTGCATCTGTCCTATGTCGGCTTTAAGCCTGAGGACCAAGTGATCATATGACTGCTGATCGATCTGCTCTGAGCAGAGAGCGGGGACTATCAGTCACCAGTGCTCAACTGGGCTGGAGAGGGGGAAGGAGCAGCTCAGGCCAGCAACTTCAGGGAAGAGGAAGGAGCACCAACAATGAATGGCCCATAGTAAGACCATGGGTGACGTCGCTGCGCAGTAACTCCAGCAGTTGTTAAGCATTCTCTTCTCTCCCCGGACTGACACAGGGGAGTTCACATGACTGGACCAGTGCGGCATGAAAATTTTTTCCACGGATTAGTATTAGGGATGGGGAAAAAAATCGATTTAAATCTTGAGTTGAGAGGTCAAATTGATTCAAAATTTAAGCAAATCGATTTTTTTTTTTGATTTTTTTTTTTCCCACCGCGCCGGTCCTAAAGAGCTGCGGGCAGGAGTTTTTAGGCGAGGCCGCGGCTTCGGCCTAGTCCGCGAGGCCGGACGCCACAGACTAGGTCGAAGCCGCGGCCTCGCCTAAAAACTCCTGCCCGCAGCTCCTCAGGACCGGCGCTGTGTCCAAAAAAAAAAAAAAACCCAGATTCGAATCGTGAATCGAGTTTTTTATAAGAAATCTCCCAGCCCTAGTTAGTATAGGGGTGGGAGCAATTTTTAAGTCCTCTACACACAGGCAGACTGTCGGGAGATATTTGCTGGTTAAAAAAAAAAAAAAAAACGGCCAACATTGTGCCTGTGTGTATGTCGATCTCTGCCATCAGCATCTGTTGGACAGAACGCTGATCAGAGTGTTCTGGCGGGGCGGGGCAGGGAGGGGCGGGGCTGCCCCCCCTCAGAACACAACAGCTCAGCAGGGGAGATTGCTGAACTAACCTCGCATGGTTAGTACAGCGGCTCCCACCGGGGGTTGAACGAAAGAAAATAATAGTGTGTACCTGGCTTAAGATTAGTTCACTTTAGCCTGAAATTCTTCTTTAAACATAAGTTTGTGGCTAAGCTTTACCAAGTGTCATCCCTGTCCAGTGGAATGGCTGCTGGTGGGGCTTAAGCTGGCCAGAGACTGTAAGATTTCTCCCATTCAGTCCTGCAGGCTGATTAAAGCCGGCCATAGATGGAGCGTTTTTCTTTCCTGCAACCACGGGTTTCAGGAAAGAAAATCGCTGTATCCCCCACCAACACAGTCAGTGTTAATGAGGGAATCCCTCCCATAGAGCTATTGTGTTCTCCTGGCGGAGGGACATGGGGAGCCATACTTGCTGGCTGAACACAAGGTGATGATTGCTAGCAGGTATAGCCGCTGACAAGCATCGTATTAAAAATCCGACATTCTGGTTGGACCCCAGGTGATTGATGGATCAACTTGGGTACAATCAGCCTGCCCACACATGGTTCGAATCTTGACCGGTCCTTGCTGATGGTTCGAATCTTGGCTGGTCCCTGCTGAACCATCTATGGCCAGCTTAAAGGAGAAGTCCAGCCTGAGCTTTTTAGGCTGGGCTTCTCCTATGGGTCACAGGAGTGCAATTAGTTTTGCACTACTGTGACCTGTTTTCAATGGAGAGTGGTCTGAAGTCCGCTCTCCGCTGACGTCACCAGGATCAGTCCAGACAGCGCGTCATCCCGACTTCCGAAGTCTGGATCCGCCAGGTGAGTGGACTGATGGCAGTCTCATCCTCTTAGCGAGCGGCTGAGACAGCCGCTCCCTGCCCCTCCACAGCTCATCGCTCCAATGAGCGTGGAGGAGCAGAGCAGGAGAGACGCTGACTGACAGGCAGCAGCTCTCCACTCGGGGAGGTAAGAGAACCGAGTCATCGGCGATGTTCGGTGGCTCAGTTCTCAGTGAAGAGGTGGGGGGGGGGGGGGACAGATGCAGCATCCACCGAGGTAGGTATGAATAGGCAAAAAAAAGAAAAAACAAACTTCTCTTTTAAGAGAAATCTGTTGATTTCCCCCATCCTTGCTAAACCGTGTGAATGGATGAATCTCCACTGCCAGCTATTTAGTATTCTGACAGCGAACATCTACGGTTGTCAGAATGCCTGAACAGTGGCTGCATCTGACTGTCAAAATCTTCTGTTGAAGAGTGCTGATGCTGGCAGGGAAAGCTTCAATATTAGTGTAAGTACACCAAAGGGTCTTCCACTTTAACAGAGAGAGTTGTGTCACCATCCTGACTGATCTGTCTGCATGATTACAAAACTGGATGGATAGAATTACAAAACCTCCAGCAGATATTATGACTGTTCACGTGTATTTAAATCATGTACGTTGTAAACTCTTACATATACCCAGTGAAGTGACTGGCCTCAGGTGATACACAGAGATCAAACAAATCCTCCTACAGAAGTTGTACCTGTTTATCTGCACTATTCACTACATCGGTTCAAAGTTCAGAATTTATAGTGCCTGAGCTGTCGTGGGTAAAAAATGGGGCAGAGAGCTGAAATTACATCAGTGAGGAGAACTCTGAAAGTGGATTGGAAGGAAGGGACACCCCCCCCCCCCCCCCCCACTTCACACAGAAACAGAGCTGAGACTGTCAATCGGCTGGAGGTCCCTCCCCTGTCACCTTTTTTCTCTTGGTGTCAGGAAAACTTGTCAGAAGTGTTTCTTGCAAATAGCAGAGAAACTAAGCAGCAGACAGAAATGATGCCTAGTGCTCCTAAATGAGATGTGCACACTATAGAGGGATATGCTTTGTCCATATTTCATGTCTGACGTTTACAACCACTTTTAGGCTCCATTCAGACTTGTGCGACTTGTCATGCGACTTTGAACATCAAAGTTGCATGACAAGTTGCACTCCATGTTTTCCAATGAGTAACATTCATATCTGTGCGGCGTAAAGTAGTTCATGCACTACTTTGTTCCGACTTTCATGCGACTTTAGGGCTATAGACATGTTAATAGAATTTCGACGGTTGTGCAACAGTTGTCCATTATACATCGTCAAAGCCAAAGTCGCATCCAAGTCGTACCCATCCAAAGTTGTTCCCCAAAGTCCCGCAAGTGTGAATGAAGCCTTACTGTGTGTATTTTTTTTTAAAGCGGAACTGCACTGCATCTGAGCAGCACAAGTCAAAAACACTATTTAATTTATTTTTTATATTCAAAGAAAACTCATCCATGTATCCATCTTTATCTTGCTGAGAAATAACTTTGAAAATCACCTTCCTGGCATTTCTGGCTGTGGCCATCTTAAGTAAGGGCAGACAATTCACATAGCATTTACTTCCTCTAATCCATTTGCCCTTAACTCAGGCATGCAGGTGTCCTGTCAGAAAGGCGCTACCCATCAGAATATGTAACGGAAGTGACGTTACGGTACGGCCATCTTGGTACACCCTGCACTCGTCCGCAGTAAGCCTACAGTCAGAAGGCAGCAATCGGACATCTTTTTACACCCACTGAAGTCTTGCATTTCACACTTAGTTTTACCAGTAAACTGAGCTTATATAGTCAAATACAGTCTTTTGGAAGGTAATGTGACTGTTTTGATGTTGAATTTGAAAAGCGTTGGCAAGCCTGCTGATCTCACAGGTTTGCTAATCTGACAGAACACCTCTGATTTTAAAATTCAACATCAAAACAGTTTGACGGATTTCTAAATACTGTATTTCACTATATAAGCTCAGTTTACTAACAAAAATAGGTGTGAAATGCAAGACTTTGGACTTGTCTGCTTGGCGACTTCAGATTGTAGGCTTATTGCGGACGAGTTCGGGTGTACCAAGATGGCCGCAATAGAACGTCACTAAGGTTGCATTTTCTGCTGGGTATCGGCTTTCTGGTAGAACACGGGCAGGAGGGTGTGCATAGCTAAGAACTCCCTCTCCTGAAGGCTCCTGGTATGTATGACATAATTTGCCTGGGAAGCAGGAAGTAGCTGAAGAAATGTTAAAAAAAAAACTATTTAAATATAATAAACTTTCCTATCTATTTACTAATGTTAGCAGCATGAGGATTAAAAATGGTCAATATTGATTGAGAGAGTGAAGTTCTGCTTTAAGTCATTATTTTACCCAATGCTTTTAGATGAGTATGTGGTATTTAAAGTACCACTGGACCATATTTATCCACATAGCTAAAATAAATATTTTTGTTCTGGAAAACCTTTTTGAATTTGATTTTCTTTTTTTTTTCTCTATCTTTGTAGTGGGAGAAAATAAGAATTGCTGTTGGGCAAATAGTTGCTGTGGTCACATAAAATGCTAGAGACTATTTGAGACTAGTCTGTAAACTGGAAATTTATAATGCAAAATGACCACCTGTTTAATTTTTCTCCATTTATAGCTTTGAAGCTGGGCTAGACCCCCTGAGCCACTGATCTGTCCAGTTGGAGACTCCAGGATGTCGGGCCCAGGCAGTAAACGGTCAGCGGGGGACACCTCTTCGGGTCCCCCAGAAAAGAAGGCTGCAGTAGAGGATTCTGGGACCACAGTAGAGACCATAAAGCTTGGGGGTGTCTCCTCCACGGTAACCATATTTTGTGTGTTCATGGTTTCTTATGCTAATAATTGCCTTTTGATGGTGGCAAACTGTTTATTGCAGTTACAGGTGCATACTGTATACAGAGAGAGGATGTTACAATAATGAAAATACTTCAAATATCAGTTACACTTCATACAGACCAATAACTTCATCTGTGAACAAATATATCTTGGGTTAGAAGCACAACATTAAGATTTTACAAAACGCATAGATTTTGAAAATAGTGAATTTAACTGTGCAGTTATAGCAGCTGGAGTTCTAAACAGGATTGATACATCCAGCAAGAGGGAAAAAAGACGCCAAAAAAAGTACTTGTAGTTTTACACAGCCTAACACCATGGACCATCACTATCATTGCTTCATATCATATTGTGGGTTGCTTTTGCTACCAATGTGTTCATTACTTTTTTTAAATTATGATGATGTTCAGACCATTTATCTGGGCATATACTATGATACTGTGTTACCATCTTCATAATAAATGTTTTTGCCCAAAATTGACGGATCCTTCCCAAAACCCTTCTCAATTTTGGACCATCACTATTTTCCTCCTATTATGGAAAAGGTGCAGCCACCTGAGAACAAATAGTTTTATACTGATGAAGTAGTTTAAATGAACATCCAAACTACATGAGTTGGGCATTGGCTCCATCCCATATAGGAAGGGTAGGACAGCTACTTGGGATCATTGCAAATGAGACCCTGGGCTTTCTGTCCCACATTTTATAGAACTTTGCCAGACAGCCTCTATAAATGTTTAGACATTTCTTATACTGGATGTTAGCATTGATGTCATCTACCCTGTTGTTGAGGGTAACACAGACATGCATGATTTGGCTATCGTGTTTCTGGCAATTTTAATATTTCCTGGAGGAAGATAGAATCTTACGAATTTAGCTCTAGATTTCCCACTATACCTAAAGCTCACCACACACATTACAATCTGATGGGAGATCTAAAGGAGATTGTACAAAAAAGTATGCAGTATAAGGATGTGCCTGAATGGATACAGATTGACTGGATAGTCTCAGTGGTGTCGCTGGGGGGAGAGCGGGGGGTGCGGGCCGCACCTGGGTGACACCCGGCACGGCACTGGATTGAGAGAGGAGCCGCGGTGCTCTCCTCTTCCTCCTTCCCCCTGTGCACTCCGGTATCTCTGCTGGCAGCTGATTTGTCTCCTTCGCTCCCTGTGATGTTCGGGGAGGGAGGAGGAGACAATATTGTGAGGCAGACAGGGAGCTCAGAAGTCCCAAAGCCCAGTGCCCGCATGTCCTCCGGTAATCGCAATCACCTATTATTGTGACAGGCAGGCGGGGAGAGGTGCCGGCTGCCTATCACAATTACGCTGCCAGAGCTGACGGAGCCTAGGCTCCTCCTCCACACTGACAGTATATCCACAACTGGAGGAGGAGCCTAGGAAGAAAGACATGTGTGTTGATAGAGCCACGCTGATCTAAGAAATGTGAATGTAGAGAGGGGAGATATACACAGGGGAGTGTGCAGGTTACATTAGTTACATAGTAGGTGAGGTTGAAAAAAGACACAAGTCCATCAAGTCCAACCTGCTCAGTGACCGGGGGGGTGTTATTCCAAATTTTACCGCACCAGGTGTCACCAACCCTAGTGATGCCACTGGATAGTCTAGGTAGGTCCTCATATAACATAGTTTTGGTAGCGCTAAAGTTGATTTTGCAGAGACTGTATGGTTAGATTGTAACGTGAATGGTGGGCCTAAGAGACATAATTTGGGGTCAAGAGTGGCTGGCGATCCCTTCATATCGTGTAGGAATTGCACCACCCGTTTCTAAAGGCCTGAATTGTCCGACAGTCCCTAAACATTTGCTAGAGGTACCTATGGATCACTGATATTTTGGGTATAGAGAGCTACAGATGGGCTCATATACAGGTAATACTGGCGTCCGCTACAGTATGTTCTCTGAAGGATTTAGATGTGTAAATTAATTGAACATTTTGGGATTATTTTATGAGTCTTCAGCGCTTCCTCCCACTTCTCCTCATCAACTGGACCCAGTTCTCTTTCCCAGGTTGATTTCTTGAAGTATGCAAGAGCGTTTGGGGTGATCAACAAGGGTAAAATTGGGGAAATAAGTTTCTGTGAGGAGGTGGCATGGGTAATAGTAATCGCTGGGTGATCAGGGAGATCACCCAGGTTTGACTCAAATTGGGGTTGGCCGCGTGCCTTACATAAAAGTAACAGTATAGCCCATGGTATTGGGGAGGCCACAATTTGCTTTTAGTTGTTGAAAACACTTCAACTGTCCCTCACGTATAATGTGGCAAAGAGAAGTAATTTTAAAATGGCTCCTGAACCCAGGATCAGGAATCCAGTCAGAATTCAGCAAGATTTACATTGTGCCAGAGGTGTGTAATTGAGTACAGAAACATTCAACTTGGTGAATGCCAAATCATATACCATCTTCACTTGCCTTAGGAGGTGGTTATGCTTTTTATAAGAAGGTGGGCTATATATGGAACCCCCACTATGAAGAAAACATTGCACACAGGGGCCACGTCATGTGTGTTGCCATGATCTGGCGGCATTCCCTGCAGCATTTTCCAGAGAGTCCAGGATTCATCTGAATCTTATTCTACCCTCGTCCTGTTTACGTGACCAGATTAGTGTTTGAAAGTTAAGGCCCCATACACGCTATTAGATTTTCTGCAGATTTTTGTCTTCAGATTTACCAAAATCATATAATATGAGGTCAAACCTTAAGAGTTTCAATTTCTATGCAATCAGGCAGGCCCTTGCACTACATTGTTTTGGTAAATCTGAAGACAAATCTGCAGAGAATCTAATAGTGTGTAGGGGTTCTAAGATTGGATGTTGCAGAACCAGATTTTAGCCCCCGAAGACATATCTGCAGAGAAGGGAGAGAGATAAGGTAATATATTCCTTGTCACATTTTAATCTTTGTAGCTATTTTTCTGCTGACTTGCATCATCTGTTTAAGGTACAGCCAGCAATCCTTTAACTTAAACGCCCAGTCCTGCTTTTGTGTGCATGAGAGAGGGGGATGTAAGGCAGGTCATAGCATGTTTTATTTTTCTACTCTTCAAGCTTTACCTCATTCTTGTTTCCCTTTAATCTCCTCAATGGAACTAACACACCTTACTCTCACAACCTGACATGGTGCTGAGGAGAATGACTGGTGGGAGTGGGAGGGTCAGTGCCCAATTCTTTATTCCCCTGTGCCTTCTTTCACAGTATGACCAGTGTCCTCTATATGTCACATTGTTGCCTTCCTCAGGAGGAGCAGGACCTACGTACCCTGCAGGTGAAGAATAAGAAGTTGGCTGGCATGCTGGACCAGAGACAGGCGATAGAGGATGAACTTCGAGATCGCATTGAGACCCTGGAGAAACGGCAGGCCACAGACGATGCGTCACTTCTTATAATCAATCGTTACTGGAGCCAGGTCTGTGTCTTTTTGCGTTCAAAATAATTCACAATTCTTAAAGGGACAATATAGTGAGTTTGCAGTGAGTACATATTTTGAGCTGTAGTCACTTTTACATGCTTACTGTTACATATTGTATTAAAGAGACCCTGCTGCTGAAAGAAACCCATCATTTTTTATAAAATGATAGGGCTCAAAATTTCAAGTCCTGAGCTACTAGCCAGGCCTCAAGGGTTACTCGCCACCAGTTGCTCCGCCCTAAACACTCCCTTATAAATTTATCTCATGAACTGACCCTAAAATGTTTTATTCTAACAGCTTTATCCGTGCCCATCAGTGCAGCCTCACCTGTGCTCAACAATGCAGCCAGCCCGTGTCCATCAATGCAGCCTACCTGTGCAGGGGAAGAGAGGAAGGGAATCGAGGGCCGGATGATTAGAGCGCCAAGGAACATCATAGCTTTCATTTCAATTGCTGTATGTTCCCGCCGCTCGCCATCATATACAGCCCCGCCTCCTGGCTGGGGAACTTTGATATACGTTGCACGTCCTTGGATTGTTACGGGTGATATATCTGTCAAAGTCCCTGGACAAGGAGGAGGGGCTTTATGTGACAGCGAGTGCGGGGGCATACAACAATTGAACTGAAATCCTGTGATGTTCCTTAGCGCTCTCATCGTCCGGCTGCCTGCTCTCCTCTCTCTCTTCCCCTCCGCGAACGGCTCCTATACAACCCCCGCATGCTGGCGGTCCCCCCCCCCCCAGGCAGCCCACCCTCGCCAGCCATGCAAGATGCAAGTGGAATTTTTGAGGGCTGTAATATAATATTTTAAGTGTTTAACCCCTTGCCGCCTGTACACACATGTGCCCTCACTGAAGTGGGTCTTTTTCTCTTAGGCCACATATATGTGTACATGTGCAATCAAATATAAGAGCGCCAAACTGACTGAATCTGTAACTTAAAGCGGTTGTAAACCGCTGAACCCCCCCCCCCCCCCCTGCAAGACAATAGCATAATGTGCTAGTATGCATCGTATACTAGCACATTATGAAATACCTTCGAACGAGGCCCCCCGCATCGCGCCCGGTATCACCGCTGAGGGTGCTGACCCTGTTCCCTCTGCTTTTCTTCCAGGTTCGCTGGCTCTGGGGCTGTGAGAGCGCATGCGCCACTGACGTCAGCGTCTGCATGCAAGGTGAATATCTCCTAAACCGTGCAAGTTTAGGAGATATTCATTTTACCTACAGGTAAGCCTTATTATAGGCTTACATGTAGGTAAAAATGACCAAGCGGAGGATACAACCGATTTAACCCTTACTATGCAATACAAGGCTGCTGCCCCTTTTTTTTTTTTTTTTTTTTAAAATAACATTTTTTATTAAACGTATAGACATACATATACATTGAGCAATAGTGTTGCTTATAGTTAAGTGCAATAGGTAAACAATCAACGCTATAGACATTGAGCTTTCGATGGTAATCATCCAGGTACATTAGTGGTGTAATATCTTCCATACCATCTGAAGTTTTCAACCAGCAAGTAACATTATTAAACTGAGAATGTATTAGCATTTTACAGAGAGAAGGAAAATAAAGTAGGAAAAGAGAGAAGAGGGATGGAAGGGGGAAGGGGGAGTGGGGGGGGGGTCTAGCCGCAGGTCTAGGGCGGGTCCTCTTGCTTATGCCATTCCTCCCAGACCATGTCATGGGCCTCCAATCTGTTTTGTATCCTGGCTGTCATTTTCTCCATTAGCTCTATGTCCTTTATTCTGGTATAGAGGTCTGCTTGGGAGGGTGGAATCTGTTTCTTCCAGTAGAGGGCTACCAGGCATCTCGCTGCTGTGAGAACATGACCTAGTAGTTTCCTAGAGTGTCGGGATATACGTAGCCCAGACACACCAAGAAGGAACAGTTTCGGGACTTTGGGGACCTGGACGCCCAGTAGGCGATTCAGCAGTAATTGTGTTTCCGTCCAAAAGGGAGTTATTTTGGGACATGTCCAGTAAATGTGAAATAAGGTCCCCTTGTCCTTCATACACCGCCAGCATCTATCCGAACTAGATGGGAAAATGGTGTGGAGGACATCAGGCGTCATATACCAGAAGAAAAGGACCTTGTATGCATTCTCTTTGTACAGAGTGCATAATGAGCTTTTAGCCGCCCGGGACCAAATCGTCTTCCAGGTAGCTTCCGAGATCTCCTCCCCTAGGAGCTTCTCCCAGCGGGTCATGTACGAGTGCTTGCCATGGTCTGTAAAGTTATAGGAGTTCAGTATCTGATAAATATCTGATATTAGCCCTCGTCTAGTTGAGCCCTCTAATATCAGTCCCTCAAAGGGTGATGGGGCCGAGAACTGTAAGTTCGGGGTAATTGCTTGAGCGTAATGCCTAATCTGCAAGTATCCAAAGAACACTTGCCTTGGTAAGTCAAATTTTCTTTGTAGCTCTGTAAAGGACAGCAATCTGCGCGTACATGGGTGTACCAAATGGCCAAAGTGGAATAAATTCCTCATCGCCCATGGATAAGACATCTGATGAGTAAGGCCTACAGGCAGCTTGGGGTTGTAGAGAAACGATGTGAGGAGTGATCTTTCTGAGCATAGCTTATAGAGCCGTGATACTTTACGCCAAAGTGTACTAATGTGGAGCATGGGGCCCAAGAGTTGAGTGGACTCCACCTTCACCTCCGCATTCCACAGCATGCTATTTGGGTGGACTGGGGCCATCCAAAGTTTTTCTATTTCTGTCCACTTATTATATGAGCGTTGGGTGAACCAAGAGGCCAGGGTCCGCAGTTGGGTGGCTTGGTAGTATTTAGTTAGGTCAGGGAATGATAGACCGCCGTCCGATCGTGCCGCTGTCATGACTGATTGTGGAATTCTATGTCTTTTGTAATTCCAAACAAAACGTATCAAGTCCGCCTGGAGTTTTTTCAGCTCTGATAGGGGTATTGGGATGGGGAGAGTCTGGAATAAATACAGCAACTTTGGTAGGATGACCATCTTAACAGAGGCTATCCTCCCTAGTAGGGAGATATAATGGGCCTTCCATTTCAGTAGAAGGTCCCTTATAGTTTTAAAGAGAGGGGGGTAGTTTGCCCGGTATAGGGTGGAGTAAGAGGGAGTTAGCTGTACTCCCAGGTATGTCAGTGATGTTGTCTGCCAATGGTAGGGGAAGTGATGTTGTAGGTGTTGTGTTTCCTGTGTTGGGATATTAATGGGTAGGGCTTCTGATTTAGTTGCATTTATCTTGTATCCTGATAGGGATCTGTATAGGTCAAGTTCGGCGTGTAAGTTAGGGAGTGATATTCTAGGTTGGGTTAGGGTGAGGATAATATCATCAGCAAACAAGGCTAGTTTGAATTCCCTGTCCTTCAGCGGTATGCCGTGAATGCTCGGGTTATTTCGAATGGAAGCCGCCAGAGGCTCGACACACAACGCAAAAAGTAGTGGTGAGAGTGGGCACCCCTGGCGGGTCCCATTCGTGATTGGAAAGGCCTGTGAAAGGGCGAAGGGAGTTTTTACTTGGGACGAGGGATTAGTGTATAGATGTCTAATTGCTTGGAGAAATGGACCCTGAAATCCCATGCAATTCAACGTGGCGAAGAGGAAGGACCAGCCGAGGCGGTCGAAAGCCTTTTCCGCGTCCAAGCCCAGGACTAACGCTTGCTGCTTGTTCCTGTTCGCCACGTCTATTAGGTCAATAATTCTTCTCGTATTATCCCCCGCCTGGCGTAGGGGGACGAATCCCACCTGATCCTTATGTATTAGCGAGGGAAGTATGAGGTTTAATCGCATTGAGAGGAGTTTGGTGAAAATTTTTAAATCAGAGTTTAGGAGTGCGATTGGCCTGTAGCTGGCACACACAGAAGGATCTTTGCCAGGCTTGGGAATCAACGTGAGGAACGACCTCTGCATATCAGTGGGAATGGAGGTTTTCTGAAAGAAGGCGTTAAACAACCTGCACATATATGGTAGTAGAATCGGGAGGAATGCTTTATAATACTCATAGGGAAGGCCATCTGGGCCAGGTGATTTATGAGAGGGTAGGGTTTTGATGGTGGCCATTAGCTCTTCCTCTGTGATTGGTGCATTAAGTGACATTAGATCCGTCTTAAGTAATTTGGGGAGTCCACTGTCCTCTAAGTATTGTTTCATACGGTCTTTTATATCAGGTGGGGGCGGGTCTCGGGGAATTTCAGGGTTATTATATAGTGTTGTGTAGAATTCTCCGAAGGTCCGGGCTATGTCTTGGGGGTGTGACATGAGGGCCCCCTTTTTGTCTTTAATTTGGTGGGGTGTGGACATGTGAGATCGCTCCGAAAGTTTACGTGCCAGGATAGTATGGGCCTTATTCCCCTTGTCATAATATGTTTGTCTTAATCGAGTAAGTGCCTTCTCTACCTGTCCTAACGCTAAATCTCGAAGGGTATTTCTGAGGCAGATTACTTTTTTGAGAAGGTGTAGGGATGGTGATACTTGCAGTCGGAGTTCTAGAGTCTTAAGATCTCTTTCGGCTTGAATTTTAGTTGCCATTGCATTTTTCTTCATAGCCGAAGAAATCGCTATACACCGTCCCCGTAGGACTGCCTTGTGGGCTTCCCAGAGGGTGGTCAAGGAGACTTCGGGGGTGTTGTTTTCTAGGAAGTAATTCTGTAGGGTTGTCTCTAGTTCCGATCTGGACGGAATATGTTGTAAGAGGAAGTTGTTTAGCTGCCAGTTACTAGGTTTACGGGTTGGGAGACCTATTTCTAGTGACATAAGGACTGGGGCATGGTCAGACCACGAGATGGGGAGGATCTGGGCAGTTTTGGTGGCGCGTAGGGTGTTGTTATTAACGAAAATATAGTCTATGCGGGAATGCATGAGGTGGGGGGCAGAATAGAATGTGAATTGCTTGTCCCCTGGGTGTAGGGCTCTCCATGCATCGAATAAAGCATGTCGTCTAGTCAGCTGACGGAACAACTTGGAATCACGGACGGCCCGAGCTTGATGGGCTGCAGGGTTAATCACGTGACGGTCCAGACCCACTGAGTGCACCAAGTTGAAGTCTCCGCCAACGATTAAGTAATCATTGGGTTGTTTAGACAGGCGGGCGAGGACCCTAGATAGGAAATGTATTTGGTGGGTATTGGGTGCGTAAATATTACAGAAAGTTACCGCCTGCGTTTGCCACTGACCTCTTAGAATTATATAGTGTCCCTTCGGGTCAATGAAGGAGTCGGTGTATTTAAATGGAGAGCCTTTTTTAAACAGAATGGCAACACCCGCCCGCTTACGAGGACTAAAGGCCTGATACGTCTGGGGGTACTGTTTGGATGCGAAGGCGAAAGCATTCCCTCTATTGAAGTGTGTCTCCTGCAGCATAGCTACATCTGCCCCAATCTGCCTGAGTTCCCTCAGTGCAAGATGTCTTTTTTTGTTTGAGTTTAAGCCATGGACATTAAACGATAAGATCTTAGCCATGGTCGATGGTGTGTGCGTGCATCAGATTACTTAGCTTATCCAGTCGTGGACCTTCCAGGAAGTCCAGGGTGCGACGGGGATCAGGCGTGAGAGGAAGCCGAGTGGTTGCTCCAGACCTGCGGCGAACCATATAAGGAAAAAAAATAGGGGTGGGGGGGAGATAGAAGAAGCAGAATAAGTGGAGGGGAGAAAAAGAAAAGAGAAAAGTAGTTAGTAGCAAATCATTTAGTAATAAACATTTTGTTGTTGTCTCGGGCAGTAGAGACCGCCCGGGTTCTAAGAGGTTCCAGTAGGTCCCCTCGGCCGGGGCCCCCAACGAGGGCTCAGGCCGGGGGGGCATAGCGAACAAACAAAATCAACTGTGTTCAAGTCCTCAAAACAGAGTGACAGTAGGGAACTCTAGTGGGATTGACCTCTAGGGGGGGATCAGCGACCAAAAGTTCCACCGCTGAGCTGTCTCCAGCAAGAGGGGGGGGGTGCCCTATGTTGCTAGTGAAATGACAGGTGGGGAAGGCCTAGGGGGGGTAGCTTATAATTGTATTGGGTGGGGCAGGAGAGGGGGGAGATATAGTCATCCTTTTTTAGGCTTTGTTTTGGTGGATCCGCTGGGAGAGTCCCGATCTCTGGGTCGCTTAGTTGGTGGTATCTTCTGCCACACCACTGGAGGAGGTGTGGGCAAATCCACTAAGTCCCATTCAGGCAAGCGAGGTAGTGG
The DNA here is from genome assembly GCA_037952835.1 of Lithobates septentrionalis. Lineage (NCBI taxonomy): Eukaryota > Metazoa > Chordata > Amphibia > Anura > Ranidae > Lithobates > Lithobates septentrionalis. The sequence continues at coordinate 1,023,936 of JBBDGP010002424.1, forward strand.
GATTTCCATGGTGTCACAGAAGTTTTCCAAGTCCTCTGGAAAGCGTAGCACTGCAGTTTTTCCCTGCCTTCGGGCAGTGAGGCTGAAGGGGAATCCCCAGCGGTAGGTAATGTCGTTTTCTTGGAGCAGGATGAGTAGGGGTTGGAGCAGTCTGCGTTTCTGTAATGTTATCCAGGAAAGATCTGGAAATAGCTGGATCTGCGTGTTTTCAAAAAGAATCTTTTTTGTGGTGCGGGCTTTGCGCATGATGTCCTCTTTCAGGGGAAATGAATGGACCCTGCATATGACATCTCGGGGTCTGGAGATGGGCCCTTTGGGGCGGAGGGCACGATGGGCACGGTCCATTTCAATGGGTTTGTTTGGGGGGTCCCCCAGAAGGTTGTTAAACAGGAGTTGCAAAGTTTCGTGAAGATCTTCGGGACCCTCTGACTCAGGCAGACCCCGGACACGGATGTTGTTTCGACGTCCTCGGTTATCCAAGTCTTCGAGGTGACGTTGCATGTTCCGGAGCATTAGATGATGGTCGGCCCCCTGTACTTGAGTGCGATGTACTGCCAGCTTGGTCTCCTGAATTTCCTCCTCCGCCATCTCCACCCTGTCAGATAGGTGTTTAAGGTTAGCATGTATCACTTGTATTTCTGCTCGGCATGCTGACTTGACTTCCTCGATAAGGAGTCTGAAGTCCTCTTTAGTGGGAATAGCCTGGAGACAGTCCTGCCATGAGGTGGGGTGCTGGAGATGGTGAGCGTGTTCCATATGGCGTTGTGGACTATGTGGTGGGGATGATTCCCTTGCGACTTGGGAGGATGCTGATCCCCTGGGGTCCCAGTGTTGTGGTTGAGGGACCATCCTGTCCCCCCATGTGAGCCTCTGTGAGTGAGAGGGGAGACCCCCGTCTCTAACCTCCATAGGGATCAGGGATGGCGAGCTTGTTACCTGTGCATATGATTTTGTCTGATTTGTTCCTTGCTCTGTGAGCCTGGAGGTATTATGGCGGGTCTGTCTCTGTGGCTGAGGGGAGACCGGAGGGGGGCCGAAGTATGGTTGGAGGGTGTCACCGTCAAAGTTCATTTCTGATGGCTGACCAACATCCCCTGTGTGTCCTGTGTGTCCTGGTTCTGGCAGTGGGGGAAAGTCACTGGATTGCAGGGATGGTGTGGGGGTCGCCGTTCCTCCCAGGGACAGGGATGGATCAGACATGGTGCGCAGTAGCTGCGGGAAGGCCTGTGAGCACTGCGTGTAGGAGTTAGAGAAGAGGCCTAGCGAGGGGTCCTGTGGCGGGCCGGGATGCTTCCCTTGTGCTGGGAGTGGAGGGGGTGGACTCACCGCAGTTGATCCCCTGCTTCTCCGGTCCCATGTCTCTCGGTCCAGGTCCGCTGTGCTCTGGAGTAGTGGAGGGGATGCCGAGCTCCGCCGCGGTGACTGCCTCGTGGATGAGGCAGGAGCCGTCGGCGCCATCTTGTCCCTGCCGTCCTCGGACATAGAGGGATGTTTAAAGTACCCGTGGAGGGTTGTTGTGGAGCCGGACGGTGGTTGGGATGATCCCCTGGGTTTGGAGGATCTGGTTCTCCTGCTGCCTCCCATAAAATGTAGCTGAAAATCCCCCTATCAGGCCTTAATGCTGCGGGCTAGTGGAGAGCTGAAGGCTCAGGCGTCCATGCAGGGCAACTTCCGGTCCCGCCCCCTTCTGCTGCCCCTTTTTAGTGCAATCGACACTAAACAAAGAGAGGCGCTGCCTCTAAAACATATGTACATGTTTAGTACACCTACTTAAATTCCAAAAATTATAAAATTGGTGCTCCAGCTGAAAAATACATAACCTAAAAAGTTATTCATAACATAAAGTTCATGTGTATAAGGAAACAACCAGTGGTATATATCTTCGTGTGTTTGTCCTTTCTTGGTACCATTAAAGTTTGACATGTATGGTTTGTATTTTTTTGGGAGTGGTAAATATGGATGTAGTCTGCTTATAATAGCCAATTTTTTTTCTTCATTTGTGATGTTTAAAGAAAATACTGAAAGACTATACACCACATTTATATAGCTCAATAGGTAAGCAAGTAATACAAAAATATATATTTACACACAGAATAAGCTTTTGATTATCCTTGATTGAGTTTTATGTAATCCCGGAGTCAGATTTACCGGGTTGGGCAGAGCAACCTCCCTGCACAGAAGGACACTACAGTGAGAATTCCTCAGAGGTGTGCTTTGTTTCCCTTGAAATAATCAGTGTCATTAATATCAAAAGGGTCATCATAATTACATTTTGATCACCCTGTTCTTCTGGTTATTAATTGATATTGGTTGGTTATCTCAGTCCACTTGGTATTGACTTTGGTATATAGGTATAGTTGGGAAACTAGATGCAAGTATCCCTCTACAGTGCCCAAGAATGAGACCCCTTTAAGATGTTGCCAAACATGTCTTAAAGACGTTACAGGAGCTAATGGCTGCATAACCAGTGGGAAACTTCGGGAGGCTCCAGGGAAGTAGCCAAGTGGGTGCCCAAATACTTCAGCTAGTTCCAACTAGAGATACTGTATGTGAGAAAGAAGAAGGCGAGGCCTGAACCCTTTTAACAGAACCTCACACTGCATCCCAGAGGGACAAAAGCCTCCCACCGCATCAGGCTTCCTATCATGGGGGGGAGAAATGAACACCAATCACCGAGACATTAGTCTGAAAATCATCCAAAGTATTCTCGAAGAAAGCAAGGAGTGCAAGCTCAGTCAGCTGGAATGTAGAATAAATATATAAAACATGTGGGTGGCATCTATCCAAAACTGTTATTGGTACTGTTTTTTTGATAGACTGGCTCCGGTCTGGTCCGTCTCCACTCTCAAAGTTATATAGATCATATATGTTCTTTGTCCTCTTTCAGTTTGATGAGAATATTCGTATCCTCTTGGGACGTTACGACTTGGACCAGGACCTGGGGGAATTTCTCACGGAACGCAAAGCTTTAAGTATTCCTGAACCAGAACCGGACTCGGACAGTAACTCCGAACGCAAAGACAGTGAGAGAGGTGATTATTTACATCATACGTAAGCCTGCAGCTGCAGTCAGTAGAGAAGGTCTTCTCTTTATTAAGAAAGTTATCTTTCTTAAAGAGGAACTTTACTCGACCACATTACCTACCCCCCACCCCCCATTTTTTTTTTTTTAAATCTCCCTCTCACCTGATGCTGGGCTGTCCTCATTTCAGATGCTTACCCACCCAGTGGATCCAGTTTTATTCTGTTGCAATGCTCGTCAATGCTGCTACTGCTCAGGTCCCGCGCCACCATCTTCCTCTGTGATGTCATCGGGAGGAGGCGGTCTCTTCCAGGTATAGACGGCCTCCTCCCGATGATGAGCCACCAGGCCTACCCCACTGTTTCTTTAATGCACGGGAGCCGATGCATTCTAGGATATGTGACATGCATGCTCAGGAGACTCTGGGAATACAGAACATCATTCTGGCCTACACTAAAATAGAGACCGGTGGGGGGTGGTTGACATTCAGGTACTTCACTGCTGTTTGATTTTTAGCATAAAGGATTATGTCAAACTAAAAAAAAAAAGAGGGTATAAAAATTTGTGTTGCATAAAATTTCTCTAAATCTTGTTGGTGCCAAACTACTAATATCAGAACACCATTGTATCTAAAAACTATTCTAACTTTGTCCAAAAACACATGAGTATAAAACAAAATTTGAGTGTTCATCCTTTTTTATGGGTATAAAGAATTCCACTTATCAATTAAACGCTTTCCAGTCAAAGATCGTTTTATTGTTTATAAGGTTCCAAAAAGTCTATGAGTTGATATCTCAAATATCTGCACTGACACGATAAGTGAAGACTGTTATCTTGTATTCAGTATACCCATTCTTTATTTTCCCCTCCATTGATATCCCATTTTATTCTTTATGGGGTCCAAGAATGACACAAAGTAGATTTGGTTGCCATAAAAGTGGTACTTTGATATTTGGGTATAAAAGCATTGTTCCCAAATCTTCTCTATGCAGGCCTGTCCTGTGCCACTCACCTCTTCTTCTTGGCTCCTTCTCTATGTAGGTGAAGGGCTTCCAGACCAGCCTCTCTCTTTCCTGGCTACTCTTGCCAGCAGCAGCAGTGAAGAGATCGAGTCTCAGCTACAGGAACGCGTGGAGTCATCACGCCGTGCTGTTGCCCGCATAGTGTCCGTGTATGACCGGCTGCACACACGGCTAGACCAGCTCTCCTCCAAACTGGACAGTACAGGTAAGAATCGGCACAGATAGCTGCTTGGATATCGGCTGGCATTTTTTCCAGTGGTGGTTAGAAATGTAAAAGGTGAAATCTGTACCATGTGGTCTTTCAGTCAGGTTTTTATTTGTCAACACCCCCTTTTTCCTTCATGTTTTCACAGGGGCATGAAAAGAATTAAAGAATGGGTGAATTTTTCTCACTTCCTGTCCCTGTTGGGGATGGGGACAATTTACCACAGGGCAGTAAAGGAAAAATGCCAAAAAAAAAACATTGTCAGAATTTTAATCCTTCCTCCAGTGTGTTTGTCTGTATGTGCCTCACACACAGGTTGGATATTGCCCATCACTTTATGTCCTGACGAGATGAGGGGAAATCTCCCTAATACAAAAATAACGAGTGTTGACATTTAGGATGTAATGCACAGCAAACTTTTTGTTGTTGGCAGCACTTAGATATGGTTAGCCCATGAGATTGCCACGCTGCCCTTATGTTTTGCAGCTTCAGATGTTCTAAGGCTATGAAAGTTTTTCCTAGCTAGTACATAGGTTGCTGCTCTTTAGGAGATCATTTCAAAGCTCAGTGATCAGTGCTGTGCCTCTTTCCAGGTGGGTGCAGGTAGAAGCATTAGGTACTGATATTTTCATCCAATTAAAGGGAACCATTCTAGAAAGAAACATGGAAACTACCAGTGCTGATTTCTCACAATATAAATTGTAACTTCTTGGATCCCTTTTGGCTTTAAAGCTGAACTTCAGGCGAACGGCTAAATATACAGATGAATTACATATTTGGGAGATGTTTTACCTACCAAAGAATTTAATTTCTATCCCTCCTGACCTGAATTTAACACCGCTCTGCCACTAAGCCCAGCTCTGTCTTGCAGGGCAGGACATCTGAGTTTTCTCTGCTGCAGTTAGGTAACACAGGTTTTGCAAGCTCTTGTCCCTAACTAAGCTTCTACAGTAAAAAGAGAAACGGCAGACTGATGAGCTAAATTTTTTTTATCACTGACTGAACTACAGCACAACTGATCCTTGTGGTGTGTTTTACCCTGTCCCAGCCTGAGCTGTATTGTACAAAGGCTGCAGGAGGCTGATGCCAAATCAAATTCAGGTGTTTGCATGTTGTACAAAGACCATTCACGTCAGGCCCTGGCTGAAGGTTACTACCAGTGTTAATTTTGGCAGAAAATTTTGATTTGGTTTTAGTCCCATTTTAGTCTTCTGCAAGTGTTTTAATCGTATTTAGTCGAATAAAATCTCCAGTACTCAATACAGCAAGCCTCTCATCTGGCTCTCCTGTCTGTACACATGCACAGACTTGTATGACTTAAGACCTGGTCAGCTGGGCTTCCTTGTAAGAAGTTGTTGGCAGGGTTCCCCTTCCATGGGGAATGCTTGTTTGGTGATGATTTGGACAAATATATCAAAAAGATTTCTGGACAGAAGAGCTACTTCCTGTGAAGAGAAGGACTAGGCATCCCTCGTTTAAAACCTCAGGGACCGCTTCTTCAGGTGTCTCAGCACCAAGGCAGTTCCGCCATTAAAAGGGCGCTAGAGCCAGGAGCAAGCCACAGAGCCAGGGCCAGGAAAAGCCCTGGGTCCAAAACTCTTCTAAACTCGGCACCAAGCCCTCCTTTTGAGGGGGGCGCTCCCATTCTATCGGGTGGGGGGAAGGCTGCTTCACTTTGCGGACATTTGGAGAACAGCGGTTCAAGTCGAGTGGGTCACCTGGACAGTATCCCGCAGTTACAAGCTGGAATTGCGGGGGTTTCTTCCTCAGAGGTTTTTAAGATTCAGCGTTCCTTCAGATCCTCCAAAAAGAGATTTATTGTTTCAGATACTAGATCATTTAGTGCATCAGGGAGTGATTATACAGGTTCCTGTATCTGGAAGGGGCCTTTTGAGGGGACTTTCTAGCCTCCATCGATATCAAGGACGTGTATTTACACGTACCTATTTTTCAACCTCATCAGAGGATCCTGCAATTTGCAGTAGAGGAACATCATTTCCAGTTTGTGGCTCTGCCCTCTGGGCTTGCCACAGCACCCTGGGTGTTTACAAAGGTCCTAGCACCAGTACGAGGTCTTTTAAGGGCCAAGGGAATCTTGGTGCTCAGATATTTGGACAAAGTCCTGCTCAGAGATCACTCTCTGCAGCCCTAGAACAGAGCATAGCCTGCACAGTGTGGTGTTTAAAAAAACCTGGGCTGGGTCATAAATACCAAAAAGTCAGCCCTGAGACCACCTCAGTCTCTGAAGTATTTAGTTCTGATCCTAGATACGGTCCGGGCAAGGGTATTTATGCCACCCGTAAGAATCTGTGCCCTGAAGGATCAGGTGCGTCAGGCAACCCTCCATTCGGCTCTGTTCTTGGAAGGATGGTGTCCTCCTTCGAGGCAGTTCCCTACGCCCAATTCCTTTCCAGGCCAATACTTAATCCTTCACCATGACAAGGTGGTGTTGCTTCCTATTCCATCCTTCTTGCCAAAGGTGGTGTCTGCCTTTCATTTGAATTGGGACATTGTTTCCTTTTTTCTCTCTGCCTCGTTCGGACCCAAGAAGGGGCAGGCAGCTTCCATTGCCCATTGGGTTCATCAGTTGGTCATTCAGGCCAATGGTCTGAAATGTAAGAGATGTGGGAACCTCCTGGGCTTTTTGCCATCAGGTATCTGTGGCTCAGATTTGTAAGGCTGCTACCTAGTCTTCAGTGCATATGTTCACAAGATTTTATCAGGTGTATGTTAGAGCAGCTGAGGATTTGGCTTTCGGCCGTAGTGTACTACAGGCTGCTGCATAAAGTCTGATGGCTATTTTGGCAGGGTTTCTCCCTCGCCTCAAGGCTATTGCTCTGGGACATCCCAGTAAGTAAGGAATAATAGTCTAACTCTGTCTCCCATGATTTATGATAAAGAAAATTGGGATTTTTTTTTGTCATACTTGCCTGTAAAATTCTTTTCTTTGAGTACATCATGGGACACAGAGGTCCCTCCCCTCTTTTTGAGGATTCAGTGCTTGCTACAAAACTGAAGTACTTCCTGTCTAAGACTTTGGTCTACTAGTGTCCACTCACCTAGATATGGCGTATAACCCAGTAAGTAAGGAATAATAGCCTAACTCTGTGTCCCGTGATGTACTCGAAGAAAAGGATTTTACAGGTAAGTATGACGAAAAAACCCTATTTTTTTTTTTTTTTTTTGTCCCGTTTTCGTTCGTTAACGAAAACAGATTTGATTTTCGTTATAGTTTTTGTCAGTTGCTGAAAACGTGCTGTACGTTTTTCGTTTAGTTAAGTCACTGTAAAAATGCCGCTGACTAAAACATTTTCGTTGACTAAATTAACACTGGTTACTGCACTCTAATGTCATTATCGCAGTCATACTAGGGCCCATTTGGGTGAAAGCTGTTTAACCCACCATAACATTTTTGGGCTGTGGTAGGAAGCCAAACTAAGGGGCAAACACTCACAACACTGTAAGAGGTAGTCTGTCCAGCAAAAAAACGTAACCCAATATGATTGCTGGATTCTTCCTTCTTCCTTCCCTTTTTTTTTTTTTTTGATGGGGTAATGTTTTCTCCCATTATTTGCAGAGCCATCTCAGATAGAAGAAGCAGTCAAGGAAATAGACTCTCTGTTGTCCAACGAAAATGTGCGTTTGCAGGAAGTTTGCAGCCGTTTACAGGAGAAACAACAAAATATGACTCAAGAGGTCAGCAGAGGCTGTTTATTTTTGTTACATGTATTGTATTAAATTGAACCAATCAGTCACTGTATGCTTAATATTGAGTGCTGTAATTGTACGATAAAATTCACCACAAGGCGTCGGTTCACAGTATTTGCCTGTAAATACTTCCAGCACAGTGCTGATATAGACTTTTTGGTAATGGGGGCCCCCCCGCATTACATTCTGTTGTGGTATGCTTGCCCAATTAAACACAATATTTTAATGACAAAGGTTCATGATAAATCCTGATTTTGTGGTGCGGTCACCTTCCACAGTGTCATAGTATGTTTGCTAAAGCGAAGCAGGCGATTTACTTTTGGCTGAAAAATATAGGATATATAATAAGAGAATACAATTGGTGAAAATTAGGAGTTAAAGGATCATTAGTTCCAGAGAAAGCTACAGCTTAAATGAAATTCAGTGAGGCTGCCATTCCCATAAAACAGCAACAAGAAAATAAAGTGGGGTAAACCCAAGCTTGATTTTTACGGGAAAAGTCAGGTTGCTTTACAGTGCATCTGGAAAGTATTCACAACTCTTCACTTTTTCCACATTTTATGTTACAGCTTTATTCCAAAATGGATTAAATTTTGTTATTTTCTTCAAAATTCTACAAACCATACCCCATTATTATAACGTGAAAGAAGTTTGTTTGAAATCTTTGCGAATTTATTAAAAATATAAAATGAAAAAAATCTCATGTACATAAGTATTCACAGCCTTTGCTCAATACTTTTGTTGAAGCACCTTTGGCACCAATTATAGCCTCAAGTCTTTTTGAGTGTGATACTACAAGCTTAGCATGCCTATTTTTGGGCAGTTTCTCAAATTCTTCTTTGCAGGACCTCTCAAGCTCCATCAGGTTGGATGGGGAATGTCAGTGCAAAGCCATCTTCAGATCTCTCCAGAGATGTTCAAGTCTGGGCTCTGGCTGGGCCACTCAAGGACCTTTTACAGAGTTGTCCCGTAGCCACTCCTTTGTTATTTTGGCTGTGTGCTTAGGGTCTTTGTCCTGTTGGAAGATAAACCTTCCCCCAGTCTTTTGTCCAGTGCGCTCTGGATCATTTTTTAAACAAGGTTTTCTCTGTACATTGCTGCATTAATGTTTCCCTCGATCCTGATTAGTCTTCCAGTTCCTGCCGCTGAAAAACATGATGCTGCCACCACCATGCTTCACTGTAGGGGATGGTATTGGCCAGGTGATGAGCGGTGCCTCCAGACAGTTGGGCAACTACATAGAAAATGAGGTTCAATGTAGAAAAATGTAAAATAATGCATTTGGGTGCCAAAATATGAATGCAATCTATACACGGGGGGGGGGGGAGAACCTCTGGGGGAATCTTGGATGGAAAAGGACCTGGGGGTCCTAGTAGATGATAGGCTCAGCAATGGCATGCAATGCCAAGCTGCTGCTCACAAAGCAAACAGAATATTGGCATGCATTAAAAAGGGGATTAATTCCAGAGATAAAATGATAATTCTCCCACTCTACAAGACTCTGGTCCGGCCTCACCTAGAGTATGCTGTCCAGTTCTGGGCACCAGTCTTCAGGAAGGATGTACTGGAAATGAAGCGAGTACAAAGAAGGGCAACAAAGCTAATAAAGGGTCTGGAGGATCTTAGTTATGAGGAAAGGTTGTGAGCACTGAACTTATTCTTTCTGGAGAAGAGATGCTTGAGAGGGGATATGATTTCAATATACAAATACCGTACTGGTGACCCCACAATAGGGATAAAACTTTTTCACGAAAGGGAGTTTAACAAAACTCGTGGCCACTCATTAAAGTTAGAAGAAAAGAGGTTTAACCTCAAACTACGTAGAGGGTTCTTTACTGTAAGAGCGGTAAGGATATGGAATTCCCTTCCACAGGCGGTGGGCTCAGCGGGCGGCATCGAAAGTTTCAAGAAACTATTGGATAAGCACCTGAACTACCGCAACATACAGGGATATACAATGTACTACTGACATATCACACACATAAGTTGGACAATGTGTCTTTTTTTTGACCTCACCTACTATGTAACATGACGTTTGCCATTCAGGCTAAAGAGTTCAATCTTTGTTTCATTAGACCAGAGAATTTTGTTTCTCATGATCTGAGAGTCCAAGTGCCTTTTTGGCAAACTCCAGGTAGGCAGTCATATGCCCTTTACTGAGAAGTGGCCACTCTACCATACAGGCCTGATTGGTGAAGTGCTGTTGAGATGGTTGCTCTTCTGAAAGGTTCTCTCTTCACAGAGAAACGCTGGAGCTCTGTCAGTGACCATTGGGTTCTTGGTCACCTCCCTGACTAAGGCCCTTCTCCCCCGATCACTCAGTTTGGCCCACCCTAGGAAGAGTCCTGGTGGTTCCAAACTTCTTTCATTTACGGGTGATGGAGGCCACTGTGCTCTTTGGGACCTAAAATGCTGCAGAAATTTTTCTGTACCCTTCCTCAGATCTGTGACTTGATACAATCCTGTCTTGGAGGTCTACAGACAATTCTTTGGACTTCATGGCTTGGTTTGTGCTCTGACATGCACTGTTAACTGTGGGTCCTTTATATACCCTGTTTCCCCGAAAATAAGACCTAGCGTGACTGTCAGTGATGGCTGCAATATAAGCCCTACCCCCCAAAAAAGCCCTAGTTAAAGTCCTTGTAGGTCTTATTTTCAGGGTAGGGCTTATTTTCGGGGAAACAGGGTAGGGCTTATTTGGGGGGTAGAGCTTATATTGCAGCCATCAGCGACAATCACGCTAGGTCTTATTTTCGGGGAAACAGGGTAGACAGGTGTGTCTATCCAAATCTTGTCCAATCAACTTAATTGGACTCCAATCAAGTGGTAGAAACATCTCAAGGATTATCAGTGGAAACAGGATGCACCTGAGCTCCATTTTGAGTGTCATGGCAAAAGCTGTGAATACTTGTACATGTGTTTTTTTTGTTTTTTTTTTTTTGTTTTTTTTTTTAAATAAATTTGCAAAGATTTCAAACACATTTCTTTCATGTTGTCATTATGGGGTATTGTTTTGTAGAATTTTGAGGAAAATAATGAATTCAATCCATTTGGGAATATGTAACATAACATAAAATGTGGAAAAAGTAAAGCACTGTGAATACTTTCCGGATTCACTGTATATCTTCAGCTTCTTAAATCTTTGGATCTACTCCATTATTTGGAAATATGTTTTTTCCTGACCTGCCTATGTATATTTTCATAATATATCCAGTTGGAGTTCCCCAGGATTATTTTTAGCCCATCTCTACATAAACTGTGTTTCATACAGAAAGATTTCAAATGAAGAAGTATAAAATGGGAGTTTTGAGGTGCATATTGATCAGATTGAAGAAAAAATAAGATTAATACATTTTATTTAAAAGACGTTATTAAAATGTAATAATAAAACCACCATGAATAAATTCATACGGTCGTTGTACAAAAGTTTTTCAACTCTACATGTTTCGCCAAGATCATGGCTTCCTCAGTAGATTCTACACGACTTAATTTACAATATCATTATAAGTAAACAAAAATACATGGTCTAGAAATCTCATACAAATTTTTTATATATATATAAGTAAGTACACCCCTCGCATTTTTGTAAATATTTTATTCTATCTTTTCATGTGACAACATTTGAATAAATGACACTTTGCTACAATGTAAAGTAGTGAGTGTACAGCTTGTATAACAGTGTAAATTTGCTGTCACCTCAAAATAACTCAACACACAGCCATTAATGTCTAAACCGCTGGCAACAAGTGAGTACACCCCTAAGTGAAAATGTCCTAATTGGGACCAATTAGCCATTTTCCCTCCCTGGTGACATGTGACTCATTGGTGTTACAAGGTCTCAGGTGTGAATGGGGAGCAGGTGTGTTAAATTTGGTGTCTTCTCTCACTCTCATACTGGTCACTGGAAGTTCCAAATGATACCTCATGGTCAAGAACTCTCTGAGGATCTAAAAAAAAAAGAAACAATTGTTGCTCTAGATAAAGATGGCCTAGGCCAGTGATGGCGAACCTTGGCACCCCAGTTGTTTTGGAACTACATTTCCCATGATGCTCATGCACTCTGCAGTGGAGTTGAGCATCATGGGAAATGTAGGTCCAAAGCATCTTGGCTATCTACCCTATCATGAAATGAGTCTCACCCCAATTGGAAACATGACTCCAGAGGACTAGCAAAACTTGCAAACAGATAGCCCAGCAAAGTATCAGTGTGTCCTAGTGAGGGTAAGTTCCTTATTTGAACCTACCGGAACATAAAACCAATTATAATTGGACACAGTTAAGTCCAATTAGGAATACAATTGTTGCCTGTCTAATCCATTAGACCTACCATGTTCCAGCATATGGCCTTAAAAAGAGGGTAGTTCAACAAACATTCTTGTCACTAATGGGGAGATGAATACTTCAAAACTAATGTAAAGCTTGATAGAAGAAAAATCTGTTTTAATCTAGAGAATCGCACAAAACCGCTATGAGAATACATCTCAACTAATCAAGCTTAGTGAATCCATATAGGCTTATATTGTAGCCATCTTACCCCAATGTAGACAATCCCTCAATAGTAAGACAAGGATTTGCCCTTTTGCCCATACACCAGTGCAGTCCAGATAGGGCAAAGCAGATCCAAACAGGCAGGTAATGCCTTAAGGGAGGGATGGTCCCCTACAACCAACAATATAATTGCATTAATATCTGATAAGCTAAACATCTAGGGTCGGTTTTTATCTCACTACCATGGAGGATTCGCTTACCTGAAGCTTAGATGACTGTATCATACAAGTATCCAACAGGGAGAGCGGCCGCAGCAAAATCACGGCCGCCCTGAGAGTCCTTAACCACTTTAACCGCGGAAGATTTAGCTGCGCAATGACCAGGCCATTTTTTGTGATGCGGCACTGCGTTGCTTTAACTGACAATTGTGCGACGCTATACCCAAACAAAATTGGCGTCCTTTTTTCCCCACAAATAGAGCTTTCTTTTGGTGGTATTTGATCGCCTCTGTGGTTATTATTTTTTGCACTATAAACAAAAGAAGAGTGACAATTTTGAAAAAAAAACACTATCTTTTACTTTTTGCTATAATATCCCGCATTTTTTATAAAAAAACAATTTTTTTTCCCCTCGGTTTAGGCCGATATGTATTCTTCTACATATTTTTGGTAAAAAAAAATCACAATAAGCGTATATTGATTGGTTTGCGCAAAAGTGACGCAAGTCTACAAAATAGGGGATAGATTTATGGCATTTTTTATTATAATTTTTTATTTTTTTATTTTTTTTACTAGTAATGGCGATGATCTGCAATTTTTATCGGAACTGCGATATTGTGTCAGACTGGACATTTTTGGAACCATTGACAATTTATACAGCGATCAGTGCTATAAAAATTGCACTGATTACTGTATAAATGTCACTGGCATGGAAGGGGGTTAACACTAGGGGGCAATCAAGGGGTTAACTGTGTTCCCTCACTGTGTTCTAACTGTAGGGGGGATGGGACTGTCTAGGAGGAGAGAGAGATCGGTGTTCATACATAGTATGAACACATGATCTGTCTCTACTCCAATGAGAGAACCAGATCTGTGTGTTTACACACACAGATCCCGGTTCTCGCTCTGTCACGAGCAATTGCGGGAGCCCGGCGGGCGCGCACTCGCATCTGCTCCTGGCACACGCTGCGCGCGCCCCCCTAGTGGGCAAAAGGCGAAGCGACGTATGGTAACGTTGTTTTACCCGGCCGTGAAACTGCGGCGGCTGGTCGGCGAACGCTTAAATACCCCCTCCATCCCCGCGGCGTCTGACGTCCCTGCAGTGATGCGGACGCCCATTGGTCATCTTCTCTCATTCCTATAGATTTCCGGCTAAAATGAGAATAAACTATGGCGATGAACGCGATCTCGCCTAATACAAAGCGTCGTTCTGCGTGTGCGTGAAACCACCGCAAGCTTTTTTGAAACTACTCATTCCAATACCTGTATCCAAAGATACAGAGCGGCTTCCTGCACATGCACAAAATAGCTGCTGCCATAACGAAAACTCCCCATTCTAATGCTAACAGATAAAGGCCTTAAGGAATGGGGGAGATAGGGGGAGAGGATCCACCATCTCTTATCACCTATTTAACAATCCCAGTGCTCTTATACTAAAATTTAAATATACATAAATCACTACATTAACCACTTCAGCCCCGGAAGGATTTACCCCCTTCCTGACCAGAGCACTTTTTACAATTCGGCACTGCGTCGCTTTAACTGCTAATTGCGCGGTCATGCAATGCTCTACTCAAACGAAATTTGCGTCCTTTTCTTCCCACAAATAGAGCTTTCTTTTGATGGTATTTGATCACCTCTGCCGTTTTTATTTTTTGCGCTATAAACGGAAAAATACTGAAAATTTTGAAAAAAAATGATATTTTCTACTTTTTGTTATAAAAAAAATCCAATAAACTAAATTTTAGTCATACATTTAGACCAAAATGTATTCGGCCACATGTCTTTGGTAAAAAAAAGGTCAATAAGCGTATATTTATTGGTTTGCGCAAAAGTTATAGCGTCTACAAACTAGGGTACATTTTCTGGAATTTACACAGCTTTTAGTTTATGACTGCCTATGTCATTTCTTGAGGTGCTAAAATGGCAGGGCAGTACAAAACCCCCCCAAATGACCCCATTTTGGAAAGTAGACACCCCAAGGAAATTGCTGAGAGGCATGTTGAACCCATTGAATATTTTTTTTTTTTGTCCCAAGTGATTGAATAATGACAAAAAAAAAAAAAATTTACAAAAAGTTGTCACTAAATGATATATTGCTCACACAGGCCATGGGCATATGTGGAATTGCACCCCAAAATACATTCAGCTGCTTCTCCTGAGTACGGGGATACCACATGTGTGGCACTTTTTGGGAGCCTAGCCGCGTACGGGGCCCCGAAAACCCAGCACCACCTTCAGGATTTCTAAGGGCATACATTTTTGATTTTACTCCTCACTACCTATCACAGTTTTGAAGGCCATAAAATGCCAAGATGGCACAAACCCCCCCCAAATGACCCCATTTTGGAAAGTAGACACCCCAAGCTATTTGCTGAGAGGCATGGTGAGTATTTTGCAGCTCTCATTTGTTTTTGAAAATGAAGAAAGACCAGAAAAAAAAATTTTTTTTTTCTTTTTTCAATTTTCAAAACTTTGTGACAAAAAGTGAGGTCTGCAAAATACTCACTATACCTCTCAGCAAATAGCTTGGGGTGTCTACTTTCCAAAATGGGGTCATTTGGGGGGGGTTTGTGCCACCTGGGCATTCCATGGCCTCCTAAACTGTGATAGGCAGTGAAGAGTGAAATCAAAAATTTACGGCCTTAGAAAGCCTGAAGGCGGTGCTTGGTTTTCGGGGTCCCGTGCGTGGCTAGGCTCCCAAAAAGTCCCACACATGTGGTATCCCCGTACTCAGGAGAAGCAACAGAATTTATTTTGGGGTGTAATTTCACATATTCCCATGGCACGTTTGAGCAATATAACATTTAGTGACAACTTTGTGCAAAAAAAAAAAAAAAAAAAAAAAAAAAAATTTGTCTCTTTCCCGCTACTTGTGTCACAATATAAAATATTCCATGGACTCGACATGCCTCTCAGCAAATAGCTTGGGGTGTCTACTTTCCAAAATGGGGTCATTTGGGGGGGGTTTGAACTGTCCTGGCATTTTATGCACAACATTTAGAAGCTTATGTCACACATCACCCACTCTTCTAACCACTTGAAGACAAAGCCCTTTCTGACACTTTTTGATTACATGAAAAAATTATTTTTTTTTGCAAGAAAATTACTTTGAACCCCCAAACATTATATATTATTTTAAAGCAAATGCCCTACAGATTAAAATGGTGGGTGTTTCATTTTTTTTTTTTCACACAGTATTTGCGCAGCGATTTTCAAACGCATTTTTTGGGGAAAAAACACACTTTTTTAAATTTTAATGCACTAAAACACACTATATTGCCCAAATGTTTGATGAAATAAAAAAGATGATCTTAGGCCGAGTACATGGATACCAAACATGACATGCTTTAAAATTGCGCACAAACGTGCAGTGGCAACAAAATTAATACATTTTTAAAAGCCTTTAAAAGCCTTTACAGGTTACCACTTTAGATTTACAGAGGAGGTCTACTGCTAAAATTACTGCCCTCGATCTGACCTTCGCGGTGATACCTCACATGCATGGTGCAATTGCTGTTTACATTTGACGCCAGACCGCCGCTTGCGTTCGCCTTAGCGCGAGAGCAGGGGGGACAGGGGTGCTTTTTATTTATTTTTTTTTTTTCTTTATTATTTTTTTGCTTTTTTATCTTATTTTTAAACTGTTCCTTTCATTTTTTTTTTTTAAATCATTTTTATTGTTATCTCAGGGAATGTAAATATCCCCTATGATAGCAATAGGTAGTGACAGGTACTCTTTTTTGAAAAAATTGGGGTCTATTAGACCCTAGATCTCTCCTCTGCCCTCAAAGCATCTGACCACACCAAGATCGGTGTGATAAAATGCTCCCCCAATTTCCCAATGGCGCTATTTACATCCGGCGAAATCTAAGTCATAAAATGCTCGTAGCTTCCGGTTTCTTAGGCCATAGAGATGTTTGGAGCCACTCTGGTCTCTGATCAGCTCTATGGTCAGCTGGCTGAATCACCGGCTGCATTCTCAGGTTCCCTGTTGAGACAGGAGAGCCAGAGAAAAACACGGAAGACGGTGGGGGGGGGGGCATTCCCTCCCACTGCTTGTAAAAGCAGTCTAGAGGCTAATTAGCCGCTGGGATTGCTTTTACATGAAAGCCGACCGCTGGCTAAAAAGAATGATACCAAGATGATACCTAAACCTGCAGGCATCATTCTGGTATAACCACTCAAAGTCGTGAATGGCGTACCTGAAGACAAAAAAATGGTTAACAATAAAGCACAGTAAACGGTAAAGTATAAAAAATTGCATACCTGAAAAGCAAACATGATAAAACATAATAACAATAAAACATTGCAGAATAGAATACAGTAAAAAAGAGCAGAACAATAGAGAGAATAGAGAGAGAGAGAGAACAATAAAACGACAACTATTTTTTTTTATTTTTGTTTGTGTTTTTTTTTTTTTTTACACTTTTTTTTTGTAACTGTAACTTTTATAACTGTAACCGCTTCCAGGTTCGGGTCTCTCAAAATGCGATGGCATCTTGGGAGACCCTGTGAAAGTGCGCCTAGTCTGTGCAATGCTGTACCCTACGCTAATACTCAACTAGTGAATGGTAGCGTTCAAAACATTCACCAATGCAAAGACCAGGATTGTCAGGACAGGAGGGACAATAATAGTGAGTGTCACGCCTATATCCGCGCTTGCTGCAGACACAACATCTTTTTTGGGGGGGTTCGTTGGGTAGGGGTACTCAGGAGGATATATAAATGCCTCTCATGCAGCCGACTGCATTTGGTTGGGGATGTGAATGGGGGAAGTACGGGCGCTGCAGAAGCGGTGGGTTCCCAATTAGGATTGGCGAATGCAGCAGGAAAGGCACTATGGGCACGACGGGCCTGTGTTTGTCTTTTTGGTGGCAGCGGGACACTACTTGTGCTTGCCACCTCACCAGCTTGAACTGCACTTATGGGACTCGCCACGTCACCAAGTGTTACTGCAGTGCTGGTTTGACTACGACCGGGGTGTACTAGGCTGCTGGTGCTTGCCAGTTCACCAAAACGCTACAAAAAAAAGTGACAGTGATCGATCGATACTGCACTTGGGTGGGCTGGGCTGGGCCGGGCGGAGGGGCAAAACGCAGGTGCTAGCAGGTATCTGGGCTGATCCCGCTAACACTGCGTTTTTGGGAACCCTAAACTGCTGGGGACGCCAGTATAGATCTGATCGGATCAGATATTGATGCGTTCAGATACTATACCACTAAGGGAGGTGTACGGTGCGTGTACGGTGCGTGCATGGGTGTTCGCGGTACTGGTGCTAATCTGACGCTGCCTAGGGCGACGCATATCACCGCCGGGCGATCAGGGGGCTAAACCTTTTTTCGGTAATAAACAGCGGGTGCCCTGACACTATAAAAAATAAACAAACTAACCAGCGTCACCCGTAACGGTTATACGGTGATCAGTGGTAAAAGGGTTAACTAGGGGGCCATCAAGGGGTTAAAACATTTATTAGATAGTATATGGGGGTCCCTGTCGCTATAAAACACTGACGGCGAACCTAAATATTTACGTCCCTAACTAGCGTCACCAGCGACACTAATACAGCGATCAGAAAAATGATCGCTTAGCGACACTGGCGACAGGGGGTAATCAAGGGGTTAAAACTTTATTAGGGGGGGGGGTAAGGGGGGTACCCTAGACCTACAGGGGGCTAAACTTTTATTTGGTAATAAACGGCGGGTGCCCTGACACTATAAAAAATAAACAAACTAACCAGTGTCACCCGTAACGGTTATACGGTGATCAGTGGTGAAAGGGTTAACTAGGGGGCAATCAAGGGGTTAAAACATTTATTAGGTAGTATATGGGGGTCCCTGTCGCTATAAAACGCTGACGGCGAACCTAAATATTTACGTCCCTAACTAGCGTCACCAGCGACACTAATACAGCGATCAGAAAAATGATCGCTTAGCGACACTGGTGACGGGGGGTGATCAAGGGGTTAAAACTTTATTAGGGGGGGTAAGGGGGGTACCCTAGACCTACAGGGGGGTAACAGTCACTACCCTAACACTGCTAACTGTCACAAACTGACACTATGCAGTAATCAGGAAAAAAAAAACAAAAAAAAAAAAAAACCTGCTTGGTGTCAGTTTGTGACAGGGGGGGGGGGGGGTGATTGGGGGGGGGATCGGGGGGCAATCGGGGGGGGATCGGGGGTGTAAGGTATGCCTGGCATGTTCTACTGTGTGTGTGTGAGTGTTGGTGCACTTACATGTCATCTCCCCTCGGCGCTGGAACGGAAACTCCCGAGCCGAGGAGAGATGACATCACATCCTCTGCCTCTGTGTACTATACAGAGGCAGGGGATGTTTGTCATTGGCTGGGAGCGATCGCGAGGGGGGGGCCACGATCGGATGGCCTCCCCCTCGTCTCCCATCGCTTCCAACCAAATGCCGACCGCAGCTGGCACCGGGGGGGGGTCCGATCGGACCCCCCACCCGCGGGAAGGCAATCACGTTTCAGGTACGTGATTTTGCCTGCCCGTGCCGCTCTGCTCACGTATATAGGCGTGAGGCGGTCGGCAAGTGGTTAAGAGAGAACACATTCAATTTTAAAAGACAGCGCTCTGCATATTACAAGGTAGATAAACCACTATTACTCTTACTACATCAACACAGGCAGGTTGAGAGAGGGAGATATCCATATTAAAGGGGAACTCTTCCATTAAAGGACAAGACCAATTTCCATGGATGCCGCTCAAACATCAAGCATATTCAGTATCTGCAACACAGCACTGTTGATCATCCATAGTCCAATTTGTTACACAGTATATTCAAATAGGGAGAGTGGAAACCATTTGGCGCCAATCCCCAATTGGTTACTTAAACTGCATACCCAAAATGCACCCCGCACGTCCGTATGACTGACCACTCCACTAATAGCTACCCGCGTGGCTATACCAGCCCACGTGTTTCATACAGAGCAACACTGAGCTTGTATGAGTCTGCTGTAATACCTGATATCACAAACAGGTAAAATCTCTAACTTAGTGTTTCTCAACCTTTTTTTGCAGTGTGGGCACCCTCTAAAATTATGCACAATCTCAAGGTAGTCCATTCTAAAATGTAAAAAACAAAAGGACACCCAACGTGATTTATTCTTCCAAATTAACTTGCACACTGGTACCGACTAGTATAGCAATGTTTCTTTTCTTCACTCGGCAAATGTGACCCCAGTGCTGACAGAGAGGGGCAAACAAGGATGCTATGCAGGTACCGCTCCTCCTTAACCGATAATGTCATTGGTTGTTAGGATGCCAGCGACAGGGAGGTTGTAATGGTGCACAATGGAAACCTGTGACTTTGTGTAACTAAAAGGCAGGCTTGAACCACCAGCTGGCTTGTATATATGGCACAGCATTTCAGCCTCATGCTTAACTATATCTGCTTCCTTTTCATTTGTTCAGTTCACTCAGCTGCAGTCCCGGTTGGAGAATGCGGAATCCCGTGTCTCTCACCTGGATGGCCTCATTGAAGATCTACAGTGGGACATCGACAAGGTCCGCAAAAGAGAGCAGCGCTTGAACAGACACTTGTCTGAGGTCCTTGAGAGGGTAAGATACTGAAACACAAATCACTCCTTTTTTTTGCAGCACATTTAAAATGTTTGTATGTGTCAAAAGTGGTGTGTACAGCATGACTTGGACAGATGAGTTTCTCCAGAGGCTTTGGTAAATGAGATCCAGTATGTCTTTTCAATGATCAGGTGTCTCAAAGTTTGTTTGTTTTTCTGTCTCCCTTAGGTGAATTCGAAAGGCTACAAGGTGTATGGTGCTGGCAGCAGCTTGTATGGAGGAACAATTACCATCAACTCAAAGAAGGTAAAGCAAAGCATAAAAGCTGGAGTGAAAAAAAAGGATACCATGTCAGTCTGACCCCCTTTTTTCTCCAGATTGTGGGCATTTTAGAGCTCAGCACTTCAGATTAACTACAGGGTTCAGTCTTTAACCGCTTTTTGACAAGTGGTCATTGCAGCTCAGACCAAATTTAGCAGCTTCTGTTTTAGGACCGCCCACTGTACAAGTACATCCTCTAGAAACTGTGCTCCTGTTTTCACAGTCCTGTAGCTGCGCTGTGATTGGACACGGATAATCACAGGCAAAAGGTACAGAGCCAATGAGCGTGGCTCTGTACCAAGTGATCATTGTGGGCAATCGCAGCATCATAGTGTAAGCACAGGTTGCAGTTAGCAGCTGAACCTCATTAACTGGCTGATGATCAGAAAGCACTGTTTGCTCTCACATGCTTATCGGTGTGTGAGAGGAAAGAGCCTCCTGACCACCAGCCTGCACCAGTCATTCACCCTTCTCCTGCATAAGTCAGTCTGTTTTTTGTCCTTGGAGGTTTTTTTTGGCTCTGTTATGAAGCTTGGCCCTCTTTTCAGCTGAGATTTTTAGCACTGTTTTGTGTAAGATTGTATGACCCAAATTACCCATTTATTTACTGACTGATCCCAGAGTCCACTAGCATGCACCTGCACCCTCTTCTGCAGGCCCTTTATCTGACTTGCCCACAGCCTTAACGGCAATTGACCGCAGAGACTGAACAGTTGCAATCTACTGTTATCACTTCCAAACTAAAGGACACATTTTTGCTCTTATTGATGAAGTGTGTACTACTCTAAAACTACGGGATCGGCCTATTGCTTCTACCGCTGCTGTTTCCAGTCTTGGGTCATTTTAAAACTTTTATGGCCACAAGGACTTTCCCTTTTGCACTTGCTTTTCCAACTCTCCTTACTCCTTAGAGATTAGAAACCTCCCAACAAGCTGTTTTCTCACCTTAAATGTGTATTAGCCTTGTGTCGGTTTTGTAAGAGTTTTGTGCAGAAGTGGTCAGTCTCCACTGTTGTATTGGCAGTGTCCCTTTTTAACAAGATGCTTACTATTCTGATCAAGGACATGCCTATCTTGAAGAACTCGATCGATAAGCAGTTGGAAGCCCTTTCTAGAGCTTTTTTCTTTCCTGGCAGGGAAAATGAGTGAAGCTACATTTTTATACTGCAGTCTATTTGCTTTTTGTAAATTAGCGCCAGCATCTTGCATCCATTTAGAAGCCAAAACTGAAGCATATTTATAAGGGGATGCCTGGAATTTGACTTTTAGCTCAGAACAGATTTCTGGGAAAAGCAGTGAACCAATTGCACAAGCAGAAAATTAGATTTCTGGGATGTTGGTGAACTACTCTTAGCATAACGTTTCCACGGTGGAGACTATTATACTAGTTATCTAAGCCTCGGGCAATAGTGGAAGTACTGCCTTGCTGTTGCATAGCGTGCTCTATCCTTGTTGACAAAAGATGGGTGTCTGTGATGTTAGGCGTACAGACTGCGGGTGTAATTTGGCTTGTGATTGGCCATGCCACCTCGGATCCATGCACGCAGTTTCTCACATGCCTATTTTTCAAGCAATCTGAATGCCATTAACAGAAGACTTTGTGCCTCTCTCAGGGCTCTTTTAATTGTAGTACTTAAGACCTGTTCAGTAGGGTATGTTTTTTTTTTAATTTTTTTTTTTATTTTTTTTTAATTTCTGCAGTTTGAAGAAATGACTAATGAAGTTGACATGAATAAAGAGCTGGCTGTGAATCGCCTTCAAGAACTGGATAAGCTCAAGCAAGACTTGCATGAAGTGACTTCAGAGAATAAGGACTTGCAGGTTAATTGTTCAGTTCTTCTTCTTCCTTACCCAATGACGACTTTGCTTCCGTAATTTGGAACCATCTGTAAATGACGTTTCTCATGAATGTTCATTAACACTTTCCTAAAATGTAAAAAACTAAACTAATAGTTTTACATAATGCAGCAACATCCATACATGTGGGGCACCCAATATTAGGGGTGCTTTATTCTTCCAAAGCAATACCCATTTGCACATTGGTACTGATGTATTCCAGTGTTTCTCTTGCTCACACAGCTAATGTGACCCCAGTGCTGACAAAGAGGCAAACAAGGATGCTGTGCTTCATGCTGTTTATCATTGGTTGTTAGGATGCCGCCAGCAGGAAGGTTGTAATGGTACACAATGAATACATGTGGCTTTATGTAACTAAAAGGCAGGTTTAATCCAACTGCTAGCTTATATAACATTTTTGGGCAATTTTTAGGCATTTTGCCAAGGCACCCCTGAAGAAACCTGAAGGCACCCTAGTTAAAACAAATTCTGCTCTAGGGGATAAGCTCTGTCTCTAAGAGGTTAGACGCTAAACTAAAGCACAAGTGTGGTGTTCTTCCCTGCTTGTGTTAGGCAGTCTTGGTACATGGACACAAGTAGGGGAGTGGAGCAGTGCAGCTTTGCTGGTGTAAATTAAGTGTTTGTAAGATGCTTTTGTCATGTGACTGTCAGAAGTTTCTGTATTGTAAAAGTTAAGGGCTTTCAACTCTGACTTTTTTTTTTTATTCCCGTGCTGTCCAGGAGCAACTGTCAAGGTCAGTAGAGGACAACGTGCGAGTGTCTCCAGAATACCGCTGCATGCAGTCACAATTCTCTGTCCTGTACAATGAGTCACTGCAGTTAAAAGCGCAGTTGGATGAGGCTCGTTCTCTATTGCATGGGACACGCGGCAATCACCAGCGTCAGCTAGAGCTCATTGAAGTGAGTATACCACTACCCCTTTTAAATGATCCCTTGAAGTAAAATTCCTGCTTTCACAGGAGAAAATGCAAAAAAAAAAAATTGCAAATATAGTATGTAGAACTACACTCAGAGTATATTCAAAGTCAAAATTGTTTTTTTTTTTTTTTTTTTTTTGAATGATTAAAACCCTTATCTTTTTTTATTTTATTTTTTTATGCCTTTTGGGGAGATTTTTCTTCTAGTCTTGAGACACCATATAAAGTGAAAGATAATCACTCCAAAGGGATCAAAAGATTGTGTCACTGGAACAATTGTTCACATTGGAAGATCTCCCTACTACTCCAATTCTATTTAGTCAAGCCCATTCAAACCAATTGGGAACAGGCTTTTGAAATCTTGTCCAAAAGATTTGTCCAAAGGAATGTATGTATGCTTTTTTTGACACAAATGAGTTGCAATCGCTTGGCTAACAGGTGGCCAGAGGTGGGCGAGAGTAATGTTAATTTGGTGCATTGAATGGTGGGATTTGTAGTGAAGTGTTCTTTTGTGCTAGTTTCTCCACAGGATCCTGGATAGCCAGTGATAATTTAAGCAGCCACAATTTTGGTTGATTTTGGCAACAGAAATAAAGTGGTTGTAAAGGCAGAAGGTTTTTTATCTTAATGCATTAAGATAAAACGACTTCTGTGTGCAGCAGCTCCCCTCAGCCCCCCTAATACTTACCTGAGCCCCTTCTAGATCCAGTGATTGTTGTAGGAGTGTCTCAGCTGCCCGGGACTCCCCTCCTCATTGGCTGAGACAGCACCGCAACGCCATTGGCTTCCACTGCTGCCAATCAAAGTCAGTCAGCCAATGAGAGAAAGGGGCTGGGCTGGGCTGCGGCTTCATGCCTGAATGGACACAGGGAGCTGCAGCTGGGCTCAGGTGCCCCCATAGAAAGCTGCCTGCTGTGGGGGCACTCAACAGGAGGGAGGGGTCAGGAGTGCCAAAGAGGGACCCGAGAAGAGGAGGATCCGGGCTGCTCTGTGCAAAACCAACTGCACAGAGGAGGTAAGTATAACAAGTTTGTTTCTTTTAACTAAACTTTACAATCACTTTGTTAGCAGACCATGCCAAAATCTGTGGAAAAAAGGTTTATCATTTATATTGCTAATTTAATGAGTGTGCTAGGCTCATTATAATATTAATATTTAAATCAAAGTTGTGGTTGTACTTTAAAGTAAACAAAGGGCTGGACTTTTAGGCTCAGTTCACACTGGGGATACCTGTCAGGTGACTTGGCCGCCTGACAAGTCGCGCTCAATTCAGTGCAATGGAATTGTTCTAATTGGAGCAGCTCAAGTCGATCTGACTTAGAAAACGGTTCCTGTACTTTGGGGGGCGGGGGGGGGGGGGGGGCGACTTTGGAGTGGCTTGCATTGAGTCGGGCGACTTTGAAGCTGCCCCAGTGTGAACCGAGACCTAAGGGGATCTATTCAAAAAGAGTAAAACAAAGGAAAATAGGAAATATATTTGTGAGCCTCCATCATTTGCCTGCATGTATGGAAGGAGCTGTATTTTCAAGTGCGCATTTTAAAGCTTTAGGCCTCATTCACACTGGACATTTTTACAGTTGCTTTTTTTTGGCTTCAGGCATTTTTTTCTGCAGCCAGTAAACTCCCCAGTATCCTTTTATCAGCGTTTTTTGGCATGGGGCATTTTCTGGCTGGAAAAAAAAAACAGAACTAGTTGGTTTTGAGAGGAGTTTTTCACATGTAAAAACGCTCTAACTCTGAAAAACGCTGAAAAACATTGCTATTCGGCATTTATCAGCGTTTTTGAGCCATAAGCTTTTTTTGAAATAAGGTTTGCAAAAAAAAAAAAAAAAATGCTAGAAAAGGCTACTGCAAAAATGCTGCAAATCTCATTCTACAGCTTCTAAAGCCAATGCTACTGGCTTTTTTTATAACGTACAGTGTGCCTGAGGCCTTAGATATCAGTTTAAGGTAGACTTACCCTCTAAGCCACATGTCTCAAACACAAGGCCCCTCCTATTCATTTAATGTGGTCCTCGCCACCTCTCCTGCAGCTGCGGCACCCCCCTCCTCTCCGCTCCCACCTTGTCTCAGCAATTGGCAGCAGATAGGAGGAGGAGGAGGAGGGAGGAGGACAGAACTCCTCCACCAGACTCCATGCAGCTGTGCAGTCGGAAGCATAGAGGAGGACAGCACTCCTACAGATCCTGCGCCTTTCTGTGCAGCCGCAGCACTCCCTTGTCTCCTAGTCCCCTGATCTTAGCATTCAGCAGGTTCCGGCAGCTGACTCCAGCCCTCCTCTGGTCCCCCTACAGACCCCACATGTTGATTCCCAGCAGCAGCACAAAGTAAGGGGGGTGCAATGTGATGCAAGGGAGGGGGAGGGATTCCACTTCTGATGGTAGGGTGGCTCTTGACATTCGATGTAAAGGGGGGGGGGGGGGTTGGACATGTCCTTTATAAGTATGAGGATTATTACTATAACCAGTAATAATCAAATGCAGAGGCAATTATTATGAGAAAGAGTAAATACATATAGTCTTATAGATATAGTCAGCCCATTGCGAGCAACCGTACTGCTGATGCAGACTGCAATGAAATTGCATTTGACACCCCTGGTCTAAGCAGATTTCTATGGTTGTTTTCCTCTTTAACTATTGGCATCTTGTATTGAAGTTCTCTCCTTCCTCCATTGTCTTAGCGGGATGAGGTGGCTCTTCAAAAAAAGGTGCGCACTGAGGTGATACAGCTGGAGGACACACTTGCACAAGTGCGAAAGGAGTACGAGATGCTGAGGATTGAGTTTGAGCAGACGCTGGCTGCCAATGAACAAGCAGGTATGTTAAAATAACGTTGGTTTTGAGCATATTTTCGGAGGCTGAAATCTGCTCTAAAAGATTTAGACTGGGAGGAAATGTTTTTAACCGCTTTAGCTCCAGAAGGTTTACCCCCCCCCCTTCATGACCAGGCCATTTTTTGCAATACGGCACCGCATTACTTTAACTGACAATTGCGCAGTCGTGCGACACTTTACACAAAAATTATGTCCTCCCCCCCCCCCACAAATAGAGCATTCTTATGGTGGTATTTAATGTGGTTTTTATTTTTTGTGCTATACACAAAAAAGCCAACAATTTTTTGAAAATAAAGATATTTTTTACTTTCTGCTATAAAACATTCCCAATAAAAAAATGTAAAAAATCTAATTTCTTCATCATTTATCATTTCATCATTTAGGCCAATATGTATTCTACTACATATTTTTGGTAAAAAAAATACCAATAAGTGTATATTGATTGATTGGTTTGTGCAAAAGTTATAGCGTCTACAAACTGGGATGATATTTTTTATTTGTTTTGTACTATTAATGGTGGAGACTTAGAGACTTATATCGGCATTGCAGCAAATTGGACACTGACACTTTTGACACCAATACAGTGGTCAGTCCTCAAAAATATGCACAGTCGCTGTACTAATGACACTGGCAGGGAAGGGTTTAACATCAGGGAAAGTCAAAGGGTTAAATGTGTTCACTGGGAGTGCTTTTGTAACTAAGGGGAATGTGCTTTAACTGTGGGAAGACAGAGGTGTGTGTTCCTGCTTGGCAGAAACAGAGGATTTCTGTCTTCCCTGCTAACAGAATGGCGATCTGCCTTGTTAACATAGGCAGACTGCCGTTCTGGCTTTGTCGGGAACAATTGGCAGACATTTGCTGGACCCGCTGATTGGCTCCAATGTGGCCAATCACAGCGGGAACTGGTCGCCAACGGAGCCGCGTGCGCGCCGCAGACCCAGGAGTGCAAAATCGCGTACCTTTTACGTGATTTTGCGCAGAGGAGCCACCGTCCCGCTGCACATGTACATGGGGAGGTCGATAATAGGTTAAAGAACACCGTATAAGGTTTCCCGGTTACGCACCTCCAGTCCACCTTCCTGTATCGCTGGGCCGGCTCCGCTTTAGAATATTTGGGAATTAAGCTGACTCACTCTTACTCCACTCTCTCTTTTCTGCCAACTTTTATCCTCTGTTACGTTCCATCACAGCGCTCATGACATATTGGCAGATCCCCACCTTATCTTGGATTGGCCACATTCATGCCATCAAGATGACGATCCTTTCGAAGATCTTATACTTCTTCCGGACCCTACCGGTTCGAGTTCATGCATTCTTGCGTTTTCTCCAGAAAAGGCTTCTCTCCTTTATTTGGGCTAACAAGTGTCCCAGGATCTCCCGCCTTACCTTATATGCCCACAGACTGAGAGGTGGGCTTGGGGTCCCAAATATCGCAAAGTATTGTCAGGCTGCGCAAATCTCCCAGCTTGCAATGCTTCAGGCTACCTCCAATATTCCTTTCTGGGTTCTTCTGGAAATCCCCAACTGTGCACCAGTCCCCATCTCTGCCCTCATATGGCTTCCTCCTAAATTGCGTGCCCCCTCACTCAGCCCTCTAATGGCCCATAGCTTGAAGCTTTGTGACTCAGTTCGGTACTCCAGTGGGCTCATGTCTCCGTCTCTTCCGCTCCTCCCTCTCCTGAATAACCCCATGTTTCCCCCTGGCTTAGAACAACCTCATGTTTTTTCTTGGTGGCCAGCCCATGGATTCTCTCAGGTCCAGCATTTTCTTGGAACCCACACCTTCCCCTCTTGGGCTTCACTCTAAGAGACTTGTGAAGCTCCCCCAGTGGAATTCTTCCACTATCTCCAATTGTGACACTGGGTACCCTCACTTGGAGGCCATGACACTTTTTCATAAAAAAAACAACAGAAAACAGCCTTTGAGCATACATGCCAACACTCTCCATGATCCCCTGGTACCATATCCTCAATTTACTCCTCCCTTAACTCTAACGGGACCCTAAACTCCTTATCTTATGTCCCCAAATGGGAGCGGGACTTATTCCCCATTGATTTGGCAGATTGGAGCAAAGCCTGGTCTAATATTGCGAAATGCTCCTTCAACACAGCTACCCTGGAGGCAGCCTATAAGGTACTGGGTCCCAACCTGTATTGCCAAATCAAACCCATCATACAGTGATAGATACTTCAGGGGCTATATTCAGCGTGGAGATGAACTTCATATCTGGTGGTCCTGCTCCCGTTTAGTAGGATTCTGGTCAAGGGTATTCGTCTTCTGTTCACTCTCCACCATTTGTCTACCGGCAAAGATGCCAAGTTGGCCTTACTTCATTGTCCGATTCTGGGCCTTTTCTCCTATCGGCAGAAATTGTCCACCCATTTGTTTATCGCTGCTAAGCGTGCAATAACAAGGGCCTGGAGGAAGCCAGCTGTCTCGTTTGCGGAGGTGAAGAGCATTTTAACAACTCATGATTAATGAGATGTCTGGTATCCTCTACGACTCCCGCGCTAAATTCCTCAAAGCGTGGGGGCCTGTGGTGGTCCTATGCTCTTCTAACTTTGCAGCCAGCCAGCCTGGGTCTCACTAACTGATCCCTCTCCCGCTGCCATGGAAGGCTCTCGTCCCACCGGGGGGAACTCTGGGATGCAGCTGGTGGTTCCACCGGCTGACCATGAAGATGATCAAGGACCGGAACGTCCCTGATCATCATCTCTATGGTCTAAGAAACCAGAAGCAACAAGTATTTTGTCACTTCTGGTTTTGTCGGATATAAACAAGCCAACTGGCTTGGGAAAGCATTGGATCAAACAGATTTTGGCTTTTAAGGCTAGAGGAGAGACCTGTGGTCTAATAGACCCTAGATCTCTCAGTAAAGAGTACCTTTCACTGCCCTTGCTTTTGTGATAGCAATATAGTTGATCAAATATAGTTGATCACATTTTTAATTTTATTTTTTTTTAAATAGTGTATAAATAAAAAAACATTAAATTAAAAAAAAAATGTATTTAAGGATCCCCATATCCCTATGAGGAAAGATTAGCTGAAATGAATGTATTCTCTCTTAAGAAGAGGTGATTAAGGAGCGATATGATCAACATGTACAAACACATAAGGTCATTAAAGAGGACAAGGTGGCACACTCTACTTTTGGAGGAAAAGAGGTTTAACCTTGGTATGCAGAAAGGTTCTCTTCACAGTAAGAGCTTTTAAAATGTTAAATAGACTCCCTCAAGAACTGGTTCTGGCCAGCTCATTAGATTGAAAAAAAAAATGTCTGGATGCATTTTTCAGTGCACAAAATAAAATATAATTGGATAGTAATATGTAAAGGTAATAACACCAGGTTTGATTCAGGGAAAAATCCAAATGCCTCTTGGGGGGATCAGGAATTCTTTTTTTCCCCCCATTAGAGCGAATTGGATAATGCTTTTTTGGAGGTGTGTGTGTGTTTTTTTTTTTTTTTTTTTGCCTTCCTCTGGATCAACTGTAGATACAGGTTTGTGTTTATGGAGGTTTTGGTTGAACTGGTGTCTTTTTTCAACCTAAATATGTAGCTATGAGTCGAGTTAAAAATGTAGTTTAACATAAGAAATAATTTTAACATTCACCCATATAAAACCTTGAATTGCGAGCATAATTCATTCTGGAAACTTGCTTGTAGAAGCAAAATCCAGCAGGAGCTACAGAGTATAAAAGAAAAGAGAGGCGACTCTAAGTGTAGCAATATGGTTACATTTAATAAAGGTACAACATTTAGCAACTTGCATGGCTGATGATTAAAAGAGGCACATCTAAGCAAGCATCTGGGGTAAATCTGTTCTCTGCATCGCTGGCTCTCGCCACTGTCAGTCTGCAATCGTGACCGGAAAGACTATCCTGCAGTAGAGCGATCTGAAAACGAGGCTTGAAGTGCTTGTTGAGCGCAGTGTGGAGGGGATGATGGCGATGTGGAGGATGGTCTATGTGGACAGCTTTACCCCGGATGCCTTGTATACTTAGATGTGCCTCTTTTAATCATCAACCATGTAAGTTGCTAAATGTTGTACCTTCATTATATGTAGCCATATTGCTACACTTCAAGGTGCCCCTCTTCTCTTTTATACTCAGTTGTGACGTGACGCCAACTTTATATCAAGATATCGCTTGTTTATCAAGTCAAAATGTATAAAAAATGTTTTCTTGTCTTGCAAAACACTCTCAAACCAAGTTACTCACAATCCAAGGTTTTACTGTACAGTATATTTTCATTGACAAATTCCCCAATGTACTTTCAACCACACATTGAAGTCCTTCTCTTTTTTTTTTTTTTTTTAATTGAAATGGCTTACCATTGAAAACACAATTTACTTCTTTTTAGGCCCTATTAATCGTGAAATGAGACATCTGATCAGCAGCCTGCAGAACCACAATCACCAGCTAAAGGGGGAGGTGCAGAGGTACAAGAGGCGATTGCGAGAGATCCAAAGCGAAATCAATAAGGTAAGTCCCTGAAGGAACTGCATGGCGTGTATCGAAGGAAGAGCAGCATTACAATTCTTCTTCTGTCTTCAGGTGCGATCTCGCACTAGTAGTATCTTCCTGCTGCCCTCACAGTCCAGTGTGGAGGAGACCCGAGAAGAAACCATGGAGATAAAGACAGAGCCAGAGGAAACTGCACCACCAACACCAGCCCCACCACAACCAGAGGTTGTCCCAAAAAAAGAGAAGGAAGAGGAGGAGGTACAGCCGCCACCACCACAGCAGCCGAGAGAGAGGAGGGAGAGGGAGAAAGAGCGTGACAGGGATCGTGGGCGGGAGAAGGACCGAGGTGACAGCTCCAAGGAGAAATCAAAACACGAGCCAGACACAAAGCGCAAGGAGGCAGAGAATGTCAAGCAGATGAAGGCCGACCTCAAGTAAGGCAATTTTAGCATTTTTTACACATCTCAACACATCTCATAATATTAATCCTAACCAGTGTATTTAACTTTTTTCCCATCTAAACCAATCTTTTTTGACAATGGGTTTGTATCTTGCTGTCATTGACACCAATAATGATTTATAACACAGTCCTGATAGAGAGAGGAGGCTTCAGAAGGATCTTGTAGTTTTATACAGGAATGACAGGTACTGTACAGCAGGGAACTGTTGTATGTTCTTGAACATTCTACGTTTACCTTTAATTCTGTGCACTTTAACAAAATCCTTTGGTAAAAATGATTTTCCATTTCTGCCAGGGCTGTTATGTAGAAAAGCAGCAGACTTCTGGTTCTGCTTTCTGCTCTTATTCTTGGGCCTCTCCTAGCTGCTGGAAGTCATCTAGTGTTCGTTTATTTTCCTTATGTGAGGGAAAAGTAGTCCTTTTCTACTCCTCTGTCTTCCAAGCTGCACATACTAACTTTCCCTTAATTTCTCAACCGCTTCTTGGCCTATCGGGAGGGAAGAAATACCTGGTACTTCTGAAAACGGGAGCATCTGGCTTGCACCCCCCCCCCTTATCCTATAGGACAGCGCTGGTGCTTGATCTTACAGTCCCCAAGCGTGGGGTGGGGAGAGAGCCCCAGCCTATGTACCCTCCAAGTTGGGTGATCAGGGGGCAAAAGAAGTTCAGTATGTGCAGCTGGGGAGGGCAGAAGTTCACTTGGTATACTCAAAAAATTGCATTTGAAGGACCGCTGTGCAAATACAGTGTGACATAAAATTTTGCAATGACTGCCATTTTATTAAGCGGGCCTCCGCTAAAAAATATATATATAATGTTAATGTTTGGGGGTTCTAAGTAATTTTCTAGCAAAAAATACTGATTTTAACTTGTAAATGACAAGTGTCAGAAATAGGCCTGGTCTTGAAGTGGTTAATTTTCACCTTGTGATCCAGCCATTAAATATGGTAGTTTTAATCTTCCTTTTAAAAACCAAGCTGTCCAGTAAAAGTGGCAATTATAGGGTTGTGATGAACCGTTTAACAATGACAGGGATGCTTACAATGGTCAGTTTTTTTCATTTATGTAAAAAAAATGTATCCGAAAAAAAGGAGAAAACACTTGCTGCTTTAAAAGTGTTAGCATGAGTTCAGCTTTAATTTGTTAGACAGGTGCATCTAAATTTGCTAGTGGATCGAACACTACCCTCTTCCCAGATTACCATGGCTGCTATCCAATGGTGTGTCCACTGCTCCTCCATCCATGGTGGAGATAACATAGGATGGGAAGTGTTACTGGTCGGATCACCAGGTGAAAATAAAAAGAAAAGAAGCATTTAAAAGGAAACTAATGTAGCCACCAGATTTAAGAATTGGGAAGCTGCATTTTATTATGTCAATTCACCAAACAGTATTGTTTAATAGTTGACAGCCTGGCTTTTTACACCCCAGCCATGGAGTATCAGTCTTTTTGTTATATCAGAAGGAGTCTCAACCCTCCATTACAGTTTGCTGAATAGAAGTTTAAAATCAAACAGTATGAGTTGAAACCTTTTCCTGTATTGACATGTAGGCAAAGTTTGGATCACGTGTAAAGAAATCTCTTCAGCCAACCATTTTTTTTTATTGTTTCCTTGAAGTTGCTTCCTTTTGTCTTCCAGCCAGTTCTCCCCACATTCAGCCATCTTGTATCTTTGTTTTGTGCTAGGAGAGTGCAAGAGTCTTTAAGAGACATGAAGCTCCTCCTGGACATGCATCGTTCTGCTCCCAAGGAACAGAGAGACAAGGTTCAGCTAATGGCAGCTGAGAGAAAAAGCAAAGCAGAGGTATGGTTGGCTCTGTTAAGAGTTTCTCCTTTTTCTTGCAGAAGAATTGACCTTTTCACTGGTGTTTTGACTTTTATCAGCTGGAAGAACTACGACAGAGGCTTCGAGAGTTGGAGGAGAGGGAACGGAGGGACAGTAAGAAAATGGCAGATGAGGACGCCCTACGGAGGATGAGAGCAGCAGAAGAACAAACCGAAGCCCTGCAGAAAAGACTGTCTGTAGCTAAACAGGTGACTAAGTAGCATTCGTGCTTTAGAAACAAATTCAGTTTAATTCTAACCACTTCTACAGCAATCGCTTCGCTCCCCTGCCACTCCATTCACTGCTGGAAGTGAACAGAAATACTAAGTCTGGGTGTAGGAGAATATGTAAATCCTCTCTTCCGTGTGACAGTGGTGATGCTCTAAAGCTGTTTGCTAAGGCACTGGGGGGCGGGGTGGGGTGAGAGTCCTCAGCCCTGTGTTGGGCTGAAACTAGAATTGACTTGGAACCTAAAATGGGGCATCTTCTCACTCATAGTAGCGAGTGGATAAGAAGTGGTCAATATGAATTGCTAAAAGGATCTTTTTATTAACCGGATACTTTGCACTGCATAACCCAAAAAAACATTTTGTGGCACCTCCACACAAAAGCAGTTTCTGAGATCGATTTAAAACAAAAAGCATGTGTTAAAGAAGACACTTTGTATTTGCCTGTTTTTCTGTC